>CM054058.1:396825680-397463635 GCA_028641055.1 Alopecurus myosuroides | reverse complement strand
AAGAGTCATAAGCTAATGCAAGGTTTTGTAAAGCTTTCTTCAAGAGGTTGCTTTTAATTCCGAAAACTATGCCCGCCAGACCATCACAGGAGCTAGAACTTCATGGTGTTGCCTTTCCTGTAGCGTTCGCAGTTCCTTCCCGGAACAAGGGGTAACATGCCACATCCTTTTACACTCTGCAGAGGTGCGTTACTTTACCCATGAACGACCAAGACCATGTTGCACAACCAGGCTCGAGATCCTGTCCACTCCCACTCAGGTGTGGGGCCCGGTTGTTGGTCCAAGCCAAACCGTGCTTCTCCGCACAACGCATGCCCACCCATTTCTACCAGCAGGTTGAACGCCTGATTCCACCCCTCACGATGGATATCTACGCGCCCCTGGCAGACCATCATAGACCCGCAGAGTCCGTGGGAATTAAGGGATCCCACCCATGTGCATTTAGTCTCGCAAGACCTACAGCGTACGTCTCTGGCAGCCCGTTGACATGCGAACGAGAAAAGATCACAGCTGACTTACTCCCCCATAGAAGACCCATGGTTAACGCGGTATTTACGGCGCACCGAGTTCCGACGGCATTTGTGATTAATTCCTAGGTAATATGTTCCCGTGCAGATGGAACCTTCCTTTGACCTATTCATCTTACCATGGTTCCATCCGCCCACCAAACAGAACACTACCTCTCGGGTAGTCATTCAATTAGTCATATTATTATAAAAAATAGGATCATGCATTATTTTGAGAGTAGGTGATAAGACGATAGAGTTTTTGCAATTAGTTTTTTATGAAGTATTGCAAAGGATATGAGCAAGTGATGAACTTGCCTGAGATTAAAAATAACCATAACAATTCATGTCTTCGGGTTCAAGGGTCTCGTAGGAAATCCCGACATCTGAAAGATAGCAAAGTAGTCCCGGTAAGGACTACAGAAAACACTGGCAAGATGATACATGCATAGTAATGATATGCATCGTGAATTACCCTGGAAAACACCACAGCTTACAAGTGTAAGCTTCGTTTGATACGATATCTTAATCACACAGATTTTAGGTGAAATGTTTCATTACTTGTGGTGATGTGGTTATTACTGGTTTTAGACTTACATGTGTTTCACTTTTACTTAGCAAACAAATGTTATCATGTTTAAGTAGAAGTTTTGATTACTTGGTGAGGTAACCAGACAATAGCACATGGAAAAGAATTATTGTAAAGGTAACAAACATGTCTGATTTTATGTTCCAAAAGTGTAGAGCTAATGACAATGAGTTTAGTTGAAAATGATGAACGATTAAAACTATTCTATCATCACCTGACTTGCTAGTGTCATGTGATGATAGTCTTATTAGGTGTGAAAACATGAGAGTTTTATCAATAAGGAAAATAATATTAAGGTAGTCACTAGTAGAGAAATGTCATTCTATGGAATGGCATCTGTGGCGCATCAAGATGGCGTGCGCCATAGAAATAAAATTTTGTGGCGCATGGTCACAGGTGCGCCACAGAAATTTCCAATTATGTGGCGCATGGACCAGAGGTGCGCCACAGAAACAACGTGGGCCCCACCCCAATCAGTGGACTGGGTGTCAGAAGCCTCATTATTATGGCGCACGCCACCTGGTGCGCCACAGAAAATGCCACTTCTGTGGCGCACGGCTGTGCTGCGCCACAGAAATTCCATATTCTGTGGCGCATTCCATAGAATATGGCATTTCTATGGCGCAGCACAGCAGTGCGCCACAGAATTGTGTGCTGGTGCGCCACAGAATAGGTGCACTGTGCACATAAAGATGGCAGCCCCCTCTCTCTCTCCCCCACTCATTTCATTTCAAGTGTATGTTGCTCACTCGCCTCCCCCTTCTCTCCACTCCATTTTTACACATTTAATTCTCCTTTTTTGGTAGGTGAACCTATTTATTCGATGTATAATTGTTGGTGAAATTTCTTGTTGTTGGGGGGCCTAATTAATTCCATCTATACTCCGGTCCCTCCCTCTCCTCGCTCTTTTCGCGTCTCGGTACCGAATCTATTAAGTGAGTATAGTTGGAGGTGCATGTCTCGTGTGGCCATCGATCGATGTGTATGGGTGTTTGTCATGCATGTGCAGGTGGACCGATCGATTGTCGCGCGCGTGTGGGCGGTCATGGTGCATGGATGTTTGCCGAAATGTTGATTCACTTCCATTTCGGCAAACTTTTGCACCCCATATGTCCTACTTATAGGAGAGGTCATGCCGAATTTTTCCGGCGACTATGCATGTTGTGGTTCTAATTTTCTGCTCTCTATGTGTCTGTGCAAGCAACCATGGTACTAGAAATGAGCTCTGCTCGAATCGCTAGATACAAGAAAGACGCGAAGGCGGACATGATTCGGTGCAACAGGCGGCAGATAAGATGTCCGTGTCGATCATGCAAACTCGTGCGCTGGATTGACCCTGATTCCGGACAATTGGAGGAGCACCTTCTCATACGCGGTTTCTTTGACGACCGCAACCACGTGGCACCGCCGGCAACAAAAGTTGTGCACGAAGAAGAGGGCGAGCGAGGTGACGAAGGAAATGACGGCGAAGAAGATCATCATGAAGAAGGATATGTCGGCGGAGAAGATCGACATGACGATGAAGGCGTGAACACGGAGACCCCGCTAATTTCGGCCTTGCGGGACTCTCATGTTCAGGATCTGCTGCTTAAGGAGACGAGCAACGACATCGCTGCAGCTAGGGAGAAAGCCAAGCTGGCGCAAATGGAGATAGACGAGGTGACTCCGTTGTTTCCTGGGTGCCGCCCCGAGGATACGCGGTTGCATGTAACGCTTGCTGCTCTGAAGATGAAGACGCAAAACAAATGGACCGACTCGAGCTTCAGCAAGACCTTGAAATTCTGGCACGATCGCCTTCCCGAGGGGAACACATTGCCAAGCAGTATCAACGAGGCTAAGAAAGTCGTGTGCCCTCTTGACCTACCTCACGAAAAATTTCACGCCTGCATCAATGATTGTGTAATTTATCAGGGGGAGTACAAGGACACAACTACATGTCCGAAGTGCGGCCACGGACGATACAAGTGTGGAACCAACAACAAGAAAATTCCTCGAAAAGTGGTATGGTACTTTCCTATCACTCCCCGTCTTCAACGGTACTACGTGGACCCTAAGGAAGCAAACCTCATGCAATGGCACGCGAAAAGGGAGAAGCCGGAAGAAGATCCCGAGAAGGGCTATATCATGACACATCCTGCAGACGCTGCCCAGTGGGAAGCATTGGTCATAGCTTTCCCGAGTTTTGGGGGCGACGCGAGGAACGTCAGGCTGGGTATGAGCACTGATGGACTCAATCCGTTCGGCAACCAGAGTAGCACACATAGCAGCTGGCCCGTGTTTGTATGGCCTTACAACCTACCCCCATGGCTGTGCACCAAGCAAAAGTACATACACTTGAGTATTCTCATCCAGGGGCCAAAACAACTAGGTGTCGACATGCATTTGTATCTCGGGCTGCTGAAAGACGAGTTAGACACGTTGTGGAAGACGCCACCCCGTACGTGGGACGCGTACACTAGAGATTATTTCCATATGAGAGCCGCGTTGCTGACGACGGTCACAGACTATCCTGGTTACGCGTATATATCTGCCCAGATCGGCCACGGATTCTGCGGCTGCGTGAAGTGCATGGACGGGACCCCGCATCTCCAGCTACCAAGGGATCCTGGGTCTTCGAAAACCGTGTACCCAGGGGATCGAAGGTGGCTTCGCCTGGATCACCCGTGGAGAAAACGCGGTGAGTTGTTCAATGGTAAAGACGAGCCCGATGGAGTCCCGCGCACGAGGAGCGGCGAAGAAATCGACGAGCTTCTGAAAAATTGGGACGAGTGCCCTTCGCCGGGAAAGAAGCGACCCAAGCCAGAGCCGCTGCTGGGTGTATGGAAAGCGAGGTCTGTTTTTCACGACTTGGAGTACTGGCCGGTCCTCCACGCGCCTCATAGCCTTGATGTGATGCACATTACGAAGAACGTTACGGAGAGTTTGCTTGGCACTATTTGCAATTCGGAGAAGTCCAAGGATGGGCCGAAAGCAAGATACGATCTAAAACATTTTGGCATTAGGAAAAATCTACAGGTCCCCGCCGATAGTGATGATGATGATGACGATGAGGATAAGACGGAAGGGACTCAATGTCCTCCCCGCAAAAAGGCTAAGAAGAACACCGTGGTGCTTCCCGCTGCCTGCTTCACATTGAGTCCGCCGGAGCTTGAGCAGTTTTTCAGGTGCCTCCTAGAAGTCAAAGTTCCTCACGGATACTCAGGGAGTATAAGAAGATATCTGGACTTAGCGAAGAAGAGGTTCACCGGGATGAAGTCTCACGATTGTCATGTGCTCATGACGCAGATACTTCCTCTTGCGATCCGAGGGATAATGGACGAGCATGTCCGTGATACGTTGTTTGGCCTTTGCAAATTTTTCGACGTTATCACCCGGAAATCGATCGGCGTGAGGCAGCTCAAGATGCTACAGGATGAGATCGTGGTGATACTATGCGAGCTCGAGATTTACTTCCCGCCGGCATTCTGTGATATATGTGTACATCTCCTTCTCCATGTCGTTGATGACATCAGGCATCTCGGCCCGACGTTTCTGCACTACATGATGCCGATGGAAAGGCAGAATGGTGTCCTGAAAGGATACGTTCGCAATAGGGCCCGTCCAGACGCAAGCATGGCCAAAGGATTTCTAACCAACGAGTGCATCTCTTTCTGCGACAAATACCTAAGCACCAAAGACGATCAGGATGTCGGTTTGTCCACCAGGACGCACCTTGGCAGGCTCAACGGAGTCGGTCACCACGAGGGCTGCCGCGACGTCCATGTCGGCATTCAAAAACGACGCGACGACTTTGAAAGGGCTCACCGGGTCGCGCTACAACACTTAAAGTTGATCGAGCCTTTCGTGGAAAAACACAAAAGCTTAATCAATCAGAATTATATTGAAATGGGCGGGCCGAGGAGGATGGGAGACGTAACCAAAGAGCACAACTCCGGCTTCACGCGTTGGTTCAAGCAAAGTCAACTGATTGAAGCACGGAGAAAAATGCCTTCTACGGAAGATGAAAAACTCATATACATCTTATCACAGGGCCCCGGGTAGAACGTAAGGACCTATCAGGGGTACGACATCTCCGGTTACAGATTCTCCACCGAGGACAAGGACATGAGTAGCGAAAATCAAAACTCAGGAGTAACTATGCTATCATATGGCGATGCCGAGACTAATGTGGAAGAAAGATACTTCGGAAAGATCGAGGAGATATGGGATCTCAACTACTGCGGAGAGACGGTGGTGCCAATGTTCCGTGTGAGATGGGCCAAGAATGTCAAGAAAGAAGGACGGTATTTCACCATAATGGTTATACCCGATGCCAAATCGAAAAACGCATCCGCGAAAAATGAGCCATGGGTACTCGCTAGCCAAGTTGACCAATACTTCTTCATCACCGACCCGTCAAGGCCTAGCTGTGTTGTCGTGAGGAGGGGCAAGAGGAGCATCATCGGAATGGAAGGAGACGCCAACGAGGAAGACTTGGACAAGAACGGTGATCCGAAGATCGAGGAGGAGTTCGACAAGCACTTCGACATGCCTACTACTGGTAAAGTAAGAAGGAAGACAGCCCTACCTACCCACGGTTGTCCGTTCACGCGAAGAAATCTCAAGGTGGCCGGCATAAAGTATTCAGTCGCCAACAAAAAGGGAAAGAGACGCTAATTAAGCTAGATCGGAACCGATCGAGACAAATTAAGAAGATTTTGTGTGTATATACATGCATGTGTATGTGTGTATGTGAGACAAGCACTTCTTTCTATATATATATATGTGCATGTGTATGTGAGACAAGCACTTCTTTATATATGTGCATGTATGTATGTGATTCTTTATATATATGTGCATGTATGTATGTATGTGTATGTGATTCTTTCTTTCTTTATAATTAAGTAAAATATTAAAAAAATGTGGAGCAACCAAGATTCAAACCCATGCCATTAGGCTTAAGTACCTCACAGCTAAACCAACTGGGCTAGTAATAGATAACTGTCACATACAGCGTTTCGTTTTTTTATTTATCTACCGACCCAATTCTGTGGCGCACCACTGGAAGCATGCGCCATAGAAATCTCTTGGACTCAATGACATGTGGCGCCGCACATCGTGGCCATAGAATAGGCCAAGGAAATTCTATGGCGCACTCCTTAGACGATGCGCCATAGAATTCTTACAATTCTGTGGCGCACGAGGTCGTGGTGCGCCACAGAATCATCCTCTCAGCCAATGACATGTGGCCCCCATCTCCATCTTCCACACTTAGGCAAATTTCACAGTTTCATCCATCTCTCTCAAGCGCGCGACGACGAACCTCTGGATCCCCTTCTCTTCTCCCTCGCGCTCGATCGCCACCGTGGAGGAACCGTGTGGAGGTGGTAGGTAGGAGGAGGAGCCGCGCCGTCGAAGGAGCATCGAGGAGCACATCGAGGAGGTGCAGGACCGCGCGCGCCGTGACCTAGGAGAGGAGGATCCGCGCCGTCGCCGATCTGCATCGACCGCGGCCGCTCGACACCGCCGTCTTCCTCGACGCCTTCCACCTACAGGGCAGGTAAGCCCCCTCTTCTCCCTCTCATGGTTTCAGATTTGGTCCAATCTCTTACTGAGGACAGTGATGTCACAGTTAATCTTGCGCCTGGATGATATAATTTTAACAGACTGTTAGTACTAGAACCAAGAGAGTGAATTTGCAGGGGGAATAAGCTGCTGATCAATTTGTAGGCTACACATTGGCTGCCTTTTTGGTCATCTGATTTATGGGAAGGTTGTTACACTTAATAACTATAGAACAAGGTTGTTACATATTGGCTGCCATTGTAATAACTAGAGGATACCCCGCGCGTTGCAGCGGGACCTTTTGGAAACATATTATAGGATTTCAAAACTTGAACATCGAAAGAACATATATATATACTCAGATTTTTTTTTGCATATATATATATACACGTCGAACGAACTTGCAGCGCGCTAAGATATAGAGTGGTCAATATCATCGTTTTTTCCAGATGGGTACCCCATTTCCATTTCTTTTAGCAGAAATAAGAAATACACGGGTGGTCAATATCATGTTTTAACTATGCAAAAATAAGATTGTAGAAATATTGCACCGATTTGGAACAATTTTTTTTTTAAAATTATCTAGGAGCTGGAACCTATATGTTCATGAGTATCAGTGAAGAAAATTGCTAATTTCAGAAATAACCATTTCCTTGAGCAGAAACAAACATGATACGGAATTGGTCCTACACAAAATGTTAGATTATTTCGGAACGTGCATTGTCTATCCTAAAGTATAACCGTAGTAAAATTGTCTATCCTAAGAATGAAATTATCTATCCTAAAGTATAGTAAATTATCCTATGTGCACTGCATGTTCAATCTGTAGGTACCACGGTTGCAGTTGGGACATCAGAAAAAGATGGAGAAAGGGTAAAATCCATATGAAAAATATTTTGTTGTGATATAAACTGAAACATCCTAAGAGCTACTACATTATACACGGTTTTTTATTTGTATAGTGCAATTTGGTTGGAATCTTTGGCCTGCTTATAAGCGTCTTAAAATAGGTAAGAAATTCTGGGTGTTATTTGATGGCATCATTTCATTATTTCGTCTATTAGATGGACACAATACTAATCTATCTTGTGAGACAAAATATATCCACCATCACAAAAACGTGGCCTAGTATTTTGAGCAGATCCAACACGTAGATCTGAAAAGAGGATGGAGTTCATAGATTTTGTGGCCTACAAAAACATGACAACCTCTTTGTACCGTGGATCTGTCAGGAAGTAAACATCAGGCAAGATGGTCACATTATGATTACCAGAGATGAGGATCATGCTTGGGCATCCCCAATGCACAACAAAAAAATATCCTTGGAAGAACACATCAGTACCAAATAACTCAAATTGGTTCAGACCAAACAACCATAATCAGAAGCCACGCAAATTGATGAAGAATACTTATCTATTATGTTGGGTGGCAATATCATGCGACTACTTCATGCAATCCAACCAAAACCAACCCATTCAATAGTATATGGGATAAAAATAGAAATGCATTCTGAAATGAAACGGGGAGAGGCCAGCTACATTTTCAAAAACCAACCTACCAAGTTCAGTGCATGGATGAATGTGCATGCTGTACAGAACCTTTCCGGCTACCATGTTCTGATTAGCTCGCCGTGGTGGTGTAACGATGGAGTACTTATCAGTGAATGTTGGAGGGCTACGGGAAGATGGATTTGAGCCACTTGACTTATATAGTATCAGAGTGAGAACTGACAGTAACGCACAGAAGCCAAAGGGATGTCCAAGCCAATGAATGAGCATCTATTTAAAGTGGAAAGAAAGCCAGAAGGGCAGGAGGTGAACAACATATGCAGTTTTATTGTGGGCTGCGGTTACACGCTATAGGAAATAAACATTGTTTAATGAGAATTAAAAGTTGGCATGAATTAAAGAGGGAAGTGAAGGTATAACACATGGAACCGAACATGTAGATTTTTCTCTTTGTATTAGGTGGCAGGTTTGCTTAGGTGGCAGGCTATGATTGATCCATGATCCTTGATGAGGTGGATACCTTGCATGTTGAGAGAAGTACTTTTAGTGGGGGGCTCCTATTTAGATATAGAAGATATCGGAAAGTGGACCTACACTACAGTTTAAAAATTACACAGCTTTCATCATGAAAAAATTCTATGTTTTGCCTCATATGGTCATGAAAATTGTTCTCAATGGCACTGAACACATTAGCTCACACCACACATTTTCAAATCTAAAGAAATTCAAACATTGCCTTGCCTGATGGAGCGCGACGTGCATTAGAGCATTGCTCACATTGGTGCTTGCCTTGCCTTGCCTTGCCCAGGTTCTGATCAGCACAACCATTGCTCACATTGGTGCTTGGTTGACACAAGTGCATTAGAGCATATCCTACAGTTTCTAGTGGCGGTCTTCTAATCCTGCTCCCAATTTGTGGTTTGTGGCTACCAAGTGTCTTTAAATACCAAAGTATGGCAATGTTGTGTAGTGGCTGAGGTGAAAGAAGAACAAGTATGGCAATGTTGTGCAGGTTTTTCTTTTTGAGATGCCAAAGTTTCGCGAGGAAGTTGATTCATTTCCTTCCGAGCGAATTTCTGGCACTCTTAGACATAGGAAAATTAGCAAAGGTCATGCCCAAATTTTCTATGAATTTTTTTTATACTTAGTAGTTTCATTTCTAGTTTCCTGGTGGTCAATAGCTCAGTTCAACTGTATGGTTGCTTAGCATAGTTGTGTTAGACTTGACAACAACCAAGGAAAACTAGTTATGTGAGTTCCTCTGCTGCACTATAAGGAAAACTAGTTAGCTTTTATGTGTTGAGGTTAATGTGGCGTGGTCTGCGTCTTTTGTGGTTTACTGTGCCTGGCCTGCAGTTGATGGGGCTAGGTGGTGGTGGTCTATGGAGTCTTGGAACTGCGTATCGTAATCGTTGCTTATATATTTACCCTTAGTTCCTGCCAATTAATGATCTCCTTTGCCAGCTACTATAAAATACCACACCACTAGATGTTAACAAGTTCGTATCGATGGTAAACAATTACTACTACTGCTACTAGGTATGAAACTTAGGGAGTATTGATCTTTACAGCCAGGCTCATAGGGTCAGTTATAGGACTGAGAACTTAAGGTCCCTCTCCAAGTACTTGCACTGTTTTAAACCAAAGAAAAGAACAGGAACAGAAGTGGGATAATATTTTGTGCTCTGGATACGATTGACACATTTTATTCCTTGATTACAGCTTATGGAATGATATCTTAGTGGATAAGATCAATGCATTCGAAACTTTTATGGGCTTTGCCATCCGAACTGTTACCAAATGCAGGATATATATATAGTTACTGCTCTCATAAACAGGATGTTGCTAAAAAAATGCAGTCATCTGGTCATGTAAGACAAGTATTATGTGAACTGGACTATTCCCAAATTATGACCAGCAAATCCAACCACTAGGATACAAAAAACAAAATCAGCCACGAATGATCTAAAACTGGAAAGTATGTAATCTAGCAATTAAACGAGTAAGTAACTACCTGCGGAAGGGATCTGGCTCGACTGAAGCCACGGTGGAAGAACACATGGTACACAGTAAGCGTCGCCTGTAAACAGATACTGCCCCCCAATCACCTCCTTCCTGTCCATGTCCACGACAACAATAGCTTGCTCGTCAACACTGACATACACGACATTTGCATTAAGCGGGTCAAGAAGGCCAATTTGTGGCGTCTTGCCCTCCTGTAAAGGTAGCCATGGGTAGCCTCCATCTGCCCAGAGCTTGCTGAGCGCCACCCGGTGCTCCAGCGTCCAGCCACTTCCATCGGCGTCGAGCGCGAAAGAGCTGAGCAGAAACGGTTCCTCCGGAGAGACCTCTGTTAGATTTCGGGCTGAACGAGGTGGGTCGTCTCCCCTCGGTTTCACGTTGATATAGGGGGTCACAAAGGACCGATACGTACAAGAGGAGGATACCGATACACAATCCGTATCGAGTATCAAGGAAAGGAAAAACTCCTATTACAACTTCTAATACCCTCCCTTAATCTAAACCTTGGGAAAGGTTGAGATTACGTTTAAACTCATCAAGCTTCTTAACCGGGAGAGCCTTTGTGAAACCATCAGCGACTTGATCTTCACTTGATATGAACTGAATAGCAAGTCTATCATCAGCAACTCTTTCTCGAACAAAATGAAAATCAATCTCAATGTGTTTAGTGCGAGCATGAAACACTGGATTTGCTGACAAATATGTAGCACCCAAATTATCACACCAAAGTGTTGGTTTTTCTTGTAGCTTTACGCCAAGTTCATTAAGAAGTGCTTCAACCCAAATCAACTCAGCAGTGGCATTAGCAAGAGCTTTATATTCAGCCTCAGTACTAGATCGAGACACGGTGGCTTGCTTTCTAGCACTCCAAGAAACAAGATTTGGTCCTACAAATATAGCAAAACCACCTGTAGAGCGTCTATCCTCTAAACATCCTGCCCAATCTGCATCTGAAAATGCACTCAAGAAGGTAGATGATGATTTTGTGAATGTAATTCCAACATTCAGTGTATCTCTTACATATCTAAGAATGCGTTTTGCAGCTGTCCAGTGATCTGTAGTTGGAGCATGAAGATACTGACAAACCTTGTTAACAGAAAAAGACAAATCAGGACGTGTCAACGTAAGGTATTGTAGAGCTCCAACAAGACTTCTGTATTGAGTACTGTCTTCAGGACCAAGAAGAGTACCCTTTGTAAGAGATAACTGTTCTGTAGATGATAATGGTGTAGGAGCAGATTTACAGTCTCTCATACCAGCTCTATCAAGAATATCAGTGGCATATTTCTCTTGTGTCAAAACTAGACCATTATGTGTTCTCTTAACCTCAATACCAAGAAAATAATGCAGTTCTCCTAAATCCTTGATGGCAAAATTCTTATTTAGATCTTGAATGAGAGCAGCAATAGCATGATCAGATGATCCAGTGACTATGATATCATCAACATAAATCAGAACAAACATAATGATACCTGATTTATCAAAGAGAAATAATGATGTATCTGCTTTTGATGGTGTGAATCCAAGTTCTCCTAGCTTGAGACTCAGCCTAGAATACCATGCACGGGGTGGTTGTTTCAGTCCATAGAGAGCCTTGTCAAGTTTACAAATATAATGCGGAAGGTGGGAATCCTCAAAGCCTGGTGGTTGTTTCATATATACATCCTCTTCCAGAACACCATGAAGAAACGCGTTCTTGACATCTAGCTGCCTTAAGTTCCATCCACGAGAAACAGAGAGAGATAAAACAATTCTTATGGTAGCAACTTTAACCACTGGACTGAAAGTATCTTCATAGTCAATACCATATCGTTGCTTGAACCCCTTTGCAACTAAGCGAGCCTTGTACCTATCAATAGTACCATCTGCCTTCTTCTTAATACGATAAACCCATTTGCAGTCAATCAAATTTTTGTTGCTGCTTGGAGGAACAAGATGCCAAGTTTTGTTATCAATCAACGCATTGTATTCTTCTTTCATAGCTTGGTGCCAACAGGAATCATTTAGAGCCTCTGATAATGTATTTGGTTCACCTGCAGAAGATAACATACACCATCTCACAGTACCATCAGTGATCTTTTTAGGATTACGAATTCCTTTTTGTAATCTTGTACGAACACCAGGAGGTGAAGGTGGAGAAATATCTGAATCTGAATGAGATGGAGAACTATCGGAATTTTCACCTTCACCTTCGGAATTTTCACCTTCACCTTCATGCTCATTTTCAGTATTGTTGTTGTTGTTTGTGTCCGCACCATCACCATCCACAGAAGATCCGCATGCAGGGGATGCTGCAGGAGATCCGCATGCAGGGGACAGCGACGGAATCCGTGCACCCATCGGCCCCTCGGGAGCAGCAGTGCCAAGTGGCGAACCACGGTTGGCTGCATGCAAGGGTGAGACACGAGATGCCCCTGCCCTGTTCGCTGTCAGTTCTGCGGCAGGGGACAGCGAACTGCTGCGTTCCGGAGTCCGTGTACCAGGAGTATCTGTCTCAAAATTTGTAGAAGCAGCAGAATCAGCATCTTCGGATCGTGTGCCTGCCTCGGGATCGGATAAATCCAGGAAGGAAGAATCATCCTCGTGTTCTGCACCAGATTCGTCATTTTCTGCTGTTTCTTCAACTGCGCTGTTTTGTGCTATTTCTCCACCAATTTCAGCAGAATTTTCTTCTACCTGCTGCATGTTAGGAACAGTAACAATAGGCACAATAGGATAATTGCAATTTTGGGCACTCTCATGAGAAGTGGATGTGAAAGGTGGAAGAAGCAATATTTCTTTCTTGAGTATAGCACCGACATTAGGATGTAGTGAAGCAAAAGGAAAAACATTCTCGTCGAAGATAACATCACGAGAGATGTAAACACGTCCTGTAGAAATATCTAGGCATTTTACACCTTTATGAAGAGGACTATAACCAAGAAAAGCACATCGTATGGAACGAAAAGCAAGTTTTCGTTTGTTGTATGGACGCAAGTTTGGCCAACATGCACAACCAAAAATCTTTAGAGCATCATAGTTTGGTGTGACATGAAGTAGACGTTCTGTGGGAGACTCAAAATTAAGGACCTTACTAGGAAGCAAATTTATGAGATATGTGGCGGTGAGAAACGCTTCATCCCAAAATTTCAACGGCATAGAAGCATGAGCAAGAAGAGCTAGGCCAACTTCAAAAATATGACGATGTTTTCTCTCAGCAGAGCCATTTTGTTGATGAGCATGAGGACAAGATACATGATGTGTAATACCCACTGATTGAAAAAATCCATTGAGTTTCTCATATTCACCTCCCCAATCAGTTTGCATAGTAATTATTTTCCTATCAAACTTGCGCTCAACATATTGTTGAAAATTGAGAAAAACTTGATAAACATCAGAACGCTTCTTTAACAAATAGATCCATGTGAATTTGCTAAAATCATCAATAAAACTTACATAATATGCATGTTTTCCCACAGAAAGTGGGGCTGGGCCCCAAACATCAGAAAAAACTTGTTCTAAAGGAGCAAGGGAAACACTGGAAGATGTGGGATATGGCAACTGGTGACTCTTAGCCAACTGACAGGAGTCACATACATGAGGAGTACTTTCTGGGGTGTAAGCTATTTTATTTCTTCTAAGAACTTGTTGAACCACAAAAGACGATGGATGTCCTAAGCGACGATGCCATGTAGAGGATGACGGCTTTATTGAAAGGAAAGCATGCTTGGCAGTCTCATGAAACATGGGCACCATGGGGTAGAGACCACCCCAGCAGGGGCCTCTAAACAGAACTCTTCGTGTGGCTTGGTCCTTGATTAAGAAGAAGAAAGGATGATACTCAATAAAGACATTGTTATCAAGAGTGAATTTATGAACAGATAGTAAGTTTTTGGAAGCACTAGGAACGTGAAGAATATTGTTTAAATCAAAGGAACCATGAGGAGTGCGCAAAACTGAATTACCAATGTGACTAATGTCCATACCTGTTCCTTCAGCAGTGCGAACTCGATCTTGGCCATGATACTTATTGGCAATGAAAAGCTTGTTCAGTTCACTAGTGATGTGATCAGTGGCGCCCGTATCAGAATACCAATTTGTATCAACACCATAAGAAGCTATATGTGCACCTTTCTCATTTTTTTCACCATCATCCCTCTTGTCATGCTCATAACGCCACCAGCACTCGTTTGCTGCATGGCCATGTTTCTTACAAATTTGACAATCTGTATTGACATAAGGAGTGGGAACACGATCAGGCCTGCGGCCACCAGCACCATCATTGCGACGAAAACGATCATTGCCTCCATCATCACGGCGCCAATTGCGCCTGTCATCACGTCTGTCATCACCACGATCATTGCGTCGATCATCACGCCGCCAGTTTCTGCGATCATCATCACGGTAGTTGCCTCCACGGTATGAACCCCTATCAGGGCTGCGAGGGCGAGGTGGTGTACGACCACGAGGGGGAGGAGTACGGCCACGTGATGGAGATGTACGTCCACGTGGTGGAGAAGTGCGGCCACGGTTTCCTCCTCGGCGTGCAAGGTTTGCAGAGGACACAAACACGCCGTTTTCTTCAATGCCGTTTCGCATATCATAAGCACAAAGCTGATCATAAAATTCATCGAGAGTGATACTCGGGTTCCCATTTACAGAGGTGATGAGAGCATTATACTCAACCTTGCACAAGCCATGCAATAAATATCCCAAGAATTCATCACTTTCCACCGGTTTTCCAAGCGCAGAGAGTTCAGAAGAGAAACTTTTCATCTTAGTGAAGTATTGATCAGCAGTCATAGTGGCCTTCTTGGTGTCATTGAGTTGCTCACGCAGATGTTGTGCTTTGGTTCTTGAGGCAGTTTTGAACATACCATTAATTGTACTCCATGCCTCAGCCGTTGTGCTCACATCAAGAAGATGAGACAAGATATCAGGTGATAATGTATTTAGGAGAAACCTGAGTACCTGCTGGTCCCTTGCAATCCATGCAATATAGGCGGGATTTTCCATAGTAACCGGTTTGTTTTCAGAGTCCTTTCCTTCAATCTGCTTGGGAGGAGCACAATCAGATCCATCTAGCAAATTCATCACGTTTGCTCCTCGAAACGCAGGAAGCACAAGGGCCTTTCATAGCAAGAAATTTCCACGGGTGAGCTGTTGGGCAGGAGGGGACCCCAGTGCGGCGGCAAGAGCAGAGCTCGAACCTGAAGAACTCATTGTAATCTGTCGAGAACAGCCGCAACAGCAACTGAGAGGGACGGGCTGTGGCAGCTGCGAGCGTTTGTTGAGGACGAGATTGTCACAATCTGCGGCGACAGCAGCTTAAGGAAGCAACTGCGGCGGCGATCGATTTCTGTTGTCGATGTCGAGGTTGTCGGGGGCGGCAGCGACAGCGGCGGAAGGCAGGCTGTGGCGGCGGCTGTTGTCTGGTTGTTTTCTGTTGTCGATGTCGAGGTTGTCGGGGGCGGCAGCGACAGCGGCGGAAGGCAGGCTGTGGCGGCGGCTGTTGTCTGGTTGTTTTCTGTTAACGGAGTGCAGCAACTACAGCAGATCAAGGAGATCGAAGCTGCAGCGAGAGGTTGTCTGTTGTTCTTGTAAGGCGGCGGCGGCGGCAGGGCTGATTCTCCAGCGATGCGGCGGCGGCGGCAAGGCAACTAGGTCATGGAAAAGGTCGCTCTGATACCATGTTAGATTTCGGGCTGAACGAGGTGGGTCGTCTCCCCTCGGTTTCACGTTGATATAGGGGGTCACAAAGGACCGATACGTACAAGAGGAGGATACCGATACACAATCCGTATCGAGTATCAAGGAAAGGAAAAACTCCTATTACAACTTCTAATAACCTCGACGTACCGCAGCCGCCCTTCACTAACACCCACACGCCGGTACCTGGCGGGCGCCTGCCTCCACCAGACGTTTCCCTCAGCGTCAGGCATCGCGCTCCCTCGGCGCCAAGCATCTCACATCAAAGCACACAAAAATTGGTTTCAATCAAAAGTAATACGCGCTTTAGAGACACATTTACAAATACAATCTGAATTATGCATAGCAAGGTGGCCTGATCGCATACATATTCCGGACAAGTGTCTAACAAGTCTAGTTAAAGTCCAAACTGCAAGATAACATCAAATCCACGCAAAAAGAAGATTAGCCAATAGCCTAATAATATGGATGAGTTGAAGAATGGGATTCCACACAGACCAGCTAGAACAGAGCACAGTGCTTAGCAGCACATTTAACACTTAACTGGAAATAAAGAAAGGTACTCACTCTCTTGCCATTATTTTATTTTTTTCGAGTGAAGGAGCCCAAAAAGGCCCCATTTCTCATTTATCAAAATCATAATTGATAGTACAGAGGTTCATTGTTTTTTCACACCCCAGGCAAGAACAAGTGCTTACTAGTTACTACACACCCGAGGTCCAGCTTATTCGCAGACAGTTTTTACCACTTACACCCCTAAAAATTCTACAACAAAACCAGAACTTTTTAATGGCAACTCCCTCCAAACCATTACAAGGAGAGATCAAATCAACACTAGTGCCCAGACAACACCAGGAACATCAACTAGAATCTCTACTCAACGCCTGTCTATTCATGAAGTTTGTTAGACTACTTAGGTAATATAGGAAGTCCTAAACACAAAGGTACCGTTTCTGTATGATCCGAGTTTTCCAGGACTAGTGTATTTATGTTTGCAGTTACATGTTTCAAATTTAGTTGAGATCAATATTAACACTGCGACAGATGTAATTCTGCTTTTGCGTATAATTTTGTATAGTTGAGATCAATATTAACACTGCGACAGTTACACCCAGTCTGCCTGAGGTTTTCTCTTTTACACTTTTAGTCATCTCCACAACTATAATTTTATCTCTGTAACTATTTTGAAACAAATCTGCATAACTGCTACGGTCACAAATAAGATCCAGAGTCACTGCTCTGTATAGCACATGACCCAGGTTAGAAGGTGACAAATATTCCAAAACGAGTAGGGTTATTTCAAACAGCTTTCAAAAAAATTTGTCGATCAGAAACATGTAGCCAAAAGCAACGGATGGGAGCAACAACAACAAAAAACCGCAATGTGCCTGTCAAGCACACCAAGACTGCATACATAGCTACTCAGTGGAGCAACCACATGAAAAATATGTCAGTGTGTGCTTGGATCATGTTGATCTACTGTCTAGAATAAATATGTTTGTGTGTTGGCAGGGCCGGCTCAACGATTTCGAAGGCCCCGGGGCGAATTTTGCTAATGGGCCCAACAGAGAATTTTTGATACACAAGTGGATACATATATGTATTATAAAGTCATAAAGAATAGTAATTTTTCGTTAGAATCAAATATCTGATATTTTTTTCTTTTCTTTGATCGAACTCAAATTTCATAGAAACTAAAATGCATAAAGATCATAGAATCAGACACCGGTTTGAGATTTTAGGCATGAACATGGCACGAGAAAATAGAATTGCATAGAGATAGAGTTTTGTTCTCAGATTACCTGTGACCTGTCATGTCCTGCCTGTTGATCTTGATCTTGGCGAGACGGACACAACAGGATCAGAGAACTAGGCACTGGGTATAGGGTGACGGTCAGGCCGTCGGGCGGCCAGGGAGACATGGACAACGGCTACTGGGTGAAGGGCCACGGTTCGTACTTGAATCACGGTCACGAATAGCTGGAGAGAAAAGGAAAAGAGGCTTCGGTTCCGTGCGTGGCTGGCAGCCTTCCTTCGTGGGCTGGCTGTGTGTGATGTGCTCTGGCTAGATGGGCCTTTTTTTCTTCTCTTTAGTCTGTCCTATACATACATACATACCCTGTACCACATATGGGCCCCTAATTAGGCTGGGCCCCGGGCCGTCGCCCCTACCGCCCTGGGCCAGAGCCGGCCCTGTGTGTTGGTTTCAGTTGTGTTGATTAAGTAGCAGTTTGTGTGTTGGTTTCAAACATGCTCACTACCTGTACTGAAACTATGGTTTTGTTACTGCTAGCCCTCCTCTCGCTAGAGTGCTTTGCTCCATTTTAGTTTCCTTCCACTCCACAACCAGAGTGTGTGGCCATCTGATAGCGTCCAAAGCACACATGTAATCATGCAAAGCACCATTCGAGACCACACCAAAAATACATCCAGTTATAGGGATTAGGAATCATACCTCATACATGAATGATAACGAAGTAGTTTATATTGAATAATTTGAAATCCAACTCAAAAACTCAAATTTGAATGTTATTACAAAAACATGTCTGGCTCTTCCAAGCACGGGTCCGTGCCCGAAGCCGGTGCCGAGGAAGAGGGCTGGGATGCCCATGCTGCAACCAGAATTGAGGAAGAGGACCGGGAGGACGGCGGTGATATTGATTGGGGGTACTTGGAGGAAGAGGACCAGGATGACAGCACCGATGGTGGCGGCACTGGCCGCACGGCGGCTGGTGGTAGCGGCGACGCCGCCCCGACGACCGATGAGAAGAAAAAGAAGCCTCGGGCGCCAAGGAAGGATCGTAAGCCGCAAGTGCTCGCGAACGTCACTGATACAATCACCGAGGTCTCGCCAAGTGGCCTACCATTGGCGCCCCGAGCGGTTTCCTCAGGGTACGGCATGCAGCTAGGGTGCATCGTGCGGGAAAGCATGTCGATCAACACGACGGACCTTAGAAGCAGCGAAAACAAGGCTTTGGTCGAAATCCTCCTGAAGAAGCTTCACCAGCGATACACGTTCCCGGAGCCGTTCAACAAAAGGGTGGACTCTTTAGCCATCACGAAGATGAGCACCGCGTTGAGCAGCTGGAAATCCCGGGTGAAGAAGAAGATCGCGAAAGGTAAAAGCTGGGAGGAGATCAGTCGCAAAGACCTGACGCTCGTGAAAGAAGATTTCGACATACCAAAGGCGTACATGAACACCGAGGAGTGTAAAAAATGGACACAATGGGGGCAGGATATGCAGGAACAAAACATAGGGGTCCAACATTGCGGAAGCGGTGGTTACCGAGGAAAACTGCCCGTTTGGGAGAAGGAGGCCCGCGAGATGGAACGTCTCGGAAAAGATAACCCCTGGCACAAAATCACGGATATACAAGTTAGGAACTTTGTCCGGTCCCGGTACTTCTTAGACTGGAAGACGGGGGAATTCGTGACGAAAGACCAGGACGTGAAGGAATTCGAGAAACATTTGGTAAGGACACATATATCTCAAGTACATGTATATTGCATTGATCTAATAATTAGATAATGGGCTCACCTTAATTTCCTTTTGTTCGAAGGAGAGGGAGTTGCGGAAATCTGACCACTCGTCCGAAGGGCCGACGGGTCGGTGGGACACGCCTTTCAACAGGGCGACGAACGCATACAAGAAAAGTCCGTTGGATGCCCCGCCGACGTCAGCTGGCCGTATCTCCGACTTTGGGCTAAACATGAAGGTAGCCGAGTACTACGCATCAGATGCCAAGTCGTCGAGAAAGAAGAGGAAGACGACATCGACTAAGGATGATGAGGAGGTCGAGGAGCTGAAGAAGAAGATGGCGGCTCTAGAGAAGAAACTTGAGAGCAGAGAGGTGGACGCCGACACGCTCAATAGATTAGTGGATCAGAGGCTCGAGGAAGTCATCTCCGCTGGGCTGATGGAGGGGATAGCTTCTTGGAATGCGGGGGGTCAAATTGGACCGATCCATCTGCCCACCTTCGCGGCAGCAACTCAAGCATGAACCAGCAAGTGCCGCCGCAACAGCTAACCCCCCAGACGCCGGCGCCGCTCCTTCTGGTCACATCAGCGCCCCCTTCCGCAGCAATGCCGAAGAATGATGGGCCGGCCGCCGGCACCGTCGCCCTTGTCTCGACACCCGCCGAGCTCGACGCCATCACCAAGGTAACTAATTAGTTAGTCGTGATCTAACTACGCCTTCTCAAGATGACTGTCATCTCATGATGCCTGGTATGTTGCCCAACAGGACGAACCTTGCGTACTCCTGCATCGTGTGGTGCCCGGCGGAGAGTTGGTGGATGTTGCTACCGGCACTATTATACAACCCATGGAACGCACTATGCACCACTCTCGAATGGACGATAACGTGATGAAGGTGAAATTGGCCAATGTAGTGCCGGAGTATCGCGACGTCCTCCCCCCTTTCAACCTCCAGGCTGCGAAGAGGAGGAGAACTTGGTACTTGGAGACTGCACGACTTGGGTGATGAAATGGCCGAAGAGCCAGATTCGTCTTGGGGGGTCTTGTGATCAAGCGCAACACCGGCGCCACATCCCCTATGGCCCCGCTCAAAAAGATCATCCGGCCCACGAAGCAAAGAGCCCTCCAGACAGCACCCAAGGCCACCGCCCCTCAGAAGAAACGGTAGTCGTCGCCACCACCACCCAGAAGGAACCGGCGGTTGTTGCCACCACCACAAGGCACAAAGTGTTGTTGGGAAATATGCCGCAACGACCGGCCAAAAGATCATCAAATGCAGTTGTGCCTCAACCGCCGGCATCACAACCGCCGTCACCACCAAAGGACGTGGACAACCCGTTTGCTGGAGCCGGTGTCGATGACTATCATTACGATGATAATGTCGACATCAATGCCTACCTCAACACGGGCAACAGCCAAGATAGGTACATGCCTGATATGGATCGTGACGATGAAGCCTTCCGCAGTCACGACGATCAACCTAGGCGTACTGAAGTCACGCAGCGCCTGACCTACCCGGAGGGTACAGTATTCAGCCCTGGCACACTGCATAAGACAGTCGTAGGATCGTCCCGAGCACCCGCACCCCCAGCTCCCGCAGCAGATCAGGCCACCGCCAGCAAGAAGATTAGGAAGAGACCTGCTAAAAAGGTCCAACATACTAAGATCTTGGCCGACACCGTGGTACGACCCCGTAAGGATGGCTTGACCCGCTTGCATGAAGCTGGGAAACCGATACTGGGTCCGGACGAGATACAGGGGGCAACTGGACCAATGCTCACATTGCAGAACATTATCGTGATGCTAGAGGGCCTCCTTCTTCAAGACAAGTGTCCAAATTACCCTGCGTTCGTTGTCAAGGTGCCAGAGGGCCCGGACTTCGTCCATGAAGACCCCGCGGGACTGTTCTTCATAGCGTACGAGGATATCTTCAATCTGTTTCACTCGAGACGGTGGACTATAACTTGGTCCGCCTATACGCGCTCAATGCTCAGCTGCAGATCCAGCGAGAGTTACCCCCGCACGTTATGGTAGCGGATCCCTACTACATGCGTGATAGCCAGCTGGAGGAAGGATCAAGTACACGGACCAAGGCAGTGAAGTACCTCGAGAGCTTCATGTTGAGAAACAGTGAGAACAAGAGGGACATTCTTTTGCCTGTCTTCCCCGAGTAAGTCTCACGACCGTCGTAGCTAATGTTTTTTTCTAGATTTCATCCATTGCTTATCCTGGATTCAATTGCATGTGTTGAGCAGGGACACATACTGCACACTCATCGTGCTTTGCCCAAAGTGGTCACTTGCCCAGTACTTCGACTCGTCGAATAAGACGAAGAGGAAAGACTACACCAGAATAAGGGGTGTTCTCGATGAGGCTATCAATGGCTACGCCCAAAATGGAGGCACATTCGAAAAGAAACAAGAATGTATCAGGCCGGCTACTAGCAAATACGGGTTCAGACACGTGACCGAGTTCCCCTGCATCAAGCAGCCGGCTTGGAGCACGAAAGAGGCCTTCTATGCCCTCCATCACCTCAAAGGGATTGTCCGCGATGCAAACAATATGAATCATCCTTCTAGATTCCGAGACTGGTCCAACAAAATGGCGGGGCAAATCTCACAGGAAGATCTTATGCAAGATTTTCATCGCATCAAAGTCAAGTTGTCGGAGATAAACATTGAAGATGTCAACAAAAAGGGAGGGTCCTTGCACCAACCCATAGGGTTATGCCAGAGGGATATCCAGAAACGCCTAGAGCGGCAGGCTGATCGTAGGTCGTGGATGGCGAAGGAGTTATATAAGCCGTTTCCGGCGCCGCTCCAGTTGAGGTATCGTTGATCGAGGTGTGCGTAGCTAGCTACTATTAGTTTTTTTAACAAAATTTGCTTAACTTATATAAGCCTAGCTACTATATTAGTTTAGCTCTAAACTTAGGCCTAGCTAGCTACTATTAGTTAGCTCTAAACTTAGGCCTAGCTAGCTACTATTAGTTAGCTCTAAACTTAATTAGGCCTAGCTAGCTACTATTAGTTAGCTCTAAACTTAGCCCTATCTTTATGTTGTATATCTTTGATGCTTATTTTTGTTTCCTTAGTTGTTTTTGGTGAACATATATGCCTTAGTTGTTTTTTGCATTATACTTACTAATATGCTTTGTGTCTATCTATATAGATGACGTACTACGTGGTGTTCGAGGGTCGGGTTCCAGGAGTCTATGACGAGTGGAAGGACTGTAAAGCACAGGTGGACAAGTTCAGCGGCAACTGCTATAAAGGATACGAGACTAGACACGAGGCGGTTGCGAAGTGGAGGGACCACCAGTCGAAACAGAAGAACAAGATGAATACCTCCATCAAGCTACCGTTCTTGCTCACCATCGTCGCCGTGCTTATAGTCTATTTCATCTTAGCTTAGGCATTTGTAACTTGACAACTCGAGTAACTATGTGGTGACAATAATTGTTCGATGATGTGTTTGACTATCACTTTGAGCCAAATTCGATACTTTGCACTATGTATCACTATTGTGATTAAGTAACTTTGTCAAATATCAGTAGTATGTTATATATTGTCAAATATCACTGCTGTGTATAATTCCTGTATATTCAAACTGTATACAGCAGAAACAAATTAAATTTCGAAAATCATCATCCTTTTCTGTGGCGCACCAGTAAAACTTTCTGTGGCGCACCTATTTCTGTGGCGCATCACCTACGGGTGCGCCACAGAATCAGCTATTCATTCTGTGGCGCATGTTGCTGGTGCGCCATAGAATGCTCCTTTCTGTGGCGCAGGTTGGAGGTGTGCCATAGAAGTAAGTATTTCTGTGGCGCACGGTGGGGTGCGCCACAGAAATAATTTTTATGGCGTGTGTTCTGTGGCGCACCCCTGTGGCCCAGGGTGCGCCACAGAATTGGTTTTTGGTGCGCCACAGATGAGGGAACCTGTACTAGTGAGTTAATGGTGGTTATAATGGAATATTATAGTATTCCATTAATCCCTTAGAAACAAGTTTATAAGTTAAACAAAATATTTTGTGTTTTACATATTTGAGTTGAAAATGCTTTTCCCTATAATTTGGTATCTCATTTGAAGTATTCTGGAAATATTTTAATAAGATATTAATTTATTAATTTTAAATGAATTTAAATGAGTAGGCAAATGTAGCACACATGAAAACTTGGTCAAATGACTTTGGAAACATCATAGATGAGTTGCGTTAGTCATTTGGAGAATTTTGGTATATAACTTGTATTTTTCTGATTTTATGAATTATTTATTATTTTTCTCAATTTAAAATGATTTTATTAAATTAAAGAAAATGTTTAATTTAAAACTTTATCAAACACTTTTGAAAAGTTGATAAACATTTATATTATATTTTTCTAAACAATTCCATATTTTATTTATATTTTTCTGATTATTAGATTAAAAGTTATTGAATTAATAAGGTTTTTTAATTTTCTACCAATATTCAAATTGACAAGTGGGGTCCACCTGTCAGTTTTTATTTCCTATATAAAAATAAATAAAAACAGAAGGAAAAGGGTCCATGACGTCATGATGACATCATGCCCGCATCATCAGAGGAGAGGATCTCCTCTGTTGAACTCGAATCGATCGATTCGCTGTAAATTGATTTGATTCACCGCTACCAATCGCTAGAGAATGACTCGGTGAACGCAGGGGTGGCGGAGATGTGACCAATAGGTCACCGGAATGTCTCCGGCGGTGACCAACCGTGGTGGCCGGAGGTGGCGCACGATGACATAGAGGATTTAGAGCCTCAAAGCCCAAACCGAGAACACCCCGAGATGCACAAGCTCACCTGGAGCACGTACGTATGTCCGGTGAGGCAAGGAGAAGTCAAAATCGCCGGCGGCAAGGTCTTCTCTGTGGCGGCCGGAATCGAATAAGATGGCTCGATTCGGCCTCTTCGGGGCTTCCCAGCAAACGAGGTTTGCTGGAGAGGTAGAGCACGCCGAGAGAAAGCTCGTGGTGGTCTCCGTTTCTCCGGGGACGACCGGAATCAACGGCAATGGCCGGCGGCCATGGGGTTAGGGTTTTGGTTGTTTGGGTTCAATACAGAGAGAAAGAGCAAGCGATGCGAGAGAGTGAGAGAGAGGGCTCGATGCGGACGTCTCCCTATCCCTTATACTCACAGAACGGCGGCGAGGAGGAGGTGACATCGACGTTGGAGGAGGTCGCACGCCTCTGGCCTTCTGGCCAGAGGTTAAAGAAGAAAGAAATTAAATGCCCGTTTTCGATAACCCCCTGAAGTTTCTGATATTTGCATAGAGGTCCTTCTGTCTTATAAATTGAGAAGAAAACCTTTGTTTTCAGGGCCAATCTTTGAACAGAAAAATTAATAAAAAATATATTTAAGTTCCTTATCAAATTTCACATCTCACCATGTTTTGTTTTGGTGGATTTGAAGAATATTTGTATTTTTTATTTAGGGTACTGGATTAAGTGATTTTTGTTGTTTTCTATTCATTTTATTTATTTAATGACTTTAAAATTCTGCTTAAGCATGTTTAATAAAAGTACACTCTCCAAGCTTGTGGATACCAAGGTGTTGTATCATAATTGGACAATTTTAGGTATAATCCCTTATGGAAAATAGTTTGGTAACATTAGTGAGTAGTGTTTTTATCTATTATGGAAAATTCACCAGTTATGAAATATCACTCCAAGTCATACCAGATGATTTTTAATTTGTGAAAGAACTTGTTTTCTTTTTATGAGGCTTTGTTATTTCCTAATTGAAACTCCTAGCAAGTTTGGTTGACACTTTACTTAGGTAGGGGTAAGCCTTATTTGAGAAATTAGGTTATTTATCACGTGGAAAACAGGTGTGTCTTTGGAACTTATTTGTTTGTTTTCCACCAGTTTTCAAGTGTGAATATTATCTCATGTTGTTTTAGGACATGTAATCATTTGCATGGTTATATTTAGATGAATATATGTTATCATCTGTTAGTCTTACATGTGAAAAGGATTTGGAAAACAAGGTTTTAAGCTTGTTTTCATCTACCTCCACATATCAAGACATGTGGATATAATGGTTTGTTATTATCCCATACTTGATAGTTGTTTCCATTAAAGATATTATTATGAGTTCCTCATCTCTGATGAGCTTGACAGAGGTTAATGATTCTCTATTATATCCTACTGACTCACTGGATAAATTCTTATGCTCCCTTACTGATGCAGTGTTGCTTCCTGTGGTCTTCTGTTGCTTGATGTTCTTCTCTCTAGTTTCCACTAGCCTTCTGTTTACACCTTGTGTCAATTTGCAAGTAATATCATCTCTTGGATTCAATCTTCAACTATGTCACCCTTGTGGTGAGAACAAATAGTTATTCCAAGCAAAGATTTTACTTAGATGATTATATTGTGGTTTCTTGTTTCCTTAGTGTTATTCTTTCTATTGGTTGATGATAAAAGGAGTGTCGGTATAGTTTGTGACATCAGTTAGCCTTAAGCATATAAGAAGAATCTGTTGACAAGTTTGCAAGGCTTGTCCCCAAATTACTTTTCATATACAAGAGACTGAGATGTACTAGGTTATTCAACCGTCTGTTTATTTGTGTATGACACTCAATTGTTTGAGTATACAAAAGTGATCGGTTAACAAGGTGTACAGGCTTGTTACCAAACTACTTCTATATAACACTAACACTGGAGTATCACACTATTTCATGAGGATTTCATAAGATCATATTAGGATATAAGTGTTCCAAATACTCTTATCATAAATTGGAATAACACTTCTAGAATCCTCCAAAGAATCCTTCTTAAGACCTTCTTGTGGTAGTTCCTCTGTTCTTGTGGATTCTTCTCTTGCTGAATATCTTGGAGGAGATTGGAGAAACAAGATACATTGGTCTAGCAACATAACAAGATCTAGATTAAGAGTTAGTTCATGCTTTATTATCCTTCCATATATTTCTTATTTTATTTCCCAAAGGATAGATACTTGTTCATACATGATTGGTTTTATTTATCTTTCAATCCAATTCCTCTAATAGAGGTTATATCTTTTTGTTATTCATTACTTGTATCCAGGGATACTTCAGTTGTAGAATTGCTGGATTTGAGTAGAGGTGTGAAATGCTTATGGAATGATAACTTAATATTAAGTGTATCAAATGGTGTATTGAGGTGTTGAGATTTCATATGCTCACTTGTATAAGATGATTGAAACCATGAGCATGTGAAGGCTATTGGGGTTTAATGATTTAAGTCAGGTTTGCTTAATTGTTTTTCTCAGGTGTCTTGATTTTACTTTATATTCTCATTTTGTAAACATGATACAGATATAGAGGTTTTGAAATTTCATGTGATGAGCAAGGTTTAATCAGTAGGTTAAGAAGATTTATTTCTTCATTTAGGTACTTATTTTATGGTTGATGAGATATGTACATATTCGATAAATATGTTAATACAATTATTATGTCATTTTTCCACTTGTGGGTTTGGAGTTAAGACTTGTGGTTATCATTTGTATTCTATTAAACCTTTGTCATTTACTTGTGAAGGTTAACTTAGTAGTTACTAAATAATTTGAAAAGATGTGGTGTGAATGATTGATATCTTAAAGAGGTATTGTTTGAGATGACATAACACCTCTATTAATGAGATGGTTCAATTGTGTATTACTTATTGGTGGAAGTATGATTATCAATTGTGTGATTTGGATATTCACCTCTCTTTGAGTTCAGGATTCCTAGTGAATTATACCAAGTCACTTATAGACTTGTGGTTAAGGTTGTTGAGAGTTAGTGTTGGTCACAACCCATTATGGTTTGTGTAACCAGATGATTTCAGTTTTGTAGAGATGTTATGTTATAAATATCACTCCAAATGTACTCTTGACTAGATGAACCAGATCTATTTCATCATGTCAAGTGAAACTTTGGTCACTTTGATTCGTTTAAACTTTCGCGCCAAAATTTCCCGTAATTTTAGATGCATGCTTTGAAAATGTACATATCAAATTTAGATCCTTATAACCTCCCAAACACTGGGATGTTACAGTTGTTCTCCTCTAGCTCGTGCCGGCGGGAGACGCATTGCAGGCTCGGCCGCTCGGGCACCATCGAGCGCGTAAAACTTGGCCACTAGCCACTCGGCCACCGCACAAACCATATGGTAACTCTTCCCCCAAATTCCACTAGTGCTGAACTTGTGTTATGTCAGGCTCCCAAAAAATGCCTTTGCACTACTTGATGATTGTGCAATTGTTGTCTTATTGACTTACTGTGTGTACTGCATTATGATTAGTTTGGTACTGGATTGGCTTATTTTGTACTATTGGATTGTTTAGAAATGGCAAACAACTTATTGTTTACTTGTATTTGTTGTAATTGTATAACTAATAAAGAAAGCAAGATGTAATTTTATGTTCATTTTATATTTTATTCATGTAATACCTTTTTCATGTTTTTAACTACTTTTATCAAAATCATGCACATTTGAGACACATTTATTAAACTACAATGTTGTGAGAATCGATTGGTTGTATATTATAGATTTGGCGAAAACTTATCACACATGGTCTACTGCAATTATTTTAGTGTGCCCACCCTACAATTCATTAATAGGTATGCCACTGCTCCTAGAGTAACAATATCACGGTCTTTCTCTCAAAAGATTCAATTCTGAGATCTCAAACCGATGCAACAAATCCAAATCAAGATCACAAAGAATGTTCAAATTTATCTCTCAAATACCACACAGAGGAAAAAAAATCTATGGATATATTGGAGAGGTGGAACAATGGAGGCGATCAACAAATAAATTTAAAATCTACTCCCTCTGTTCCTAAATGTATGATGTTTTAGCCTTTTTTCATATACACACATGTCAACATGTATCTAGACAACTTTTAGTGCACATGTTCACTCATATTAGCATGTATCTAGACAATATGAGCAATAGCTACAACATGTTATATTTAGGAACGGAGGGAGTAGATCCAAAACCTTACCCTCACATAGGAAAACATAGTCATCAAACATCCAATTAATTAGTCATATAAGGCAAGACTAGAGTTTGTTTCTGTGTTCATGTTATTGCACGTGAGCAAGAGTTTTCCTCTGAATCTCATATTCATGACCCACATCAGTTATGATATAGTAATATGAATCATAAATATGAAACATATGTATAAATATTATTGCCTTTTGAGCATACATCCAATAGATCTCCGATCTCCAGCCAAGCCAAGCACACGTCTGGAAAGCTCCTACCGTTCTCTCTCCATCCATCTCAAAGAGATTGACTCCCGGGTCGTCTCGTACAAGGGCGGCTCCGGAGGACCCCGCAATCTTCCCTCGCTGGCCGCTGCCGCTTGAAAGTGCATGGTGCCCCCATATGTGGTTTTGCTAATTAATGACAATCCTTAAGGACTAATGTTTGTATTGAGATATTATTGTAGGACTTGTCCATAAGAATAATTTGGAGTCCTTGTGTGAATCGAAGAAGATCTATTGTTGCTCAAGCTTGATTTTAAGGGATTATCCAAAGATATGGCCGAGAAGCTTTTTCTTTGTCCAGCGGTAGTACCGGGTTGTGTAGCGGTAGTACCGCTCCTCGTGGAGTTATACTGCTTTAACACACCTACTACACTCCAGATAGCGGTAGTACCGCGGTTTGTACCGGCTCCTCCTAGGAGCGGTATTACCGCTGGTGATACCGCTGGAGGTACCGCTAGCAAAGAAAAGACCACTGATATTCCACCGGTACCCAGGCGGTACCGGCATAGTACTAACGCTAGTGCTTGACTTATTTGGCCAGCGGTAGTACCACTGCCAGTTACGGTAGTACCGCTGAGCGTCACGGTACTTCTTCTGTGGTACCACTGAGCACCAGTGGGCAGTTCATAGGGTACCGCTGAGATGTCAGTGGGCGGTAGTACCGCTATGCTATTAAGCTTACTGCTTTCATGTCTTTAAGAACAAGATGGAGTTGTCATTCATGTCTACCTTCAAGACATCAACATTATGGATAAAGAAAACAAAATATACAAGGTTGATCAAGCGTGTGATCAACACACAAAGCTACAAGATCTACCTAGTGGGATTATGTATCTCGTGGTATGGTAAGCAGTTGTCCATATAGATTTGTGAACTAACCCATGATATATGTGTGTGAAATCCCTATGTTCGGTTAGGTATCTTTCCATGGGCATGCTTCGAAAGAAAGTTTTCATGTAGCCCATGGTCTATGTCGTCAAGCGGTGTTCGTCATCAAGCTAGACGTGGAAGCTCAAGTGAAGCATCTCGAAGAAATCTTATGCTTGATGCTTGCCACCCATTTGGAGATTGTGGCCATATGAAGATTTTCCATAAAGGTTCTCTCCCATAATGGTGTATGGGGAAGCAATTTGCAAGTCTTCATCAAGCGAAGCTTGTGCTAGCAAGCACGATCAAGAAAGATGATCCAACTTGATAGAGTCAAGATCATCATCATCTAGCTCAAGTGGAATGCTCAAGGAAAAGGTATAATCTTGATAGGTTTTCTATTTTACTGGTCTCATACTTTCGGGGAGACCGGGTTATAGGATCAATAGTCGTACTATCAAGATGGGCGCTTAAGTGAGTAACTTGATCGAATCGTTGTGAAGAGCTCAAAACTTTGCATACTTTCATATCATCTTTCTTGGTTCTTATTTGTCTTTTATCTCTATGGGTTTTGGTGCTTGTTGTGATCTTCATAACAATCCCAACTTCATCAAAAACGATTTTCGCATGAAACACTTACTGAGTTTTTGATGTTGAAGGTTTTCCCGGTTATTATTTTTAGAGAGGTCTTACCTTTTCCCATTTGGTTTTAAGTTTCATTGTCGCAAAATGATGTTTCTCTGCGGCATATTGTAGGGTTCATCGTTGCGACTTCAACGAGCCCAAGATCATCGAAAATTGAGTCTGGATGCAAAAGTTATGGCCGTTTCCGTATCGAGTTTCCGGCAATTTAATTTCCGACGGTAGTACTAGGCTACTACCACCCAAGTACGGCCAGGAACTGTCGGAACCAGTACCAAAATGCCCCGTAGCGGTAGTACTGCTGCTGGGCGGGTTTTTCTCGTAACAGTCACTTTTTGGGTCACCTATTTAAGGGGTTTTCTTCCCCATTGACCCCAAGGCTGCCAAACACGTTTTCCCCTCTCTCCGCACCATTTTTGACCTTGAAAACCTTTCCCCTCTCCCAATCCCTCCTATGATTCTTGCATATCTTTGGATACAGTTTTTCACCAATCCATCTCTCCTCTTTTTGAGGGGAACTTAGTGAATCTAGATCTTGGAGTTCTTATTGTTTCTCCTCTTTTGTTCTTCCTCTCTTATTTCCCCATAAGCATTTGTTGCTTTGTTGGAATTTGAGAGTGAAGGATTTGAGCACTTGTGATCTTTCCATTTGCATTGGTTCCATCGGTTTGCTCTCTCCACGAGGATTCGTGGAAGTGAAAGTTTGTGGACTTGTTACTCTTGGGTCTTGGACCTAGACGACTTTGTGGTGTTCTTGGGAGCCCCCAATTGAGTTGTGGATGCGTGCCCCAAGATTGTGGTGACATTGAGAGCCTCCAATTAAGTTGTGGATGTGTGTCTCGATCGAAGGTTGCCAATAGTGGAAGGTGAACTAGTCCTTTGTGGCGAGGTTCATCGGAGAATAGGGTGAGACCTTTGTGGCGTTGAGGAGGCCTCTTGTGGCGAGCTCACACCTCTCCAATGAGACGCACTCCCTTCAAAAGGAGGAACTCGAGAATAAATCATCGTCTCCGTGTGCCTCGGTTATTTCTATACCCGAGCTTTTTTACTTATGCAATTTACATTGTGATAGCCTTCGTGCTTAAAGTTATATATCCTGCTATCACCTTGTAACTTGTCTTGCTTAGCATAAGTTGTTGGTGCACCTAGTTGACCCTAGATTATTTAGGTTGTGTGCTTGTTAATTTAAACATCTAGTTTATTTCCGCATTAAGCAAGCCATAATTGGAAAAGTTTTAATCGCCTATTCACCCCCTCTAGGATACATCGTTGTCTGTTCCCCCCTGCCGACTGTGGCGGCTACGTCATGGCTGCCAAAGACGGCGGGCGGGGCTAGCGTATCCTGCCGAATTCCCTTCGTGCGGGGTGTTCGGTTCCTTGGCGGCTGATGCGTCATAAACGTATCCATAATTTCTGATGTTCCATGTTGTTTTCATACTATATGATACATGTTTCCTTTACACTTTATGCCTTTTTTATCGATTTTCTGGGACTAGCCTATTGACAAGATGCCACAGAGCCAGTTCCTGTTCTCTACTGTTTTTAGTTTCAGAAAAGTTGTTCTGGAAATATTCTCGGAATTGGACGATACAAAAGCCAAAAAGTCTTAGAATTCCTGGAGCGTCAACGGAGTCAAAAGGAGACCCGGAGGGGGGCCACAGAGGGGCCACACCATAGGGGGGCGCGTTGCCCCTCTGGCCGCGCCCAGGGGTGGTGTGGGCCCCCTGGCTGCCCACCGATGTTGCCCTCTCGCCTATTTATTCTCCCCGACGCATAAACCCTAAATATATTTGCCCCCTTCCACGAAAAGTTCCGTAGCTCGCCGCCGCTGCCGACAAGTTTCGGGGGACAGAAATCTCTATTCCGGCACCCTGCCGGGACGGGGAAGTACCCCCGGATCCATCTCCATCGACTCCACCGCCATCTTCATTTTCGTTGATGTCCCCTATGATGAGGAGGGAATAGTTCTCCCTCAGGGGATGAGGGCTCTACCGGTAGCTATTTGTTTCATCTCTCTCTCCCATGGTGTGATCTTTATGTGATCATGAGCTTTGTAATCTAGTTCAATAAGTAGATGTTACTCTTCATCTGTTATGCTACTCAAGTGGTTTTGTTATGAGATCTCTGTAGACACATTGATCACGGTGTAAAGGTAACAGTGTGTGCACCCGTGTGGTTTAGCATGATATTTATATTTTGTGTTGATGACCCTATGAAATTTTGGTGTTTGTTTGGAACCATCTAGGTCTCATGGTGATAGCATGGGGGTTAACTAGATGGGTATATGCAAACTCTAAGGAGTGCTCTTATAGCCTACGTAATGATTGGTGTTTGTTATCCGACCGGAGATTGGTTTGGAGTAGCATAGTGAAGAGATGATATTTATGCATTCAATTATGTTATTATTGTTTAGAGTGTCCATTAGTGAAAGTATGATCCCTAGGCCTTGTTTCTAAGCATTTAAACACCATTACAATCAGTTCCGCTACATGTTTGTTTGCTGTGTTTTTTATTTCAGATTCATATTGTCACTTATAATCATCCATATTACTTGTATTTCACTATCTCTTCACCGAACTAGTGCACCTATACAACTGAAAATTGTATTAGGTGTGTTGGGGACACAAGAGACTTTTTGTATCGTAATTGCAGGGTTGCTTGAGAGGGATACCTTTGTATCGTAATTGCAGGGTTGCTTGAGAGGGATAAACCTTGGATGATCTACTTAAGGGGAACTTGTTGCAGTTCTACAAACCTCTGCACTTGAATACCCAACACTGTCTACAAGAATAGAAGTGTGCGTAGACATCAAGCTCTTTTCCGACACCGTTGTCAGGGAGGTAAGGTAAAAGGTACACACATCCTGTGTGAGTGCCCGAAGTTTTTTCCTTTAGATTCAGCAAGTATATCTTTTTGTTTATTGTTTTTAATTTCACTAGTTAGGCTTAATGGAAAACAACAAAAATATGAGAGAGTTTTATAATCTTTATCTTGAATTAGGACATGAAGTGTTTGAGGAGAAAATTTAAAAACCTATGGAGCTTTATTTGCATGCTAGTATAATGTTATTAGTGTGAATTTTTTGAACACCATTATTGCTAATGCTATGGAAAAATCTAAGTTTGGGGAAGCTGGTTTTGATGAATATGATATTTTTGGTCCCCCAAGCAATAAGGAGAAAATTTGCTTTGATGATACTTTGCTTCCAATATATGATAATTATAATGATTGTGGTATTCTCGTTCCACCTACTATTGATGATAAATTTTATTGTGATCATGATATGCCTTCTATATATGATGTTTACAATGATGGACATGCTATTTTCAGTCCACCTACTGTTGAGGATAAAATTAGTTATGATTGCAATATGTCTCCTATATTTGATGTTTATGGTGATGAGAATGATAATGATAGCTATTTTGTTGAATTTGCTCCCACTACTATTAATGAGAATGACTATGCTTATGTGGAGAGTATCAATTCTTTTATGCAGGTAGCTCATGATAAAATTGTTTTATGTGATAGTTATATTGTTAATTTTATTCATGATGCTACTGAAAGTTATTATGAGAGAGGAAAACATAGTTTTATGCATCTCAAAAATATGAAGTTTCCCCTCTTTATGTTGAATTTTTTTTAAGTTGCACTTGTTTTGCTTTCCTATGCTTGTTGCCTTGTGCTTTCATGACTTGTTTTTCTACAAGATTATTTTTCATAGGAAGTGGGTTAGACTTATTTTTTTTTTACATTTGCTTCTTGATGCTCTCTTTTTCTTCAATTCATATTTCTCATGAGATCATCTTCTCAAATTATCATGCCTAGCTAAAAGGCTTTAAAGAAAAGCACTTCTTGGGAGTTAACCCATGTTTTTTATTTTTGCAATGTTTTCTTCTGTTTTCTTTGAGTCAAGGTGTTGTTTACTTATGTATCAACTTATTTGTATCTTTATTTTCTCGTATTTTTTGTGCCAAGTAAATTCTCTAATGAAAGTTGAGGTTAGATTTGGATTTCTGCGCAGGAAACAGATTTCTGATGTCCACCGTAAAAAATCGCATAATTCACAGAAAGATAAAAAATCACCTGCAAATTTTCATGATTACTCCTCAGCTAATTACGAAACTTTTTCTAGCTTTACGTTTTTCGATCTAAGCAACGTAAGTTCCCCAAAAAAAAAATCGTATTTACAGACTATTCTGGTTTTGACAGATTTTGTCTTTTTTACTTGCATTCTCTCTTTTACTATGTCGAGTGGATTTATTTGCTCCACAAAACATCAGTGACTGTAGCTAATATTTAAAAAGTATAAATAATGCTTGTGTCCAAGGAGAACATGAGAGTTTTTTATTGTGCACTAACCCTCTAATGAGAATTACTTCGAGTTTGGTGTGAAGGAAGTTTTCAAGGGTCAAGAGAAGAGGGTGATATAATATGATCAAGAAGAATGAAAAGCCAAAGATTGGGGATGCCCCCATGGTTCATCCCAGCAAATTACAAGAAGACTCAAGCGTCTAAGCTTGGGGATGCCCAAGGCATCCCCTTCTTCATCAGCAATTTATCAGGTCACTTCTAGTGAAACTATATTTTTATTCGGTCACATCCTATGCACTTTACTGGAACGTCTGTTTTTTTGTTTTCTTTGCTACAATAAATATAGTTGGAACCCAGCATTCTTGTATGGGAGAGAGACACGCTCCGCTTTTTATTATGAATACTCATTTTCTTCCATGCTTGTATTCTTAGTTTTTCTTCTAGCTGCTGCAAATCCTTTTAGCTCCTATTTTTCATGCATCTTTTATTTAGAGGTGTTGGTTCTAGTAGAGTAGTATTAATACTATCTTGTTTCATTGGTATATCTCTTGAATATTTTTTGTTTAGTATAAAATTATTGGTGTTGGAAAGCAGTAGTACAATTTTCGTGCTTATAACTGTACAAAAAGAAGTTTGTATAGAATGTGGCTAGACTTTTTTCATGGCATGCTAGATATTATTTTAATTCTATGCTTAGTACTTGTTATTGTAGCATGACTTGTCTCAAATAGCTGAGAGTGCTTAATGTGCAATTGAAAGAATCATGAGTTGTTTTTATCATATTGAAGCATGAATTTGTGGTGTTCTCCTTCGAATGCTTTATTTGGTTGACTTGGCGCATGCTTACACCATGTTTATGACTACAAACCAGTCACTTATAGCCTCTATGATCATTTAGTTTTTGACTTGTAATACCCTTTATGCTTTGGTTAATAATGTTTTTGTCGCTATGCATGATTATGACCATTATTGCTCTCTTGATTTGTCACTCCCAATCTTTTGCTAGCCTCCATCTACACTGAGTATGAGCTCTACATGTGCATCCAACTCACAAAAACCAAAGTTTGGCAAATGTGCCCACCGTAACTACCTACATGTGGTATTTTCTACTTTTAAAACTTTCAAAATTATTCCTATTCTGTGCCTCTGTTTTAGCTCATGATGACGTGAATAGAGAATCTTTATCTCACTTGTTGATTGGACTTTACACACCTGGACTAGTGGCACGTCCGCTTATCCAAATGATAGAAGAGCTGGCAGCGGGGTGCCCAGCCCCAAAATTGGTCATTATAAAATTCTCTTCACTATTTTTCCCCTAATTTATCAGTCAAAGCATAATTTTGTAAACAAAAAAGAAAGAGGGATGACCTTCTGACCCAAGTTGCGTCCTTCATTGGGAGCCGCTCTTATAAAGTCTAGTTGGCTTGTGACGTACTGTATTGTCTGTTTACCATTCGTTGACATAAGGATACACTACCTCTGTTTAATAAAATAAAAAGCTCTAGCACATGAGTTAATCGATGCTTCCCTATGCGAAGGGTCTTTATTTATTTTTATTTGAGTCTCCATCTTCTAACTTTACGCACAGTTGAGAGAGCGTAGTTACCATTCTGAGTTTAATGTGCATTAGTACCAAAGATTATTATTGATTGATTCATGATGTGTTATTACTTGCTCTCAAATTATTTGTTCTAGTCATTCACTTGAACTTTGAAGATGTCCTGGCATTTATGTTTTGCCCCATTTTTAAGGACAAGCGAAATATCACTTTGCTATGTTTTCTTTATGCTCAAAACAAACATATAACTTTCAAGTGCATTATTATTCATAATCTTTTATTTATGTTACTTTTCATGATGCAAGGTGATTGCTAAGTTTCATTGTTAGAATTACATATATCATGCCTGTGTTTAAAGTACTATGATCTCAGCATACATATGCTTTTACTTTGTGATGATCAATTTTATGTTGGTAGCATGTCACCTCAGAAATTATTTGTTTTTATCGTTTACCTACTCGAGGACGAGTAGGAACTAAGCTTGGGGATATTGATACGTCATAAACGTATCCATAATTTCTGATGTTCAATGTTGTTTTCATACTATATGCTACATATTTTCTTTACACTTTATGCCTTTTATCGATTTTCTGGGACTAACCTATTAACAAGATGCCACAGAGCCAGTTCCTGTTTTCTGTTGTTTTTAGTTTCAGAAAAGTTGTTTTGGAAATATTCTCGGAATTGGACGATACAAAAGCCAAAAGTCTTAGAATTCCCGGAGCGTCAACGGAGTCCAAAGGAGGCCCGGGAGGGGACATAGAGGGGCCACACCATAGGGGGGGGGGCGCGGTTCCCCCTCTGGCCACGACCAGGGGTGGTGTGGGCCCCATGGTTGCCCACCGACGTTTCCCTCTCGCCTATTTATTCCCCCGATGCATAAACCCTAAATATATTGGTCCCCTTCCACGAAAAGTTCCGTAGCTCCGCCGCCGCCGCCGAAAAGTTTCGGGGGACAGAAATCTCTGTTCCGGCACCCTGCCGAGACGAGGAAGTGCCCCCGGAGCCATCTCCATCGACTCCACCGTCATCTTCATCGCTGATGTTGTCTCCTATGATGAGGAGGGAGTAGTTCTCCCCCGGGGCTGAGAGATCTACCGATAGCTATGTGTTTCATCTCTCTCTCCCATGGTGTGATCTTTACGTGATCACGAGATTTGTAATCTTGTTGAATAAGTAGATGTTACTCTTCATATGTTAAGCTACTCAAATGGTTTTGTTATGAGATCTCAGTAGACACTTTGATCACGGTGTAAAGGTGACAGTGTGTGCACCATGTGGTTTAGCATGATATTTATATTTTGTGCTGGATGACCCTATGAAATTTTGGTGTTTGTTTGGAACCATCTAGGTTTCATGGTGATAGCATGGGGGTTACCTAGATGGGGATATGCGAACTCTAAGAAGTGCTCTTATAGGCCTTCGCAATGATTGATATTTGTTATCCGACCGGAGATTGGTTCGGAGTAGCATAGTGAAGAGATGATATTTATGTATTCAATTATGTTATTATTGTTGAGAGTGTCCCCTAGTGAAAGTATGATCTTTAGGCCATGTTTCCAAGCATTTAAACACCGTTTACAATCAGTTCTGCTACATGTTTGTTTTCTGCCATTTTTATTTCAGATTCCTATTATCACTTATAATCATCCGTATTACTTGTATTTCACTATCTCTTCACCGAACTAGTGCACCTATACAACTGACAATTGTATTAGGAGTGTTGGGGACATAAGAGACTTCTTGTATCGTAATTGCAGTGTTGCTTGAGAGGGATATCTTTGACCTCTTCCTCCCTGAGTTCGATAAACCTTAGGTGATCCACTTAAGGGAAACTTTCTGCTGTTCTACAAACCTCTGCACTTGGAGGCCCAACACTGTCTACAAGAATAGAAGCGTGCGTAGACATCAGCATCGCAGGTGAAGGTCTGGCAGTGGGGCGGCAGCGCTCGCCCATGAGCGGCGTCTGTCGGCACGCTGTAGGGAGGCATGGATAGGGCTGAGAGGGGTGGGCGGGCAGTGATGGCCGGAGGCGACGACGTAGAACCTACGGAAATGGCGCTCCTGTGCATGCGCCTGCTCCGATTGATCTGTTTGCTAGAAGCTGGCCAGCAGCGTGGGGGCCTGCTGGTGCGCTCGAATAAAGGCGGCGGTCCTAGGGTTCCTCTTGCGCCAAGACGAAGATCCGCCGGATGCGTGTCCTTTTTAATCTGCCCGAAGTGGCGGGTTCCGGAAGGCTCCGACGGCGAACTCCCATGGGCGTGTTATGGCTGGAGATTGTTGGATTAGGTGAAATTCAGTCGTGCCCATTGGTTCTCCGTCAAGGAGGGAGCGGCGTGTTTCCATCAGGAGATATTTTACTCCATGTTGAAGTCAGAGGCGAAGAATGTCATGAAAGCCGATATTGGAGGACTAGTAATGGTGGTTGGAGCTTACGGTGTTGAGAAACTTGCTTGGAGTTCAAGATTTTACCTTTCATGGTAAAATCCAAGGTTTGGTCTTAATTGGTTGTGCCTCGCAATGGACTTATTGAAGACATTGTTTTGAGAACAACGATTATTTACAGGGTGAAAACCCAAGATCTACGATCGGGCGACGACGTCGTTGATGTACTGTTTCCTTTTTGGAGACGTCGGTTTTTGAGTATTTGGGCATCAGGTGTTGTCTTGGTGGTGGTTATGTGGTTGCTGTAAGGACTGGAACTTTGTAACATGACTTTTCCTTTTTAGTCTTTTCTATTTCTTTTTGGCTATGTGCATTTCTCGTGCCATTAGGGATATTAATATATAATCTTTATTAAAAAAAATTAAACACATAATATATACGGATGTTTGTAGACATATTTTAGTGTGTGGATTCACTTAATTTGCTCGGTTTGTAGTCCATACTTTGAATGGCTAAAACATCTTAATTAGTATACGGAGGGAGTATTAATGTTCTGTCTCCCATCAAGCTATAACTTGCACACAGATTCAAGATCAGCTCCTATCAGAGATTATCTGCTGACAACTCTTTTTTTTTAACCGGGTAAGAGGCTTGCCTTTTCATTGATATAGAAAAAACTAAAATGGCCAGTTTATAAGGAAAACTGGTCGAAAACCGGATACAACAACACGACACCCCACACCGGCCCCGAGGCCACGCACCATACTAGCCGACGGCAAAACCGCCCAAGCGGCCAATGCCGACACCCACACACCTCAACGCGACACAGTGGAGGCGAAATCGGAGCCGCCGCTCCGACATCCACGATGGTCCCGAGACCACGCACCGCACTGGCCGACGACAGAACCGCCCAAGCAGGCTATGCCGACACCCTCGCACCTCAACGCGACACATCGGAGGTGAAATCGGAGCCGCCTTTCCGACATCCACGCCGACCCCAAGGCCGCGCACCACCTAGCCGACAACGAGCGAGTCGACGTCGCTGACCATCAACCACCCTCCACAGACCCCTCCGGTCGGCGAAACGTCCAAGACAAGGCCCCAAGAAGAAAGCGACACCGAAGCACCACACCTCGCCCGATCCAAGAAGGATCTGGGGTTTCCCCTGGAAGTTTCCACGTGGAGGTATGGGAGCACCGCCACGACGACGCCTTCAAGAAGGACGCGGCGCCCGAGGGCGTCGCCGCCGTCCGTCCCGGTCAAGGACCAGGACAAGGCTTTCACCCGGCGGTCTCCGAACCGCACGCCCACCCTAAGGCACCGGCCAGCCCACCATTGCAAACCGCGCGCAGAAAAACCGTCAGCCCCACGCGCTCGACGGCCCATGGCCACCAACGGAGCTAGGCGCCGGGGACTAGAACCGCCTCGCCTTGAGCCACCTCCTAGCTCAACACGACGCCACCACCAAAGTCCGGGGCCGTCGCTCCGGCATCCGAGTGCTGCAAGTCGGCCGCACGCCCAGCTGCAAAAGCCAAAGGAGGCCGAACAAGGAGCCTCCATCCCCGCCGACCGCGTCGCAGCCCCCATCAAGCACACCCGCGCAGCAGCCCGGCAGCCCCATGCACCACCACAGCGGCGCGACGCACGGGAACAGCCGCCGAGCACAGACAGCGGCCCGCCGAGCCCATCGAGGCCCAGATCGGGCTCTGGCTGTGCCGCAACCACTGGCAGCCGCGGGAGGAGGCCGCCACCGCCGCCTGCCGCACCGCCGCCTGCCGCACCGCCCTCCGTCACGCTGCCGACGAGCCGCGTCCCGCTGGAAGGCCGCCGCCGACACGGAGAGAGGGCTCGATGTCCCCTGCGCGTGCACCGCGAGCTCGCCCCGCGCCGCCTTTGTGGAGGCTGGGGGCGCTGCCGCCGGGGGCAGTGGCGGAGGAAGGCCGGGAGAGGAGGAGCGCCCGGCGGCGGCGTGGTTTGGGCTCCCCCGTGTCGCCCAAGCGGAGCGACGCGGGGTCAAAGCGGTTGTTTGGGATGGTGTAGTTCACGAATCAGTTGCTTGCTGACAGCTCTGAGCTTCTATACAGGTAAAGAATAAGGTAAATACTATATATCATAGGCAGATGGGAAACAAATAATCAGCCCGCACCCTCGCCGTCCATCTCATCTCTATCTGATGGCCGTGGTTTCCTTACTTTTTTGCCTGTCATATTAACCACGCAAAAGACAATTCTAGGTTCCATGCACCCCACCGGTTACCAAAAATCCTCAAAATCCTTCCTCAAAACGCAACAGACAACTGCCTACCCTCTCCCCCAGAACCACACTAAACCGAAACAAACCCTAGAAGCTCTCGCGTGGCTCCCGCGAGCCACCGAGAGCTCCTGGCGGCGCCGCCCCTAGCCCCTCCCCAACCTCTCCCCTCCCCCTCGCCGCCGCCGGAGGCCTTCGCCGAGCAAAGCCCGAGCGGCGCCGGTGGCGGCGGGGCCCTTTTTCTCCCTCGCGCGGTGGCGGCGGCACGGGCCGTGGTGGCTGGGCGGGGGCGTGGCGCTTGCGAAGGGCGCGACTGCTCGTCGGCGGCGCGGAGGCTTCATGGTATAGGCGTGCTCGTGGTGGCGGTGGCGCCGTTGCCATCCAGCGCGGCGGCGGGCGGCGCGAGCTCGGTCTCGTGCTCAGCGTGGCGGAGCAGAGGAGGTGATGACGGTGCGTCGTGCAGGCACAGCGGCGGCTCCGTGGTGGTGGCGGCGCCCGGAGCTCAGTGGGAGGCACGGCGGCGGCGCCGGCTCGGGCCCGATCTGGGTTGAGCGGGCCGCATCTCTTCTCCGCGTTGCTGCCTCGTGTACTGCCTGGAGGTATCCCGGGAGCGGCTGGTAGGGTGGTGCGGTCCTTCGGCCGCCTCGACGCGGAAGGGGCAGGGGCCCCGACCCCCTCGAGCTCTACTGCCCTCGGTCCACATCTGAGGCCGCGGTAGCCATGGGGGTTGCTGTCGGTTGATTTGGGGGTGGAGGCCCTCTTCCTCGTCTTGTTCTTCTCCGCGGTGCACGAAGCTTGGAAGCCGGGGCGGCGGCCCTAGACGGTGGGAAGTCTCGTGGTTGGCGGGCGAGCCAGAGCCTCTTGTGTTGGCCGGTGAGCACGGTCGTTTGGGCGGCGTGGTTGCCGGCGAGCGGCGTGTTGTGACGGTGTACGCTCGGTGCACTAGGTAGAAGGCGGATTCGGCGGCCGAGGGGAAACCCTAGTCCGGGGCCTTCCCGGGCCGCGATGGCGACGTCCATGGACGTCGTTCCCTTCTTGAAGGCGTCGCGACGGCCCCTCTCAGTCCTTCTACGCTCCGGATGAAAATCCCGGATCCTCGGATCCCGGCAGCGGCGGCGCTCTGGTGTCGTGCCCTTCTTGAAGGCGCCGTCTTGGAGCTCATGGCGCGTGGCTCTCTGGAGTTGGCTTGTTGTCGGTCGGTGCCGGCGTTTCGGGGCTCCCTCGATGACATGCTTTCTCTGGCAAGGCTTGGAGCCTATTGTGCACCTCAGGTTCCTGATGTTTGACTCTTCCTGGTGAGCCTCGTGGTGCCTTCGTTCGGGGTTTCGACCCTGCCCCTCCTGGCGGCTGGCCGTTTTACGCAGGGGCCATTCGCTCGACGTCTTGGTACCTCCGGTGGTGGTCCGTTCCTGTCCCTTTGGGTGGCTGGCTGTTCTACGCAGGGTTCGGTCCTTTCTCCTAGGTTGTGTCGCTTCTGTTGTGTGTGTGTGCAGTGGTGTGTTGTAAGCTGGATTCAGCACTTTGTACCTTGTCGCCGTTTTGGCGTTATTAATTTAACGTCGGGCCTTATGACCTAGTATCTAAAAAAAAACCTCTCCCTCAATACTCTCGTCTTTGATTTTGCGCCGCATTTCGGGTGATCGTATCTCGCTCGTCGTCGCTGTGAGCCGCTACCCAAGAACTGTGCATACATACAATATGCATATCACACTAAAACATGCGTGTTGTCTCGAAATTGGAAAAACATCTTACATTCTGATACGAAGGGAGTAAAACGAAGCAGTAGAATATATCTCATTTTTATTGAATTTTTAGCTAGGAATATCGGGAGAATCTCTCAAGGACACATTGCAAATAATATCAACAAGTTCAAACCACCTATTTATCAAATGAAACTGATGATCAACGCAGCGTTGCTTTCTTCTTTTTAGGGGAATCAACAAACGCAGCGGTTAAAAGTGAGTTTAAGGTTGGTCCCATCCCAAACCCAAGTTACCCAAACGCTCGGCCCAAACGACAAGCCGAGAGAGTCGGTCGCTGCGGCCGCTCGTTTGTCTCTGCACTTGTCGTTTCAGTTCCCCTGCCTTCAACCAGCCCTGGAATCGGGACGGTAAAGCGAGATCATGATCCGTACACGGAAGGTATACGGTGTAGCGAAGCTTCTGGTGGTCTGTCTCGTGAATCGTCGGTGCTGGGATGCACGGCCCGAAGCTGTTTGATGAAATGTCTCACCGCGAAGCAGCGTCCGGATCAGTGCGCTCGAGGTTAGTAATGATTGAATTGAAATATTGTTTATTTTCGAAGTTAATTAAGTGCTTTTCCAAGTCCCAACCATACCATCTTCCAGAATCCCGACACGTTGCTACCAACACGGTCGTTGTCAGTTAAGCTATTCTTCCAACCAAGTAATTGAGTCAAAAACAACCAGCTTGCCACAAGAAACAAAGTTTGGTTACGTGTTGTTGGCCTTCAAAGAAAGTCCACATCCTTGACTTGTAGCGCTAGCCCTCTTGATCTTCGTCATGGCTTCTTGCTCTTATTTGTTTGGGAGTTGGGACTTGGGAGGGAGGCTAGAAGATCCACATTGTTAGTGAAAAGCTCTTACGAAATGGAGAGGGCAAGCAAGCACAAGCCTTCATCGTTTTCCTTCACGGTAATACTTCTCCACTTGATCAAGGTCTTCTCTTCAGGGTATAAGTTCGTGCATGCAACAGATACTCTTCTTCCTGGTCAGTCTCTGAGTGGTAACCAGACCTTAGTCTCAAAATATGGTTCCTTCAAGCTGGGTTTCAATTGCCTATATCCCCCGTGTTACTTGGATTCTAAATTTGGCATATGGTACATGAATTCATCATCTTGTAGCCCTCTTCTAGTTTGGGCGCCTGCTGCAGATTCCAGCTTCATCAACCCTTGGTCTTCGTCATTTACACTCTCAAAAGATGGTAATCTGTACCTAAATAATGATGACGGATCTGCTTGGTCATCTCATACAGAGAGTGTATCTGTTTCTACACTTGCAGCAGTACTTCTTGACAACGGAAATCTTGTCGTAAGAGACCAAGCGAACATTTCCGTGGTGTTCTGGCAAAGCTTTGATAAACCTATCGGTACACTCCTACCTGGAGGATGGCTGGGATTTAATAGGATCACTGGCAAGAACGTCGTCCTTATTCCTAATGCATCTACTTATGATTATATGAAGGGCACCCATTATATTCTTACGATAAATGCAAGCCGCAGTGGAGGGTTTATTATCCGACAGATTCCTTTTCCTTGGGCTGAAGGCACCTACTATTCTCATGAAGGAACGCATTATGGCACCTTTCCCAGCTGGATGGGCGTGCAGGAACATGGAGAATCTTTTCTCTTGTTCAATGACCCACATGTATATATACAGTTGAATCGCAGTGGTTTTATCAGTGTAGCTAAGCTAGGGGATTGTGGCTCTGTGTTGTGGTCTGCTCCAGATAGTCATGAATACATACATATGGCCGAGGGACAAAAATACCATATCAAGGTCGAGTTTATTGTTCTAATGGTGATAGCCATATGTGTGTTAACTCTCATCGCTATTGGTCTGGTTCTTTTATGGAGAGGCAAAAAAGGGTTATTCCTGCAGAGGTTAGTTGATTCTAATAGTGGCCTCATGATCTTCTCCACTGCGCAAATAACGAAAGCAACGAGGTGTTTCTCTGAAAAACTGGGAGAAGGAGGTTTCGGTTGTGTTTTCAAGGGGACATTGCCAGGTTACTCGGTGGTGGCTGTCAAAATGCTAAAAGGCTTTGGACAGGACGAGAAGCAATTCCGAGCAGAAATTCAGACCATTGGAATGATCCAACACATCAATCTTGTTCGGTTATTTGGGTTTTGTGCTGAAGGAAGTAAAAGGTTGCTGGTGTACGAATATATGGAGAACGGATCTTTGAATTCTCATCTTTTCTCGAAGAGTTCTGCAAACTTGATTTGGGATCTCAGGCACCATATAGCACTTGGAACTGCAAGAGCCTTGGCTTATCTGCATGAGGAATGCAAGGATTGCATTATACACTGCGACGTGAAGCCAGATAATGTACTTCTTGATGCAAAATTCTGCCCTAAAATTGCAGACTTCGGTATGGCAAAGCTTCTTGGTCGAGATTTCAGCAGGGCCCTGACAACAATGCGAGGGACCATCGGATATCTTGCACCTGAGTGGATCTCAGGGCTACCGATCACACATAAGGCTGACGTTTACAGCTACGGAATGATGCTTCTTGAAATCGTATCAGGGCGAAGGAACGCAGATAAAATAAAGGAAGGCAAGTTTACTTACTTCCCCATCTTTGCTGCAGTCAAGGTGAATGAAGGAGATATTATGTGCCTGTTGGATAGTAGGTTGGAAGGCCATGCAGATGTGGAGCAGCTGTGCCGTGCTTGCAGAACTGCATGCTGGTGCATTCAAGATGCTGAGTTTGATAGGCCAATGATGGGGCAAGTTGTTCAGATGCTAGAGGGTGTTCTGGATATCGATGTACCTCCTATTCCGAGGTCACTGCAGAATTTTGTGGGCATGGAGGATTGAACTCGATATGCAGACTTATGTAGTCTCTGAAAAACATAAAGCCTTTTTCTATTTGTCCAAATACAGTTCAAGAATCAAGTATTCGGAGTTTCATAGTTGGGTTTCAGCATGAAGTTCAGTCATTGATAGCAGCTTGCTACCTTTGCCTGCAAGAGGAAAAGACTGTTGATCGTAGTTTGCTTCAGTGCAGCTTCTCCAGACAAGTGTGGTTCAGACGTGTTTTGAACCTGCAGATAGCTGCAGGCATCACCAGTCTAACTGATGCAGTCTTACAAGTTACAAGGTGTTCAACTAAGTGGTAATTTGCTGGAGTCTATGGAAGCAGTGAACGTCCAGCAGAAAATTTCAGTTGCCTGCTCTTGCTGATAGCATCTTGGGAGAATTCCAGCATCGGAAGCTTGCTAGAGCAAGAGAGGGAGTGGGAGAGTTCGACAGAGTTACAAGTAGTTAGTGTTGGTGTATTTTTCGGTGTTCTAGGAGTTTGGTTTCACTATTATTGTACAGGATCAGAGTAACTTGCTACCTTCTTGGAAAAAACATGGCATTGCCATTGGTGTACTCTCAAAAGAAAAGGATTCAGAGTTTAATGTGTCTTTGGTATTCTCTAAACCATGTTTATCTCTTATTTGGCGAGGTTCTGAATTGCAATTCGCTATCCTTGTAGACCTAGTGGTATCTTGCAATTTTAAACATACGTCCTACTTGTTTCTCTGCTGGCAGGACGACCGGTTTGTCCATTCATATATTTATCTGAAACTGAACCAAAAGGTATGAGCGGAATGAATTGTACTGTAGTAGATTTATTTACTGCACCCAACTACAATGTTTGCACAAACTTAACTATCCTCTGATGTTTGAAGTATTTGGCTTCCAAGATTTGCCACAGTAGTAACTACGGTGCTTCCAGTAAGAATTGTAGATTCTTATTCGTTAACGCCTTGAAAGACTGAACTGTACGAAGGCATTTCTGGAATTTCCAGATCAGTTTTGATGAAATCCCACGTGTCAATGATACAGTTTTATCCTCTAGTTTGTAAGATGTAATTTGCTCAAACTTCAGTCAGAGTCTTATCCTGGAGCTTCGACTTCCATTTCATTCGTCGTGTCAGCGTCCGGTTGCATACTGGCAGACAAGGCAGACTCCACATAGGCATCAGTCCATCAATCCGAGCAGCCTCTACCACCTTAGTAACTGATAATTGCTCTCTCTTGCAAGGAGTCTATGCTGCCCAGCCACTCGTCAGCGATGTAGCGGTAAGCCGCCTCCGTCAAGTGGACGCCATCCCAGAACAGTCGAGCAGACGGTTTCTCGCATAGGTACGCACCGTCGTCCCCGCAGAAAAGTGTCCCTGGCCCTCCGCAACATATGGCAAGAACATCTTCTTCAAACCCTGCAGATCGAACGGCAACCATCAATGTTTACCTCCACGTTCTGCCTACAGCCTGCAGAATATAGCTCTGAAAAATCCATTGTTCGATCCTTACCAAACTTGAGAGGCGACTCCACCATCTCCATGATTGGGCCAAAGAGGTCGGCGTAGAGGATCGTGACTTCCGGGTGCCTGCCCCGGAGCTTCTCTAGGGCCTCCTGCAGCAGCAAGTTGTGGTGCACCCCTAGCTTGTTATAATCCTCCAGGCAGCCGGTGGTGGTGTTGTATGCTGCTGGGTCGGCGTCGGCAAACATGGCGAGAATTGGCGGGGAGCATCCTGAGGGGATTGTCCCAGGAACCACGAAACTCGTCGCACCGTGCTTGATCAGCCTCTGTTTCAATTGCCATAGCTAGATCAATATACCACACTAGCCTCTCTTCTTTATTATACACAGCAGTATGCATGGTCGATTTGTGAAACTACCTCAATGGCCGTGGAGATGGTGCCAACGACATCTGGAACAAAGGGCATGATCTCTTGCACGCTCTTGCTGAGGAACGAGAAGTGGTAGTCGTTGACCCCGAATTCGCCCACGAAGAAGAGGGATCTGCCGAAGAATTCCTCGCACTCTGCACAGCAAATTTATGTAGAGTGCATATCAATTTTGCAGTCTACACTGAGCAGGTACAGGGGGGGTAGCTGTATACTACACATTTGCGGTGATTGACTCTGAAAATGAATGAACGACCTTGGACAGGGCGGCAGAGCGAAGGCTTGAGCGACTCGAACCACTCCAGCTGCACGCCCAAGCTGGTGTTGAGAGGAAACTTGTCGCCGTGGAAGAAAGCGGCGTCGAGAGCGGTGGCTCCCCCGACCGCGAAGTTGGCGCCTCGGCAGAAGCTGCCGTTATACGCCAGGGAAGGCGGGACGAGCGGTAGTCCCAGGCGTTGAGCTGCATGCGGGCAGAGCAGTTGACCACATCAGGTCTGTTTCGCAGTCGCAGTCTCGCAGATCACGAGAGTTCCTCGGGAAGTGATAATTGAGGAGCGTATGGAATGATGTATACCGACGAAGTCGATGATGAGGCGGCCGTCGCAGTTGCGGCCGGTGGGGCGGCCGAAGAAGGTGGAGCCGTAGGGAGCGCGCGTGACGGGGTCGGAGACGTCGTTCTCGGCGAAGACGACGGGGTTGTTGCCGGTGTCGGCGAAGGAGTCACCGAAGCTGAAGATGGAGCCGTAGCGCCGGCCGCCCAGGGAGGAGGGGATGAGTGCCCATGTCCACCCCAGGTTCGCGACGAGGAGTAGGAAGGGCGAGACGGCGCGCAGCAGCTTGCTCATCTTGGTCGTGCACGTGTGGCCAAGCGCCGGGATCGCGACTAAGCCTGGGGCAGGTCACATTTGGCAAGTTGCCATGTGGTGCTCCACCCTACCACTTTGACCGTGTGGCGGTGGACATGGACTTCATTGATGTTGAGCTGCTACCGAACATACCGAGAGAAAACAAGACTGCCACTAGAAGGCAGCGCAGCTACTCCAGTGTACAACTCACAGTAATTTCAGGGTCACCACATGTCTGCATAGGGTCAGTTGGACCACCGAGAGCATCTCCAACCGAACCCCTGTTTCTCCCCTACAGTTTAGATACGACGTCCCCGGATCCCCTGAGCGACACGTGTCCACCTTTCTTTTCTTAAAATCCGGCAACTGCTAGACCGGGGCAAAAAGGGTCCACAGTATAGCATTTTTTGTGCCGTTATAGCACGGAATCGTTTGCCCACGAAAAAAGTAGAAAGCTGTTGAACATGGAACTCGCCGGAAAGTTCGTAGGAGAACTTGCCGACGGAGAACTGTAGCAAATTATTTGGCTATTGTAGCAAAACCGACCTGGTAGCAAAAAAATCATACAAAAACAGCAAAAACAAAAACCAATTTTAGCAAAAACAATGTTACTGGAGCATCTTAGCAAAATAAAATCTTCTGGCGAGGTCGTCCGACGATACTTGTAATGCAAAATGGAAGAACTATTGTAGCAAAAAATTCTTGCGATGATGCAAAAATATTCTAGCGAGGTACTCCTTGCAGTACCGCCGTCAGCAACGTTGGTCGTCGCGGTAGCACCATCACCCATCGTCGGTAGCACCATGAGCCGCCGCCGGTAGCACCATCAGCCGTCGTCGGTAGCAACATCAGCCGCCGCCCCTTGCAGCGCCAGTAGCAACTGTTCCGGCTGGCCGCCACGCCATCCGCGGTCTCCGGCTCGCAGCAACGAAGCAACGGTAGCCGGCAACAGCAAAAAGGCCGTCGTAGCGGAACTATGGGCGACACCGGTGGAGCGCAAGGTCGCGGTGGAGCCGCCAGTGATGCGCACGGCGACACGCGCAGGGCAGGTAGCCTGGGCGCGGGCGCGGCAGAATATCTGCTGCCGTCGTGTGTTGTGCAAGAGGTCAGGAGGTCAGGGATGGATGCGGGCTGGGGGGGTGGCGCCGGTCGCCAGTAATGGAGACGGAGGTTGTCGTGGTGTGAATCACGGAAGCACCAAGAGGGGATTCCTAATGGTGTTTAAAGAGGGGGCAGCCTAGCGAGCGGTGGCGTTGGCGTGAGATTGGATAGCAAGCGTGTAGACACACGATGTATTCAGGTTCAGGACCCTCGTGTTGAGGTAAAACCCCTACTCCTTCTTCTCTCTCTTTTCTTTCGATGCACAGGTTACAAGATTGTTTTCTAAGCCCTTACAGAGTGTCTCGATATGTTTGTAAGAATGGAATGTCCCCCTGCTACAGAGGCCTGGCGAGTCCTTATATACTGTCGGACTGGCTAGCTTACAAGTGGGGCCCGGCTGGTTCCGGACCAACCGGGGAGATTCTAGGACAAACACCCTTCGTCCTTCGGCCTTCAAGCCCGGTTGGCGCCGTACCGCGCCCCGTACGTTGGCAGCGCCTTTCCCATCTTGACGTACCCGGTAGCCACTCCCGGCTGCCCAGCCTCTGTACCCTAGCCGTACATCGGGTACCTCGAGCCCATGAGTCGGGTACCGGGGGGAGTAGGTAGGTACCGGATAGCTTGAGTAGATATATCGCTGATCGTACGCGGGTACAGCTCAGCCCATGCTGGAGTACCCCGAGCAGCCGGAGAGTAGGTGTACCGCGCCGCGTAGGGCGGCACTGTGGCTTTCATAAGCCTAGGAGTTGGCGTGTTCGCCATACCTCTCCGTACCGGTTGACCCGCGGAGTAGTCGGGCTGTACTAGCATCCGGCTAGCCAGCCGGTTGCCGTTATCGTCCAGCTGCGCAGCCGGCAGGCGGGCATCGATCCCCGTCCAGACGATGGACGGGGGCCCAACGCCTAGCTCGTGCACTTGGCCTTGTGAAGGTATGGAACGCAGGCACCAGGCTTATTCTTTCCGCTTTGTCAAGGCACCCGGAGATCATCCCCCTGACACTAGCCCCCGAACAGGTGGGAGTTAAGGAGCCGGTATGCCGGGTGCGAAGCTCCCGTCTGTTCTCTTGGCTCTTGCCGGCTCCCCCAGCCGGTAGGGCGCGTGACGCCTAGGTGTCTCCGCGGGCCGGCTGGTGGTGACGTCATGATCCACCCGGGTGACATCGCTGATGACGCGAAGGGTCGCGTGGGCCTGTGGCCGCAGTCAAGTCGATGTCGTTGCCTCATTTCTCGCGCTGGGATCTTCTGTGGCTTGGAAAGCCATTACGGATCTTTTGCGGCGCACTACCCGCGACCCCTTGCTTCTCGCGCCACGTGGAGGGATCGTGGGTAGCGGTTTCTGCCACGCGTCGCACATCCGCCGACCCCAGGCTGCTATAAGTAGGGGCATAGGGCCCGTCCGTGGTCTTCTCCGCCACTTCTCCACTCTCGAGCGCTTCTCTTCCTCTTCCTCTCGTGCCTTATTCGCTACTCACAGCACCGCCGCCGCGGGCTCGTCTTCAACCACCCCCGCACTTCCCAGCAAGGGCCATGGCTGGCTCGAGGAGGGCGATGGCCATCGCCGACGAGGCGCCGAAGAAGGGCTCCTAGGTGGGCTCCTGCGTGACGCGGGGAGACCTCCGCCACTACCGGGGCTTGGGCTTCTTCGGCCCGGCCTCGACGGTGCCGGTGACCATCTGCATTCACTCGGAGGACACCGAGCTCGACGAGGGGCTGTTCACGGTGCTACGCGTCCCACTGGAATTCGAGCTCTCGCCGCAACCCCACCCGAACGATCGAGTCTTCTTCCTCTCCCATCTCGACCGTAGCCTCGTGCCTCGGGTGAGTGCCTTCATCATCTCCTTCCTCTCCCACTTTGGGCTCCAGATCCACCATCTGGGGCCCAACGCGATGACGTACTTGGCTTACTTTGTAAGTCTGTGCGAAAACTACTTGGGCATCTGGCCCAATCTCGATATGTTCGTCCGCCGGTTCTTCCTCAAGGGGGAACCGAGGTGGCGCAGGGGCCGCTGGTGAAGTGCGGCTGCGCCATGATCGTGGCCCGACAGGGCACCCATCTGCCCCAGCTGACCCTGGTCGAGTCGGCGCGGATGTGGAAGCATACGTACTTCTACCTCGAAGATCTGCGGGGCGGCGACCAGATCGGCCTCGACCCCTTCGTCAACCGGCTGCCTGGCTCCCAGAGCAACTGGACGGACAGGACCCGAGGCAACACGCGGGAGTGCGAGGAGATGGTCGCCTCCGTGGTATCAGGGTAAGTCTCTCCGTCTTCTTGGTTTCTTTTTTTCGCAGGACGCGTTCTTTTACTTAGCAGCTTTTTTCCTTCTCGCTGTAGGGATGTAGTTCCCTCCAGCCCGATGCCGACTCCGGCTCCCTCGCCGGTTCGGTAGGTCGCTCCTCCGGCCGTGGAGGCTTCAGATGCGGCCGGGGGCCAGGCGGGTGTCGTGGCGGCAGCCCCGAAAAGCCAGCCGCAGCCGGAGGCGGTGATCGAGCCCCAGGTCATCGCGCTGACGCCCACCGTGGCCGCGGCGCCGCTTGCTGGCGCGGTCTCGGCTGCTCAGGACGTCACGCCCCCTCCGTCGTCGTCCTGGACCATGCTGGCGGTGGTGACGACCTCCTCCGGCGCGTACCAGGGACTGGGCATGCTGCCCTCCTTCATGGTGTCGACTGGGGCCTTCCCCTTGCCTTTCGCGTCCGGCTCGGGGACACCGGCGGTTCGACCGCCTGCTGCCGGGACCATCCGGACGCCCATCAAACCGCTCGACGTCGGGCGGTCCCTAAAGAGGGACTTGGAGGCGGCGGCGAAAATGGCGGCGTCCTTGGCCAAGGATCTGGCGTTGGCGGTGGAGGCCAGCGAGGTCACGAACGGGCTGATGCTGGTACGGCTTCTTTCCTTCGTCTTGATTTTAGCGGGTGTCCGCGCGGCATGCTTATCTTCTTGTTCTTTGTCCAGGATGCCAGCCGCCAGGAGGGCCGCGTCCGGTCAGCCGGCCAGCAGGTCATGAGTAAGTCACCTTCCCCTAGCCGGTTAATCCGTTTCCTCTAGACGGAACTGATGTGGTTGCTTCTCTTTGCTCCGCAGAGGAGCTGAACGAGCTGAAGGAGGCGGCGAAGAACTCCATCCCGGCTGCCCAGGAGGCCCGGATGTTGGACGAGCGCGATAAGGTGCACTCCGAGGCAACCTTTGACCTTCGCCGACGCGCCGAGCGATCGGATGCCCACCAAGCCGAGGCGGCGCGCCTGGCCACCGCCCTCCAGACTGCCCAGACGGAACACGCCGCCGCTATGGCCAGCCAGCGGGAGGCATTACGGCTGCTCGAGGCGGAGTTGGAGAAGGCGAAGACGGACAAGAAGGACGCGGTGCAGCCCCTCCAAGACCAGCTCGACGTCATCAGCAGTGCTGCCACCGGTATGTTGCTCCTTTATCGCCGTTTGTGAGGCGGCATGGGTTTTCCCGCCCTAGTATTGCTTTCGTATGTAGGTTACTATCCGGAGGTGGATGACGTCCTTCGCCGTGGTCGTGCGCTCGAGCTCCGAGTGGCTGCGGACTCCGAGGCGGTGACCAGCTAGGAGCCGACCGTAGAGGACCGGGTGGCTGCCCTTGGCGAGGAGGCGAAGGTGCTGCGGGAAGCCGGGCATGCCGTCTTCTCAGCGGCCTGGGATGATGAAGTGATGCCGGACAACATGGTGGATCTTGCGGCGCGCCTGCAGGAGGTGCCCGACGTCGTCGACCGCCTTGGGGAGTCGGCAGCGCGGTCGGGTGCCGAGATGGCGCTAACCATGATCATGTCATGGCTCACCCGCGGCTTCGACGTGGCGAGCCTCAGGCGCATGACCCGCGGCTTTCGCCAAGGGACGAGTTTCGAGGCGCTCCGCGTGCTCCCGGGTGTTCGCCAAGCCGCCAGCCGGCTGGGCGGCTACGTGGACCTGGACGCCTTCTTCCCCGAGGAGCCGGAGGAAGATGCGCCCGCGTAGCCGGAGGCGCCTGCCGATGGTGCGGCTGGGGCAAGACTCGAGAACCCGGCCGCGGTGGTGCCTCCTTCTTCGGCGAGGGCGCCGACTGCTGGTGAAGAAGCTTCAAGAGCCGACTGAGTCCCCGGGATGCCGGCCGTAACTGTTTTACTATCTTTGACCTTTGACGTTTGTCCCCGGGATGCCGGGTGAAGTTGTAGTACTTTGAATATTTTTGCTTCATAAATGCTGAGTGGTTCGTTCTTCTTGTTGCTTGTTACTTGTCGTTTTGCCATCTTTTTTCCTTACCCGGTGGTGGCGTTCTAGCCTACCCACCTGGTATAGCCCCCGAGATTGGGGCCGGCTACCCTAGCTAGGCGGGCCCGATGTCAAAACATGGCCAGGAAAAAGTTGGCCGACTGCGCCTTGTAGCCGGGTAGCTGCTGCTCTGTCAATAACTTTAGACTGTTAAATCGTTAGTGCATCAAAGCATAAAGTTGATGGCTATTTTTAACTTTTGGCCATTTTTCTTAGGGGAAAATTCGCGCTAGTTCAGCAGGCGGGGTTAGCGTGTGTGCCCCTTGCCGTCTGGTCCCCGCTCTTGCCAATGTGCCAGCCGGGTTGCGGTCTGCAGCTGGAACCGAAGAGGGGGCCCGTCCTATCGGGGCCACAGTGGCGAACGGCCATGTGGTCGAACTCGGGCGAGGTTTTCGTTGTGTCGTTGAGCGACCGGCTTTGTCTCGGTCCTTAGTCGTTTTTTCGCGTATCGGCCGTTTGGCTTGTGCTCTGGCCGGCCGAACTGCCGGGTTGCGGTCTGCAGCCGGATCCGCAGAGTTAGCTTTCAGCGCCGGGTACGCTACTTGTTCGACTAATTTCTAAGACCCGAGCCGGTTGCTTTTGCCGGTTAGTGATGTGAGTGTAGCAAATATGGTGCAAAGGGCGGGCCTCCCAAGCGCTCAGCTCGAGGGTGTCGGCTGATTTTATTGATAACCAGGGGTACAGGGTGTTACACTTAGGCGTGGAACAGGCACCCTGGCAAAGTTCGTGCCGTTGTCGGTCATGATGATGTGCGGGTAGCCGTAGCGGTAGATGATGTCCTTGAAGAAGGTGACGACGGTTTGGCCATCCAGCTTCTTGATCGGCTTCGCCTTGATCCACTTTGTGAACTTGTCTATGGTGACTAGCAGGTGGGTCATGCCGCTTCAGGCTGTCTTGAATGGTCCTACCATGTCTAGTCCCCATACGGCGGACGGCCAGGTGATGGGGATGATTCTGAGCGTCGTGCTTGGCGTGTGCTTTTGCGTTCTGAAATGATGGCAGCCGTTGCAGGTCTTGATCATTTTCCCGGCGTCGGCTGCTATGGTCGGCCAGTAGAACCCGTAGCGGATGGCCTTTGAGCATATTGCTCGGGTTGACGCGTCATGGCCGCACTCGACCTTGTGTATTTCTTCAAGAAGGCGGATGCCCGTCTCCGGCTCGACGTAGCGTAGGTAGATGCCGCCCGTGCTCCGCTTGTGCAGGCGGTTGTTGTTGATGGTGAACGCCTTTGCGCGGCGTTGGATCTGCCGAGCGAGCACCTCGTCCGGGGGAGCTTGTCCTGCGCAAGAAAATCGAGGTAGGGTTGCGCCCACCCTGGTGTTGGGTATTTGTGTTGAAGGTGTCGTGTCGTAGCACCTCGAGTCGTGCTTCCTTTGTCATGGTTGACCCGGCTACCGGTTGGGTATCATCCGGGCTGGGCGGGCGAGCCCCCGGGTGCAGCTGGCGAGCCCCCGGGTCCGGCTGGAAAGAACCCGGGATGGGAAGGCGAGCCCCCGGGTCCGGCTGGAAAGAACCCGGGATGGGAAGGCGAGCCCCCGGGTCCGGCTAGAGAGAACCCGGGCTGGGCAGGCGAGCCCCCGGGTCCGGCCGGAGAGCACTCGGGCTGGGCAGGCGATCCCCCGGGTCCAGCTGGTCAATGGTTGCCAAGACCTGGGCCAGAGCCTTCTCAGGGCCGGATGGCTGTGCCGTGGAGCCGGCTGCTTCTGGGTCCTTTGGGCCGGCTGGGTCAGCCGACAAGACGATGGAGTCGAAGCTCGGAGACGGGGTGATTGACGGCTTGTGGAGATGCTCGAGGAGACGCCATGCGGTATCGTTTACCTGGTGGAGGCAAGCTTGGCTAGCATGTCAGCTGTCTTGTTGAGTGCTCGTGGTACGTGGTGGAACTCGCATTCGTTGAAGCAGGCGCATAACTGCTGCACGAAGAAGCGGTAGGCGGCCATGTTGTCGTCCTTGGCGTCTCAGTTGCCGGAGGTTTGCTGCACGACGAGGTCGGAGTCGCCGAAACAGAGGACGCATCGAATGTTCATTTCATTGGCCAGCCGGAGGCCATGGATGAATGCTTCGTATTCGGCGACGTTGTTCGAGGCCTTGAAGTGTATCTGGAGGGCATACTCCAGGCGGTCGCCCTTGGGCGAGGTGATCACGATCCCGACTCCCAAGCCTCCGCGCAACTTGGAGCCATCGAAGTGCATCCGCCAGCAGGCGGAGTCGGGAACCGGGGGGGGGGGGGGTATTGAGTTTCCGCCCAGTCGACAATGAAATCCGCCAATGCCTGTGACTAGATGGCTGTGCGGGTTTGGTAGAGCACCGTGTGCGCGGTGAGGTCGACGACCCATTTGGCGACGCGGCCGGTGGCTTCCTTGTTGCCGACGATCTCGCCAAGCGGCGCCGTGCACACCACAGTGATGGGGTACTCTTAGAAATAGTGGCGCAGTTTCTTGGCGGCGAAGTACACGCTGTACGCCAGCTTCTGGTAATGTGGGTAGTTTTGTTTGGACTGTGATAATACCTCGCTTAGGTAATATACCGTTCGCTGGACCGGATGGTCCTTTCCTTCTTCCGGACGCTCGACGACCAAGACGACGCTGACGACGCGGTTGGCGGCGGCGATGTAGAGCATCATGGGCTTGTTCGGCGTAGGCGGAGCCAAGACGGGAGCCTGGGTGAGCGTCCTCTTGAGGTCGTGGAATGCGGCATCCGCCTCGTGGGTCCACTTGAACTTGTCCGCCTTCTTCACGAGGCCGTATAGTGATAGGGCCTTTTCGCCGAGCCGACTGATAAACCGGCTGAGCGACGCGAGGCAACCGGCGAATTTTTGCACATATCGTAGAGCGGTTGGCCGCTCGATCCTCTCGATGGCAGAGATCTTTTTTGGGCTCGCCTCGATTCCTTGTTTTGATACGAGAAAACCGAGGAGCTATCCGGCTGGTACGCCAAAGACGCACTTGGTGGGGTTGAGCTTCATCTTGTACCGCCTCAGGTTTGCGAAGGTTTCCCTCTGGTCGTCGAGGAGGGTGGATTTTTTCCTTTGTCTTGACGACGATGTCGTCGTACGTACGCGTGTACGTTGCGGCCGATCTGCTCATGCAGGCACTTCTGCATGCACCTTTGGTAGGTGGCGCCGGCGTTCTTGAGCCCGAAGGGCATGGTGATGTAGCCGTATGCCCCGTATGGGGTGATGAACGCTGTCTGGATTTGGTCATCCGGGTTCAGCGGGATCTGGTTGTACCCGGAGTACGCGTCCAGGAAGGATAGCAGATCGCAGCCGGTAGTGGAGTCGATGACTTGATCGATCCGGGGCAGTGCGAACGGGTCCTTCGGGCACGCCTTGTTAAGCCCGGTGTAGTCGATGCATATTTTCCATGTGTCGTTCTTCTTTAGGACTAGGACTGGGTTTGCCAGCCAGTCCGGGTGGTAAACCTCGGTGATGAAGCCGGCCGCTAGTAGTCGGGCGATTTCTTCGCCGATGGCCCATCTCCTTTCTACTACGAATCGTCGGAGAGGTTTCCTAACTGGCTTCGCGTCCGGCTTGACGTGGAGAGAGTGCTCATCCAGCTCCCTCGGTACACCCGGCATGTCTCTTGGTTCCCATGCGAAGATGTCCCGATTCTCACGGAGGAAGCCGGTGAGCTCATCTTCCTATTTCCGGCTGAGGGCTCCCCCTAGGGTTAGGAACTTGCCGTCCAACTGGCCGGGGTTCAGCGGGATTTTCTTGGTGTCCTGGGCGGCTTGGAATTGTGCTTCGCCCATGGGTCTCTTCCCATCCGGGATTTGCGGCTGCTCGGCCGCTATCTGTCGCTTGATCTCGTTTAGCTCTTGTGCCACCATCAAGGCTTGCGCCATGTGCGAGCTGACTGCGGCGCAGTCGATGGACAGCCGGTAGTCGCCTACGTCCGTGATGGTGCCGAACGGTCCCGACATCTTCATCTTGAGGTATCCGTAGTGTGCGACCGCCATGAATTTGGTGAGGGCCGGGCGCCCTAGAATGGCGTGGTACGCGCTGCTGTGGTCCACCACCTCGAAGGTGATGGTCTCCCGGCGGTAGTTGGTGACGTCGCCGAATAGGATGTCCAGCCGGACCGAACGCAGCTTAGGCCGGGGATGATGCCGTGGAAGGTCGTCCGACTCGGTTCGAGCTGATGCTCGGTGATGTTCAGCTTGTCAGTCGTATCCTTGTACAGAATGTTGATGCTGCTTCCCCCGTCGATTAGTACCTGGGAGAAGGTGCATGATGTCTTGTCGGTTGATACGTCTCCAACGTATCTATAATTTCTGATGTTCCATGTTGATATTATTGCCAATTGCTACATGTTTTCTCCCTTCTTTATGTCATTTTTACACGTTTTCCGGGACTAACCTATTAACAAGATGCCAAGTGCCAGTTCCCTGTTTTTTATTTCAGAAAAGTTGTTCTGAAAATATTCTCGGAATTGAACCCCACGAATCCCGAACTTCGTATTTTCCCGGAAGCATCCAGAAGTCCCGAAGAGCCCCGGAGGGGAGCCACAGGGTGGCCACACCAGAGGGTGGCGCGGGTCCCCCTGGCCGCGCCACCTAGGGGTGTGCCCCCCTGGCCACCTCCCGGCATCGCCCTTTCTCCCATATATACTCCCCGAGGCGTAAACCCTAAAGGAATCGACCTATTTCACAAAATACATCTGTAGCTCTGCCGCCACCGACAAGTTTCGTGGGACAAATCTCTGTTCTGGCACCCTGCCGGGACGGGGAAGTGCCCCCGAAAGCCATCTCCATCGACTCCACCGCCATCTCCATCACCATTGCTGTCTCCTATGATGAGGAGGGAGTAGTTCTCCCCCGGGGCTGAAGGCTCTACCGGTAGCTATGTGGTTCATCTCTCTCTCCAATGGTGTGATCTATATGTGATCATGAGCTTTGTATTCTATTTGAATTCGTAGATGTGATCTTCATCTGTTATGCTACTGAAGTGGTTTTGTTATCTCCGTAAACACTTTGATCGCGGTGTAAAGGTGATAGTGTGTGCACCGTGTGGTTTAGCATGATATTTATATCTTGTGTTGGAAGATGAACCTATGAAATTGTGGCGTTTGTTTAGTACTAATTTAGGGCGCTCATAGTGATAGCGTGGGGTGCCCTAGAGAGGGAATATAGACTTGAGGAGTGTTGTTACAGCCCTATGCAATGATTGGTGTTTGTTATTCGACCGGAGAGTGGTTCAGAGTAGCATAGTGAAGAAATAATATTTATGCATTCAATTATGTTTTCATTGTTGAGAGCGTCCAGTAGTGAAAGTAGGAACCCTAGGCCTTATTTCCAAGCATTGAAACACAGTTTTTTGCCTGTTCTGCTACATGTTTGCTTGTTGCCATTTTTATTTCAGATTGCTATTATCACTTATTATCATCCATATTACTTGCATTTTACTCTTTCTTCGCCGAACTAGTGCACCTATACAACTGACAATTGTAGTAGTTGTGTTGGGGACACAAGATACTTCTTGTCTCTTAACTGCAGGGTTGCTTGAGAGGGATATCTTTGACCTCTACATCGCTGAGTTCGATAAACCTTGGGTGATCCACTTAAGGTAAACTTGCTGCTGTTCTACAAACCTCTGCACTTGGAGGCCCAACACTGTCTACAAGAATAGAAGTGTGCGTAGAGATCAAGCTCTTTTCTGGCGCCGTTGTCGGGGAGGTAAGGTAAAAGGTTCTCACATCCTCGGGTGTGAGTGCTCGAAGTTATTTCCTTTAGATTCTGCAATTATATCTTTTTGTTTCTTGTTTTCGCTAGTTAGTCTTAATGGAAAACAACAAAAATATAAGAGAGCTTTATTTGCATTCTAGTAGCAATGTTATTAGCATTAATTATTTGGATACCATTATTTCTAGTACTATGGAAAAGTCTAAGCTTGGGGAAGCTAGTTTCTATAAACTTTTTATTTCCCTAGCTTTAGAGGAGAAAATTTGCTCTCATGATACTTTATCTCCCCTATGTGATAAATCTAATGATGCTTGTGATATTTTAAATCCTCCTACTAAAAGCATTCCTTTTAAAATACCCAAGAAAATTGTTGAACTTGTCATGGATAACCGTTATTTTGGAGATAGAACCGACCATCCTAGTGATCATTTACACTACATGAATTATGCGGGTTGTTCAAGTGTTCAGGTATTTCAATGGACCAAGTTAATAAGAGGTTATTCTGTTTGTCTCTTAAGGACAAAGCAAGGGAGTGTATGAGCTTCTAGATGATCCTCATCATTTGGAGTGGAAGAAACTTGAATCTCTATTTCATTCTTTCTTCTCATGAACTATATTTAGATAGGAATTACATTTATAATTTTTGCCCTCTTGATGGAGAAATCATTAATACTTAAATGTCCTAACCATGAGCTTCCTAAGGAAATAATTGTTACTAATTTTTATGCAAGGCTTTCAGAACATTACAGGGATTATCTAGATGCATGTTCAGAGGGTTCTTTCTCAATTAAGAAGGTTGAAGCTAAATGGGATCTTCTTGAAACAATTGAAACCAATAGTGAAGGTTGGAATAATGACAAAGGTAAAGAATCAGGTATAAACTATGAGTATGATTGCATTAAGTCTTTCGCTGAAACAGCTGATTTTCAAGAGCTTAGTGCTAAATATGGTCTTGATCCTCAAATGATTATTGGTTGGTATAGATCCTTTGCTTCTTATATTAATGTTGCTAAATCAAATGGGGACAGATATCATGAACCTTTTAAAGACACTTGCATGAAAAATGAAACTGTTATTAATGATTGCAATGAACATGCTCAAACTTCTGAAAGTACTATTTCTTATAAGCATGTTAATTTTTGTGGAGCACTTAGACCTTGTGAAAAGAATCAAACCGAAAAATAATATTGCATCCATCATAGGAATGAAAAAACTAGAAAGTGGGACATGGTTTTAGATGATCTTGGTAAAAAAGTTTGTGCCGTCTATCCTTTTATTTGTGAACTTTGCTATAAAGTGGGTCATTTTAATTTTCAATGCTCAAGCCATGATAGTAGCCTTTCGAATCCTATGAGTACTGCAAGTTTGTATTGTGATGACATGATCACCCCTAATGAGCATGATGAACTTACATTATTTTTGGGGTGTGAAGAGTTATTAAGAAAAACTTCTTTGGTAGATATGAGTGCTCTTGATATGAATAGTGTCATGCATGGTTGTCATCTTTATTGTGTTAATAATTGCCACACAAATACTTACATACAAAATATTATAAAAGAGGAGAATTTACCAAAATATGACAGGGCTAATATTTGTTTTCATCTTATTAATGAAGAGGAGGAATCCTCCAAAGTTTGTTTTATTGTTTCTGACAATAAACCAGGGTATGTGGAGAAGCTTCATTTCAAGCCTCTCCCTTCTATAGAGAGTAAGAATAAGAAGAAGAAGAAGAGTAAAAAGAGAGAGGTAACGGTATCTCTCCCTAATCATGTTGCTCATATTAAAACTTTTGCTGATGAGTCTGAACTCGATGATTTTCCTATGCCTATTATTTATGAAAGTGACCATGATTGGGAGAAACACACTACTTTTGATATTGAAAATCTCTTTGGTACCAATTCTAAAAATGCTGATAATTGTTGTACTATTAGTACCATCCATGTTCCTTCCAATGATGATAAAGAAAGCTCTGAGCTTGTGGATGATGTGCTTCAAAATCCTTTTGCTACTGATGATTATATGCCTGATACATCTCTTTCTAGTAAAAAATGATGATATTGCTTATGATGATACTATGCCTCCAGTCTTTGATAACTATTATAAAAGATGCTATAACATAGGCTATGATTATAATTATCCTTATGAAACTTGTCATAGTTATGGAGGGATTACCCGAAACCATCTCCCTAATATACAACTTGTCTATCATGTTGGAGTTCTTTATGATGATTGCATTGATAAATATGATATTTCCAGTCCACCTACTATTGAGGAGAAAAATTATTTTGATGATACTATGCCTCCTATATTTGATGATTATGGTGATGATAATAATAATGGTAGCTATTTTGTTGAATTTGCTCCCACTGCTATTAATAAGAATGACTATGCTTATGTGGAGAGTATTGATTCTTTTATGCATGTGGCTCATGATAAGAATTTTGCTTGTGATAGTTATATTGTTAATTTTATTCATGATGCTACTGAAAGTTATTATGAGAGAGGGAAACATAGTTTTATGTATCTCAATAATATTAAGTTTGCCCTCTTTATGTTGGAAATTTTGAAGTTGCACTTGTTTTGCCTTCCTATACTCGCTGCTTTGTGCTTTCATGACTTGTTTTCCTACAAGATTATTTTTCATAGGAAGTGGGTTAGACTTAAATGTGTTTTATATTTTCTTCTTGATGCTCTATTATTGTTATTCAACTCTTATTCTTATGTGAGTATCTTCTCAAATTATCATGCCTAGCTAAAAGGCTTTAAAGAAAAGCACTTCTTGAGAGATAACCCATGGTTTTATTTTTGCTTTGTTTTCCTCTGTTTTCTTTGAGTCAAGGGGTTTTATACTTCTGTAGAAACTCCTTCGTATCTTTCTTTTCATGTTTTAGTAGTGCCAAGTAAAGTTTCTGACGAAAGTTGGAGTTTGTTTTCGGATTTCTGCGCAGAAAACAGATTTCTGCTGTCCACCGTAAAACATCGTATAAAATCCTGAAAGATCAGAATGATCTGAAATTTTTTGTGCATATTACTCAGCTAATTCCGCAACTTTTATTAGTTGACCACTTTTTGATTTGAGCAACAGAAGAGTTTTGAAAAAATCGATGTTTACCTGCTGTTCTGTTTTGACACTCCTTATATACTGAGCACTGGCCAGTCCTTATATACTGCCGGACTGGCCAGCTTACAAGTGGGGCCCGGATGGTTCCGGACCAACCGGGGAGATTCTAGGACAAACGCCCTTCGTCCTTCGAGCCCGGTTGGCGCTGTACCGCGCCCCGTACGTTGGCACCGCCTTGCCCATCTTGACGTACCCGACAGCCACTCCCGGCTGCCCATGACTCTATACCCTAGCTATACACCGGGTACCTCGAGCCCATGATTCGGGTACCGGGGGACTAGGTAGGTACCAGCTAGTTTGAGTAGATATATCGCTGACCGTACGCGGGTATGGCTCAGCCCATGCCGGAGTACCCCGAGCAGCCGGAGAGTAGGTGTACCGCGTCGTGTAGGGCGGCACTGTGGCTTTCGTAAGCCTAGGAGTTGGCGTGGTCGCCATACCTCTCCGTACCGGTTGACCCACGGAGTAGTCGGGCTGTACTAGCATCCGGCTAGCCAGCCGGTTGCCGTTATCGTCCGGCTATGCAGCCGGAAGGTGGGCATCGATCCCCGTCCAGACGGTGGACGGGGGCCCAACGCCTAGCTCGTGCTCTTGGCCTTGTGAAGGTACGGAACGCAGACACCAGGCTTATTCTTTCCGCTTTGTCAAGGCACCCGGGGATCATCCCCCCGACAGTGGTAGAGAGCGCCAGTCTCCGGTGATGGAGGCGGGGTATGGGAGGAAGGGAAACGGGAGCGTCTCGGCAATGGCGATTTAGAAAAGTGGATCGAGATCTTACGGTGTGGAGTGTGGAGGATATGGCCTTGACTTTTTATGGGTCCCGCTGGGATACATGGAGCACTCCACCCCCCTCCCCCCACGGAGGACACGAGAGATTCCATCCCCCGGGGGCGTGACAACGTTTCCCATCTAATTACACCCCCATACTTAAACTAAAGTTCGGACTATCCGGTACCACTAATGTCTAGCCCATGTGTTCCGTCCTAGGCGTCGAGTTTCTGGGAGCGGCGCTTGGTGAAGAACACCATCCACACGCCTTAGTTGGAGGGGTGGAAACGCGGCTCGGCGCGCTCCTCCTCCGTCATGTCGGCACGCGCCGACTAGATCGTCTCCACGAGGTCCTCGCCGTCGGGAATAGGGGCACATGCAGACCCTCCAGTCATCTAGGAGGTGCATGTCCGGCGGGATGGTGTAGCTCGCATCGTACAGAAGCCAGCGGCGCCCGAAACCGTTCGCGGCAGCACCGTCTCCGGGGAAACGTCCGCCCTCCTCATCTTCTTCCGCGGGGTTGGTCTGTGCTGGACGGTGAAGGAATAGGTGGGCGAGAGGAGCGGATGCTATGTGAACAGCGATGGTTTTTTTAGAGAGGCGAGAGGGCGGCGGGAAATGTCGCGGAGAAGCTGCGCCGGTGCATCGCCATTACGCCGCCGGAGTCCCCGCGCCGAAGGCATTAACGCGCGCGGAAGCCGAGGAGGGTGAAGCTCTCTCTCGCCGACAGGGCGGGTCCATGCGATGGGAGAAACTGTTAACATACACGTATTGTACACGATCATGTATAGCGTATCTAGGTTAACCTAACCGACTCTAGTTAGATTGATTCGGTAGAGATCTTTCTTGGTCTCCAAGCTTTGTAACCTCTCTATATATTGATCAATACAGGGCGCCCCATCGGTGTGGAGTATTCCCAAATACACTTGTTCTCTTGGTATCAGAGCGACCCAATCTCCTCAACCCCCGATCCAATTTCAAGCCTGCCGCATCCATGTCTACCACCAGCGCCCTAGCCTCGCCCTCTCTCCCTGCAACCAACAAATCCACCGCCGGAGCCCTCATCTCGACACCCATGCCCGCAGCTTCGGCCGCCAACGTGGCGAGTGTTCGCACCCACATTCCGATCACCCTCGACCTCAAGACCTCCAACTTCACCAAGTGGAGGATGATCATCAGGGTCCTCCTCGGCAAGTACGAGCTGCTGGACCACGTCAACTCCGCCGCTGCCGCTGCGGATCGCACCCCAGACTGGACACGCGAGGATTACATCGTTCGGTCCTGGCTGTACGGCTCCATCTCCGATGAGATTCTCGACATCAGCATGACAGAGGAGCAGACCGCGCAGGAGGCGTGGGCGCTCATCACCAACCTCTTCCTCGACAACCAGATGACGCGCGCCGTGTATCTCGAGGCGGAATTCCGTGGTGCCATGCAAGGCGATCTCTCCATCACCGCCTACTGCCATCTCCTCAAGTCCCTGTCCGACGCTCTTCGTGACGTGGGCACGCCGGTCTCTGACCAGGCTCTAGTTCTCAACTGCCTTCGTGGCCTGAACCCTCGCTTCGCCGACATCACCACCATCGTCACCATGACGAACCCGCTGCCCTCCTTCGCCCAGACTCGCTCACTTCTCACTCTCCACGATACCCAGCTCGCCAACTCCGCCCAAGTGGGCGCTCAGACTGCGCTTTATGGCGCCAACTCTCATGGTGCCGACAGCTCCTCCGACACCAACCGCGGCAACCAGTCGGGGAGCGGCAACTCCAGCGGCGGGAACTACGGTGGCAACCGCAATGGCGGCGGCAACTACCGGAAGAAGAAGAACAACGGAGGAAACACTGGCGACGGGAACTCCAACTGGAAATGGAACCGCAATGGCGGCGGCGATACCTCACGCGGCCCCTCTCCTCCTGTTGGACCATGGGTGTGCTTCAACCCATACACGGGCCAGGCTCAACAGATGCATGCGCCACCGCCACCTCCCGTCCTGCGGCCCAACCCAGGTTCCGGCCTCCTTGGGAATCGGCCCCTGGTGCTCCTAACGGGCAGGCGTTCACGTCCCTGGCGCCACTTCATGGCCAGGCCTTCGGATCCAACCCGCCGCTGATTCCTGCCTACGTCAACACCCAAGCATGGGACTGATCCTCGCTCGTCGCCGCCCTGAACAACACGGCGACTCCGTCCACCCCTCGTGATTGGGTCATGGACTCGGGTGCAACTGCACACATGGCATCGGACCCCGGTATGCTTCAAAATTCTTTCCCCTCCCAATCTTCCTCCCTTGTCACGGTGGTAACGGTTCTACCATGCCCATCTCCCATGTCGGTCACACTTCTTTTCCAGCTTCCGCTAGCAATCTCTCTCTCAATAATGTTCTAGTCGTTCCTAATCTAGTTAAAAACCTCGTATCCGTTCGACGTTTCACTTCTGATAATTTGTGTTCTATCGAGTTTGACCCCTTTGGTTTTTCTGTTAAGGATCTCCGCACCAAGGACGTGATCGCTCGCTGCAATAGTCGTGGAGATCTATACGTCGTGTCAAGCACCAACGCCACCAATCCACCCGCCCATGGACTCCTCGCCACCTCCACTGCCACCGAGCTATGGCACCGACGTCTAGGCCATCCCGGATGTGACACCATGTCACATCTTTATCGCCAGTCTTTTATTCCATGTAATAAAGCAACTACACATTTTTGTCATGCGTGCCAACTTGGCAAATATGTGCGCTTGCCCTTCTCTAGGTCAAACTCTACTCGTGTTGTGTCGTTTGAGTTAATCCATTGTGATCTTTGGACATCACCCATATTAAGCAATTCTAGTTTTAAATATTATCTCATCATTGTCGACGATTTCTCGCATTTTATGTGGACTTTCCCTTTGAGGCACAAGTCTGATACGGCCAACACTCTCATTTCTTTTGTCGCCTATGCACGGACACAGTTCTCCCGGCCTCTTGTAGCCATGCAAGCCGACAATGGTACCGAATTTCTCAACTCCACCGTTACCTCGTTCTTCACCACCCACGGCATCCGTCTTCACCTTTCGTGTCCCTATACTTCTGCCCAAAACGGAAAAGTCGAGCGCGCCATACGCACCATCAATGACATCGCTCGCACCCTTCTCTTCCAATCCTCCATGTCGCCCTCCTATTGGGCCGAGGCTGTCACCGCTGCAACCTACCTAGTCAATATACGACCCTCCCAACCCATTGACTTCGATATCCCCTACTGTCGCCTTTACAACACCTACCCTGACTACGCCTCTCTCCGCGTGTTCGGCTGCCTATGCTACCCTAACCAATCCGCCACCACTCCCAACAAACTCGCCCCTAGATCTGCTGCTTGTGTTTTCTTAGGGTATCCCAGCCAACACAAAGGGTATAGGTGCCTTGATCTAAAAACCCGCCGCGTCATAGTCTCTCGTCACGTTGTATTCGACGAGACGATATTTCCTTTCTCTCGTGCACCTGATCGCACGACCAACACACCGGCCGACCTCGATTTTCTCTTAGATCTTGCCGTCGTCCAACCCTCCCCAACCTCACCTCCACAACCCTCTATGCATGCAAACCCGCCACCCGCTATGCATGGCTGCTTGCCAGCCGACAGCCCGCAACCCAGCAGCCCCTCCCGTGGGCCACCTTCTCCGCATGGGCCTCCATCTCCCAGTCATTCCAGCCCACTCGACAGCCCGATACCCTCTCCTACGTCCTCCGCTGCTTCCTCTCCTCTCACGAGCATAGCCTCGCCTCCTGTTAACGTTCATCGCCCACCTTCCCCCACCAATGTCCACACGATGCAAACCCGTGCCAAACGCGGACTTTTTCAGCCTCTTGACCGCATGAATCTCTCCGCCACTCACACTTCTCTGTCTCCCGTTCCTAAAACATACCGGGGGGCCCTCGCCGATCCTCTTTGGCGCACCGCGATGCAGGATGAATTTGATGCTCTCGTTAACAATGGGACTTGGACGCTTGTTCCTCGCCCCTCTCATGCTAATGTTGTTTCAGGGAAGTGGATTTTTAAGCACAAACTTCATCCGGATGGCAGCCTTGCACGATACAAGGCGCGGTGGGTGGTCCGTGGCTTCTCTCAACAGCCAGACATTGATTTCGACGAGACGTTCAGTCCCGTGGTCAAGCCCGCCACCATACGCATCGTACTCAGCATTGCCGTCTCGCGCTCGTGGGCAATTCATCAGCTCGACGTCAAGAACGCCTTCCTCAACGGCAATCTTGACGAGGAGGTCTACTGTCAACAACCGCCTGGGTTCGTCGACGCACGGTGTCCCGACTATGTGTGTCGCCTTCACAAGTCCTTGTACGGCCTAAAGCAAGCTCCGCGGGCGTGGTACCAGCGATTTTCTCTCTTTGCTCACCGCCTAGGCTTTGTCGCCTCCAAGTCGGATGTCTCCCTCTTTATTTACAAGCATGGCACGAACCTCGCTTACATTCTACTGTACGTGGATGATATTGTCATCACTGCCTCTTCGGATCAGCTCCTTCGGACTCTCGGTCAGCAGCTCCACTCAGAATTCGCCATGCCAGACTTGGGAAATATGTCCTTCTTCCTCGGCATTTCTGTCACACGGACGTCCTCAGGCATGGTGCTCTCTCAGCGTCAGTACGCTCTCGACCTACTGCAACGAGTTGGCATGGCTGACTGTAACCCGTGTGCTACTCCAATCGACGTCCGGTGCAAATTATCAGCTCTTGATGGTGCCCTTCGTACGGATCCGACTGAGTATCGCAGCTACGCAGGTGATCTTCAATATCTAACGCTCACACGTCCTGACATTGCACATGCAGTGCAGCAAGCATGTCTCTATATGCACTCCCCGAGGGAGTCTCATCTCAACTTGGTCAAACCGATACTCCGATACGTCAAAGGTACTATTGACTTCAGTTTGCATCTCTCGGGCTCTCCGGCGGTGCCCCTCACCGCTTACTCCGATGCGGACCGAGCCGGGTGTCCTGATACTCGCCGCTCTACGTCCGGGTATTGCATCTACCTTGGGGACAACCTCATCTCGTGGTCTTCCAAGCGTCAGACCACGGTGTCCCGGTCCAGTGCCGAGGCAGAGTATAGGGCCGTTGCGCACGCTGTTGCTGAATGTTGCTGGATTCGACAGCTCCTCGTCGAACTTCATCAACCGCTGCATACGGCTACGGTGGTTTTCTGTGATAACGTGAGCACCGTCTACATGGCATCAAATCCGCCAAGTAGTTTTCACGCCTTTTCCCTTCCGCCGGCGCCCCCAAACACAACCAGCACGCTGGGTTTGGCCTGGGCCGGCGTAAACTTTGGCCCAAGCCAGCGGAATCTGGGCTCATGGGGCGCGACTTGGCGAATTTTCGTGGGGTCAGCGCAAAAAAAAGCAAAACGCTGTGAATCATCCGGGGGATGAAGCGTTCCCATCCCCCGGCTCGGCCACTTGCCTTTTTTCGCGCGAGTGGGAGACAGCGATGGTGGGCCCAGCACAAGTCTTATCCCATCCCTTTTCTTTCTCTGGTCCCGGTTCCCCTGCCTTATGCTTCCGCACGGAAGTCAAACCAGCGAGCTCGATGCCCGAGCGCTCCCCTCCGCCGCCGCCGGAGGCCACCGAGAAGCCGCCCCATGCGCCGCCTCCGTCGTTGCCGCTGAAGGAGGCGATGCGGTCCTTCTCCGGCGAGTCTTCTGCTGAAGGAGGCCACCAAGAAGCCGCCCCATGCGCCGCCGCCGTCCATGCCTCCGCCGTCGCTGCTGAAGGAGGCGATGTGGTTCGTCGTCGACATCCTCGGCCCTGACGACCGCTTCTGCGTTGTGTCATGAGGACGACACGTGAGCTCCTGGCCGGCGTCCATAGCATGAGGACGGGAAGGAGCACGGCGGAGGCATGAGGACGTGAGCTCCTGGCCGGCGTCCATGGCATGAGGGCGGCGGGGCAGGGGATGCGGAGAGGTGCTCCAATGGAGCTCAAGCGATGCTCCCGGAGACCAGCTTCTGTGCTTCCGAAGTTTTTTTGCTAAATTTCTGTACAAATGGTTGCTACAATAGGGTTTTTCTTTTGCTTTTTTTGTACAAATTTTTTGCTACTGTAATTCCAGCGAGGCCCGATTTTTTTCTCTAATAGCATAATTTTTTTGCTACAATAAGGTTATTTTTTTGCTTTTTTAGTATAAATTTTTTGCTCTGCTATTCCTCCGGCGAGCAAAACTCTCCGGTGACGGCTTCGGCCGAATCGACTTTTTGCTACTGTAGCAAAACAAAAGTGCTACAGTAACTCCGGCGAGGTCTGACCTTTTCCTGTTCTTTTTTGGGGGGTGAAACGTTTTTTTTTGCTACGGGAGCAAAAGCGGGACTTTTTTTTTTGCTACGGGAGCAAAAGCGGGATTTGGGCAAAAAATAGGACACGTGTCAAGCAGGGGACCGGGGGATGAAAATTTTCCATCCCCGGGGACGCCCAGTGCTGTCCTCGTGGAGGCTCTCGGGGACGGCTGGAGAGTTCAACACGGCCATCCTCCTCATTGTCGTTGGCTCTGCTTTCACTTTATTTATTTTTTTGAAACGGAAAAATCCAGCCTCTGCATCCAGTGGATGCACACAGCTTATTTATTAAAATATCATCCAGATTCAAAGTGTTAAACCACAAAATACATCTCAGCTGAACGCCAGCGTGGCTACAAAGATGAGCCACCTAAATAATGAAGGACTACACATATTGTATCCTTCTAGTGTGCTGCCACCCACCCCTGCTGAATATAGCTCGCACGACCGCCATCAATCGTGCACATCCTGTATCCAAGCTTCCACGCTGCTCTTCCGGGGAGAGGAGCGACCATTGGTGGATCCAATTGGTGGCTCTGTGGACTACCTGCAAAAAATGACCAGCTTCCATTCTGTTAAAAATAACATCATTTCTGCAATTCCAAATAGCCCAAAGAAAAGCACATATCCCAATACGTATGCTAGCCTTAGTCCTTCTATCCACCCCATCTAACCAATCCCCAAACAGATTATCAATCGATGATGGTGGTTGAATTGTAAAGGTGAAATGAATTAAGCGCCAAATCCTCCTTGCAAATTCACACGAAATAAATAAATGTTCGATAGTTTCTTGATTGCCACAAAACACACACTTGGAGCAACCCGTCCACTGCCGTTTAGCCAGATTATCTTTTGTTAACAATTCCTTACGGTAAAGGAACCACATAAATATTTTTATCTTAAGCGGCACTTTTATTTTCCATATGTATCTACGTAAACATTTCGTCCCTTCATTCATTAGATCCTCATAGTAGGATTTAACAGAAAAAATTCCGGACGTAGTTAGAGTCCACTTAAAATAATCAGGGGTATTAGAATTAACTACGTTCATTAAGCGCTCAACTAAATGCAACCAAGCGTCCCATTTGTCACCTGTGAGGGCTCTTCTGAACACAATATTAGGATGATCATTCCATAAAACATGTGAGACATAAACATTTTTATGACGCACCACGTTATAGAGAGTCGGATACTGTGCAGCTAACGTAGTATCCCCTAACCAAATGTCCTCCCAGAACCGTATGGTCTGGCCATCCCCCAACGTATGGTGAACCCGAGCAAAGAAATCCGATTTCACCCTCATCAACCCTTTCCAGAAAGGTGAATCACTAGATTTTGCTTCCAACTGCTGTAACGGTACATCTTTTATGTATTTGCTATGTAGAATTTCACTCCACACTCCTTCTTCAGTAAGGAGTTTATAAAGCCATTTGCTTAGGAGACATTTATTCTTAATTTCTAGTACCTCAATACCCAAACCTCCCTGATCTTTAGGTCTACAGATTATATTCCACCTTGTTAATCTATACTTTTTCTTCTTTTGATCACTCTGCCAAAAGAAACGAGACCTAAAGAAATCTAATTTCTTCCGTACCCCAATGGGTATCTCAAAAAAGGATAGAAAAAACATAGGCAGGCTTGATAGAACCGAATTAATAAGAACCAATCTATCTCCGTAAGAGAGCAATTTTCCAATCCAAGTACTAAGTTTGTTTTCAAAGCGATCCTCAATTGGACCCCATTCTTTGTTTAACAATTTTCTGTAATGAATTGGGATGCCCAAGTACTTAAAGGGTAGCTGACCCACATCACACCCAAAGATGTGTCTGTACTCATCTACATACTGTACTGCATCACCAAAGCAATAGATTTCACTTTTATGAAAATTGATCTTAAGGCCAGATAATTCTTCAAATAACGCAAGAATTAATTTCATATTAACAGCCTTATCAAGATCATGTTCCATAAATAAAATTGTATCATCGGCATATTGTAAAATTGAGACTCCCCCATCCACCAAATGAGGTACAAGGCTCCCAACACTACCATCCTCCTTTGCTCTCGCAATTAAGACTGCTAACATATCAGCCACTAGATTAAATAAAATCGGTGATAATGGATCCCCCTGTCTTAGTCCTTTATGAGTTTGGAAGTAATGACCAATATCATCATTCACTCTAATTCCCACACTCCCTCCCTGAACAAAACTCGCAATCCAGTCACACCACAGTGGTGAAAAACCTTTCATCCTAAGAGTTTGTTGCAGAAAAGACCAATTAACCTTGTCATACGCTTTCTCGAAATCAATTTTGAAAAGTACCCCATTCAATTTCTTAGTGTGTAGTTCATGGATGGTTTCATGGAGTACAACTACCCCTTCTAAAATATTTCTACCAGGTAGAAATGCAGACTGGGTTGGTTTTATAATACGCTGCGCAATCGCAGTGACTCTATTAGTACCAACCTTTGTAAATATTTTAAAACTTACATTTAGTAAACAAATGGGTCTATACTCCTCTATCCTAGCAGCATCTTCCTTTTTGGGGAGGAGAATGATTACACCAAAATTCAATTTATATAGTTGCAACTCAGCATCATGTAATTGAGCAAACATAGACATCATGTCCACTTTAATCACATCCCAAAACTTCTTATAAAACTCAGCCGGGAATCCATCAGGCCCCGGTGCCTTATTAAGTTCCATCTGGGTTATTGCCTCCAGAACTTCCTCTTCAGTAAAAGGAGCAGTTAGAACATTATTTTCATCTAAAGATACTTGAGGCAGATCATCCGTCCTACCCTCATCAAGCACCACAGATGTTTTGTCAGAGGGGCCAAATAACTTTTTGTAGTATTCAGAAATGAATACTTGAAGATTTTGTTGACCCACAATGGTCCCTTCATCCTGTTCTAATTGGAATATCTTTTTCTTCCTATGCTTCCCATTTGCCATTAAGTGAAAATATTTCGTGTTGTCCCCCCCTTCTTTAATGTGTCTCATTTTTGCCCTTTGAGCCCACTTGGACTCCTCATCTCTTCTAATCTTAGCGAGGTATAAATCTGCTTCCCTTTTAGATTTTCTCTCCTCATCAGAAAGAATCATAGTCTCAGATTTTATATCTAGTTCATTGATTAATAAGACCAACTTATCTCTCAATATCTTATATTCCCCGCTCATATTTTTAGCCCATCCTCGAAGAAAACTCCGAAGATGTCTAATTTTGTTCTGCCAGTTATCTATGGGCGACCCAACCACTTGCTGAGACACCCACTCCCTTTTAATCATATCGCAGAAACCATCCTGTCTGAGCCAAGACAATTCAAATGAGAACGCAGACTTATTTCCCTTATGAACTGAACTCCCCGAGTCCATAAACAAGGGTACATGATCAGATCCAGTCCTAGCTAAGGCCTGCACCGAAACTAGGGGGAATTTCTGTTCCCATTCAACACTCGCTAATACACGATCTAACTTTTCATAAGTAGTTATTTCTCGTCTACTAACCCAAGTGTATTGTCTCCCAGACATTTCCAATTCTTTGAGATCTAGACTTTCAATAATCGCATTGAAGATGGACGGCCAACGTGTATTGAAATTAGCACTACTCTTTTCATTTGGTCTTCTCATAATGTTGAAATCTCCTCCTACCAGTATAGGACGAGTCTCACTATCACAAATACGAACCAGTTCAGACAGAAAAACTGGTTTTTTATCATCTTGAGCGGCCCCATACACAACTACCAATGCCCAAAGGAAACCATCGTCCTTTGTGCGCAAATGGAATTTAACAGAGAAATCACCTGCCACCACCTTCTGAACCGTAAAAATAGCGTTATTGAAACCAACTAAAATACCACCTGATTTCCCCTGAGGCGGAAGACAATACCACCCAAAATCACGACCCCCCGCCAAATGTGTTAACAAACGTTGCTCAAAACTAGACCGACCAGTTTCCAAGATAGCAACGAAGTCCAGCTTCAATTCTCTAACCATCTCATTAACAGTTAAATGCTTAGCAGTATCCCCAAAGCCATCAGTATTCCAAAATACTCCTTTCATTATTTTACTTATTAAGACTAATACCTTTTAATCTATTACTCCGTCTTTTGGGTTTAGAGGATCCACTACTCTTCTTTTTGCGGGATCGTGTGGTTTTCACAAAATGTGATAAAGTTTCAAAATCTCCAAGCCCTTCATCCTCTAGTTCATGAGCTTCCTCCTCATCCAGTGATGAAGTCATTTGCTCAACTAACGCATTAGGGTCAGTATTAATATTCTTCTCAAGAAAGACCAATCGTCTAGATACCTCTAATTTTTTAATGCTATCAACATTATGCTCAATATCAGACGCATTAGTACCCATAGACACCCCTAGTCTAGACGCAAAATTAACAATATGACTATTGGGCATTGAAGTAAACGAAAGCTGTAAATTACCTGAGTAATTGATATCACGTTGTGCCGCCAGTCGTGCAGCCCTCTCCGAGATGGGCGTGTCAGCATCAGGTTGTGCGCGCAGCCGCGCACTGGATCGAATACCCGCACTCCCTGGCTCCATGATCCCACCGAACTCCATCACCTCCTCCTTTGAAGGTGCCATGCGTATAGGTACAAACGAACCAACAGAGACATCCACTGGTATCTTCGCAGCCATGCTCTCTGTACCTATCCGCTCTAGTGGCGCTGGCATCGTTGGTACTAAAACCGAGAGGGTTGGCGCCGGACTGATGGTCCTAGCCGTCACTTCTGCATGATCACGTACCAGGCGCTGCCGTGTTGAAGAAGCAAGGCCCCCGCCCGTCCCTTCGCTGTCCGCAAGCGCGCCGTCATCAGCTGACAGAGACGCCTTGCTGCTGTCCCCGATAGGTGACCACGCATCCACAGCAGCTTCTGCCAACGGATCAGTTCCGATCGGTATCTGCTGATTAAGAACCTGCCCATGCAGCGCAGCCACTGCCGCAGGTGGTGAAACTGACATCCTCGGTACCTGTGTCGTCTTGGGCGCAGTAATTGGCGTGTGTGAATCCATGCTCCGAGTACTAGACGTGGTATGAACCAGCGCATCCACGACGGTATCCTCCTGTGCCTTTTCAACCGAGTGCACAAACAACTCTCGCAATTCATCTCGAGCCTTTTGAAAAGATTTTAGAACTAAGGGGGAAAAAACCACCCCTGTTTGCCTCGCAACAGCCCCATTCGGACCAAGTGATGATGTGTTCTGAGTGTCCATTGGCTCAGCAGCCTTACTGTCATTAGCACTCGTGTTGTTAAGCGAAGTATTTGCTAATGCATCTGTAAAGTCATCGAGAATTCCATCATCGTCATCATTCTCCGTATTAGGCTCGGTCATCACCACATCCTCCTCCACAGAAGTATCCTCTCCTTCCACCTCAAAGGTAAGCTCGTAAATACCATCATGAAAAAACATTGGATAACTGTGAGGTATCTTCGTGTAATCAAGGCAGCCCACCCTAATACGCAACACACCGTGTGTTCTAGTGTAAGCCATGTCAACCTTGGATGTCTTGCCAAGCATAAAGCCAATCGACCAAAGAGCCACAAAATCCTCCAAACGATCTTCAGGCACCCCGGAAACACGAACCCAATACTCTGGAAGTGTATCAATAGGTTCAATCCTCCTAGTCCAAGAATCAAAAACCATCTCACAAGTACTTCTCGGCACACGAAAAGCACCGAAGATTTTTAACCGATCTAACTCCACCTTGGATGGAAACTGCACTTTGAAAACATTCTGCCCCTCCTGAGAAACCCTCCAAATAAAATTTTCAGTAGGTACTAGCCTCTGCAGTTGGGTAATGATCTGTGGGATAGTCATCTCCCCCTTCGACACCACAATTGATGCCATTTTCTCATTCATCATCTTTGGTTTATAATGCTCCGACAACGGCACTCCGAAAAACGTCAACTCATCATGAGCGTATCCATACATGATTGGATGTGGTTTTGGAGCTAACAGAAGCGGACAGTTACTAGTGACATGATCCACGGACTTACAAATCTCGCATATAGGGGCAGGGCAATCGTTTAGCAGATGACCAGCTACTCCACATCTGAAGCACTTCATTCTGTCAACTCTAGTCTTCTTCGTCCCCGCATTTGCAACAGCCGTAGCCACCTGCTGAGCCGTTACACGTTGCACCGTTTGCTGCTGAGCCGCATTACCAACAGCCAAGACACCACTGCTAGCCGCCCCATTGGCTTGTAAGACACCAGTAACCACAGTAGGTTGCTGCACCTGTATTTGCTGTTGAACTCCCTGCAGATTCCGAGTACCTTGAGCAGCCACAGGAACATACCGCGGCACCACCTGCCTCGGGTACTGGCGCTGCCCCTGGCCACCACGACCACGTCCGAACGGCCCTCGGCCCTGTTGCTCGTACCTCTGCCGCCCCCGATAACCTCCTTGATGATGGTTACCACGGAACGCCACGTTTCCACGACCCGCATTGAAATTGAAGACCCCTTGATGCTGACCAGCGGCAGCAGCCCCGTTCAACACCGGCCCTCCGGCGACAGTGCCAGCAAGAACCGAGGGCTGCCCAGCTGTTCCGCTCGCTTCTCCCGCCTCGAGCACCCGTGGATGAGTACCACCACGGCCGGCACCATCACCACCGTGCCGATCGCCTCCCTGGTTCGCCATGACGACCGCAGCGCTCCTGGCGGCGGCTCGCGTCCAGGAGTACCCGAACAATCTGCGCAACTTGGATTCGGAAGGAACCCTTGCCCTCGCACATACCCGTGCGCCTCCTGCATGGCCCATGCAGACAGCTGCATTGGAATTTGGGCCTCTCCGTGATCCCGGCCCACAGTAGGTCCGCTCACGAGTCCGATCGTCTCCAGAGAAATTTGAACTGCCGCTCGCAACCGAGCCTCGCCGGCGGCGAACCTCCACCCATGGGAAGGGGCTGTCCTCAAGCGGGAAGGAGGACGGGGGGAAAGGGGATAGTTTCAATACCTTGATGAACCTCGACTTGGTAGGCGTGGCGGCAACCGGCGAAATCGGCGACGAGCACTCCAGAGCACACCGTCGCTGAAACCTCCGCTTAGCCATTCTCTTCGCATACCTGCGCTGATCAGAACAAAGCCCAATGCCCGGCATCTGATCCGGCGTTAGGCAATCCTCTAAATAAGACGAGCTCACCTTAGTCTCTTCGATCTCCACCTCCGCATCCGTGCCGTCGGGATCGAGATCCAGCGCCCAAAACCTGCCTCCGGTTCGCGGCGCCGTGAGCCCTGCATCCACGATCTCACCCAGGTCCACATTTCTCCGCGACGTCGAGGATCCCGGCGTGATCTCCCCTTCTTCAAGCCCATCCTCCTCGAGACCACCATGCCCAGCCAGCGCGAGGTCCGACGGGGCGCACGGCGGTGTAGCGGACGCCGGCGGGCCTGCCGTTACCCCCAGCGGGGATCGCGGCGTGATCGCCTCGCCCTCCGCCCAAACGGTCATTTTTTCATGCCCCTGCTTTCACTTTATGTTCCTCTGCTTTGTATAATCGTCAACATTTCTACTGCCTCTCCCTGTTCCGCGTCGTGGAATACAGGAGTGGCGTAGCACTAGCACCACTGGCTGTTCCGCGTCGTGGAATACAGGAGTGGCGTAGCACTAGCACCACTGGCGGGACGGGAGTCCCATCCCGTTCAGTCGCGCCTTCCTGGCGGAACGCGCGGAGGGTGTTCGACGAAATTGCCTCAGTGAGTGAGCGGCGTTCTAGCAACAGGTAATGCCGGACCTTTTGCTTTATTTACTATTATGCACCGAAAGATACGCATTTCATTTGATTCTGACCCTTCCACCGTGCACATTAATTAGCCAAAAATGACCTTTTTTAAACATTCAAACCGGGGGGGGGGGGGACCTGAATTGCATTGCATCAAATAGTTTTACAAACTCAAAGTTGACTGATTACAGAAGAGAGGTGGTTCCTGCGGATAAGAAATCGAGCCTTTTTGGGCCCTCGGAGGCGGTGAGCCCAGAGCGTGCCATCGGTAATGATATTCTGAATTGTTACTCTAGTTGGCTGGTCAGAGTGTCCGAACACTAAGCCATTCCTAGTGTCCCAGATTTTCTAGAGCACAGAGAGCAGCCCTAGGACCCAAGTGTCATCCGAGAGAGCATAGTGCTTGCGGACTGTCCACAGGTTGTTGTTGGCGAAGGAGAGCGAGGACATGTCGATCTCGTTCCAGACAGATGGTCAGTAAGCCTGATATCTCTAGATGACCTATTCAACCCTGTCTCCGAAAGATGACCTATCTAACCCTGTCTAGGTCCAATGCAGCTGCCCAGCTGAGATCTCTAGATGGCAAATGGCGAGTAGGCCTGATATTGACTGTGATGACCTATTCAACCCTGTCCAGGTCCAATACAGCCGCCCAAATGAGAAGTCTAGATCGCAAAATAGTCCGGAGGTTTGACGTTGACTGTGAACCACATTTTATGTGTACTAAAATGCGGGGTCTCAACATTTTTTAACACCGAACATAGCACACCACTGACTTTTAAGCAAAGCTTTGCTTGGTGGGCATATAATATGTTCACTTAGAACGCAAGGAGCTAATCCATTAGGTAACAAGGAATATTTCATCGAATGGAGAGAACAAGCAAGTGGAGGTCTGTGTTCCCGTCTTCCTCTGTTTTAGTACTACCCTTCCTGATCAACCTTGTATATCCCAACTGCGAATTCACATATGCAAGAGACACGCTCCTTCCTGGACAGTCTCTTAATTTTAGCCAGATCCTGCTCTCAGATAATGGCATCTTCAAGTTCGGTTTCAACTGCTCGGTCAGGGGGTATGATGATTTGAGATGTGGTTTAGGCATATGTTTCACTACCTCATCGTCTTGTTATCATCATGATTTGCCAGTTTGGGAGCCTAGTTTGGATTTCAGTTACATATACGATTTTTCCAATTGTGATTTATTATCAGTTGGCTTCTCAGAGAATGGCATGCTACATGTAGCCAACAGAGAAGGCTCACAACTTATGATCTCAAATTACAAGATCGACACTTCTATATCTCCCATTGCAATGCTTCTTGATGACGGAAATCTTGTATTAACAGACCAAAGAAACAGTTCTGTAGTGCTTTGGCAGAGTTTTGATTACCCCGCCTCTATATTGCTTCCTGGAATGAGCCTGGGGTTCAATTCAAGGGATAATTAACAAGGTGCCCTCAGTTGGCACCACGACCTCAGTTTTACCCCTAGCGCCGAATCGACCTCAGTTTTGCCCCTAGTCAGTGCGCAAGGACTGCTTTGGCGGCTTCCACCGTTACTTCCAGCCCCCCGTTAGAATCCTGACCTGTGGGACCCAACATAGAACAGTTGGCGCGGCCTGTGGGCCCCAGCAGTTGAGCGTTGGCGCGGTTTGTGTGCTCCAGCTATTGACGGTTGGTGCTGCATGTGGGCCCCACCTGGCCCCACCTGTTGACCGTTCCTTGCGGCCCAATGTCACATGAGGCCCAATGTCAACATGTAGACTACACGTTATCCATTTATATTTATTAATTTTCTTCAAAAAAAAGAAAATTTATATTTATTAATCACTACATGCAGACTACGCATTATCCATTTATTAAACCATCAAATTATTCGTATTAATAATATAAAATATACTGTGCTCAACTCAATTTAAAAGGGGGGACAAATATAATATAAACATTGACTTCATTTGGGCAAATAGAATTTAAAAATAAATTAATTGGCAAACATAATTAAACATGGATATTATATATATGGATAATATTGGCCCCACTTTACATATATTTAGTGGGGCCCGTTACATCTACTAAAAAAAAAAAAAAAAGGGCCTAGCTAGCCCTAAACCCTAACCGCCCGCTGCATGCATGCGGGCGCCCTTCCGGCCATCCGGCCAACCGCCGGCGGTTGGCCTACTTCTTCCACTGCCCCTTCCAGTCCGCCGCCCTGAGCTTGATCTCGTCGTCGATCCGGGCGCGGTGGTTCGCCTGCCGCAACCTATCCATGTCGTTCTCACGGGCCCTCTTGATGCGGGCCCGGAGAGCCTTCTCCTCCCTCTCCTCCTCCTTCTTCTCCTCCTTCTCGATCTCCTTCTTCTCCAGCCGCTCCTCTTTCTTGAGGCGGCGCTTCTTCGTCTTGGGGGAGAGGTTGTTGGCGTCGGCGGCGGGCTCGTCGCTGTCGGGGACGTCGGTGGACGGCGATCTCTCCCTTTTGGGAGATTCGACGGGCACGAGGCCCATCTCCTCCGGCGTCCACTCGGGCTCGTACCAAGGCCGAGCCTTGGGGTGGTTGTCCTCGTCGGCGACGGACTCTGGGCTTGAGGGGAGAGAGTAGGAAGACATTGTGTTCGGGGCTTGAAAGGAGATGAGAAGGCAAAAGGATGGAGAGTGATGAGAAGATGGTGGAGGAGAAACGGGCTATTTAAAGTCACGATGAGACGTGAATTTATTGGGGTAGAAGGTAGATGAAGCAAACTGTGTGAAAGTAGGATGCAGTGTGGAAAGTACAGTCGATGCATGGTCAATGCGGTGGTGGAACAGGCCTAGGTATAGGACTGAGCGCTCAGGGAGTCAAAATGATTTGACGTTGCATGCGTGTAGAGAAGAAATCCAAAGTCTCACGCCAAATCCTGCCTCGCTGCATATGCATTGATGCGTATCTTCTGAAAACTAGGCGTGGAGGGCTGCGTCGCTGCAAATGCGACGCGACTTGTGTTTTTTTTTTTTTTTTTTGTAGTGCGACTTGTGTTTCTGAAAGGAGGCGTGCAGGGCTGCTGCAAATGCGACTCGACGTTCACCCGATCTTTTCTTCTTCTGCCACGTGTTGTTTACTCCGAACAAACGAGGCGTGCATGCACCGGGCTGGTGAACGGGGCCCCAGTAGACAGTGTCCGTTGTTGCATGCAGTTACATTGAGCCAAAACACCACGTCCATGCACCTGCGTCATTTTCGACCGTTTGATCGTAAGGAACGGTGCAGATAGAGTCCATGCATGCAAACTACGGCGTCAACGGCCTGCAGACGCTGAGACGCGATCCTCTGACTTTAGGTCACTGACAAATGGAGCCCATCACACACCGGACCCACGTGTCATGGGAGAAAGTCAGAGAACATAAGGTGGGCAAAGTAAGAGGATCGGGTTCCCTCTATTTTTAGTGCATGTACAATAGTCTAGACGGGTGCTGTCTGCACTACTCGGCCATGTCATTTGTAGACATTTTTAGAGATAGTTGGTACAGTGCGTTGACCCCCTAGCTTGTGTTGGGATCCATACGCTCCGTAGCCCCCCTCCCGGTGAAACCCTAGCCCCGCTGGAGAAATACCGGACTTATACGGAAACACGCGTTAACAGCGTCGAAAGGGGGGTAGCAATGTGGAACTATTTGCTTGGTTGTGCTAGGATAGCCCATAGGAACACAAAACAAAAAGGTAGAACCCACCTCTTCGGAATATTCACGGTGTTTGGTCCGATACGGGAATTTCAGCCCTGTACTCGCCTACGAGAGAGAAGTGGATGCCGGTGAAGCCGGGGTCACACCCCAGAGAGCAATCTTGGACATACAAAGCACACAACACACCTATACTAACATGGTATGGCACCCCCTAGCTTGTGTTGGGATCCATACGCTCCGTAGCCCCCTCCCGGCGAAACCCTAGCCCCGCTGGAGAAATACCGGACTTATACGGAAACACGCGGTAACAGCGTCGAAAGGGGGTAGCAATGTGGAACTTTTTGCTTGGTTGTGCTAGGATAGCCCATAGGAACAGAAAACAAAAAGGTAGAACCCACCTCTTCGGAAGATTCACGGTGTTTGGTCCGATACGGTAGTTTCAGCCCTGTACTCGCCTACGAGAGAGAAGTGGATGCCGGTGAAGCCGGGTCACACCCCAGGGAGCAATCTTGGACATACAAAGCACACAACACACCTATACTAACATGGTATGGCACCCCCTAGCTTGTGTTGGGATCCATACGCTCCGTAGCCCCCCCTCCCGGTGAAACCCTAGCCCCGCTGGAGAAATACCGGACTTATACGGAAACACGCGGTAACAGCGTCGAAATGGGGTAGCAATGTGGAACTATTTGCTTGGTTGTGCTAGGATAGCCCATAGGAACACAAAACAAAAAGGTAGAACCCACCTCTTCGGAAGATTCACGGTGTTTGGTCCGATACGGGAATTTCAGCCATGTACTCGCCTACGAGAGAGAAGTGGATGCCGGTGAAGCCGGGTCACACCCCAGAGAGCAATCTTGGACATACAAAGCACACAACACACCTATACTAACATGGTATGGCACCCCCTAGCTTGTGTTGGGATCCATACGCTCCGTAGCCCCCCTCCCGGCGAAACCCTAGCCCCGCTGGAGAAATACCGGACTTATACGGAAACACGCGGTAACAGCGTCGAAATGGGGGTAGCAATGTGGAACTATTTGCTTGGTTGTGCTAGGATAGCCCATAGGAACACAAAACAAAAAGGTAGAACCCACCTCTTCGGAAGATTCACGGTGTTTGGTCCGATACGGTAGTTTCAGCCCTGTACTCGCCTACGAGAGAGAAGTGGATGCCGGTGAAGCCGGGTCACACCCCAGAGAGCAATCTTGGACATACAAAGCACACAACACACCTATACTAACATGGTATGGCACCCCCTGGCTTGTGTTGGGATCCATACGCTCCGTAGCCCCCCTCCCGGCGAAACCCTAGCCCCGCTGGAGAAATACCGGACTTATACGGAAACACGCGGTAACAGCGTCGAAATGGGGGTAGCAATGTGGAACTATTTGCTTGGTTGTGCTAGGATAGCCCATAGGAACACAAAACAAAAAGGTAGAACCCACCTCTTCGGAAGATTCACGGTGTTTGGTCCGATACGGTAGTTTCAGCCCTATACTCGCCTACGAGAGAGAAGTGGATGCCGGTGAAGCCGGGTCACACCCCAGAGAGCAATCTTGGACATACAAAGCACACAACACACCTATACTAACATGGTATGGCACCCCCTGGCTTGTGTTGGGATCCATACGCTCCGTAGCCCCCCTCCCGGCGAAACCCTAGCCCCGCTGGAGAAATACCGGACTTATACGGAAACACGCGGTAACAGCGTCGAAAGGGGGTAGCAATGTGGAACTTTTTGCTTGGTTGTGCTAGGATGGCCCATAGGAACACAAAACAAAAAGGTAGAACCCACCTCTTCGGAAGATTCACGGTGTTTCCACCTCTTATTCTTTCAAATCTCTAGTCTTGTATTCGAGGAATCTCATTTTAGTGATGGATTTCGTTCTAATGTTTATAAATCATATTTATATTTTTACTAGACTTGTATTAGACCTATATAATGCAATTCCGAAGCCCAAAAATTTATTGGATGAATATTCGTATTATTTATTTTCTTTTGAATAATAATGGTTTTAATCGAAAATCGTAAATAAAACAAGTTTAAAACATCAAAATGAAAAAATAACTTTGGATCTTTCTTAGTCACACCAAAATGAAGCTTTGGTGAGATTTTGACCTTATTTGAGTTCAAAAGGTTTGAAACTCATCTCATTATCTTGAACTCTCTACTAGACTGTTCAAGATATCATATGTTACACAAGGTTTTTTCGTTCCATTCTTTATAAGACAGGTTTATATTTTTTTCTCGTTACTATATGACATAACACTACTATGTGCGTCGCCAATATATTTTTTCGATTTTTTTTGAATTATTTATGCTCATTTCAAGCTTGGTCAACCCTCTGTTTGACCAGCCGAAAAGCTTCTAGAAGGAAACACAGAGATTCGACCTGGGCTGTTGGATCGACGCCTTCTAGAAGGAATCGTGCATCGGACGGATGCGCTCGCAGTCACAGCGATCCGCGAGACGCTCGTTCTGCGCTCTGATTGGTTGGTCCGTTGGCCACATGGATGGATGGTTTCTATATGTTCTACATATGATTTCTTTGCTGTTAAGTATTAAACCTTGTTATTTAAATAAAATAAATAGAAGAATACCCTTATTCAAAACATAATGAAACTTCATATTTACTAGAGCGATGATTTTTATCTGTTTTATATATGAATTTTCTATTAAACCATGTTATTTAAATAAAATATTAAAAAAAAATAGAAAAATTATTGAAAACATAACGAAACTTCAGATTTACACTATATATGTACAATAGTTGTGTAGGAAATTAATTTGGCTGATGTAGACGAGATGCCAAAAATTGTTGAAGCACAAATGGGGGTGTTTACCCTAGCTTCACACCTCATTTGAAGCACTTTTCTCATGAGAATATAGCGATGGTTTGAAATGAGCATAAATAATTCAAAAAAAAAACAAAATGACATGAATCCAACGCACCATGTTGTTATTTGCGATATAGTTGCTCCTCAAATTTATTTGGATAATTTTGACAAGGTAGAATTTTTCATGAAATTACAAACGGGGGTGTTTACCCTAGCTTCGCACCTCATTTGAAGCACATTTCTCAACTTAGATACAAACATTATTCAAACATCATCCAACTATGTTCTAACTTAGATACATCACCAGTCAACATAAATACAACATTATTCAACAGAAATACAACACGAACTTAGTCCAAATAGCGTCGGGGATTCTTTGTGATCCTTGGCTGTTTTGGTGGCGCTTTGCTCCTTGTGCTCATCTTGCTCACAGCTTCTGGTCTTCTCCTCTTGGTAGTCGGTACCTTGGCTTTCTTCTTTGAAACTACACCAGATCTGTACAAAACATAAAGGATCATGATAAATAAAAAAAAAATAATAAAAAAAAAAATGAAAAATAAAATACAAAACATACCCATCTACTGAAACTTGTGTGTCCATGGCAAAATCATCCAATGGAGCATCCAATGAAACTTGTGAGATCATGGCAGAATCATCCAATGGAGCATCCAGCGGATCAGCTGGAGCATCTGGAGCATCTGGAGCATCTGGAGCATCTGGAGCATCATGGACTTGATCATCATATGAATAATCAGTTGGATCATGTACTTGATCATCATATGAATAATCAGCTGGAGCATCTGGAGCATCATCTGAATCACTTGACTGCTGAACATCATTTTCAAATGTTTCATCCGGCTGTTCATCATCATTTTGCTGTTGATCATCATATTGAAATGATGCATCCGGGTGCTGACCATCAGTTTCATCAGGCATACTCTCTCCAAACCCTGGATCGACTGCGTTATCACAATATTTGCCGAAATGACCGGTCCCACCACACCTTGTGCACTTACGCACCCTCGCTCCACCTCCACCTTCACTGCGACGTCGGTGTCGACTCTTCCTCGGTCTACCTGCAGCTCTCTTCAGAACCGGAGCACAAAGTTTGAATCCAGGGTCCACTCTATCCCACTGCTGTTTTCCCTCCAAAGCAGGCAAGGCATGTGCATATGTGGCTCTGAACATTGCTACAGAGTAGTAATCATGGACATACTGCTGTATATCCCCTGCTGGACCTGTGAGAGAAGTGATGAAAAACAAGGCATGAATGCATGGCAAACCAGTTATCTGCCATTGCCTACAACTGCAAGTTTTCGCTTCTAAATCCACTGGATATCTCCATTCTTTGTCACTTTTATCAAAGAATGATACCTCTGATTTGGTATCCGAGACAAATCTCATGTTCATAGTCAAGCCCAAAGTTTTCTGCTTCAACTCCTTCATCACATCCGGGATAATAATGTGGCCCATGAATTTTGCATTAGCTATTTCAAGACGGAAATGAAATTTCTCGGCGTAATCTATCCTTATCTTGTCAAGCAAATCAGCCAAATAAAGATCCTTATGTTTCCGGATCGTTGAGTTGAAAGATTCTGCAAGATTATTGTGCACATAGTCAACTTTGCTCAATTCACTGAATTGGCTTCTAGACCATAGCTTCGAGTGGTGTGTTTCCAAGTATTCCTTCACTTTCTCTTTTGTGTACAACTGCCTCATGTGGTAGTTTTGCTTCCTGCCACTGCAAGTCAAAGATGCAGGCCATAAATGATCGGTATAAAACTTTCCTTTGAATTTCTTCACAAAATTTGCAGCAAGGTGACGCATACATTCCCTGTGCTCTACTCCTGGGAACACATTATCCACGGCCACTTCTAAACCTTTGCATGCATCTGTGTGGATTACCAATCCATTGGGATGTCCAATAGCCCGGCGCAGATTCTGCAAAAACCATGTCCAGCTCTCCTCAGACTCTGTCTCCAGCACACCGTAGGCAACTGGAAAAACAAAATTGTGTGCATCAACTGCACAAGCTGCTACTAGCTGGCCTTTAAACCTCCCTGTGAGAAAAAGTAGCATCAATAGCCAAATAAGGCCTGCAGCCTACCAAAAAACCCATTTTGCAAGCTTCAAAGCACACAAAAACCCTCCTAAAGCATTGCTTGGTCCTTGTCACTTTCTTCAATGTGTAATCCACGGCGTGGTGATCAATTTCAACAACACTCCCTGGGCTTGCCCTCTCCACTTCAGCTTTGAATGCATACAACAACTGAAAACTTTCATTCCAGTTACCATGGATAGATTCCAATGCTTTGTTTTTACCACTGAACACCCTCATGTATGGTAAATCTATCTTGTACTTGTCTTTGATGTTTTTCTGCAATTGCTTTGCACTCACTTGATGGTTTTCTGCCACCCATCTTTTTACTTCATCCGCCACCCATCTTGACTTGGCTCTGCTGATTGTTTGCTTCCTAAGGGTTGATTCTTCGCATGTGTGGGGAAAAGGGTTCACTTTTACCTGAACATTGGTGCTGCCCCGCATTTTAGATGCGTGCATCCTCCATTGACAATCTTCAGCCACACAGTGCACGGTGTAGCGCCTTTTATCGCTCTTGTCAACTACAAAGGCACGTTCTACCTTGATGCAGTACGTCACAAGTGCATTTTTACACTCAGCCATGGAAGTAAAAATGCAACCTTCTTCCATAAGAGGGTTCGCAGGGTTCCATTCAACAGGTGTCCGGTCTTCCTCTTCCTCTTCGTCATCGTCACTGTCAGACTGATATTGGATTTCAACCCGAGGTGTCTGTCTTAAATTCCTAATAACATCAGGATATAGCCTCTCTTCATCATCCGCAGACATGCAGGCATCCTCCTCCACAGCGACTTGAACCCTTCTTTTCCCAGTGCCCACACTTGTCGAGCCACCACGTCGAGCTGGTTTTGAACTGTTCTGGCTGGAGTTGGCAGTACGACGTGATGGTCCTGCCACAAAAGATGAACCCGCCACAACTGCCGGCACAACCACATCATTTTGCAGCTTCACATTAAAATTCTCTGCCTCCGTATGCTTAGCAAACATGGTAGCGAGCTCTTCATCATTACTAATTTGGATCCAATCTTTTCCCCCATCAAAGTATCTAAATTCCACTTCATCATGCAAACCCCAAGGATATGGGCTGCAAACTATCTCCCCAAATTGTCTGAAACTCCAGTTACAATCCATTGGGACCGAATAATTGAAACCTCCTTGGTATTTCTTCTTACTGTCTGCATCGACGATGTAGCGCTCTCTTCTAACGTGCACCAAGAAAGCAGACCGCAACTCCATCCTAACCCACGAAAACAGAGACGCAATCAGCGGCAAATCAATGGCATCCGTGTCTAATCGATAATTCAAAGCTCAGTACTTACCCAATGGGAACCCAATCGTGGACGCGGCGTGTCTCCGGCCCCACGGCGCGGCCGCTCTCATTCCTATCCATTTCGTCGAGCAGGTGGCGGGCAGAGTGGTGGAACGAGCGCCCCACCAGCGGCGTCGCAGGACGGCCCCGGCGGTGAAGAAGGTGGCCACGCGGAACGGCCCGCGGCGGTGCAGGTGGTGCAGGTGGTGCTGGCGGCGCAAATGCGTGCTGCTGGCTGCGACACAGGTGGCGAGGTGTGGTGGCGGTGGCGCGCTGGCTGAGGAAGGTGGCGGCGGAGCAGGTGGTGGTGGTGCCGTAGGTGGTGGTGGTGCCGCAGGTGCTCGTGGCGCAGCAGGTGCTGGTGCGAGGTGGCGGCGGCGAGAGCGGCAGCGCACGACGGCGGGGCAACTAAATTGGGCGGCAGCGCACGACGGTTGTGGCGGGAAGCTCGGGTGTGGACTATTCAGATTAGTCAACTAACTGCCCGGTCCCACCTGTAAGCTCCGGACGGTTTCAGCGAACTGGCAGTCCCACGCGGTCCCACTTCGCCAAACGGAGCCTGACTCCTCCGGGCCCACTTCAACTAACGGACACGACTCCAAACTTACCGTTCCAGCCTCTCCATAGTGGTTGCGCACGGACTAGGGGCAAAACTGAGGTCGATTCGGCACTAGGGGTAAAACTGAGTACAAGTGACCCTCTGTGGGCAATTCGATAAATGACCCTCAATTCAATCATTGGAGAGAACACGTCCCTTATTTCTTATCCTACTGAGTATGACTTAGGTATTGGAAGTTTTACTCTGGGACTGGATGCAACAAGAAGACGAGGTTTTATTATCCAGCAGGACCCTAATGATTTGATGTTTGCTGGTACATTTCCTAGCTGGATAAACATTCATGAAGATGGAGATTTTGCGCTGACATTAAATGAAACACATACATACATGCTTTTAAATAGCTCTGGATTTATTGAATTTGTTACTCAAGAGGCATGCAGTTCTGTTTTATGGTTTGCTCCAGAAAGTATATGCGACTTTGATTCCTACTGTGGACCTTATGGCCTCTGTACAAGGTCAGGCTCTTGCATATGTCCTGCTGGTTTTGGTTCATTAAAAACAGAATCAGTGACTGCTCGTGGCTGTTCGAGGGAGGTGCCCATGAGTTGTGAAAGTGGTAGTTCAGCTCATCTAGATCAAGCGTTTTATATAGTAGAGGGCGTCTACAGATTCCCTAAGAATTCTTGGTCCTCAGATGCCAGAAGCATGAAAGAGTGTGAAACCTCTTGCATAAGGGACTGTACCTGTACAGCTTTTTCGTATAATGTAACATGCCTGTTATGGTTTTGGGAGTTACGGAACACAGTAGTGCTTGACTCTGGTTCAAATGGCAATCTTTTGTACATACGTATTACCACCATACAGCAACAACCACAAAAGTCAGGTTTTGGAGCTACTCCTTTGTTTCTATTGGTAACGGCTGTGTTAGTCATCATTGTTATTGGTATGGTTGTTCTTGTTTTGTGGAGATGCAGAGCAAAATTATTCACAGCAAGAACTGTGTATGAAAACGAAAGCCTTACGGTTTTCTCATTTGCACAAATAAAGAACTCAACAAAACAGTTTTCCGAGAAACTGGGAGAAGGTGGTTTCGGCTGTGTTTTTAAGGGGATATTGCCAGGTACGGCTGTCGTGGCTGTCAAAAGGCTAAAAAGCCTCAGACTTGGAGAGAAGCAGTTTCGAGCAGAGGTGCAGACCATTGGGATGATTCAACACAACAATCTTGTTCGTTTACTTGGATTCTGTGCTGATAGAAATAGCAGGTTATTGGTGTATGAGTATATGGAAAAAGGTTCCTTAAACTCACATCTCTTTTCTAAGTGTTCTGCAAAGTTGAGCTGGGAACAGCGGTACCGTATAGCTCTTGGAACAGCAAGAGGCTTGGCTTATCTTCACGAGGAATGCAAAGATTGCATTATACATTGCGACATTAAGCCGGATAATGTACTCCTTGATGCAGAGTTCTGTCCTAAGATTGCAGACTTTGGTATGGCCAAGGTTCTTGGTCGAGATTTTAGCAGGGCCCTGACAACAATGCGAGGGACCATCGGATATCTTGCACCTGAGTGGATCTCAGGGCTACCGATTACACATAAGGCTGATGTTTACAGCTATGGAATGATGCTTTTTGAAATCGTATCAGGGGGGAGGAATGCAGAGAAAATTAAGGAAGGCAGGTTTACTTACTTTCCCCTCTTTGCTGCAGTCAAGGTGACTGAAGGAGATGTTATGTGCCTGTTGGATAGTAGGTTGGAAGGCGATGTGGATATGGATCAGCTGAGCCAAGCTTGCAGAATTGCATGCTGGTGCATTCAAGATGCTGAGTTTGATAGGCCAATGATGGGGCAAGTTGTTCAGATGCTAGAGGGTGTTCTGGATGTCGATGTTCCTCCTATTCCAAGGTCACTGCAGAATTGTGTGGGCATGGAGGATTGAACTCGATATGCAGACTTATATAGTCTCTGAAAACATAAAGCATTTTTCTGTTTGTCCAAATACAGTTCAAGAATCAAGTATTTCGGAGTTTAATAGTAGGGTTCAGCATGGAGTTCTGTCATAGATAGCAGCTTGCTGACCTTTGCCTGCAAGAGGAAAACACTGTTGATCATAGTTTTCTTCAGTGCATCTTTTCCAGACAAGTGTGGTTCAGCCGTCTTCTGAACCTGCAGATAGCTGCAGGCATCCCCAATCTAACTGATGCAGTCTTGCAAGGTGTTCAACTAAGTGGTAATTTGATGGAGTCTATGGAAGCAGTGAACGTCCAGCAGCAAATTTCAGTGCCTGCTCTTAGTGATAGCATCTTGGGAGAATTCCAGCGGTGGCAGCTTGCTAGAGCGAGAGAGGGAGTGGGAGAGTTCGACAGAGCTGCGAGTAGTTAGTGTTGGTGTATTTTTCGGTGTTGTAGGAGTTTGGTTTCACTGTCATTGTACACGATCAGAGTAACTTGCCATCTTCTTGGAAAAAACATGGCATTGCCATTGGTGTACTCTCAAAGTTTAATGTATCTTTGATATTCTCTAAACTGTGTTTATCTCTTATTTGGTGAGGCTCTGAATTACAGTTCACTATCCTTGTAGACTTGCGGTATCTTGCAGTTCTAAGCATACGTCCTACTTGTTTCTCTGCTGGCAGGATGGCCGGTTTGCCCGTTCATATTTTTATCTGAAACTGAACCAAAAGGTACGAGTGGAATGAATTGTAATGTAGTAGATTTATTTACTGCACCCAACTACAGTGTTTGCACAAACTTAACAATCCCCTGATGTTTGAAGTATTGTTTTCCAAGATTTACCACAGTAGTAACTGTGGTGCTTCCAATAAGGATCACAATTAGCCCTGTGTGGAAGTTACTTCTCAGTACGGTTGTAGATTTTTATTCGTTGATAACTTGAAAGACTTAACTGTACGAAGCCATTTGTGGCTAAAATGTAATATGGAATTTCCAGATATCCCACGTACGTCAATGTTATATTTTTATCGACTACTCCCTCCGTTCCAAAATATAAGGCGCCTCTTAATTTCGCTCGTCAACGATATCCAACTCTGACCATGCTTTGTTCCTATAGTATGCCCATAAAGTTCGTATAAAGATTTAGGGAATGAAAGAACTTTACGAGACGAATCCAACTGTACCATTTATTCATTCTAAATCCATATAATTTATCTAGAACGGAAGGAGTAGTTTGCTAAGATGTAATTTGCTCAGACTTCAGTCAGAGTCTTATCCTGGAGCTTGGATGCTTCCATTTCATTCGTAGTGTCAGCGTCCTGTTGCTTCCAGCGCTCTTCAGTCCTCGATGGATACTCGCAGACAAGCCAGACTCCACATAGGCATCAGTCCATGAATCGAGCAGCTTCTACCACCTTACTAACTGATAATTGCTCTCTCTCTTGCAAGGGAGTCTATGCTGCCCAGCCACTCGTCAGCGATGTAGTGGTAAGCCGCCTCCGTCAAGTGGACGCCATCCCAGAACAGTCGAGCAGACGGTTTCTCGCATAGGTACGCACCGTCATCCCCGCAGGAAAGTGTCCCTGGCCCTCCGCAACAGATGGCAAGAACATCTTCTTCAAACCCTGCACATCGAAGTGGCAACCATCAATGTTTACCTCCACGTTCTGCCAGCAGCCTGCAGTATATAGCTCCGAAACATTCATTGCTGGATGCTTACCAAACTTGCGAGGTGACTCCACCATGTCCATAATTGGGCCAAAGAGGTCGGCGTAGAGGATCGTGACGTCCGGGTGCCTGCCCCGGAGCTTCTCTAGGGCCTCCTGGAGCAGCGAGTTGTGGTGCATCCCTAGCTTGTTGTAATCTTGGAGGCAACCGGTGGTGGAGTTGTATGCTGCTGGGTCGGGGTCGGCAAACAAGGAGAGAATTGGCGGGGTGCATCCTGAGGGGATTGTTCCGGGAACCACGAAACTCATCCCACCGTGCTTGATCAGCCTCTGTTACAATTGCCATGGCTAGATCAGCACCACACTAACCTCAGTTCTCATTACGCCAAGCAGTATACATGGTTGATTTTTGAAGTACCTCGATGGCCGTGCAGATGGTGCCGATGACATCTGGAACAAACGACATGACCTCTTGCACGCTCTTCTTCAAGAACGAGACGTGGTAGTCGTTGATCCCGAATTCGCCCACGAAGAAGAGGGATCTGTCGAAGAACTCCTCGCACTCTGCACAGCAAATGTATGTAGAGTAGTATACTACATATCAATTTTCTTGCAGTCTACACTGTGCAGCTGCAGGTAGATGGGTTAGCTGTATGTACATTTGCGGTGATTGACTTGAGAATTAAGTACCTTGGGTAGTGCGGCAGAGCGAAGGTTTGAGCGACTCGAACCACTCCAGCTGCACGAACAAGCTGGTGTTGAGAGGGATCTTGTGGGTGTGGAAGAAAGCGGCGTCGAGAGTGGTGGCTCCCCCGACCGCGAAGTTGGCGCCTCGGCGGAAGCTGCCGTTATACGCCTGGGAAGGCGGGACGAGCGGCAGTCCCAGGCGTTGAGCTGCGAGCAGAGCAGTTGACCACATCAGGTCTGTTTCGCAGTCGGAGATGACCTTGAGGAGCTTATAGAATGATGTATACCGATGAAGTCGATGATGAGGCGGCCGTCGCAGTTGCGGCCGGTGGGGCGGCCGAAGAAGGTGGAGCCGTAGGGAGCGCGCGTGACGAGGTCGGGTATGTCGTTCTCAGGCGAAGATGGCGGGGTTGTTGCCGGTGTCGGCGAAGGAGTCGCCGAAGCTGAAGATGGAGTCGTAGCGCCGGCCGGGGAGGCTGCCCAGGGAGAGGGGGGAGGGGATCAGTGCCCATGTCCACCCCAGGTTCGCGACGAGGAGCAGGAGGCGCGAGACGGCGCGCAGCAGCTTGCTCATCTTGGTCGTGTATGTGTGGCAATGCTCGCAGGGTCGCAGATCGCATTTGCCATGTGGTGCTCTCCCTACCGCTTTGAATGTTGAGCGAAAACCAGACGATACCATAACTGGCACTAGAAGGCAGCGCAGCAGATCTCGAAAAAAAAATGCAGCGCAACTGCTTCACTGCACGATTCACAGTATTCGACTTCAGCAATTTCAGAATCACAGCATCGAACACAGCTCCGCGTCATAGCGGATTGTAAACGGACGAATCGGTCTGCATCGGATCGGTTGGATGGCTGAGATCGAGTCTCCAGCCGAGCCCCACTTCTCCCCTACAGTCTTGAGCAGTAAAACGCCAGCTAAGGGCATGTACATTAGTTCCGACGCCGGGAGTCTCCAACTAGAGGCCTGTCCGGTAACACTCATACAGTCATATGCAGCTCATACGTGCCGGACCCAAAACCATCAAGACGGAATTTCTATTTTGGTCCATGAGGATGAGTTTTTGTGAAGGCTTGGTTGGCCACAAGCATGAAGCATGGATGCCGTTGATGAAATAAACGCCTTGATTTTTTTTTTCTTTTGGCAAAATCCATTAAGTTTACAACGGTCATCCGCATACACCTATCACCACTCACCCCGAGCAATCTCTCCGCCTTAAATGAGCATGCATATAAATTTCCATGAAAATATTTGTCGGGTCGTATAGCCAAGTAGAAAATGCAAGTCTTGTTTTTTTTTACTTATTATTGCACATGTTGATAGTATTTCGTTTATTAGATGGAGTCAATGAATATTTTGTATAGTCAAATCAAGAGAATGCCATTTACATTGGGCCATTTAAAGGCGATACCCACTTCGGAAAGTGACAAGGGAAAGGACGGGGAGGGGAGGATTGATTCATTCCATAATTTGTGATGACTTTGTGATGAATTTGTGCTAAACTCTACATGCATATGTTCGTATGTTTTATAGGGTTTAGAAATGGGGATTGTGGTTGCAAGAGTGGACAACTGAGGTTGTCAAATTCCAGCCAGCTGACACTGACACGTTGGACCCAAAACCATCAAGACGGAATTTCTATTTTGGTCCATGAGGAGTTTTGTGAAGGCTTGGTTGGCCACAAGCATGAAGCATGGATGTCGTTGATGAAATAAACGCCTTGGTTTTTTTTTTTTGGCAAATCCACCAAGTTTAAAACTGTCATCCGCATATACTCATCACCACTTACACCGAGCACTCTCTCCGCCTTATATGATCATGCATATAAATTTCCATGAAAATGTTTGTCGGCCGTATGGCCAAGTAGAAAATACAAGTATTTTTTTTACTTATTATTGCACATGTTGATAGTATTTTGTTTACTAGATGGAGTCTTTTTAAACGAATATTTTGTATAGTCAAATTAAGAGAATTCCATTTACATTGGGCCATTTAAAGGCGATATGCACTTTGGAAAGTGACAAGTGAAAGAGCATTTTTTAATCCCTAATGGTTTTTTAGTGTTAGTTAACAATACTAATGATACTATTTACAAAGGTATTAAGTGGTGCAGGTGTTTAACTACTCTCTCGCATCGAACACCGCAAAAAGGTGAAGTTAGATCAACCTCTTTTGCTCCTGGTGGTAACCGGATATTTCTGTTGCAATCGGAAATTCCGGTTGTGAAGGATTTTTCCGAATTTGGCTAAGGATCAAACCATGCTGAGCACCGGAGGTAGCCGGAAATTTCAACCGGAAATTTCTAGGTCAAACAGATATTCCGGTTGGGAAGATTTTGCGTCAAAATGGCTAAGGAGTGGAACTCTCTGCGTACTGGAGGTAACTGGATATTTCCATCAGACCGGAATTTCGGGTTGCAGAGGAAAAGGAAGAATTTTGGCGAAGTCAGAAACCCTCCACGTCCTGGTGGCTACCGGAAATTTCATCCGGAAATTGTGGTGGAACCGGATATTCCGGTTTGGTCAACTGCAGTCAAAATCTCAGATCTGGAGGATTTTCTTCTAACCGGAATTTCCGCTTCAAGTTTGAATCGGAATATCTGGTCCTGTTTTCTGCAGCCAATGGCCACATTTATGGAGGGGGTATAAATACCCCTCTTTCTTCCCCAAGTGAGCTAGTTCGTACAAGCCATTAATGTGCATTTATTGAGCTCACCAAATATTAGATTTCTCGCAATCTCTCCACTCAAACTTGTTGATCTTCGGAGGATCGAAAGAGAATGCCCCGATCTACTACTTCAGCAAGCCGTTCTTCATTCCCCCCTCATTCACTTGAGGGGGTCTTTTCTAGGGTTTCCTTGTGGAGAACCTAGAACTCATTGCTACTCTTGTTGATTGTTGGTGATTCTTGGGAGCCTCCAATTCAGTTGCGGGTGTGTGACTCAAGCATTGTAAAGGATTCAATTTCCGCTTCAAAACGAATCAATAGTGGAAGGTGAACTAAGTCTTTGTGGCGAGGTTCATCGGAGAATAGGGTGAGGCCTTTGTGGCGTTGAGTAGGCCTTCGTGGCGAAACTCACACCCCTCCAACGAGATGTGCCCCCTCAAAAGGAGGAACTCGGGATTACATCCTTTTCTCCGCGTGCTTCCGTTATCGGTTACCTCGTTCCCTCTCCTTTAATTTGTGTTCGTATCTTGTTTATTGTTGTTCTTGTCATATAGGTAAATTAACGTAGTTGCATATTTAGAGAATTTGCCTTTGTGTCAAGACTAAATTCAAAAGAAATTAAAATTGGTCATAGAACCTATTCACCCCCCCTCTAGGTGCCCATACTATGCGTTCAATTGGTATCAGAGGCTCGGCTCTTATTTTGGGCTTAACCGCCTAAGGTTTTTAGTATGGCCGATGAAAGGATAGCCGCCGAATCCGCGACACAAGTCACTATGGATGATCTCAAGGATTTGAAAGATTCCTTACCTCATCCATGGATGTCAAAATGACAGAGTTGCGAAATCTCATGTTGCAACTCTTGAAAGCCAAGGAACCGGAGACTTCCACTTCATCTCCTTCCGTAGAAATACCGGGGGAAGAAAAGGATGGGGATAAGGGTGGAGAAGCTAAAAGTGAATCCCCTAAGAACAAAACGTCTAAGGGAACGGAAGATAAGGGCGAGTACCACAATGTCGAAGGATGGTACTCTCCCGATCCTCCTATCCGACATCCTCATATTAACACTAGAGGTGATCCTCCTAAAATTGATGCACATTCTTTTGATCAATGGAAATATTATATGAAAACTCACTTGAACTCTTCTTTTATTGAGCTTTGGAGGGTCACTCAAGATGGATACAAGCCACATGACCCCAAGAAATCGACAATAAGAGAAGTAGTAGATTTCCAACTCAACTACACCGCCTTGTCGATGATTCAATAAGCCGCGGGTCCAAACCACATGCACAATCTTCAACAATAATCCACCTCCAAGGAAACATGGGATGCTCTTATCACCATGTTTGTGGGCAATGAAAGCATGAAGAGGAATATGTATGATACCTTGAGCAATGAGTCTGAAGGGTTCTATATGCATGATGGTGAAAATCATGAGTGCATGTATTAAAGACTCAAGACCCTTGCCACCGCCTTTAATGGTGTTGGTGCCACTCATATTGATGATGCTTGGATCAAGAGAAAGTACGTGAGTGCCCTCATGGCATTTGAACCCGCGAACATGAAGTGTCTTCAAGGAAGACACGACTATCAACTCTTGACCTCAACCCAAGTGATGCAAGAGATGTGCACCTTCCAAGTTCAAATGAAGAATGCTCTTGACACTCATGCTCGAGCTATTGGAATGTACAAAGGAGCATTCATTGCTTTGAAGGCCAAGTTTCCGACCAAGGTGGTGGATCATCATGAAGAGTTGGGGTGCACTGAAGACTTGGCTTCTTTGAAAGATCAATAGTATGATACTGTGCTTAAGGATTTCGTTGCTCTTGCCGTGCAAAGGTTTTGGAAGAATCCTCCCAAGTACAAGGCATATGTTCAGGAGAAGAACAAGTCAAGTTATGGAAAGGAAGGGACTCAAAAAGTGAGGGCTTGTTTCAATTGTCAAGACAAACATCATTTCATTGCCGAGTGACCGTATGAGAATAGAGAAAGTCAAGTAGGGAGACTTGTCCCCAAGGATAGGTCAAAGATCCCTCACAAGAAACCTCTCTTCAAGAAGAAACCTTTCAACAAGAAGCCTCCTACAAAGTTTGTGCTAGTGACTCAAGAAGAGTGTGATTCCGGTGATGATGAAGAAGAACAAACCACAAGTGAAGTGGCCGCTATTGCTATCGTATCGACATCATCATCTTCACCACTCTTCGAACCCCCCAATGAGAATCTTCCTAAATACTCTTTCAAGTGCTTCATTGCTAAGGCCTCAGAGGTATCATCTTCTACCACCTCTAAGACTCCAAATGAAATGAATAACATTTCTAGTCTTAGTGTAGAAGATGAAATTGCCTCTTTGGGTCATTTTATGACTAACGTGCAAGGTGAGACCAATACATACTTTGATATTATCATGATCCAATTGGGAGAGGCCCATGAGGATCTTGAGAAGAAAGATGAGACCGAAAGGAGTGATGCTATTGAAAATTTATCTCTCACTATGTCTCTTGAGGAAGAACATGAGGTTCGAGTCTCTCTTGAGGAGGAACTTGAAACTATTGAAGAGTCACATAATGAATTAATTTCTAAAGTCACTAAAGAACGTGACCATTGATGGGGGGATGATAACCCGGTAGGCCAAACTCCAAGGAGTAACCCGGCCCAAAGGACGCTGTGCAGGATCCGGCTAAGGATAAGGAAACCTGTGAAGGCCCAAGCTTGTAGGCCCAGTAACCCGGATTGTGGGTTATGGTAGAAGAAAGTTAGGGTTTGTGCGCCGTGTCCGGGTAGGATCCAGGATGCGCCTTGGAGAATAAGCCAGGGGGTACGGGTGCTTTATAAACCGACCCCCAGGTCTAGTTTAGGCGGAGATCTAAGAACCCTAGCAATATCGCTTGATATCGAGCATCTAGTGTAATCCAGATTTGAGTTGTTATATCAAGATCGGAGACTCGACGACTTTGATTGCCGGCTACCAGATCGAATTACACCATGTTCTCCTCTGAGCTAAACCCTCTCCCAAACGCCTGTGTCGTCTTGCCCCAAGATCAGTTACCCCCGGTAACGTCTGCCGTGATTATCCCACGACAGTTGGCGCCCACCGTGGGGCCTGCGTCCAAAGGTGTTTACATCACGGGAGAAGCTCGGAAGAGCATGGGGAATCTTGTCGTCGGCGAAATCTACATCGACCGCAAAGGAGAAAAGATGGTGGACGATTCCGGCTGGGGGCCAGAGTCGGATCACCTCGAATCCGGATCCGTCGTGACAATCGGCCAGATCAGCGTCTTCATTGGTATGGTATGTACTTCCAATTCGATCCCTGACAATATTGGATCTGATTCTGTGCCAGGAGAAGCCACTTCTATCCGATCAGATGATGAAGAATCGATTGGAACGACACATCCGGCAGAAGAACCCATCGCGGAGTGGGAACAGCCGGAGGAGCCGGCATGGACCCCGCGCGACCGGGTCGAAAGAGAAGATGATACCGGGTCTATCCTGGATCTGCTGGAAAACCGGTATGAGGAGGAGAACGGCGAGGAAGAACAGCATGAATTTACACCAGGTATCGTACGCCGAGTTGCAGTCTATGCGGCTCCCGCGGCCAATCTCAACCAAGGAAACGCAACCGCGGCATCAGTCGGGGCGGCTCAGGCAGTGGCCCAGCAGCAGGGCGCGGCTAACGGAGACCCGGTTTTGGCCTGGGTTGATGGGGAGTCGGCATCAGTAACCAGCCGTGCAGCAGATGAGGAGTTGCATGCAAACACGTTCGGATTCCTGGGAAACCGGACACCAGGGGCGGGTCCTTCGAACCCGCGCCACCCGGCCTTATTCGATAATAATCTGATTCTAGACCCCACGGTTCTTGCAACGGTTATCACTCCGGAAAACAGAGCGGAACGTGTCAGGGATCTGGATGTGGCTCGTCGTGCGCTGGAACAGCAAAGAAGGCAGGTAGAGGCAGAAAGGCAAGGGATGGCCACGCGGCAGCGTGAGCTGGATGCGCTGGAAACTCGGCTCCGAGAGGAAACGTCTAGAGTACATCAAAGGCATCAAACCAGGTTACCAGCAACAGGCGGGGTTATTAATCCGGCTAATTTATTTGTCACACCTCAGGATCAGCCGATACCAGTGGTGAACCAGGGAACCGCACCCCAACCGGCGACAGCAGCGACACATCCGGCAAATGAACGGACCGGGTTACCCCCACCACAGACTAGAGTCACAACCGGCAACGATCTACCACCACCGCCACCATCACGATTCCGCACACCAGCCGGTCACTACAATAACCCCATGGACAATGTGTATGCGGCGACACTCGCGTTGAATCAAATCCCTGTGGGAGAGTCGCCCCATGCAGAGAAGACTCGGCAAGCCATCGATCTGTTGCACACTGCGGTGGCACAGCAAGCCAATTATCCGGATCATAGAAGCGGTATGCACGGGACGCCATACGTCAGTCAACAGCAAGGGAATATCCAAACAAGTTCAGCACGGCGGAGGGAAGAGCAGCAGCAAATACCGCCTCCTCCCCGCGTTCAGGCAGCATCAGCAGCACAGGCTGTCGTAGACAGTTCCAGAGCCCGGAGGGCCGCGGCCGGGTCTGCAGTGCATGGACTTCCCGCAGCATCGCGCCCAGCCGCGCCCCCCGCGGTATCACATGTTTCTAGAGCAAGGCCGGCCTCAACCGTTCTTGCGGGACCCAAGTGTCTCTCGGACAATATCAGAGCTGAACCTTACCCGGAAAAATTCAAAGAGCCAGGGAAAGTAGTGAATTATGAGCCAACTATGGATCCAGAAACATGGCTAAGTAGTTATGAGATGGCAATGTCGATTCGCAACGCATCCGAGAATCTCCAAGCCAAGTTCATATACTTGATGATGTCAGAAGGAGCAGCAAAGTTGTGGTTCACCAATTTGCCGGAAGGATCGATCAAGTCCTGGGAGGAGTTGAAGACTGCGTTTGTCAAGCACTTTCATGGGACGTGCAGGAAATTGTTCACTATTGATGACCTAGAGCGGTGCGTCCAGAAGAAGGGAGAATCGGCGCGCAGTTGGGTGCGCCGGGTTATGGAGATACTTCACTCGTCCACGGATATTCAGCCCAAGGATGCACTACAGGCCATGGCAAAAACATGCAAGTACATACCTTTAGTGCAAAAGTTAACTCGCATGAAGTCTAGTCGAAATGCGTCGGAAGTTACAATGGGAGAATTGATGGATGCGTGCAACAAACACGCTGCGACAGATACTACAGAAGAGGAAGTTGATGACAAGAAGGTAAAAGCAAACACAAGTAATAACGGAAGAACCGGCAATGGATCAGCACCGGGTAATAACGGAAATAGCCAGAACAAGCGCCCATTTGAAGGAGGCTCCGAGTTTGTCGCCAACACAGAAGCCGGGTCTTCGAGGCCCAGAGCAGAAGGAAATTTCAACGGAGGTAATCACAATGGAGGAAATTATCAAGGACCGCCAAGGCCGGGTAACAATTGGGACATATTCAGGATGGCATGCCCGAAGCACAGCAGGAACGGCAGGCCAGCTAACCACTCCCTGGAACAGTGCGCCGAATTGCAAAGATGGAAAAATGAGGAAGTGAACAGAGCTATGCGAGGTGCAGGACGGGGAGGAGGACCGGGTCCAGGGGAAACCCGGGCAACGACCCACCCCCAGCTGGTAACCCGGCGGCTGGGAATCAAGGTAATAACCAAGGGGGGGCAGGAGGTTTCCAGGCTAACCCCAAACAACTGGGTCAATATCATGTGCATACCACAGGAGGCTCTAACAAGGACAAAAAGATACTGAAGCAAGCAGTCAACTCAGTTTCGTCAGCTGTCCCGAGATACTTGAGATGGTCAGAACAGGAGGTAACATGGAGCAGAAGGGATCACCCAGAAAGAGTGGAGCACCCGGGAGTCTTGGCATTAGTAGTCGCACCGCAAGTCAATGGGTATGAGCTGAAAAAGGTTTTGATGGATGGTGGAAGCAGCATCAATATACTGTATTGGGAAACCTTCCTACGCATGGGCCTCAAGGAGTCTCAGCTACAAAAAAGCTCAACAGTTTTTCATGGGATAGTGCCGGGTCATTCAGCGTGCCCCGAGGGAAAAATCGCATTGGAGGTAGCCTTTGGGGAGTCAAAGGATAACTATCGAGTTGAGTGGCTTACCTTTGAGGTAGTCAAATTGCGCAGCCCTTATCACGCGTTATTTGGAAGGCCGGCTTACGCCAAATTCATGGCTAGGCCGTGTTACGTGTATCTACAGCTAAAAATCCTGGGTCCCAAGAAGACCATTACCATACATGGAAATCGAGACATAGCAGCTGAATGCGACGAAGGAGACGCAGCAATGGCTGAGCAGGCCTGTAGAAAAGAAGAACTCAAGCATTACCGGTCTCAAGCAGACCCGGAGGATAGAACCACATTAAAAAGGCCGAGTACTGAAGGCGAAAGAGCAAAATCCAAAGTAGCACAAGATGCTAAAATGGTGGCTTTTATCGAGGATGACTCCTCCAAGCAATCCGCTATAAAGGAAGAAACTGCACGGCCGCTCACAACCAGCCGTGTCATGGAAACACCTCACCCGGGTCGGCTAGTAAACCCGGTACTCATCATGAAAAAGTCCAACATGTGGAGAATGTGCGTCGGTCACGCCAGTCCGGGACCGGTCCCCATGAAGAACTAAACAATGTAACGGGCAGCAGGTTTCAGACGCGCTCTTTTCCTACCCAGGGTACCTAAGGGGACTGGAAGGTTTTTAATGAGGCGGCCTGTTGATCCAAACTTTCTCGCATCAATAAAGAGATGGTTATCGAATCTTATTTCGTTACAGCCTGGTTACAAGTAAGTAGTATCCATGTGACATCAATATTTCAGTATCATTAAGAACGTTGAGTATATATAGGTCCCGGGGGCTGGTTGCTCAAGTAGCCCAGCCACAAACCCGAAAGACCCGGCCTGGATGCCTATAAGTTATAAGGGCCGATTATTCGCAAACGAGTACGGCTGCAATCTTATAACTGGACAAAGGAGCCAAATTTTCTTGACTTTTCTTACTTAAGCTCGATGTGACTCGCACTAAAGTGGCATGATTCGTTCGCTTACAATTACAATCAGCCATGAAGCCCAATGGGACTTGGCTGACCCTGTTCTCGTATGGATGTAACAACATGGTATCCACGCGAAAGCCGGCTTACAGTACAAGATAGTCAAAAGGGTCATCTAAACCACAAGTTTATGCAGAGTACAAGGCTAATAGCCGGAAACTCAACAACTATCAAGCATAACTTCAGTACCTACACGGAATGGCTTTAGGCTTGCGACTCGGTAAAAAACAATTTGTTCTCTGAGAAAGGCCACACCCCCATGACTCGGACTTTGGGTCATGGGGACTGGGGACTTCGAAACAGAAACAAACTACTTGGCTATCGAAGTTCGAAAGACCTCACCATCCGAGTCTTGGGGACTTAAAGAAAAAGTCCATTTATCAAAGCCCCTGGTATTCGGAAAACCGAGTCTTACGAAGGGAGCCAAAATAGAGAGTCGGGTATCGAGAAAAAGCTCAAAGAATAGACAAGCAATACGGTTATCAAAAGGCCAGGAAAGCCGCAAAGTATATCACGGACTAAAAGTACGTTACAAGTTACGACATCAGTATCAGGGGTGCACAGGCGCACCATCAAAAGCATAATAGTTTGAATACAAAGCATCACGTAAACAAGGTATTATGATAGTACTGCCCCATTCGGCCTCCTGAGTACGGTCTTCCGGGTCTGGGTCCTGGGTTTGCTGCTTAGCCTTCCCGGCACCCTTACCCGGACTCACTGCACCAGGGCGGACAGGTGGAGGGACGGCTGGTGTAGAGACAGACGGACCTGATCCTAACTCGACCTCTCTCTTCGCAGTCGCCTCCCTCTTCCTGGCCGAGTTAGAAGCCCACTTCTCCAAGATATCAAAGGGCGGGGGTGCTTCCTCCGTAACAACTTTGCCATCAGCGTCGTATGCACTCATAATCGTGTTTAGATCCAAACTATCGGCCAAAGTGGTAGCCGAGGGGCGCACTGCGGCTTGTATGGCTTTGAAATCCGGGTGTAAATTTGGAACCGTCCGCCTTGAATTCGGGAAACTCGGATATTACCTTTGCCGGGTCAAGCTTCGGAAAGAAAGCCTTGGCCAGGGTGAAAGCCCGGGTCATTCCAATCCGGCATGACGAGCGTTTCGAGATTTCAATCCAGCCAGGCACAGTGGAGCAGGCTTGAATTAGATTTTCTTCACCCGGATATACTTCCGTAGGCCACTTCACGGCATCCAGTATAAATTTTGTGCCGGCAAAGAAAGTCCGGAGCACGGTCTTTAGGGTTCTAGCCTTGACAATGGCATCCTCCTCTGGGGCCGCAAGGTTGGCACCTACAGTTGTAACAAAAGAGAGAACGTATCAGTAATCCCGAGTATGATATAATAAAGCAAAGACATGAAGCCAATCGGCAACAAAAACTTACTAAGCAAGATCTGATAAGTATCGGCGACTTGGTCCGATAGTTTCTTCAGTGCGGTCTGAGCGGCATTGCACTTCTTCTTGTATTTGGAAACATCCTTCTTCAAAGTTTTCATGTCATCCTCAAGGGTTTCCCTTCGTTTTATCTCGGCAAGAAGAAGTTGTTCGGTCTTAAGTAAAGTTTCATCAGACCGGGTTATCTGTGCCTGTAAGTAGCAAGGAACGCAAGTATCAGTTGGATATCATGGTAAGCTGAATATGGCGTAAAGTGCCAAGCATAACTTTTGCAAGTCATACTCGGAACTTGGGGACTAGGTATGCAATATGAGATACCAAGTGTCCTTACCTGGTTCTCTGCAGCCATGCGCTCCAAGATCTTGCTCTCCGAAGTCTTCATAGTAAGGAGAGTGTTCATCAATTGATCAAAAGTGTCTTCACCCGTATCAGAGGACCCGGGGCCTTGGAAATTCCGAGAAGGAGCTTTCTTCTTAGTGGGAGGCGGAACCCGGGTCATTTGTGTGTCGGAATCCGACGCTCCTTCCGCACCCAAGATTGTGGCTTTGTTCTTCTTGCTTGCATGAGAAGCGATTGGATACTCGGCTTCTTGTGTGTCCGGGTTTGTCGGCAACGCTTGTTTTTCGCCGCTAGACGCGGCTGTAGTCTTATCAGTCGGGCTCCCCTTACCCGGGCCCTCGGTCTCCATATCCTCTTGGTCGCTGATAACGACCGTGGCCCTATAGATGTTGACAGTGAGCAGCTAAATACACAGTCAGGGAAGGGTGATGAAATGTGGTGGAGCATCAGGAAGGGGATTTTACCCGGTGTTCACCGCAAAGTCACAAGGAAATCCGTCGCTGGACTCGGGAGAGGCGGGAAATTATCAAGTCAGACGTCATGTGGGAATGGTTCAAGGAGAATGTTTTGACCGAGAAAAGATAGGGTAAGTACCAGCCCGCCGAGTCGGGGTCGATGAAATACCCGGGTTAAGGGCATCATCACCCGGGTGATTTCGAGTTGACCTGCGCTTGGTCATGGGCGACTCCTTCAAGCATGGCCAGTAGAAAAACTTCAAGGTAGCTCATATATATCATTAAAGTAATACGAATTGAATGCGAGGAGGAGATATGAAACCTTGGAGGTGGCCTCTTGGGTTTTTCTTTTTGATCCGACTTTGATTGTCGGCTCCAGTTCCTCCTCGTCGCTAGCATATTCTACTTTGCCGTCGGAGTTTTCTTCCTCGTCATCTTCTCGTTCTGGATATCATCAAAGTTATAGTTGGAAATGAAGGGGTTATGGTGAGCTTAAAGGAACCAAACAAAATCCGGAAAATACCTTCGTCCGAGTTAGCAGCTTCTTGCTCCTCTGGACTTTTGGAGCTAGGAGAGGTGTTGGTTTTCCAAAAATCATCATCAGCCTGAAAAGTGTCAGTACAAGGGTTATCAACTGTATCGAGTGGAAAGAGCAAAGATAAAGGCATCAAAGTCGGGTTTTCACCTTGGGGGCTGGGTTCTCGAGTGTGAAGGGTTCCAATCCGGATATGTTCCGGATTACCTCAAGCTTTTCTGTCAGAAAACCCTTGATGGTTGTGTGAGTGTCGCCAGCTGCGAAGATGTTGTCAGAGTACCGGAGCGGGTCTGTAGATTGCCCCGAATACTCGCACATCAACTTTGTGCGGATGGAATTGGGTTGAATCCGGAAGTCGACCCAAGTCTTCACCAGGTTGAGCCCGATGAGGCCTTGGGCCGTGAGAGTGTTGATTTTGGCTAATAGAGGTTGAATTGCCTCCCTGTCCGAGTCAGAGGCGAAGGCACTAAATTTCTCGGAGATGTCAAGAAGACCCTCTGAGTAACCCGGCAGCTTCTTTTCGCCGGGTGGGGAGGTGTCTTGGCAGTAAAAGTATGAGAGCTGCCAGTGCTTGACATGGGAGTTAAGGGTGAGGGGTGGCATCAAAGAATTCTTGCGGCGCTGGATGGAAACCCCGCCGCAAGCAAGAAGCGCCCCGTCACCGCTCTCGCGGCACGGTTTGCATTGAAAAAGCTCAATGAAAAGAGCTAGACTTGGCGAAGTGCACAAGTATGATTCGGAAATGACGATGAAGTGAGAGATGTTTAATACGGAATTAGGCCCGATGTCAAAAACGCGAAGGCCGTAATGACTTAGAACATCACGGAAAAAAGGGTGACCCGGTGGGCGGAAGCCCCGGGTCACATGTTCCACGAAACAAATTACCTCGCCTTTTGTCGGGGTGGGCCGGGTCTCCTTGCCCGGCACCCTCCACTGGATATCCTCTTGAGGAGGAAGAACTCCCAGCTCCACCAGCTCCTCCAACTTGGCCTTGGTGACCGTAGACCGCACCCAGTTGGCGGATATGGAGTTGGTGGCTTTAGCTTTGGTTGGAGTTTTCCCCTGCTTTTTGGGAGCCATGTGGTTGACCTGCAAAGTACAAGGTAAAAGGATAAGAGGACTAAGACACGGAAGCTGTGAGCCGGTCGAGTATCGGCAGGGTAATATTGAGACACGAAAATTACGTGTAATCCGGGTGTTAGCTCGCAGAGTAAAGTTCGAATTATCCGGGTGTCAAGTGTTATGGCGAAAATTATGGGGGTCTAAGCGTTGAAGGAACTTTTGAGGACGATGGATGGCTACACGGGTACTTAGCGCGAATAAAAGGAACTGGAAAGGGGAAGACTAGCCGGGTGATTGAGGCCAGGGCGGAAATTTTGAGTGGTTTGGGCCCAGATTGGGAATTCTATCTTCAGATTCGTGGCGAAAATAACAATTGCATGTAGTAGGAGAGTGGATTGGAGCATGCGTTTTATCTATTGGGTGAGCTAGAAAGACTATTAGTAGCCTAATTCGGCATGGCCGAGAAATCCTTGGCGGACTGATTTGGATCTAATCTGAGGTAAAATCAAAAATTGCAAGGGCAAATTAATGGGAGCAGGAGGCTTACCGGAGGAGATCTGAGTGAAGCCTTGCGGAGGCAGATGGCGCAAGCCTGGTGTCCCTTCGCGGTTCCTGACGGGCCGGATGGAGATTTGCCGGTGGATCTTGGCGGCGGCGCGGGGCGAGCTGTGGCGGAGCGCAGCCTCCGGCCGATGGGCTCCGGTGATGTGCGCGGGATTTCCGTGGTGGCGCTCAGTGAGAATGAGCCCAGAGGGAGAAAGGAAGCGGAGTGGGGGGAAATGGGCCGTTAGGGTTCGGGTTACCCCCAAGGAGCTTATTTATAGTGCGAGTGGATAAGCCCGGTTCAGTGAGCGGGAGCCGGGAGTTGCGGAAGTAAACGGCTATTTATTTGAGTTTTGGCGAGATGCGCTTTAAATGCTGAGCAGGGGATCTGAACGAAAAGAAGAAAGAGATCCATCCCGTGATATCAGGTCAATTATCAAGTATAAAATCTTGACATTTTGGGGTTTTACCTGGGAAAGTAAATTAGGTAATTGGGAAAGAGCCGGGTTACTATATGGCCACCATGGAGTAAGGCCTAGCTATCTATTGAGGCACCTTAACCCGGCCTCCACATACTCGTGTGTTTGATATCTTTGCAGGGAATAGCGAGCTCTTCAAGGAAGGATCCATGAAGCCCAGGCTATTCTGGGGACTACTGATGGGGGATGATAACCCGGTAGGCCAAACTCCAAGGAGTAACCCGGTCCAAAGGACGCTGTGCAGGATCCGGCTAAGGATAAGGAAACCTGTGAAGGCCCAAGCTTGTAGGCCCAGTAACCCGGATTGTGGGTTATGGTAGAAGAAAGTTAGGGTTTGTGCGCCGTGTCCGGGTAGGATCCAGGATGCGCCTTGGAGAATAAGCCAGGGGGTACGGGTGCTTTATAAACCGACCCCCAGGTCTAGTTTAGGCGGAGATCTAAGAACCCTAGCAATATCGCTTGATATCGAGCATCTAGTGTAATCCAGATTTGAGTTGTTATATCAAGATCGGAGACTCGGCGACTTTGATTGCCGGCTACCAGATCGAATTACACCATGTTCTCCTCTGAGCTAAACCCTCTCCCAAACGCCTGTGTCGTCTTGCCCCAAGATCAGTTACCCCCGGTAACGTCTGCCGTGATTATCCCACGACAACCATGGAATTGCTAAATATAGAAGGTCAAAAAATAAGAAGGTTAAGTTTGGCGTTGGTCATGATAGACTAGCCGAGGAGCTAGAGAAGCTCACCGAGGCTCAAAAGGCTTTCGAGAGTAAACACTCTACCCTCAAAGAGTCACATGAACAACTTCAAACTCAACTTGATCAATTCAATGTGCCTAGTACCTCTAATTCTTCTTGTGATCATGCAAATATTATTTAGGAGAATACTCGGTAGAAGGAAGAGCTAGAAAGAATCAAGGGCAAGGGTGAAAGTGCATTTCGTTTTCCCGGTGTTTTGTGTGTTAGTTAACAATACTGTCGGGGGGTTACCCCCGAGTAGGGTAAAGGCAAGTGGTAAAGGCGGCTTACAGAAGAGAGGTTTGGTCGAGTAGCCGACTACCTGGTACTCGCTACCCGGTCGACTGCTACTCGGTCTCACCTCAAGATGACCAGAAGGAGATATCAATCAAGTTCTATCCTTTCGAGTAGAAGGGTTGGCCCGAGTACAATTGGCGGGAACAATTGGCGGGAACCTACTCGGGCCAGAAAGTCAAAGGAGCCGTTCTGACACAGGATCCCGCGTATCCTGGGTCCGTACTTGGCAGCATTCGAACCACTGTTCATCTGGGACCGGCCTGCCTGACAGTGACAACATGGAAGCAGGCCGTGGCAGGATAAGGGGGGCCTACTCTGTGCCTAGGTACAGTGATACCAGTCTGTCCCCTAGTTTTGCCCAACGACTTTCCAGATGAAGCCAAGCTTAGGAACCAAAGCTGTCAGCGGGAACCCGGAAGAAGGACGGTGTGCACACTATGTCGACACTTGTCCATGTTTGGACGTATCCGGCTGGGCACCAGGTATATAAGGTGCCCCGCCGCCTCCTGCGTGAGGATCGAACACATGCACACATTGAACCCTAGAAACCCTAAGTTCTTGACCTAGCTCTACTCGGAGAGAGGAGAGTGGCTACTCGGTAGCGATACTCTTTGTACTGTGGCTACTCGGAAAAACATCGTAATACATACAGAGAGCCAGGAGTAGGGGTTTTACCTCCTCACGAGGGCCCTGAACCTGGGTAGATTGTGTTGTTTGCAGTGTATTGTTCTTACCTCACGCGGCTACTCGTCGCGTGATCCCTCCCCGAGCACCTCCAGCGTCCTTCGTCCCCACATCTTTAGCCATCCCATGGCATCTGCCGTGACACCACCACGATAGTTGGCGCCCACCGTGGGGCAACCAGCGGCGCTGGCTGGAGTTTCTGTTCGGACGGGATCTTCTTCAGCGGAGCGCGTGGTCTGTGGCCTTGTCCACAGATTCGGCTCCTTCGACTTCGTCACCGACAACGCCGGCTGTTTCGGCGGCATGGCCATGCCTGAGGGCGGCTCGGTGATCTCCTTCGGCTCTCACCTCGTCTACGTCGCCACCATCGCCAACAGCGCGTACCCCGAGCTGGTGCATGACGCGGAGGATCCTCCCGCGGTGATTGCTGCTCGCGGAAGGCCCGCATGCAGCTCTACGAGCTGCGCTGAGGTGATGGTGACGGCTTTGGCGGCAAACGCTGGCGCAGCTGCTACTGGCGCTGCGGCCGTTGTCGAGGAGGTTGACGAACCGCCTGCTGGTGGCAGGACTCACCGGCCCTACGAGAAGGAGAGCAACTTGCCGCCTTCCACGTCTACGGTCATTCCCGCGTCTGCTGCGTGAGCCGGTATGCCCACTCCCACCGACATCGAGCTCCTGGCCGCAAGGGAGCAGCTCGAGCGGCAACGCCAGGAGTTGCTTGCCGAGCAGGCGGAGTTGGAGAAGATCAGGCTTGAGCTGAGTTTAGACCAGCTCGAGTACAACAAGGCTCACGGCTTCACGCCAGTCGCCAGGAGGCCTAGCAGAGTAGGCGCTACGCGGCGTAACTTGGGTGTCGAGATGGCAACGGTCGCGGAGGTGCCCGCTCAGTCCGCCACCGCGAACACCTTCACAAGGCCAAGGTATAGCACACCCGCCAAGACGCTCAGAGCTGCAGAGGCCGTGGCTGCCGAGTTGCCGCGCCTGGATGGAGAGGCGCGTCTCAGGCAGCAGGAGAGGCTCAACGAGTTGGTGTTGGAGGCCGCTAGGCAGAACGAGGAGTTCCGGAAGGCCAACCCGGGTGCTGGAGCTTCGCAGGTGGTTCACTCGCACGCGGCTAGATCCAACGATCAGGCCTCTTCTCCGCATCCTAGCCGCGAGAAGAGCCGCAGTGGGCGCTTGGGTAGAGACAGGCAAATGCAGGTGTACGACCCGGCTGCTGCCGCGAAACAGGTTGCTGTGCCGCAGCAGCCCGGGCGGGAACACAACGCTGCAAGAGCAGGCTCTCAAGCCCATCAAGCTCAAAGCCATGCCCGAGATGCCGCGCGCCCAGGTTCTTCTCGGCAACCCGCAGCTCAGCCTACTCGGCAGAGGCAGCAGCCGCGCCCAGCGGCACCAGTCGCCAACCCGGTGGAGCAGCCCGCAGCTATGCAGGTGGATAGGTATGATGATGGCTACTCGGCTATGGAGATGGCTGGCTATGATATTCATGACCGTGTTGGTGAGCGCGTGTTGGCGCCTGGAGATGCAAGGCACCAACTGGATCGTATCAGCTTGTCGGCGCGGCTTGAGAGCACGGGTCCTCCTGGCCCCGAGTGTTTTGGCCCGCGCATCATGAACGAGCCTTCCGTGAAGGTCTTCCAGCTCGCAAGAGGCACCAAGAGTTACAATGGCAGCACCAAGCCTGAAGATTGGCTCAACGATTATGTCACCGCGGTTCATATCGCGAATGGCAACAGGAGATGGGCGGTGCGCTATGTGCCGCAGATGCTAGAGGGTCCAGCTCGCACTTGGCTCAACAACTTGCCCAAGAACAGCATTAACTGCTGGCTGGACTTCTCGGATGCCTTCATCAACAACTTCACGAGTACGTACAAGAGGCCGAATAGGCCCCAGCAGCTGTCAGCTTGCAGGCAGCGAGAAGACGAGACGGACCGCGAGTATCTTACTCGGTGGAGCACTTTGAGGAACACATGTGAGGGTGTGAATGAAGCACAGGCCATCACTTGGTTTGCGCAGGGTTGCCGACATGGCAGCATGCTTTGGCAGAGATTGCAGGGGGAGATGCCGAACACTCTGGCGGAGACCATCAAGATTGCGGATCAGTACGCACTCGGTGATCCCACTCAGCCACTGATGGACTCCTCTGAGCCGAGAAGAAACTTCAACAACAGCAAGCGCAACGAGTTCCGCAACAAGCGCCGAGTAGATACTCGGTATGATCCTGAGGAGGTGAATGCAGTGAATGTTGGAGGCGGTGGTGGCCAAAGGCAGAAACCTGCTGGAGCCTACGGGCAGAACCAGAACCAGGGCCAAGGCAACAAGAAGCCATTTCGCGCCTCTCAGTCGGGTAGCGGGAACTCCGAGCAGCCGAAGAAGTTTGTCTTCGATGACATGAAGGATGGCCCATGCAGCTTTCACACTCACCATCCCTCGAGGCCTGCTAACCACACCACTCGGCAGTGCGAGTGGTGGGATGTGATCAAGAGCGATGGCTTGCCTCCTCCTCCTCCCCTGCCAGCCGCCAATGCTACCGTTCAGCCTACTCGCGCACCAGCAACTCGGCCGCCAGTGTACCCGAGAAGAGAGAATGTGAACCAAGTGGCTTTAGGAGCCAACCAGAACTTCAACAATGAGAGATACCGCAACAACAACAACAACTACAACCGCAACAACAACAACAGAGGCAACAACAATTATCAGGGCAACAACAACAACAATGGCAACAATGGGGGCAATGGCTCCAACCAGTACCAAGAGCACCATGAGAGCTATATGATCTTCACTTCCGAGGCAGTCGACAAGCAATCACAGCACAGGCGGGCCATGGAGGTCAATGCAGTGATCCCTGCTGTTCCTCACTACATGTATTGGTGTGATCAGGAGATCAGGTGGACCCGGGCAGATCATCCCAACGTGATGCCCAATCCGGGTACCTATGCCTTGGTGCTGGATCCTACTTTCCTGGGTCCCGAGAAGAATGTGAGGTTCAGCAAGGTGCTAATCGACAACGGCAGCAGCATCAACATTGTGTACAAGGACACACTCGAGAAGCTTGGCCTGGCCGAGAACATGATGCTGCCTAGCAAGACCACCTTCCATGGCATTGTGCCCGGGATCTCGTGCAACCCGATTGGCCGAGTGTGGATTGATGTACTATTCGGTACCCGGGAGAACTGCCGCACAGAGCGCTTGCAGTTCGAAGTGGTGGATCATCAGAGCCCCTATCATGCTCTACTCGGCAGGCCTGCTCTGAGCAAGTTCATGGCCTCTACCCATGTTGCATACTTGAAGATGAAGCTCCCTGGCCCCAATGGCATCATCACTATCGCTGGCGACTACAAGAAGTCCATGGAGTGTGCCTCAGCTAGCTCCAAGCTGGCAGAGTCGATGGTGATCGAGGCCGAGAAGAAGAAGATGTACGAGGTGGTGGCCATGGCTCAGTCCGCACAAGCTGGCGCACAAGGTGTGCCGAGTACCCAGCATGGTACTGCTTTCCAAGCTGCCAAGGAGACCAAGACAGTCCAGGTCGACCCCGAGTTCCCCGACCGTGTAGCCATCATTGGCTCCGGGTTGGCGGAGAAATAGGAAAGCGCGCTCATCCACTTCCTCCGTGAGAATCGGGATGTGTTCGCCTGGACCAATGAAGATCTACCAGGAGTCCCGAGGGAGTTGGTTGAGCACTCTTTGCATGTGCGTCCTGACGCCAAGCCCGTGAAGCAGGCTATGCGCCGTTTCAGAGATGAGAGAAGGAAGGCCATCGGTGATCAGATCACCAAGCTGCTGATAAGCAATTTCATCATGGAAGTGCTGCATCCGGATTGGTTAGCCAACCCGGTCATGGTCGAGAAGAAAAAGGAAGATCCAAAGGCTGCCACTGCATGGCGCATGTGCGTCGACTACACCGACTTGAACAAGGCATGCCCCAAGGATCCTTTCCCGCTACCCCGCATCGATCAGGTGATCGATTCCACTGCTGGATGTGAACTGTTGTCTTTCATAGATGCCTACTCTGGTTTCCACCAGATTGCACTCAACCCTGCTGATCAAATAAAGACTGCTTTCATTACCCCGTACGGGGCTTATTGCTATCGTGTCATGTGTTTTGGCTTGAGGAATGCGGGTGCAACCTATCAGAGATGCATGCAGAAATGCTTGCACGATCAGCTCGGCAAGAATGTGCAGGTGTACGTAGATGACATTGTCATCAAAACGAATAAAACACATACTCTGCTTGCCGACCTGGAGGAAACCTTTGCTAACCTACGCAAGTACAAAATGAAACTGAATCCGAGTAAGTGCACCTTTGGTGTACCGGCTGGAAAGCTACTCGGTTTTCTAGTTTCTAGTCGGGGCATTGAAGCCAATCCTTCTAAGATAAAAGCTATTGAGAGCATGTCTTTACCGAGATCACAGAAAGATTTGCAGAAATTCACGGGTTGTTTGGCATCTTTGAGCCGTTTTCTGGGCCGAATGGGCGAGAAGGCCTTGCCTCTGTACCAGCTGATGAAGAAAAGTGACAAGTTTGTCTGGACTCCGCAAGCGGATGTGGCATTCAATGAGCTGAAAGAAATGCTGACTAGCGCTCCCGTCTTGGCTAGTCCGCTACCCAAGGAGCCTATGCTGCTGTACATTGCTGCGACTAACCGAGTAGTCAGCGTGGTGATAGTGGTGGAACGAGAAGAAGAAGGCAAGAGTGTGCAGCGCCCAGTCTATTATCTCAGTGAAGTGCTATCCAGTTCCAAGCAGAACTATCCGCACTACCAGAAGATGACATATGGTGTGTACCTGGGCGCCAGGAAGCTGAAGCATTATTTCCAGGAGCACCCCATCACTGTTGTAAGTTCTGCTCCCATCTCGGATATCATGGGTAACAAGGAGGCGAGTGGCAGAGTAGCCAAGTGGGCGATTGAGCTAGCCGCGTACGCTCCCGCGTATGCGAGAAGAGAAGCAATCAAGTCTCAGGTCCTGGCAGAGTTTCTTGTGGACTGGGCCGAGATGCAGTATGAACCTCCTGCTCCAGTTTCCAACTATTGGAGGATGCATTTCGATGGCTCGAAAGTGAAGGAAGGCCTTGGTGCTGGTGTCGTGCTCACGTCACCCAAGCGAGATCAGCTCAAGTATGTGCTACAGATTCATTTCAAGGCATCCAACAATGTAGCCGAGTACGAGGCAGTGGTACATGGTTTGCGAGTAGCAAAGGAGGTTGGTGTGCAGCGCATTATATGCTATGGCGATTCAGATCTGGTGGTGCAGCAAGTCTCAGGTACCTGGGATGCTCTGGATGCCAACATGGCATCGTATCGCTTCCTGGTGCAGTCTATGACTGGGTTTTTCGAAGGCTGTGAGTTCCAGCACATTCACCGAGCAGAGAACGAAGCAGCAGATGAGCTATCCAAGTTGGGATCTTCTCGGCAGTCCATCCCGGCAGGGATTGCCTTGGAGCATTTGAGGAAGCCATCCATCAAGCCTTCCCCCAACTCGGAATCCATCTTTGTTCCTTCTCTGCCAAGTGAAGAATCTGACCCAATGGAGATTGACTGGGAGAGTGCTGCAGGGAACCCGGGGACTGTCGTCCTCTACTCGGGGACTGCCACTCCGTGCTCGGGGACTGCCACTCCTTACTCGGGGACTGCCACTCCTTACTCGGGGACTGCCACTCCTTACTCGGGGACTGCCACTCCGTACTCGGGGACTGCCACCCTCAACCCAGAGGCTGTCGCATTCGTTAAAGAAGTTCTCGCCAATCGGTCTGGGCTGCAAAGAAGCGCTCCTACTCCTCCTGTGCAACCGCAAGAGCCTGTCCCAATGGAACTGGACGAACCAGTGTTTCCCATACGGGAGACACCGAGTTGGGCTATGCCCATATTATCCTTTCTAAGGGACGGTACTTTACCTGAAGATGAGGTGACTGCGAGGCAGATTCAGAGAAGGTCCAAGGGCTACACTATAGTCCGAGATGTGCTGCACAAGAGAAGTGCCACTGGTGTGCTGCAACGTTGTGTGAGCCCGGAAGAGGGAGAAGAAATTCTGGTGGAGATACATCAAGGGGAATGTGGGCATCACGCCTCATCTCGGGCTTTGGTCAAGAAAGCTTTTCGGCATGGTTTCTACTGGCTCACTGCACTACAGCAGGCTGAAGATATTGTGAGGAAGTGCAACGGCTGCCAGATGTTCGCAAGTAAGATTCACATGCCTGCTTCCGAGTTGAAAACAATTCCTATCACATGGCCGTTTGCTGTTTGGTGCTTGGATATGGTTGGCCCCTTCAAACCGGCTAAGGGCAACATGACACATATCTTGGTCATGGTGGACAAGTTCACCAAGTGGATTGAGGTGAAACCTATTCGGAAGTGCGATGGGGTCACAGCTGTGAAGTTCGTGAAGGATGTGATCATGAGATATGGCTACCCGCACAGTATCATCACCGACAACGGCACCAACTTTGCATAGGGGGCAATGGTGCGATTCTGTAGAGATAAGCATATCCGACTAGACGTTGCGTCAGTCGCGCACCCTGCCTCCAATGGGCAAGTTGAGAGAGCAAATGGAATGGTACTGGCAGGCATAAAGCCAAGGCTGATTGAGCCATTGCTGAAAACACCTGGGTGTTGGCTAGAAGAGTTGCCAGCGGTGTTGTGGAGTTTAAGGACTACCCCTAACCGGTCAACCGGCTACACGCCATTCTTCTTGGTATACGGGGCTGAGGCCGTGTTGCCAATAAACTTAGAGCATGACTCCCCCCGAGTAGCCCTCTACACTGAGGTGGAGGCGAGAGAAGCTCGAGAAGACGACGTTGACCTGCTTGAAGAAGCAAGAGAGCTGACTCTGTCACGTTCGGCTATCTACCAGCAAAACCTGCGGCGTTATCATAGCCGAAAGGTGAACCCAAGGGTTTTCCGAGAAGGAGACATGGTCCTTAGGCTGGTGCAGCGCACAGCCGGGATGCACAAGTTGTCTCCTCCTTGGGAAGGGCCTTTTATCGTAAGCAAAGCACTGCACAATGATGCATACTACCTTGTAGATGTGCGTCCATCGCAGGCGAACAGGGCAGATAAAGCTGGAGAGGAAACCAAGCGCCCTTGGAATGTAGCTCTACTTCGTCGTTTTCATTCGTAAGCAAAGATGTGTATGTACCCTCTTATCCGAGTTGAAATTCTACTCTGCAATCTGAAATTGTTCTCGGGGACTGCCCTCGTCCAAAATTTCTCTAAGTGTTTTTACTCGGGTTGACCCTTTGTCTAGTCGGTTGCTCCACTTCAGAACTCATAAGTGCATTGAGTACTGTGTTTAAACCTATATGCCAACTCTTCGACTCTGCTGCTGTCCGAAACCCGGCTTCATGGCAAGCAAGAGAACAAGCAAAAGGTCAATGAGCACACGAAAATCGCTAAGGAAGAAAGAGTGCAGGAACCGAGTAGATTGTCTGTTACTTTTGTTCCCTGTTTTCGTCTTCTCGGCTCAGTGGTGGGCTGCGTTACCATGATTGTTTCTAACGGCTAAGTATTTGCAGCCCTACTACTTGATTCTTGTGACTCGAATACCAAACAAGCGACAAGTCGCGGGTAGAGCAGAGATGAAAAGATAGGGTGAATAAGAAATGCAACTCGGGGACTCGCATGGAAACGCAACTCGGCATTGAGCCAGCGTCGTTCAAATTGATTAATTTCGAAATAAACAAAGAGGGGATAAAAACTGTGTAGCAAGCAAAACAAAGATAGTCTATTACATCTGCTCCCGGCATCCCGGGGATCTGATAAGTGTTCGAGTAAAAAATATGCAGGTAAAATCAGGTGGAGGTGGCAGTGTTGTCGGTACTGGCATTGGCGGCTGCATCTTCTGTGGTGGCCCTAGCTGCAGCATCTTCCTCGGCGCTAGCGTGGGTGGCATCCGCATCTGACTGGATGGTGGCGGACTCGTTCATCTCGACGTCCTGCTCGGTGGCTGCCGGGTCGGAAGTGGCCGTGGCCACCGAGATGGGCCCTGGAGCTGTAGAGGAACTGGAGGCTAGGCCGGGGGCGGGCATCGTGTCGTCAAGAGCGGCTCCTGAAGAGGTGCCGAAGTCGAGTGGGGCGGTCTCGATGTGCTCGGCCTCCTCATCGCTACTCGAGATGGCCGTGCCTTTCCCTTTCCCGGCATTGCTCCTGGGGGAATCGAAGAGGCCCTCCAAGTCGGACTCCGTGTCCTCATCTTCCTCCTCCTTGTCCTCCTCCACCTCGGTGTCGGGCTCGGGGGGGCCGTCGATGTAGATCTCCGTCTCAGCGCACTCCGCCACTCCATACGCGATCGATTTCCGTGTGGCCACGCAGCCGGAGTCCGTCTCCCACTTGGAGTTGTCGCGCTTCCCGCGGATGCGTTGCATGTCAAGATTTTCATACCAGGAGGCGATGCAAAGAAGCATCAAGTCCGCGCCTGCCCTAGCTCCAGAAGCACGCCACTTCTTCAACTCGGCCTTCACATTCTGCAGCTTGAGTGCGAGGCCCCGAATGGTTGTTGGCTCAGGTTCCTCAGGCCAGAAGAGCTTATGAAGCTCAAAGCCCACGCGCACGAGGTCAGAACCAACGGCGGCTAGGCGCTGGATCTGGCTTCGCATCACCAGCATGCTATCTTCAATTTCGGCCCTGGTGTCCTCTGGCTCGCCATTCGCAGCACGTGCTACTTGGGCCTTGGCCAGAGCGGGCACGCAGGAAGAAATAATGGCAGGAAAGATTTCTGGGAAAGCAAGTAGGAAATTCAGAATCAGAGGAGAAGAGAACCGGGTAGAGGAAGAACCGAGAAGAAATTTGACCGAGAAGGGAAGGGTGCAGAGAAGAGAAAGCTTACTCTTAAGCTCGACACGCAGCGCCTGCAGCTGGGTCCTCCAGGATTCTTCATTGGATATGTGCTTATCCTGGATCTGGCGCAGAGTATCCAACTGAGCGAAGTACCCAGCATTGGATTTCTTCAATGTTTCGCACTCCAGCTCTAGGGCCTTGACCTTGGCTTTGAGGGTTGCCTCCGCTTTGGTCTTCTCGGCAATCACTCTGTCCTTCTCTTCACTAACTGTAACAGCATCCCGGAGTGCTTTCTGCAGCTGGAGTTGCAGCTGCTCCGTTTCCGTAGTGTGGTCCTTCACCAACTCAACAGCCTGGTCGGACAGCTGTTTCTGCACCTCTTCCGGTTTGACACAGTCCTGGTGTTCCTCAACAAAAAATTTGTGATCTTCTGAAAAGAGCAAGGCACGGTTAGCAGAGAAGCAAAGGAGATAGGCACAAGAATGATGCCGGGTAGACGGCTACTCACCTTCTAACTTCTTGATGGTGGCCTCGGCGTTCTCCACAAATGCACGGCACTTCTCGTGCTCCTCAGCCAAGTTCTTCAGGTTCTCTGCAGGGTAGGAAAGGTTAGCGCAAAAGAAAGCAGACGCGGGCGTAAACAAGAAACGCAGTAACCGCATGGCTAAAAGCGTACCTTTCACTTCAGCCAGTTGCTGAGTGCTGTCGTTGGCATTCTTGCTCGCAGCCTCCGCAGCTGCCTTCTCCTTCTCCAATGCAGCGATTCGCCTCCTAGCGATAGAGTGATTCCAGAGAAGCACGCGGTATAAGTTGGTCCGCTTCAGGACGCTATCCTGAGAAGCGAGAAGAAAACAAGTTAGACAGAGCAGAAAAGATTCAACCCGAGTAGGAGGCTACTCGGAGAGTATCCGCCTACTCGGCCAGAATCTCGGGGACTGGGTGATGGTAAAGAAGAATGAAGGCAAATAGAAGAGAAGAAAAATTCAACTCAAAGAAGGACAAGTGAAACTCACTGCATAAGCTTGCTCGATGTCCTCGGCGTTCTTGCGGTGCAGGAACATCTTGGCGGAGAGAGTGGCAGTCTCGGTGGAGACGGTCATGGGCTTGTATCCCAGATCCACTTTGTTCCACTCGACGCGCATGTGGTCAATTGTGCCGAGACCAAGACCGTGCCAGTTGTCCGTGCCAAGAACCTTGCTGTCCCATTTGGCGTCGATATATCCAATGGTATCCAGCACCTGCTCAAGGCTCCGGGATTTTATCGTTGGATCTCGGACTCCTCGAGAAGCAATAGTGACGGACTGGTTCTGGTTTGGATCTGGGGCAGGGGAGTTCCTGGCTACGGCCTTTCGTCCCCTCAGAAGGGCAAGCTGCTTGTCCTGGGGAGAGAAGCCAATTATGTTTTGCTGGCTAACCTTAACCATGTAATCCGGGAAGCAAGGTTGGCCAGCGGCGATGGCGGCGGCAGTGGTCGCAGTGGCAACCGGGCCGGATTCTCGAATCACCAGTGCTCCACCCGAGGCTGGCGGCGGCATTTGATTCTGATCTCTGGCCCGTTTCTTCGCCTTCTCTTTTTCGGTTCTCTGCTTCTCGGGATCTTCGAGTCTCTTTCCCTCAGCTCTCGCCTTCGCCTTCTCGGCCGCTTCCTTCTCGGCTGCCTCTTTCTCGGCCTTGGCCTTCTCGGCGGTTTCCTTCTCGGCTGTCTCTTTGTCAGCCTCGGCCTTCTCGGCAGCTTCTTTCTCGGCTGCTCTTCTGTCAACTTCATCCCTCAGGGCATCTAGGGCCTGTTGCCTGGCTGGGTCCCGGTTCTGTGGCACTGAGGAGGAAACAGGCGGTGCGGTGCCTTGAACGACTGGAGGCACCACGGAAACATCACCTTGCGCGGCATCGGGCTGGGCGCTAGTCGGTGCGGCGCCTGGATGCGCGTCGCTCAGCGGATAGGAGTCCGCCATGGTGGCATCCGTGTTGGTGGCGTCCTCTACCCGCTGCTCGCCAGCGGGATTCTCTTGTGCGGCAGCCCCGGTGGTGGGCTGCTCTTGCTCTGCGTCTGGCTGCTCGTGGGTGGCGGTGTTATGCATCTCCTGGTCCTGATCCTCATCGGCATTGCTGGCTGGAGGAGAAGGCGCTCTGTCCTGATGAGCAGCAGTGTCCTGTGCTGCTGACGACGCACGGTTCTGCTGTTCTGTTTCTACTCCTTGGATGTTGGTGGCATCATCTTCCTCATCGTCGAGATTGATCAGAGGTACTGGTGCTTTGTTGGCTTGGTCGGGCGCAAGAACGGCATTCGCGTCCATGGCAGGGCTGCCAAGAAAGAAAGAATCAGAAATTAGAAGCAGATTGGGGAAAACAGCACGGCGCGAGAGGAGAGACGACCGAGAAGAAAACTTACGCAGTGGTGGAAGGGAGCTTTCGCCTTAATCTCTTCACGACTGTCTTGGTCGGTTTCGGCTTCTCGACTGGCTTCTTCTTCTTGGCTGGAGGCCCTTGGGCGTCACTGCCAGTCCGCTTGCGGGTGTTGGGGGCTGCGACGGACAGAGGTTTGACGACAAGGACCGCATCGTCCTCGTTCTCGTCTTCGTCCTCATCCTCGTGCTCATCAGCAAAATCATCTGCGGATTCAGGAAAGAAAAGGAGCAAGTCAGAAACAGTAATCGGTGGATTGGTGTCTTTTGAGAACAAGCAAAGCAAGTGCGCAATTACCTTCAGATTCGTCCTCCGGCCAGTCGCGGAGAGATGATTCGGTCTCGCGTTTCTCTGTTGTTGGGGAGCGTGAGAGATTGATCTGATCCGCGGCCTCGAAGGAGGGCACATCGTCCTCCTCGCGATCGGCAGAGAAGTTGCCATCGAAGCGCTCGCAGCTTTCAATTTTCTGGCGAGTAAGGATCTGAAAGACAGAGAAGGGTCACAGATTAGCCGAGTATCGAGAAGGAATTCTACTCGGATAGGCGTGCAAACACGAAGCACACTAAGCCTAGGCGGCTCGCTGATTGTTTCTACCCGGATAGGCGTGCAAATACAAAGCATACGAGGCCTAAGCATGATTGTAGAGTATCCTACTCGGTGCAGAAGGCAACTGCTACTCGCGGCAAGAAGAAGAGTTATCTACTCGGAAAGTATATGCAAAAACAGAGAAAGGAGAACGTACCCGCTCAATCGGCTTCGTGCGGCTGTATGGGACGAACCCGTACTGCCAATGGTCGCTGAGGTTCGTCATCAAGATGGCCCTTGCGTGCCCAGGAACATCAATGTTGTCGATCTCGATGGTTGTCGTCCTGGTGCAGTCTCGGGGGCCTCCCATGTAGCACATGAGATGGCAGCGCTCCTGCAGAGGCAGCACTCGGCGCTCGATCCAGCAAGCCACCGGATCGTCATTCTTGAGGCCTTGCTCTATCAGCCAGCCAAGCCTGTTCTCTATCTCGATGGCGTTGTCGTCGTTGGCGGGCTTCTCTTTCCAGTTCTTCTGAGTGGGAGCACGGAGGCTCCAGGCGGGAAGGTTGATCCTGTCGTGTACCTGGGCTCCTTCAGCGGCGGGGATGTTCTTGACATAGAAGAACGTCTTCTGCCACAGTCGAACGGAGTCCAGCCCCTTGTTACGGGGGTGGTTCGTCCCGGTCCGTTGCACCATCATGGCGCAGCCGGTGTCGGTTGCGCGGCCGGCCACGCCCGCGCTGTCCTTCTTCCCGACAGTCTGCTGGCGGAGGTGGAAGTACCTCAGCCAGGTCTCCGACGTCGGGTGGATGCCGAGGAAGGCCTCGCACACCACGGCGTGGTAGGCGAGGAAGACGACGGCGTTCGGCGGTAGATGATGCATCTGAAGGCCGAAGTGGTCGAGAAACTTACGGAGGAACTCGGAGGCCGGCAGTCCGAAGCCGCGCTCGAAGTGCGACATGAAGACGACGCGCTCACCCTCCCGTGGAGTTGGCACGACTTCATCGTCAGGCGCCCGGCACTCCACGCCGGGAGGAACTCGCCTGGTATTAACGAGCCAGGCGAAATCCTCACTGGTAACGATTGAGCCCGCCCAGCCGGCTTTGGCCATTGTTGCGAGCAGGAGGAGTGGGAGAAATTGGACGGAGTGGTTGGGCGAATTGAGTTCGCGGCGGCGCGAGAGCTTGCGCGGCGGCGGAGAGCTCGGTGGCGGAGGAAAGCAGAGGACGAAAGAGGAATAGTGCAAGGGAAGGGGAAAAGGAAGTTACCGGCGGGGGTATTTATACCCTCTCCGCGATTTTACCGTTACCGTCGGCGTAGTGGGATCAATCGTGGCCATGATTGCTGTGTGGTGGGGCCTGTGGCCGAATAGAAACGCACGGAAGCGCGGAACGCGCGCGTAACGGCCACAGTAGATCCCACGATCAGATCGTGGCCTATTATTACGATTGATGGGACATAACGAGCCGGTGGGCCCGCCCCGTGAAAACTGGGCGCGTGGCACGATGTGTCGTGGGCAGCGAAACGACAGGGTCGTGGATGCTTGACACGCGTCCGGCTGCGGCACGGACGGCTGGATGGTACTCTGCGCCGCAACGGCTCAATTCAAGAAAATTCTCTAAGTCTTTTTACTCGGCTACAGAGTAGAAAGCAAGTGCTACTCGGAAGACAAGAGACAGAAGATACTTGTCAGAGTGCTACTCGGAGGCCGTTTACTCGACATCTTGAGGTTCAAGGGCTATGAGGCAAAAATTTGTTTTAAGCTGGCAGAGCCTAGTGAACGAGTTCGCAAGACTCAACCAGCTTCGGGGACTGCTGTCAGGGGGTTACCCCCGAGTAGGGTAAAGGCAAGTGGTAAAGGCGGCTTACAGAAGAGAGGTTTGGTCGAGTAGCCGACTACCTGGTACTCGCTACCCGGTCGACTGCTACTCGGTCTCACCTCAAGATGACCAGAAGGAGATATCAATCAAGTTCTATCCTTTCGAGTAGAAGAGTTGGCCCGAGTACAATTGGCGGGAACAATTGGCGGGAACCTACTCGGGCCAGAAAGTCAAAGGAGCCGTTCTGACACAGGATCCCGCGTATCCTGGGTCCGTACTTGGCAGCATTCGAACCACTGTTCATCTGGGACCGGCCTGCCTGACAGTGACAGCATGGAAGCAGGCCGTGGCAGGATAAGGGGGGCCTACTCTGTGCCTAGGTACAGTGATACCAGTCTGTCCCCTAGTTTTTCCCAACGACTTTCCAGATGAAGCCAAGGTTAGGAACCAAAGCTGTCAGCGGGAACCCGGAAGAAGGACGGTGTGCACACTATGTCGACACTTGTCCATGTTTGGACGTATCCGGCTGGGCACCAGGTATATAAGGTGCCCCGCCGCCTCCTGCGTGAGGATCGAACACATGCACACATTGAACCCTAGAAACCCTAAGTTCTTGACCTAGCTCTACTCGGAGAGAGGAGAGTGGCTACTCGGTAGCGATACTCTTTGTACTGTGGCTACTCGGAGAAACATCGTAATACATACAGAGAGGCAGGAGTAGGGGTTTTACCTCCTCACGAGGGCCCTGAACCTGGGTAGATTGTGTTGTTTGCAGTGTATTGTTCTTACCTCACGCGGCTACTCGTCGCGTGATCCCTCCCCGAGCACCTCCAGCGTCCTTCGTCCCCACATCTTTAGCCATCCCATGGCATCTGCCGTGACACCACCACGACAAATACTATGTACATTATTTATCGAGGTGTTTAGTGTGCAGGTGTTATATTTAACATCGGCATCGATCACCAAAAAGATCGGTGAAGATTGGCCTGAGAGATTTGGGACAGATGCCAACCGGATTATTCTAACCGGATTATTCTGGAGGAGCCGGATATTCCGGTTAGGATAATTTTGGTCCATTTTCGGGACAGAGATGAGCCGGATTTTTGGTACCGGATTATTCATCTCAGACCGGATATTCCGGTTGTGGAGATTCTGCTCGAAAACGACTAAGGACTGAAGATAAAACTGATAGAAACAGACCGGATTATTTGTACCGGATTATTCCGGAGGAGCCGGAATATCTGGTCCAGTCGGCTGCGCGGGACAGAGAAGAGCCGGATTATTTGTTCCGGATTATTCAAAGGAGATCGGATATTCCGGTTGAAGTCAACGGTTTTGAAGCAGATTTGCGGACCGGATATTCCGATCCAAACTTGGACCGGATATTCCGGTACCCAATTTCCTGCAAAACGGCTAGTTTTTAGGAGGGGCTATAAATACCCCTCCTCTTCCTCCTTGAGCTATAGTTCTTCCCTTTGGCATTCAATACCATTTAAGAGCTCACCAAATCCTCCATAAATCCCAATCCCTCCAACCAAGGAGAAGGCCCCTATCTACATCTTCACCGAGCCGTTCTTCATTTCCCCCTCTCTAGCTCGAGGGATCTAGCTTAGGGTTTCCTCTTGTGGAAAACCTAGGCATCTTGCAAATTGTTGGTGATTCAAGATTGTTGGGAGCCCCCAATTTGGTTGTGGGTGTGTGCCCCAAGTTGTTTGTAAAGGATTCGATTCCCGCCTCAAAGGGGATCAATAGTGGAAGGTGGACTAGGCCTTTGTGGCAGGGTTCATCATAGAATAGGGTGAGGACTTTGTGGTGTTGAGTAGGCCTTCATGGCGAGCTCATACCCCTCCAACGAGACGTACTCCCTTAACAAGGAGGAACTCGGGATTACATCGTGTCTCCGCGTACTTCATATCGGTTACCTCGTTCCCTTCTCCCTTTACTCATACTTGTATTCTGATTGTGTTTTCCTTGTCATATAGGTAAATTCACCGTAGTTGCATTATCTAGAGAATTTACCTTCGTGTCAAGCCTAATTGTGAAAGAAAAATTAAAATTGGTCATAGCAACTATTCACCCCCCCTCTAGGTGCCCACACTTTACTTTCAAATTGTATCAGAGCCTCGGCTCTTCTATCGGGCTTAACCGCCTAAGAGTTTAAGTATGGGTGATCGTTCGGATACCGAAGGTTCCGCGGAGCCGGTGTCCATGAATGATCTCAATGAGTTGAAAAATTCATTGACCTCATCCATAGACACCAATATCGATGAGTTACGTCAAGTCTTGATGGAACTCTTGAAAGCCAAAGGACCGGAGGTCACCGGCTCATCTCCTCCGGAAGTACCTCCGGAGGGCGCCAAGAAAGGGGTAGATGGTGAACCATCTAAAAATGCTTCCGCCAAAAACTCCACAAAGAAGGATACGGAAGGAGATGGAGAATTTCACTCCATTCCCTGAAGTTATTCTCCCGATCCTCCCGTCCCACATCCTCATATAATCCCTAGGGGAGATCCACCTAAAATTGATGCCTTTTCTTTTCGTGAATGGCAATATTACATGGAGACTCACTTGAACTCTTCTTGTTAGAGTTTTGGAGAGTCACTCGTGATGGATACAAACCTCATGACCCCAAGAACCTAACAAGAAGAGAAGCCGTAGATTGTCAACTCAACTACACCGCCTTGTCAATTCTTCAACAAGCCGTGGGTCCTAACCACATGTCGCATCTTCAACAATATTCCACCGCCAAGGAAACATGGGACGCTCTTGTATTCATGTTTGTGGGCAATGAGAGCATGCAAAGGAATAGATATGATGCCTTAACCAATGAGGCCAAAGGGTTCTATATGCATGATGGAGAGAACCACGAAGACATGTACCGAAGGCTCAAGACACTTGCCACCGCATTCACTAATGTTGGTGCCAAGTACATTGATGATGCTTGGATCAAAAGGAAGTACATGATTTCCCTCATGCCATTTGAGGGAGCGGACTTGAAGAGCATTCAAGGAAGACATGACTTCCCTACTATGACCTCAACTCAAGTCATGCAAGAAATGTGCTCCTATCAAGTGCAAACCAAGAATGCTCTTGACAACCGTGCTAGGGCCATAGGAATGCACAAAAGGGCATCGGTTGCTTTGAAGGCCATGGTTGTGTCACAAGAGGTTGAGTATGAACAAGAAGGCAATGAGGTGCTGGATCCATTGAAGGATCAAGAGTATGATCCCGTGCTCAAGGATATCATTGCTCTCACCGTGCAAAAGTTTTGGAGGAATCCTCCCAAGGCCAAGAAATTTGTTGAGGAGAAGACCAAGTCTCGCTATGGCAATAATGGGGCTCAAAAAGTGAGGTCTTGCTTCAATTGACAAGATAAGCACCACTTCATTGCGGAGTGTCCTTATGAAAATAGAGAACACCATGGTGGCAAGCTCGTTTGCAAGGACAAGTCCAAGGTTGAGTACAATAAACCTCATTTCAAGAAGAAACCTTTCACCAAGAAATCTCCCACCAAGTTTGTGCTAGTGAGTCAAGAGGAATATGATTCCGGGAGAGATGAAGAAGAAGAAACCACTAGTGAAGTGGCCGCTTTAGCTATTGCCTCTACACCATCGTCTTCATCTCTCTCTGAATCCCCCAATGAAAATCATCCTCACCCAAATGCCAAGTGCTTCATGGCTAAGGCCTCGGAGGTATCAACTTCTCCCAATTCTAAGACCCCAAGTGAACTAGAAAATCTTGCTAGTCTTAGAGTAGAAGATGAAATGCTCTTCTTGGAACGTTTTATGTCTAACATTCAAGGTGAGACCAACAAGTACTTCGAACATCTCATGAGCCAATTGGGAGATGCCCAAGAAGCTCTTGAGAAGAAAGGTGAGGTTGAAAGAAGGGATGCGGATGAAATTGCATCCCTCACTATGACTCTTGAGGAAGAGCATGATGGTACAGTTTATCTTGAGGAGGAAATTGAATATATTGAAGAAACAAATAATGAACTTGTTTCTAATATCACTAAGGAACGTGATCTTGCAATTGCTAAATATAAAAAGTCTAAGAAGGATAAGGTTGAGTTTGGGGTTGGTCATGGTAAACTAACCGAGGAGTTTGAAAACCTAACCGAGGTTCACAAAGCTTTGGGGAGTCAACATTCTTCCCTCAAAGAGTTGCATTAACAACTTCAAACTCAACTTAACAACCCTAGCACATCTACTTCTTCTTGTGATCATGCAAATATTATTGAGGAAAATGCTAGGTTGAAGTATGAGCTTGCAAGGCTCAAGGGCAAAGGCCCTAAGTTGAGAAGGTTGTGGTCTCTACCCCACAAGTGGTGGCCCCTAGTCCTCATGTGGTTGTTGCTAGACCACAATTGAGTGCTCCAAGGCCACAAGTGGGAAATCAAGTTCTTGGCTATGTTGCCAAGAAGAAGAACAAGAAGAAGGCCAACAATGGTGCCTCGAGTGGTATTGTCATTAGGGACAACACTACTCGTAGCACTCCCGCACAAGCAAGCAACGTTGCTTCGAGTAGTAGTGTCATAAGGGACAACACTACTCGTAGCATCTCCGCAGGAACTAACAATCCACACCATTTCTTATATGTTGATTATTATGGTGTTGTTCAAGCTAAATATGTTGGTCCTATTGAGGGTTACATTGACTATACCATTTGGGTTCCAAAGACCCTTGTTGCTAACATGAAGGGACCCTCCTTGCGTCCTAACTCTAGTCAATGATCTCTTGCAGAACTATGCTTCCGGTGGGTCTAAATGGATAATTGATAGTGGATGCACTAGTCATATGACCGGAAGCAAAGAACTTGTGACGGAGTTGCGCCCAAATGGCATACAAGCAACCGTCACTTATGGAGACTCGTCCTCGTCCAAGGTATCCGGGTTTGGCAAGGTTGTGATTGCTCCTGATATCACTATCGTGAACGTCATGCTTGTCAAATCCCTTGGTTTCAATTTACTTTGCGTCCGCTCTCTTGGAAAGATGGGTGTCTCCGTCTTTTTTATGAAGATAGTGTGGTCCTTTTGAGGAGCAAGACTCTTGACGTCGCATACGTGGGACATGTTGAAAATGAGTTGTTCGTGGTGGATTTTTCGAAGTCTACCAACTCTCAATCAATGTGTCTTTTCGAAAAGGCGGACGTGGGATGGTTGTGGCATCGCCGCTTATCCCATGTCCACATGAGAACTTTGCAAAGTCTTCACAAAGGTGGTCATATTGTCGGACTAAAATAAAATGTTTCCTTTTCCAAATATCGCGTTTGTAGGTTGTGTGTTGAAGGAAAGATGCATGATATCTCGCACAAGGCCAAGACTATTATTTCATCAAAGAGGATCTTGGAGCTTCTCCATGTTTATCTCTTTGGTGTCGTGCCCCAGGCAAGTCTTGGTGGCAAGAAGTATTGCGTGGTGATTGTTGATTATTATTCAAGATACACTTGGGTTTATTTCTTCAAGTGCAAGAGTGAAAATCAACAAACCATCATCGACTTCTCCAACGAAGTGCAACGTCAACACAATGTGAAAATCATGGCTATTAGGAGTGATAATGGTTCGGAGTTCAAGAACTTCACTTTGAATGAATTCCTTAGTGAAGAAGGCATTCGTCGTCCATACTCCGTCACTTACACTCCTCAACAAAATGGTGTTGCCGAAAGGAAGAATCGCACTCTCTTGGATATGGCAAGGACCATGTTGGCGGAGTATTCTTCTCCCCAATATTTATGGGCCGAGGCCATATCCACCGCATGCCACTCCTCCAACCGCCTCTACATCCGCAAGGGCTTGGACAAGACTCCATATGAGATCCTCACCGGCAACAAGCCCAACGTCTCATACTTCCGTGTATTTGTTTGTAAGTGCTTTTATTTGATCAAGGGTGTTAGGTTGTTTAAATTTCAATCCAAAACTATTGAGGGTATATTTGTTGGTTACGGTGCTGAATCCCACACTTATAGAGTCTTTTACAAAGCCTCACGGATTTTCATATAATCTTGTAGTGTGGTTTTCGAGGAAAATGATGGCTCCCAAGTGGCTCAATTTCATGTTTCTAATGTAGATGTTGGAATGCCTCAAGAAGCCATCGGAAGGATAGGTGTGGGATTTTTCCTCCCCATCGAGGGACACCTTGTGGCGACTCGAGAAGTACTATGATCTAATCAAGTGGATCCCTCCTCTACAATAGAAGAACAAGCCAATGATCCAAGTGATGCACCTACCCAAGAACATGTTGAAGACCCTCCTCTTATTGACCAAGTCACTACGCAAGATGTTACTACTTCTATAATTCATGCTAGTCAAGGTCAAGGCCAAGATCAACCATCCTCTTCATTCTCTCCTCAAGTTGAAGCTAGTGTTGATGATGATGATGATGATCAAGGCCAAGTTTGTCAAGACGGGGACCCAAATGATCAAGATGATCAAGTGATCCCACCTCGCAATAATGAGGAGATCGAAGCCCGTCGTGCTAAAAGGATAAGAAGATCGTTGAAGCATATTGATGCCCAAGACAACAAGGTCTTGGAAGATATTCAAGCTAGAAGATCCACAAGAAGGCAATTGGCACATTTTAGTGAGCATCAAGCTCACATATCTATGGTGGAACCAAAGAAAGTGTTTGAAGCTCTTGAGGACTCTGATTTTGTTGAAGCTATGCATGATGAGCTCAATAACTTTGTGCGTAACAAGGTTTGGAGATTGGTTGAGAATCCCGAAGATTGCCACAATGTTATTGGCACTAAGTGGATATTCAAAAACAAGCAAGATGAGCATGGCATTGTTATAAGGAACAAGGCAAGATTGGTAGCTCAAGGTTACACTCAAGTTGAAGGCATTGACTTTGATGAAACCTATGCTCCCGTGGCTCGCCTTGAGTCCATCCTTATCCTTCTTACTTATGCATCTTCACATAATTTCAAATTGCAACTAATGGATGTTAAAAGTGCTTTCTTGAATGGTCCACTAAAAGAGGAGGTATATGTTAAGCAAACTCCGGGGTTCGAGAACCTCAACTTTCCTAACCATGTCTACAAGCTCGATAAGGCGCTCTATGGACTTAATCAAGACCTTAGAGAGTTGCTGGATGACCGTGGTTTTGAAGTTGGGAAGATCGACCCCACTCTCTTCACCAAGAGAGTAAAGTGAGAGCTTTTCATATGCCAACTCTATGTGGACGATATCATCTTTGGCTCAACTAACCAAGCTTTCAATAATGAGTTCTCAAAGCTTATGACTGACAGGTTCGAGATGTCTATGATGGGTGAGCTTAAATTCTTCCTTGGTTTTGAAATCAAGAAATTGGCTCGTGGGACTTTCATTTCTCAAGCCAAGTATACCCAAGACATGATCAATAGGTTTAACTTCCAAAATGCAAAGATCAAGCCATCTCCTATGCAAGTCAAGTGCCACCTATCACGTAACCCGAAGGGTAAAGTTGTGGACCAAAAGTTGTATCGTTCTATGATTGGTTCTTTGCTCTACCTTTGTGCATCTAGGCCCGATATCATTTTGAGTGTAGGTGTGTGTGCAAGGTATCAAGCGGCTCCTAAGGAAAGCCATTTAATGGCGGTCCATAGGATCTTTCGTTATTTGGTTCATACCCCAAGGTTTGGTTTGTGATGCCCAAAGGGGGCACATTTTTCTCTCAAGGGCTACACGGATTCCGATTGGGCGGGTGATCAAGATGATAGGAAGTCCACTTTCGGGGATTGCCAATTTCTTGGTAGGTCTTTGGTTAGTTGGTCTTCCAAGAAGCAAAATTGCATATCTCTCTCCACCGCCGAAGCCGAGTATGTAGCCGCCGCAAGTGCTTGCACCCAATTGCTATGGATGAGTCAAACTCTCAAGGAATATGACGTTCATTTGGATAAGGTGCCTCTTTTGTGTGACAATGAAAGTGTCATCAAGATCGCCTACAACCCCGTGCAACATACAAGAACGAAGCATATTGAGATTCGTCATCATTTCATCCGAGACCATGTGGCAAGAGGAGATATTGATCTATCTTATGTGCCCACCAAGGACAATCTTGCGGATATCTTCACGAAGCCACTCGATGATGCAAGATTCTTGTTCTTGAGGAATGAACTAAATATCATTGACTCTAGGAGCTTGACTTGAGGATCTTGCACACACCCCTATAGATGAAACATGTTTGGGTTCAGGTGTAGGCATGGACATAGGGGGAGTGTTATCCTAACACATTGGGTTCTCCCTCCCCCACATTATGACCAAAGCAAATATTCATTGTTATCTCTCTTTTTCTAATGTTGAATTGTGAGCTTCAATGTTGAGAATTGGCAATGCACCCAAGATATATCTTCGCGGTTGCATACCATGACCTCTTACATTGTGGCTTAGGCCACCAACCTCTTCTTTTTGAAGAGTTGGATCTTAGTTGGGATTTATTTGATATTTCATTGCATTTCTTGGTTTTTCCCTTCTAAGTGTTCGTCCATAGGAAAATACCACTCAATTTGTCTTTTGTTGTTTGATTCTTACTTTTGAGAGGGATAAGTACTACTTTCAGTTTGGTGTTTCTATCCTAAGCCATTCCACCTTAAAACCAACTTCTTCTAGCACTTGTGTCATTCCATTGAAACAAGGAAATTTCGAATCAGAAGGTAGCCGGAATTTCCAGGTCAGTTTTGAACCGGAATATCCGGTCGTACCGGAATATCCGGTCCAAACTTGGACCGGAATATCCGGTTCGGCGAACATCACATATTCCAGGCAGGGACGGGGAAGAGGCAATTTGTGCTTTTCTTTCCCAAGTCCACTCCTCCACCCCATACGCAGCCGCATTGATTCTTGGCCTCCCGGGTCGTTTCCTCCGCGAGATCTTTGAGCTCTTGCCCATATCTCGTTCCCCTTGTCCTTGGGAGCGTTTCCATCCAAGTATTTCCATCCATGGACTCTGGTAATGTTCAATCTCGTTGAATCTTGGTGCCATAACCATACCTATCCATGGATTTGTGTTTTTGTTGATAATGCTTGGTAGATATTGCTCCCTAGGGTACCCTACGCATGCTAGATACATAGTATAGATTCACTTGTCACCGATCTACTTTTGAGATCTAGATTAGAATCAATCTTGTGTTGTTTTCGTAGCACCGGAATATCTGGTCCAGGTTTGAACCGGAATATCCGGTTCAGTTCTGTACCGGAAAATCCGGCTGAGTGTAGTACCATTTGAGAACAGCCCATGTTTGATCCTTGCTAGAATTCTTATTAGATCATTACTTGGAATATTTTCTATTGTTTTCATGTATGTTTCCTCTATTGCTCGACACATGTGCACTTACCCCTATTGCTTTCCATCTATTCTCTCATTCATAGGTAGCTCTCTTCCTGACAAGTTGGGTCCTCGCAAGCGTCCCTCGTACAAGGACACTAGCGATGAGGATCCCGGTGATTCTCGCCCTCCCCGGAAAGCTACTCACAAGAAGGTTGTCTCCTCTAAGCCCAAGAAGAAGAAGGAGACCCGGCTCAAATACAGGAATGATATCAGCGTTCCATATTACACTCTGATCAGGCAGAAGGACTGGTACAACACTCCACAGGATGGTACTTGTGATGATCCTCGTTTCTGGTGTCTGGAGCAGTCCTATATCTATGAAGACATCTACTGTGACTTCAGGTTCCCTATCCGTGAGATGCATCCATTCGAGTTCCATGTGATGAAGGAGAAGGAAGAGTTTGCAGATGGAGCCAATATTGTTGAGAGATTCGGTCTTGTGAAGCTGATGGAGACCTAGTGCCCATACAACACAGAGCTCATCACTCAGTTTATGTCCACTCTGGCTTTCAGCTCTGACTCTGTTTGCATCCTTAAGTGTATGACCCAGACCACTCCATGTGATATTCCTTTCCACAGACTGGCTCGTCTTCTTGGCTACCATTACAGCACTCGCCCTCATGTTGGTCACCGAGTGCATGAGGTGGAGAGACCTCGGAGGGAGAGGTACATGGCAGATTTATATGCTCCTGTTTTTACTGTTGGGAAGCTGGAGGGGCTTCTTCCTCTCTACGATCAGCTGGTGCGTATCTCCAGGTACTTCTTGATGCCGAGTGGAGGTAATAATGATGCTCTCACCAGTCCATTGTGCAATCTTCTTATGCTGGCTAAGCAGTGCATTGAGGATGAGGATCCTTCAACCTCTTATAATATGTGGATGTCATGGACATTATCTTCCATGAGCTGTACAATGCTATGATTGGTGGGAACACCATTCCCTATGGTCCTTATATCATGATGCTGATTAAGGATGTGATGAAGAAGGATTTCTCTGAGTTACCCATGGAGCCTCAATGGGTCAAGAAGCTATACATCAAGAAGAAGAAGGCCGTACCTGCTGCTCCTGTTCCTCCATTTGAGGGTGGTACCTCTATGGGGGTGTGGCCTCTTCTAGTGCTCAGCCTGCTTCCACCACTCTGCGCAATGTCAGGAAGCTATCCTGGTTTCAGCGCAATGTGTTGTGCATGAAGGTGGACATTCATAAGGAGCAGTACAAGGCCTACTGCAGGGACATTGCCATGTCCAGTACCCAAAGTCAGATTCTCCACCACGTGAGTGGTACTGGTGATCAGCCTGCTCCACTTGTGCCTCAGTCTTATTCTCAGTGGTCTGCCGGTAATCGCGCTCCTTGGGAGCTTATTGAGGAGGCTCTCCGTACCACTTTTGCTTCTTCCAGGGCTCCTGTTGATGAGGATGATGAGGAGGATGAGGAGACAGATGATGATCTGGAGAGGGAGGCTGAGGGAGCTTCTGACGTGTCAGATGGAGAGTCCCCTGAGCATTCGGATGCTTAGATCTTCTTTGGGACGTTAACATATTTGCTTCTTTCCTTTTTGGTGTCTCTATGCCAAAGGGGGAGAAGTAGCTCCTAGACTACGAGATTTGCATGGGTTTCGGGCACAAGCATATGCTTTTACCATTTCGTGAGAGCTTGTGTCCATTTAGTATTATTTTCATGAACCTTGTTCGTTTTATTGTCTCGTTTAAAACTATGTGTTTATTGTGTTGTGAGACTATGTTATCGGTTATCATGGATTATCTATGTTGGTGCTTATCTGGATTATCTATCTTATATGTCGAGGATATTATCTATTGTTGTGCTTGGATTTTATTGTTATCATCTCTACGCACAAGGTATATATTTCTCTCTTACTCCCAACATATTGGTGATATTGTTACTTTGGCATGTTTGCTACTTGTTGAAAATTGCTCCCTATATATTATTGCATTTTTTGCATTTGAGGCAAACAAAAGACGTGCATATAAGTAGGGGGAGACATTTCCACTTTGTTTCAAACATGTTCTCGTCAAGGTTTTACTACAAATCTTAGTATTGTCATCTAACACCAAAAATGGGGAGATTGAAAGTGCATTCGTTTTTCCCGGTGTTTTGTGTGTTAGTTAACAATACTAAGTACATTATTTATAGAGGTGTTTAGTGTGCAGGTGTTATATTTAACATTGGCATCGATCAACGAAAAGATCGGTGAAGATTGGCCTGAGAGATTTGGGACAGATGCCAACCGGATTATTCTGGAGGAGCCGGATATTCCGGTTAGGATAGTTTTGGTCCATTTTCAGGACAGAGATGAGCCAGATTTTTGGTACCACATTATTCATCTCAGACCGGATATTCCGGTTGTGGAGATTTTGCTCGAAAACGACTAAGGACTGAAGATAAAACTGACAGAAACAGACCGGATTATTTGTACCGGATTATTCCGGAGGAGCCGGAATATCGGGTCCAGTCGGCTGCACGGGACAGAGAAGAGTCAGATTATTTGTTCCGGATTATTCAAAGGAGACAGGATATTCCGGTTGAAGTCAACGGTTTCGAAGCAGATCTGCAGACCGGATATTCCGGTACCCAATTTCCTGCAAAACGGCTAGTTTTGAGGAGGGGCTATAAATACCCCTCCTCTTCCTCCTTGAGCTCTAGTTCTTCCCTTTGGCATTCAATACCATTTAAGAGCTCACCAAATCCTCCATAACTCCCAATCCCTCCAACCAAACTTGGAGATCTTTGGAGGATTGAAGGAGAAGGCCCCAATCTACATCTTCACTGAGCCGTTCTTCATTTCCCCCTCTCTAGCTCGAGGGATCTAGCTTAGGGTTTCCTCTTGTGGAAAACCTAGGCATATTGCAAATTGTTGGTGATTCAAGATTTTTGGGAGCCTCCAATTTGGTTGTGGGTGTGTTCCCCAAGTTGTTTGTAAAGGATTTGATTCCCGCCTCAAAGGGGATCAATAGTGGAAGGTGGACTAGGCCTTTGTGGCGGGGTTCATCGGAGAATAGGGTGAGGCCTTTGTGGCGTTGAGTAGGCCTTCGTGGCGAGCTCACACCCCTCCAACGAGACGTACTCCCTTCACAAGGAGGAACTCGGGATTACATCGTGTCTCCGCGTGCTTCATATCGGTTACCTCGTTCCCTTCTCCCTTTACTCATACTTGTATTGTGATTGTGTTTTCCTTGTCATATAGGAAAATTCACCGTAGTTGCATTATCTAGAGAATTTACCTTTGTGTCAAGCCTAATTGTGAAAGAAAAATTAAAATTGGTCGTAGCACCTATTCACCCCCCTCTCTAGGTGCCCATACTTTACTTTCAAAGGGCCCTAGTGTTGCGAAGGTTGTGGCTCCTAAGCCACAAGAGGTTTCTCCTAGACCACAAGTTGGCAAGCAAGGTCTTGGCTATGTTTCCAAGAGAAAGAACAAGATGAAGAAGAACAAGAACAATACCAACCCTGCACAAGTTAAGAAGAATGTTGTTGCGAGTGGTATTGTCATTAGGGACGACACTACTCGTATCAACCCCGCGGGATCTAACAATCCTCACCATTTCTTATATGTTGATTTTTATGGTGTTGTTCAAGCTAAATATGTTGGTACTATTGAAGGTTACATTGACTATACTATTTGGGTTCCAAAGATCCTTGTTGCTAACATGAGGTTACCCTCCCGGGTCCTAACTCTATTCAATGATTTCTTGTAGGACTATGCTTCCGGTGGGTCTAAATGGATAAACGATAGTGGATGTACGAGTCATATGACCGGAAGCAAAGAGCTTGTGACGGAGTTGTGTCCAAATATAAATCAAGCAACCTTCACTTATGGAGATAAGTCCAAGTCTAAGGTAATGGGGTTCGACAAGGTTGTTGTTGCTCCGGATATCAATATTGTCGATGTCATGCTTGTCGAATCCCTTGGTTTCAATTTACTTTCAGTTCGTGCTTTAGGGAAGATGGCTTTCTCCACCTTCTTTGAACCTTATATCGTGGTCCTTTTGTGGATCAAGACTCTAGACATCGCATACGTGGGCGATGTTGAAAATGAGTTGTATGTGGTGGACTTTTCGAAGTCTACCAACTCTCAAGCGATGTGTCTTTTCGGAAAGGAGGATGTGTGATAGTTGTGGCATCGCCGCCTATCCCATGTCAACATGAGAACTTTGCAAAGTCTTCAGAAAGATGGCCTCATCCTTGGATTAAAAGATAATGTTTACTTTTCCAAAGATCGTGTTTGTAGGGCTTGTGTCGAAGGAAAGATGCATGATGCCTCCCATAAATGCAAGACCATTATCTCATCAAAGAGGATCTTGGAGCTTCTCCATGTTGACCTCTTTGGTGTCGTGCCCGAGGAAAGTCTTGGAGGCAAGAAGTATTTCTTGGTTATTTTCGATGATTATTCAAGATGCACTTCGGTTTATTTCTTCAAGTTGAAGAGTGAGACCCAACAAACCATCATCGACTTCTCCAACCAAGTGCAACGTCAACACGATGTTCCAATCATAGATATTAGGAGTGAAAATGGATCTGATTTCAAGAACTACACCCTAAATAAATTTCTTAGTGAAGAGGGTACTCGTCATCAATATTTCGCTACATATACCCCTCAACAAAATGGTGTAGCCAAACGGAAGAATCAGATTCTAGTGGATATGGCTAGGACCATGTTGGTGGAGTACTCTTATCCCCAATATCTATGGTACGAAGCCATCTCTACGGCATGCCACTCCTCTAACCGGCTCTACATTCGCAAGGGCTTAGTGAAGACTCCATATGAGATTCTCACCGGCAACAAACCCAATATCTCCTACTTTCGAGTCTTCAGTTGTAAGTGTTTCTATTTGATAAAAGGTGTTCAGTTTTCTAAATTCAAATATAAATCTATTGAGGGTATATTTGTTGGTTACAGTGCAGAATCCCACACTTATAGAGTCTTTGACAAGTCCTCACGGATTGTCATAGAATCTTGTATTGTGGTTTTCGAGGAAAATGATGGCTCCCAAGTGGCACATTTTTATGTTTGTAATGTATTCAAGAAGGCATAGGAAGGATGGGTGTGGGATTTTTCCGCCCCATCGAGGGGCACCTTCTAGCGGATCGAGAATAACTATGCTCTACTAAAGTGGAGCCCTCGTTTACAATAGAAGAACATGCCAATGGAGCAAGTGATGCACCTAACCAAGAACAAGCTCAATACCCTCCTCATATTGACCAAGTTGCTACGCAAGAGCCAAGCACTCCTATCATTCAAGATAGCCAAGGTCAAGGCTAAGATCAACCTTTTTCATCTTCTTCTCCTCAAGTTGAAGAAAGTCTTGAAGATGATGATCAAGGCCAACATTTTGGTCAAGACGGGGACCCAAATGATCAAGATGATCAAGTGATTCCTCCTCGCAATAATGAGGAGATCGAAGCCCGTCGTGCTAGAAGGATTAGAAGATCATTGAAGCAAATTGATGCATCCCACAATAAAGTGTTGAGTGATGTTCAAGCAAGAAGATCCACAAGAGCACAATTGGCAAGCTTTGAGCATCAAGCTCACATATCCATGGTGGAACCAAAGAAAGCGTTTGAAGCTCTTGAGGACTCGGATTGGTTGGAAGCTATGCATGATGAGCTCAATAAATTGGAGCGCAATAAAGTTTGGAAGCTAGTTGAGAAGCCAAAGTATTGCCACAATGTTATTGGCACTAAGTGGATATTCAAGAACAAGCAAGATGAGCACGAAAGTTTCATAAGGAAAAAAGCAAGATTGGTGGCTCAAGGCTACACTCAAGCGGAAAACATTGACTTTGATGAAACCTATGCTCCCGTTGCTCGCCTTGAGTCCATCTGTATCCTACTTGCATATGCGTCTTTGCATAACTTTAAATTGCAACAAATGTATGTCAAAAGTGCTTTTCTAAATAGTCTATTGAAAGAGGAGGTATATGTTAAGAAACCTCTGGGGTCCGAGAACCCCAACTTCCCTAACCATGTTTACAAGCTTAATAAGGCGCTTTATGGACTTAAACAAGCACAACGTGCGTGGTATGAGCACCTTAGAGAGTTATTGCATGATTGTGGATTTGAATTTGGGAAGATTGACCCCACTCTTTTCACAAAGAGGGTAAAGGGGGATCTTTTCATGTGCCAACTCTACGTGGATGATATTATCTTTGTCTTAACTAACCAAGCTTTTAATAATGAATTCTCAAAGCTTATGACTGACAGGTTTGAGATGTCTATGATGGGAGAGTTGAGATTCTTTCTTGGCTTTGAAATCAATCAGTTGGCTCGTGGGACTTTCATCTCTCAAGCCAAATATACCCAAGACATGATCAAGAGGTTTAACTTCCAAGGTGCTAAAGAGAAGTTTTCTCCAATGCAAGTCAAATGCCACCTCAAGCGCAATCCGGACGGTAAATATGTGGACCAAAAGTTGTATCGTTCTATGATTGGTTCTTTGCTTTACCTTTGTGCATCTAGGCCTGATATAGTGTTGAGTGTAGGTGTGTGTGGAAGATATCAAGCGGCTCCTAAGGAAATCCATTTGGTGGCGGTCCATAGGATCTTTCGATACTTGGTTCATACCTCAAGATTTGGTTTTTGCTACCCAAAGGGGGAACAATTTTCTCTCCAAGGGTACACGAACTCGGATTGGGCCGGTGATCAAGATGATAAGAAATTGACTTCCGGGGCATGCCAATTTCTTGGTAGGTCTTTGGTGATTTGGTCTTCTAAGAAGCAAAATTGCATATCCCTCTCCACCGCCGAGGCCAAGTATGTGGCGTCCGCTAGTGCTTGCACCCAATTGGTATGGATGAGTAAAAACCTCAAAGAGTCTCATGTTCATTTGGATAAGGTGCCTCTCTTGTGTGACAATGAGATTGCCATCAAGATCGCCTACAATCATGTGCAACACACAAGGACAAAGCATATTGAGATTCTTCATCATTTCATTCGGGATCATGTGGCAAGAGGTGATATTGAGCTAGCCTATGTCCCAACCAAGGATAATCTCGCGGATATATTCACAAAGCCTCTAGATGATTCAAGATTCATGTTTTTGAGGAATGAGCTAAATATCATCGATTCAAGGAGTTTTACTTGAGGATCTTGCACACACGCCTATAGTTGACTATGAGTTGGGTTTAGGTGTAGGTATGCATATAGGGGGAGTGTTATCCTAACACATAGGGTTCTCCCTCTCCCCATTATGCCCAGAGCAAAAATTCATTATTATCTCTCTATTTCTAATGTTGAATTGTGATCTAAAATATTGAGAATTGTCAATGCACCCAAGATATATCTTCGCGGTTTCATACCATAATCTCTTACGTGGTGGCTTAGGCCACCAACATCTTCGTTTCAAGATAAAGTGCATCATGGTGAAAATTTAGTAGGATCTTTCTGGTGGAGAGATGTTCTGAAACAGGTGGATAATTTTAGAGTTGTGGCCTCGGTTTCACATGGCAATGGGGCTTCTATTCTGTTTTGGCAAGATCAGTGGAAGATTGGTGACTCTTCCATCCCTCTTAAAGATAGGTTCCCTAGATTATTATCCTATGCTTTGAATGATAATTACTCAACTTCTTCTATTTTTGCTTTGGAGGATAAGTCCCAACTCTTTCAGTTTCCCTTATCCCAGCAAGCTTATGCTGAGTTTCAACTGGTGTAATTAAATATCCAATATCAACTGATTGTGATGTTTGGGTATATTCATGGGGATCTACTTATTCTTCTTCTCAATTTTATAAGAGGGTCCATAAACATTTAGCAACTCCTGGGTTCTATCAATGGATCTGGAAGTCCACCTGTACCATGAAATCTAACGTGTTTGCTTGGTTGCTGATCAAGGACAGGTTGAACACAAAGGATTTTCATAAAAGAAGGCACTGGGAGGTCACTGGTAATTTTAATTGTGTCTTATGTCCTGCTGGTGTGCATGAGGATAGACATCATCTTTTCTTTACTTGTAATTTCAGCCAGAGAGTTTGGAATTATCTACAGATTTATTGGGTCCAGGCTGCTGACATCCACTTAAATATTAGCCAGGCAAGAAAGGAGTTTGCTAAACCTTTCTTTATTGAGGTGGTGATTATTGCTTGCAGGCATATTTGGCTACAAAGGAGCAATGAGATTTTTGAGCATCACAGGCCTTCTTTTGCTAGGTGGAAGGGGGGGTTCATTCATGATCTAATAATGCTGCAATTCAGAATGAAGAAGAAATATGTTGATGAGTTGTTACATTGGATTAATGCTCTCCCTTAGCTTCTGTAGTTAGTTTGGCTGTAATTAGTTTTCTCTTTTTCCCTTATTGTACATAAACTTTTATTTACTTTTTAATAAAGGGGTGGGATGTTGTGGGGATTTTGCCCTATAGTCAGAGTGCTCTAAAAAAAAGATCTTCGTTGTGAAGAGTTGGTTCTTAGTTGGATTTCTTTTGGATTTCATCGCTTTCATCTCATTTTTCTAACTAAGAGTTTTAGTAGGAAACTCTCTCTAACTTGGCTGTCTGTCGGGGGGTTACCCCCGAGTAGGGTAAAGGCAAGTGGTAAAGGCAACAGTCAGAAGGGAAGTTTGGTCGAGTAGCCGCCTACCCGGTACTTGCTACCCGGTCGACTGCTACTCGGTCTTACGAAAAGATGACCAGAAGGAGATATTAAGAGAGTTATGTCCGCTCGAGTAGAAGAGCTGGTCCGAGTAAGATTGGCGGGAATCTACTCGGGCTAGAAGTCAAAGGAGCCGTTCTGACACAGGATCCCGCGTATCCTGGGTCCGTACTTGGCACTATTCAAACTACTGTTCATCTGGGACCGGCCTGCCTGACAGCGACAGTGTGGAAGCAGGCGGTCGCAGGATAAGGGGGCCCTACTCTGTGTTTGGCGCAGTGATACCAGACTGTCCCCTTGGTTTTGCCCAACGACTTTCCAGATGCAGCCAAGATTAGGAACCAAAGCTGTTAGCGGGAACTCGGAAGAAGGACGATGTGCACACTATGTCGACACTTGTCCATGTTTGGACGTATCCGGCTGGGCACCATGTATATAAGGTGCCCCGCGCCTCCTGCGCGAGGATCGCATGCTGGGACACAAGGAAACCCTAGATTCTTGACCTAGTTCATCACGTAGAGAGAAGAGTGGCTACTCGGTAGCAAGAACATTGTACTGTGGCTACTCGGTGAGACACCAGAATACATAGAGAAAGGCAGGAGTAGGGGTTTTACCTCCTCACGAGGGCCCTGAACCTGGGTAGATCGTATTGTTTGCAGTGTTTAGTTCTTACCTCACGCGTCTACTCGTCGCGTGATCCCTCCCCGAGCACCTCCAGCGTCCATCGTTCCCACATCTTTAGCCATCCTATGACATCTGCCGTGACGCCACCACGACAGTTGGCGCCCACCGTGGGGCAACCAGCGGCGCTGGCTGGAGTTTCTGTTCGGACGGGATCTTCTTCAGCGGAGCGCGTAGTCTGTGGCCTTGTCCACAGATTCGGCTCCTTCGACTTCGTCACCGACAACGCCGGCGATTTCGGCGGTAGGGCCATGCCGGAGGGCGGCTCGGTGATCTCCTTCGGCTCTCACCTCGTCTACGTCGCCACCGTCGCCAACCGCGCATACCCCGAGCTGGTGCATGACGCGGAGGACCCTCCTGCGGTGATCGCTGCTCGCGGAAGGCCCGCGTGCCGCTCTGCGGACCGCGCTGAGGTGATGGTGACCGGCTTGGCGGCAAACGCTGGCGCAGCTGCTACTGGCACCGCGGCCGTCGTCGAGGATCTTGCCACCACGAGCGTTGGTGGCAGGACTCACAGGCCTTACGAGAAGGAGTGTAACCTCCCTCCCTCCACCACTCCGACTATTCCCGCGTCGGCTGGACGGAATGGTATGCCAACCCCCACCGACCTCGAGCTCCTGAGCATGAAGGAGCAGCTCGAGCGGCAACGCCAGGAGCTGCTCGCCGAGCAGGCGGAGTTGGACAAGGTCAGGCTAGAGCTTAGCTTAGACCAGCTTGAGTACAACAGGGCTCACGGCTTCACGCCAGTCACTAGGAGAGCTAGCAGAGTAGGCGCCACGCGGCGCAACCTGGGTGCCGAGATGGCGACAGTGGTAGAGGTTCCCGCTCAGTCCGCCACCGCAAACACTTCCACTAGGCCTAGGTATAGCACACCTGCCAAGACACTTAGAGTTGCAGAGGCTGTGGCTGCCGAGTTGCCTCGTCTCGACGGCGACGCGCGTATTAGGCAGCAGGAAAGGCTCAACGAGTTGGTGTTGGAGGCTGCTAGGCAGAATGAGGAGTTCCGAAAGGCCAACCCGGGTGCTGGAGCTTCGCAGGTGGGGCACTCGCACGCGGCTAGATCTAACGATCAGGCCTCGTCTCCGCATCCCAGCCGCGAGAAGAGCCGCAGCGGACGCTCCGCCAGAGATAGGCAAATGCAGGTGTATGACCCGGCTGCTGCCGCGAGACAGCCTGCTATGCCGCAGCAGCCCGGGCAGGAACACAACGCTGCAAGAGCAGGCTCTCAAGCCCATCAAGCTCAAAGCCAGGCTCGAGGTGGAGCACGCCCAGGTCCTTCTCAGCATCCCGCAGCTCAGCCTACTCGGCAGAGGCAGCAGCCGCGCGCAGTGGCGCCAGTCGCCAACCCGGTGGAGCAGCCTGCGGCTGTGCAGGTGGACAGATATGATGACGGCTACTCGGCCATGGAGATGGCTGGCTATGATATTCAGGACCGTGTTGGCGAGCGCGTGTTGGCGCCTGGAGATGCGAGGCATCAGCTGGACCGGATCAACTTGTCAGCTCGGTTGGAGAACACGGGTCCTCCTGGCCCCGAGTGCTTTGGCCCGCGCATCATGAACGAGCCGTCCGTGAAGAACTTCCAGCTCGCAAGGGGCACCAAGAGCTACAATGGCAGCACCAAGCCGGAAGATTGGCTCAATGACTATGTCACCGCGGTCCATATCGCGAACGGCAACAGAAGATGGGCGGTGCGCTATGTTCCGCAGATGCTAGAGGGTCCAGCTCGCACTTGGCTCAACAACTTGCCCAAGAACAGCATCAATTGCTGGCTGGACTTCTCGGACGCCTTCATCAGCAACTTCACCAGCACCTACAAGAGGCCGAATAGGCCACAACAGCTGTCCGCTTGCAGGCAGCGAGAGGACGAGACAGACCGCGAGTATCTTACTCGGTGGAGTACATTGAGGAACACCTGTGAGGGTGTGAATGAAGCCCAGGCCATCACTTGGTTTGTGCAGGGATGCAGGCATGGCAGCATGTTGTGGCAGAGATTGCAGAGGGAGATGCCAAACACTCTGGCGGAAACCATCAAGATTGCAGATCAGTACGCACTCGGTGATCCTACTCAGCCCCTGATGGACTCCTCTGAGCCGAGAAGAAACTTCAGCAACAGCAAGCGCAACGAGTTCCGCAACAAGCGCAGGGGTGACCGAATAGATACTCGGTACGACCCTGAGGAGGTGAATGCAGTGACTGTTAGAGCTGGTGGTAGCCAAAGGCAGAAACCTGCTGGAGCCTACGGGCAGAACTAGAACCAGGGCCAAGGCAACAAGAAACCATTCCGTACTCCTCAGTCGGGTAGCGGCAACTCCGAGCAGCCGAGGAAGTTCGTCTTTGACGACATGAAGGATGGCCCATGCAGTTTTCACACTCACCACCCCTCGAGGCCTGCTAACCACACTACTCGGCAGTGCGAGTGGTGGGATGTGATCAAGAATGATGGCCTGCCTCCTCCTCCTCCTCTGCCAGCGGCCAATGCCAATGTGCAGCCTACTCGCGCACCCGCAGCTCGGCCGCCAGTGTACCCGAGAAGAGAAAATGTGAACCAAGTGGCTTTGGGAGCCAACCGGCACTTCAACAATGAGAGCTACCGCAACAACAACAACTACAACCGCAACAACAACAACAGAGGCAACAACAACAACTACCAGGGCAACAACAACAACGGCAACAATGGGGGCGGAGGCTCCAACCAGTACCAAGAGCACCATGAGAGCTACATGATCTTCACCTCTGAGCCAGTTGACAAGCAATCACAGCACAGGCGTGCCATGGAGGTCAATGCGGTGATTCCTGCTGTCCCTCACTACATGTATTGGTGTGACCAGGAAATCAGGTGGTCCCGAGTAGATCATCCCAAAGTGATGCCCAATCCGGGTAGCTATGCCTTGGTGCTGGATCCTACCTTCCTGGGTCCCGAGAAGAATGTGAGGTTTAGCAAGGTGCTAATCGACAACGGCAGCAGCATCAACATCGTGTACAAAGACACACTCGAGAAGCTTGGCCTGGCCGAGAACATGATGCTGCCCAGCAAGACCACCTTCCATGGCATTGTGCCCGGGATCTCGTGCAACCCGATTGGCCGAGTGTGGATAGATGTGCTATTCGGCACCAGGGAGAACTGCCGCACAGAGCGCCTGCAGTTCGAGGTGGTTGATCATCAGAGCCCTTACCATGCTCTACTCGGCAGGCCTGCTCTGAGCAAGTTCATGGCCTCTACTCATGTTGCATATCTGAAGATGAAGATCCCTAGTCCCAATGGCATAATTACAATCTCTGGTGATTACAAGAAGTCCATGGAGTGTGCCTCTGCTGGTTCCCAGTTGGCGGAGTCAATGGTGATTGCTGCCGAGAAGAAGAAGATGTATGAGGTGGTGGCTATGACGCAATCCGCGCAAGCTGGCGCGCAAGGCGTGCCGAGTACCCAACACGGGACCGCATTCCAGGCATCTCAGGAGACCAAGAAGGTCCAGGTCGACCCCGAGTTCCCCGACCGCGTAGCCATCATTGGCTCCGGGTTGGCGGAGAAATAGGAAAGCGACCTCATCCACTTCCTCCGTGACAATCGGGATGTATTCGCCTGGTCCAATGAAGATCTACCAGGAGTCCCGAGGGAGTTGGTTGAGCACTCATTACATGTGCGTCCTGATGCCAAGCCAGTGAAGCAGGCTATGCGCCGCTTCGGAGATGAGAGAAGGAAGGCCATTGGTGACCAAATCACCAAGTTGCTGATAAGCAATTTCATCATGGAGGTGCTGCATCCGGATTGGCTAGCCAACCCGGTCATGGTCGAGAAGAAGAAGGAGGATCCCAAGGCTGCCACTGCATGGCGCATGTGTGTCGACTACACCGACTTGAACAAGGCGTTCCCCAAGGATCCCTTCCCGCTACCTCGCATCGATCAGGTGATCGATTCCACTGCTGGTTGTGAACTGTTGTCTTTCATAGATGCCTACTCTGGTTTCCACCAGATTGCACTCAATCCTGCTGATCAAATAAAGACTGCTTTCATTACCCCGTACGGGGCTTATTGCTATCGTGTCATGTGTTTTGGCTTGAGGAATGCGGGTGCAACCTATCAGAGATGCATGCAGAAATGCTTGCACGACCAGCTCGGCAAGAATGTGCAGGTGTACGTAGATGACATTGTCATCAAAACGAATAAAACACATACTCTGCTTACCGACCTGGAGGAAACCTTTGCTAACCTACGCAAGTACAAAATGAAGCTGAATCCGAGTAAATGCACCTTTGGTGTCCCGGCTGGAAAGCTACTCGGCTTCCTGATGTCTATTCGGGGCATTGAAGCCAATCCCTCAAAGATAAAAGCTATTGAGAGCATGTCTTTGCCGAGATCCCTGAAAGACGTGCAGAAATTCACTGGTTGCTTAGCATCTCTGAGCCGTTTTCTGGGCCGAATGGGCGAGAAGGCCCTACCTCTGTACCAATTGATGAAGAAGAGTGACAAGTTTGTCTGGACCCCGCAAGCGGATGTGGCATTCAACAAGCTGAAAGCAATGCTGGCTAGCGCTCCCATCTTGGCTAGTCCGCTACCCAAGGAGCCAATGCTGCTGTACATTGCTGCGACTAACCGGGTAGTCAGTGTGGTGATTGTGGTGGAACGAGAAGAAGAAGGCAAGAGTGTGCAGCGCCCAGTGTACTATCTCAGTGAAGTGTTGTCCAGCTCCAAGCAAAACTACCCGCACTATCAGAAGATGACCTACGGCGTGTACATGGGCGCCAAGAAGCTAAAGCATTATTTCCAAGAACATCCTATCACGGTTGTGAGCTCTGCTCCCATCTCGGATATCATGGGTAACAAGGAGGCGAGTGGCAGAGTAGCCAAGTGGGCAATCGAGCTGGCCGCGTATGCACCCGCGTACGCGAGAAGAGAAGCCATCAAGTCTCAGATTCTGGCGGAATTCCTGGTGGATTGGGCCGAGGTGCAGTATGAACCTCCTGCGCCAGTTTCTAATTACTGGAAAATGCACTTTGATGGCTCGAAGTTGAAGGAAGGCCTTGGTGATGGCGTAGTGCTTACGTCACCCAAGCGAGATCAACTCAAGTATGTGCTGCAGATTCACTTCAAGGCATCCAACAACGTAGCAGAGTACGAGGCAGTGGTGCATGGCTTGCGAGTAGCCAAGGAGGTTGGCGTGCAGCGCATTATATGCTATGGCGATTCAGATCTGGTGGTGCAGCAAGTCTCTGGCACTTGGGATGCTCTAGATGCCAACATGGCATCGTATCGCTTCCTGGTGCAGTCTATGACTGGATTCTTCGAGGGCTGCGAGTTCTAGCACATCCACCGAGCAGAGAACGAAGCAGCAGATGAGCTATCCAAGTTGGGATCTTCTCGGCAATCCATCCCGGCGGGAGTTGCTTGAGCACTTGAGGAAGCCTTCCATCAAGCCTTCTCCCAACTCGGAGTCCATATTTGTTCCTTCTCTGCCAAGTGAGGAATCTGAGCCCATGGAGATTGACTGGGAGAATGCTACAGGAAACCCGGGGACTGCCGTCCTCTACTCGGGGACTGCCATTCCTTACTCGGGGACTGCCACTCCTTACCCGGGGACTGCCACTCCTTACTCGGGGACTGCCATTCCTTACTCGGGGACTGCCACTCCATACTCGGGGACTGCTGTCCTTAACCCGGGGACTGTCGCATTCATTGAGGAAGTCCTTGCTAATCGGTCTGGGCTTCAGAGAAGTGCGCCCATCCCTAAAGAGCAACCAGAGGTACCCGTCCCAATGGAAGTGGACGAACCAGTGTTTCCCACACGGGAGACACCGAGTTGGGCTATGCCCATATTATCCTTTCTAAGGGACGGTACTCTGCCAGAAGATGAGGTGACTGCAAGACAGATTCAGAGAAGATCTAAGGGCTACACTATAGTCCGAGATGTGCTGCACAAGAGAAGTGCCACCGGCGTGCTGCAACGTTGTGTGGACCCAGCAGAAGGAGAAGAGATCCTGGTAGAGATACACCAAGGAGAATGCGGGCATCACGCCTCTTCTCGGGCATTGGTCAAGAAAGCTTTTCGGCATGGCTTCTACTGGCTCACAGCTCTGCAGCAAGCCGAAGACATCGTGAGGAAGTGCAATGGCTGTCAGATGTTCGCAAGTAAGATTCACATGCCTGCTTCCGAGCTGAAAACCATTCCTATCACTTGGCCATTTTCTGTTTGGTGTTTGGACATGGTCGGATCCTTCCAGCCGGCTAGAGGCAACATGACTCACATCTTGGTCATGGTGGACAAATTCACCAAGTGGATCGAGGTGAAGCCTATTCGGAGGTGCGATGGGGCCACAACTGTGAAATTCGTGAAGGATGTGATCCTGAGATACGGCTACCCGCACAGCATCATCACCGACAACGGCACAAATTTTGCTGAGGGAGCAATGGTGCGGTTCTGCAGAGATAAGCACATCCGACTAGATGTTGCGTCTGTTGCGCATCCCGCTTCCAATGGGCAAGTTGAAAGAGCAAACGGCATGGTACTGGCAGGCATAAAGCCAAGGCTGATGGAGCCACTGCTGAAAACACCTGGGTGTTGGCTAGATGAGTTGCCAGCGGTGTTGTGGAGTCTAAGGACTACCCCTAACCGGTCAACCGGCTACACGCCATTCTTCTTGGTATACGGGGCTGAGGCCGTGTTGCCAATAGACCTAGAGCATGACTCCCCCCGAGTAACCCTCTACACTGAGGTGGAGGCGAGAGAAGCTCGAGAAGACGATGTTGACCTGCTTGAAGAAGCAAGAGAGCTGACTCTGTCACGTTCGGCTATCTACCAGCAAAACCTGCGGCGTTATCATAGCCGAAAGGTGAACCCAAGGGTTTTCCGAGAAGGAGACTTGGTCCTTAGGCTTGTGCAGCGCACAGCCGGGATGCACAAGTTGTCTCCTCCATGGGAAGGGCCCTTCATTGTGAGCAAAGCGCTGCACAACGATGCTTACTATCTTATAGATGCGCGCCCACCACAGGCGAACAGGGCAGATAAAGCTGGAGAGGAAACCAAGCGCCCTTGGAATGTAGCTCTACTCCGTCGTTTTCATTCGTGAGCAAAGATGTGTATGTACCCTCTTATCCGAGTTGAAATTCTATTCTGCAATCTGAAATTGATCTCGGGGACTGCCCTCGTCCAAAATTGCTCTAAGTGTTTCTACTCGGCTTTACCTTTTGCCTATTCGGTTGCTCTACTTCAAAATTCAAAGGTACATTGAGTACTGTGTTTAAACCTACATGCCAACTCTTCAACTTTGCTGCTGTCCGAAACCCGACTTCATGGCAAGCAAGAGAACAAGCAAAAGGTCCATGAGCACAAGAAAAATTACTAAGGAAAGGAAGAGTGCAGGAACCGAGTAGGGTGCTTTTATTACTGTTCTCTGTCTTATCTTTTCGGCTAAGTGGTGGGCTGCGTTACTATGATTGTTTCTAAGCGGCTAAGTATTTGCAGCTCTGCTCTTTAACTCTTGTGACTCGAATACCAAAAAGCAACAAGTTGCGGGTAGAGCTGAGACGAAAAGAGAGAGTGAATAAGAAATGCAACTCGGGGACTCGCATGATAACGCAACTCGGCATCAAGCCCAGGCTGAACAAATTGATTAAGTTAAAAATAACAAGTGGGAATAAAAATGAGTAGCAACGGAATAAATAGTCTGATACATTTGCACCCGGCATCCCGGGGATCTGATAAATGTTTGAGAAATAAAGCTGCAGGGTAAAATCAGGTTGAGGCGGCGTTCTCGGTGCCAGCCTTGGCTGCCTCCTCTTCAGCAGTGGCCTTGGTCGTGTCCGTTTCCAGGCTGGCGTCAACAGACTTCGCTGCCTCGTCCTCGGCGTTGGGCTCGGTGGCTACCTGGTCTGAAGTGGCCGTGGCCACCGAGACGGGCGTTGTCGCGGAGGTGGAGCCGCTGGCTTGGGCGCGAAGGTTGACGGTGTCGTCGAGGGCAGCTCCTGACGAGGTGCCGAACTCGAGCGCAGAGGTGTCGATCGACATCTCCACGTTCTCGTCCTCCTCATCGCTACCCGCGATGACCGCGGCCTTCCCCTTCCCGTCCTTGGCAGCTGGAGAGTCGAAGTAGCTCAGGTCCGGCTCGTCGGTGTCCGTCTCCTCGTCTTCATCCTCCTCCTCGCCCTCGTCCACCTCGGTGTCGGGCTCGGTGAGGCCGTCGATGAAGGTCGCTGTGTCGGCATACTGCGCGATCTCGTGAGCAATCACCTGGCGAATAGCCACGCAGTCGGGGTCCTTCTCCCATTTGGAGTCTTGGCGCATCTCACAGATGATCTGCATGTTCAAGTTCTCGTACCAGGTGGTGACGAAGAGCAGCATCATGTCTGCACCTGCCCGAGCTCCCGAGGCGCGCCATTTCTTCAGTTCAGCTTTCACACGCTGCAGCTTCAAGGCAAGCCCAGAGATCGTTGTCGGCGCGGAATCTTCAGGCCAGAAGACGCTGTGGATCTGGAAGGCGACGCGCACCAACTCGGTGCCCACGCCCGCTAGCCGCGGACACTGGCTCTGCATAATCAGGATACTCTCCTCGATTTCTGCTCTGGTGTCCATAGGCTCGCCCTTCTCAGCACGAGCTGCTCGGATCTTTTCCAGGGCGGGCACGCTAGAAGATTCAAGGTTGGGAAAGATTCCTGCAAGAGCTATCGAGAAGATCAGAAACGATAACAGAATGGAAGCGTGAAACGAGAAGAAGAGAAGAAAGGCGCAGCCGAGTAGCGTAGAAGCGGAGAGAAGGGAGCACTTACTGTTCAAGTCGTGGCGCAGTCCTAACAGCTGGGTCTTCCATGTTTCCTCGTTGGAGATGTGCTTCTCTTGGATCAAGTGGAGCTCCTCAAGCTGAGTGAAGAGCCCAGCGTTGCTTTTCGTCAGCACCTCACACTCCTGTTTGAGGGTTCTCTCCCTGGCCTTGGCTGCTGCTTCGCTCTTCGCCTTCTCGGCGATCACTCTATCCCTCTCGGCACCAAGGTTGATAGCATCCTGGAGCGCAGCCTGCAGCTGGACTTGGAGCTTCTCCATCTCGGTAGTGTGCTCTTTCATCAGCTCGACAGCCTGGCTGGACAACTGCTGCTGCACCTCAGCCGGTTTGAGGCAATCCTGATGTTCTTCAACAAACTTCTTATGATCTTCTGAAAAGAGCAGAGCACGGTTAGCAGAGAAGCAAAAGAAAGAAGTACAGGAAAGGCCGAGTAGACGGCAACGTACCTTCCAATCTCTTAATGGTGGCCTGGCCATTCTCGACGAAGGCACGGCAGTTCTCGTGCTCGTCAGTTAGGGCCTTCAGCTTCCCTGCAGAGTAAAATTAGTTAGCGCAAGAAGCAAAAGCGGGCGTAAACACCAAACGCAAGAACCGCGCAGCTACAAGCTTACCTTCAACTTCAGACAGCCTCAGAGTGCTGTTCATCACTTCCTTGTCGGCTTCCTCGGCGATCGTCTTCTCTTTTTCAAGGCGGCAATGCGCCTCTTGGCAATGGCATGATTCCAGAGTAGCCGACAATGCAATTTAGTCCGTTTCAGTACGCTATTCTGAGAAGCAAAAGAAACAAGAATCAGGCAAAGTACTTGAGATTCAACCCGAGAAGGCGGCTACTCGGGAGAGTGTACGCCTACTCGGCCAGAATCTCGGGGACTGGGTGATGGATAAGGAAAAGAAGAAGAGTAGAAAAGAAGTGAAAATGCAACTCGGAGAGGATGATTAGGAACTTACCGCGTAGGATTGCTCGAGGTCCTCGGCGTTCTTGCGGTGGACAAACATCTTGGCAGCAAGTGTAGCAGAGGTGGTCGAGACGGTCATGGGTTTGCAACCCAAGTCCACCTTGTTCCAATCCTGACGCATATGGTCGATGTCGCCCAGATCGATGCTGTTCCAGTTGGGGTTGCCGAGAACTTTGCTGTCCCACTTGGCATCGATGAAGCCGATCAGGTCGAGTACTTGCTCGAGGCTCTGGGACGTTATCGCCTGGTCTTGAACTCCCCGAGAAGCAATGGAGACGAACTTGTCTTGATTTGGGGCCGGGGGCCTGGAGTCCACTGCCACGGCTTTCCTCCCTTTCTGAAGAGCAAGATTCCGGTCTGTGGGGGAGAAGCCGACCTGGTGCTGATGGCTAACCTTCACCATGTAATCAGGGTAGCAGGGCTGATCAGCTGTAGCGGCGGCGGCAGGAACCGCATTGGGATCGCGGATAACCAGCTGCCTGGACTGGCCAGTTGATGTTGGCGGCGGCATGTCGGCAGCCCGCTTCTTCGCGACAACCGACTTCTCGGTTTTCTGCTTCTCGGTCTCCTTCTCCTCAGCCTTCTCCTTCTCGGTGGCTTTCTTCTCGGCTGCCTCCTTCTCTGCAGCATCTTGGGCACTCTTCCTTGTAAGCGGCCTGGCCGGAGGGCTGGGTGCAGCCTCGGTTGTCTGCACCGAGGAGGAGTCAGGCTGAGCGCTACCCTGATCCGTTGGTGGCGCCAGGGGCGCGCTATCCTGTGCGGCATCAGGCTGGGCGCTACCCTGCGCGGCGACTGGTTGCACGTCGCTCAGAGGGTAATGCCCAGTCGCGTCTTCTACCCGCTGCTCGGCAGCGGAATCTGGCTGTGAGGCATCCATTTCTTCTACCCGCGGCTGGGCCGCGGGGTCTTCTAGTCCAGCAGCCCCTGTTGCTGGCTGCTCTTCTCCTTCTTCCTGCCGCTCAAGGGCGGCGTCGGGTGCATCTCGGTCTCTTGCTCCTGGTTCTCCTCGGCGGTGTTGGCCGGAGGAGAAGGTGGCTTCTCTTGGTGAGCAGCGTCCTGCGCCTCCTGCTCTGCGCGGGACTGCTGCTCCATCTCGGCTGTCTGGGCATCGGTGCCCTCTGATCGTGCGTTGGCGGCGTCGTTCTCATCGCCGTCGAGGTCGATTAGATTGTCGACATCGATGGCAGCCTTCTTCTGAGTCTCGGTGGACGCAAGAGCGGCGTCCGCGTCCAAGGGGGCTCTGAAGAGAAAATTGGGGTCAGAAATAAGAAGAGGGCAGAGGAAATCAAAAGAATACAGTGAGGCGAAAGGATTGGGAGTCAACCAAGAAGAACGAGGTGAGCCAAAACATGCAACCGAGAAGGAACTTACCCCTTGCGGGAAGGAATCGCTGGCTTCTTTCTCTTCACGACCTTCTTAGTCGCCTTCTCGGTCGCCTTCTTCTTCTTGGCGGGAGGTTCTTGGGCGCCACTGCCTGTCCGTTTGCGGGTGGCAGGAGTGGCAACTGCAAGAGGCTTGACGACCTGGGCAGCCTCGTCCTCATCCTCATCCTCGTCTTCGCCGCCAGCATCAGCGACATCTGTGAAATAGAAAGGAAGAAAAGCACTTCAGAAGCAGAAAGCGATTGGTTTACGCTGCTCGCAAGCAGAGGGGATAAGTTCCATTACCTCCAACTTCATCATCAGACCATTCGCGAAGAGACGATTCTGCGGGACGATCACCCGCCTGGGCGGCGTCAGAAGAATCGAGCTGGTCCGTGGTCTCGAAGGAGGCCTGGTCATCTTCCTCTCGGTCAGATGACCAGTTGCCCTCAAAGCGCTCACAGCTCTCAGCAAGCTGGCGGTCAAGGACCTGAAAGACAGAGAAACATTGCAAATTAGCCGAGTAGCGTGAAGGCATTCTACCCGGATGGGCGTGCAGACACAAAGCACACTAAGCCTAGGGAAATTTGCTAAGTGTCCTACTCGGCAAGGCGTGCAAACAACAAGCACATTAAGCCTAAGTATCTCTCCTAAGCATGCTACTCGGCAAGGCGTGCAAACATCAAGCATACTAAGCCTAGGCAGTTCTGCAGAGTGCCCTACTCGGCGCGGAATGCAATTGCTAGTCGCGGCAAGGAGAGAAGGCTATCTACTCGGATTACATATATACTGGAAGAAAAGTAAGGAGAACGTACCCGTGGAATCGGCTTCGTGCGGCTGAAGGGGATGAACCCATACTGCCAGTTATCTCGGAGGCCCGTGGTCAGGATGGACCTTGCGTGCGCGGCGACGTCCGCGTTGCTGAGCTCGAACGTGGTCGTCCGAGTGCAATCGCGGGGGCCTCCCAGGTAGCACATTGGGTGGGAGCGCTGCTGCAGAGGCAGCACCCGGTTCCGGATCCAGCAGGCGACGGGGTCATCGCTCTTGAGGCCCTCCCCGATTAGCTCAGCGAGCCGCTCCTCCGTCTGCACAGCGTTGCGGTCGTTGGAGGGCTTCGTCTTCCAATTCTGCCCGGATGGAGCCCGGTTGCTCTAGGCAGGCAGGTTGATGCGATCCGTTATCGTTCCCCCCTTCGTGGCGGGGATATTCTTCACGTAGAGGAAGGACTTTTGCCACATACGGACGGAATCCAAGCCCTTAATGCGAGGGTGATTGGTTCCCGTCCGCTGCACCATCATGGCGCTGCCGGTGTCGGTTACCCGGCTGCCAGTGGCCGCGCCGTCCTTCTTCCCGGTACTCTGCTGGCGGAGATGGAAGTACTTCAGCCATGTCTGCACCGTGGGGCGGACGCCAAGAAAGGCCTCGCACACCACGGTGTGATAGGCGAGGAAGACGACAGCGTTTGGGGGGAGATGATGCATCTGAACCCCGAAATGGTCCAGAAAGGAGCGGAGGAAATCGGAAGCCGGCAGGCAGAATCCTCGCGCGAAGTGCGCGAGGAAGACGACATGCTCGCCCTCCCGCGGGGCCGGAACGAGTTCGCCGTCGGACGGCCGGCACTGAACACCAGGAGGGACCCTCCGGGTGTTCACGAGCCAGGAGCAGTCATCGACGATGACATCAGAACCAGCCCAGCCGGCGCGAGCAGCCATGGCACCGAGTGAGAAAGCGGTGGAGGATTTGGAAGAGTCTGTTGGAAAGAATGAATCCGCGGCGGCGCAAAGAGTTGCGCGGCGGCGGAGCGCTCGGTGGCGGAGAAGAAACAGAGAGGCGAAAGAAGAAAGTACGGAGGAAGGAGAAAATGAAGTTACCGATGGGGGTATTTATACCCTCTCCTCAGATTACCGTTACCATCGGGGTAGTGGGATCGATCGTGGCCATAATTCTCGTGTGGTGGGACCTGTGGCCGGTTAGAAACGCACGTAAGCGCGGAACGCGCGCGTAACGGCCACAGTCGATCTCACGACCAAATCGTGGCCTATTACTGCGCTTGATAGGACATGACGAGCCGGTGGGCCCACTCCGTGAAAACTGGGCGCGTGGCACGTCGTGTCCTGGGCAGCGAGACGTCGGGGTAGCTGATGCACGACACGTGTCCAGTTGCGGCACGGAAGGCTGGATTGTGCTCTGCGCTGCAGAGACTCTGCTGGAGAAATTCTCTAAGTCCTTTTACTCGGACGCCGAGAAGGAGACTAGCTCTATTCGGAAGAAAAGAGACCCAAGGTACTTTCCAGAGTGCTACTCGGAGGTTTCACTCGGCATCTTGAGGCTCAAGTGCTGTGGTGCAAAGATTGGTTTTAAGCTGGCAGAGCCTAGTGAACGAGTTCGCAAGACTCTACCAGCTTCGGGGACTGCTGTCGGGGGGTTACCCCCGAGTAGGGTAAAGGCAAGTGGTAAAGGCAACAGTCAGAAGGGAAGTTTGGTCGAGTAGCCGCCTACCCGGTACTTGCTACCCGGTTGACTGCTACTCGGTCTTACGAAAAGATGACCAGAAGGAGATATCAAGAGAGTTATGTCCGCTCGAGTAGAAGAGCTGGTCCGAGTAAGATTGGCGGGAATCTACTCGGGCCAGAAGTCAAAGGAGCCGTTCTGACACAGGATCCCGCGTATCCTGGGTCCGTACTTGGCACTATTCAAACTACTGTTCATCTGGGACCGGCCTGCCTGACAGCGACAGTGTGGAAGCAGGCGGTCGCAGGATAAGGGGGCCCTACTCTGTGTTTGGCACAGTGATACCAGACTGTCCCCTTGGTTTTGCCCAACGACTTTCCGGATGCAGCCAAGATTAGGAACCAAAGCTGTCAGCGGGAACTCGGAAGAAGGACGATGTGCACACTATGTCGACACTTGTCCATGTTTGGACGTATCCGGCTGGGCACCATGTATATAAGGTGCCCCGCCGCCTCCTGCGCGAGGATCGCATGCTGGGACACAAGGAAACCCTAGATTCTTGACCTAGTTCATCACGTAGAGAGAAGAGTGGCTACTCGGTAGCAAGAACATTGTACTGTGGCTACTCGGTGAGACACCAGAATACATAGAGAAAGGCAGGAGTAGGGGTTTTACCTCCTCACGAGGGCCCTGAACCTGGGTAGATCGTGTTGTTTGCAGTGTTTACTTCTTACCTCACGCGTCTACTCGTCGCGTGATCCCTCCCCGAGCACCTCCAGCGTCCATCGTTCCCACATCTTTAGCCATCCTATGGCATCTGCCGTGACACCACCACGACACTTTCCATATTTGATTCTTTCAAGTAAGAGGGAGAAGTACTATTTCTAGTTTGGTAGTCTATACCAAGCTTTTCTCTCTAAAATACCAAACTCTATCTAGCACACAAGCATTTGGAAACTAGGAAGTTGGGTACTGGTGGCAGACAGAATTTCCGGTTCACTTTCGAATCGGAATTTCCGGTTAGACCCGGAATATCCGGTTGAAACTTGAACCGGAATATCCTGTCGGGCGAATCAGCATCTAAATCCGAGGAGGTCAGGGTGAAGGAAGTTTTCCTGTTCTTTCCCCCATGCCCAACCTCCTCCTCCTCCACCATAGCCTCCGACCCCCTTTGCCCTAGCCCTCCCGGCTACTTCCTCCATTGGATTCTCAAGGCTTTGGCCGGATCCGATGCTCCTCCTCCCCTGGAACGTTCTCATCCAAGCATTTGCCTCAATGGAAGCGAGTAACTTCTATTTTTTGAATCTTGGGTGTTCTTGCCCTACCCCTTCTTTGAGACATGTTCTTTTCGAAATTTCTTAGTGGTAGATGATCCTAGGGTATCCCATTGCTTGCTAGAAACAATAGGTTAGCACCGCAATTAATCGATCTATTTTTAGACCTAGTTGAAAAATCAATCTAGTTCTGATTTCGTGGAACCAGAATATCTGGTTCAGAACTAAACCGAAATTCAGATTGAGTGTTGTCTCATTTTTTCCAACAATTAGAACTATACTGATCTTTTCTAGGAGTGTTACATGATCCTATTATGGTTGCTTTTCTATTGTATTGATGTATGATTCTATGCTTTGTCTTGTGTGCACTTACCTTATGTTATCCCTCCGTATTGCTATATTCACAGGTGGTTCCAATGTTGATGAGTTGGGCTCTCGCAAGCGTCCCTCCTACAAGGAAACAAGTGATGAGGAACCCGTTGACTCGAGGCCCTGGAGGAAAACTGTGAGCAAGGGGAGAGAAAAGTCCACTATACAGAAGAAGACCTCTTCCGCAAAGAAGAAAGGCAAAGAGACAATTAAGAACTACAAGTTGGATGTATCCAATCCTGAGTACACTCATATTCGCAATGGTGATTGGTACGCGGATCCAAGGGACACTGAGATTGAGGACACTCGCTTTTGGTGCTTGGAGTAGTCATGCATATTTTCTAATATCTATCTTCACTACAAGCATCCCGTCCGTCCAATGAATCCTACCAAGCTTCAGCTCCTCAAGGACAAGCGAACGTTTGCTCAGGATGCTAGTGTAGTAGAACGGTTCAATCTTGGTAAGCTCATGGAAACCCGTTGCCCATAAAACATTCCTCTTGTGGTTCAGTTCATGTCTACCTTGGTGATTGGGGATGACAAACATTTCACTTTGAAGTGGATGACTAGCTATACCTAATGTCAAGCTCAGTTCTTCAAGTTTGCTAGAGTTCTGGGGTACAAGTGGTCAGAACATCCTCCAGTTGGTCATCGTATGTGTGATGTCTATAGGCCATACCATGATGATATCATGGCATACATGTATGCTCTTGGTTTTGCTGTTGGAAGGGTGGAGGGACTTCTCCCTTTCTATGATCATCTAGTCTGCATCTTCAGGTCTTTCATTGCTCCAAGCGAAGGTAACAATGACGCCATCACTAGCCCCCTTGTCAACTTATTGGTTCTTGCTACAAAGTGCATTGAGGATCCCGATCCCACAAAGAACTATCATGTGGATGTCATGGACTTTATCTTCAATAAATTGAAGAATGCTATGCTTGGAGGGTACACTATCCCTTATGGTCCGTACATCATGATGCTTATCAATGATACCTTGAAGACTCGGATTTCAGCAGGTTGCCTATGGAGGACCATCACTTCAAGAAGTTGTACATGAAGAAGGCAAAACGCCGTGCTGCTCCTACTCCTGCTCCTGAGAGTGGTTCCTTTATGAGGGATGCTCGTGCTAGTGCTCCTGCTACTTCTCTATAGCGTTCCCACATTTAAATAATGCAAGAGAGCATGTGTTATTTTTCTAGTCCCTGGATCAATTGCTAGCACCACAGTACAAAATGAAATATCATGCAAATGCGTCAAAATCTATTACATCGCATGATCCAGTCTTTACAAAATAACATTACAACTTGCATAGTCTTAGAAGACTAACAAGATACGAAGTATAACAGCGAAAAACATAGTACAACATTGAGGCTCATATTTTTCATGTGCCACAGGCAAAAAATGTTGGCGGTAGACTCGAGATCCTAAATGAAATCCTCACTCGTCTTCAAATTAATCTACATGATGGAATATGCATCCACAAGGGGTCAATACAATTTAATGTACTAGAAAGTAACACTATGGTGGCTATAAATGGCAAAACTATATCCACATGGGTATTTGGCCAAGTGGAGTTTCGGCTAAGTTTGCATAAAGCCAGTTTTCTCCTACCTCTTTTGTAAAACAATCTTTTCTTTTCAAAGGGTGGCAACATTGGATTGAAATCCAAGCACCACAACTACTGTTCACTTAGTCAAAATTTTACTTATTGAAAACGGTGTTGAGATTCTTCCGTCATTCCTTGTCCAACTGCTCATAGTTGTCCATAACCGGGGACACGGCTAAGATCTTAGTTTGTTGACTCTGCAGAGTTGGTGCACTTTCACCTTCAGACTCAAATCAACCCAAACATCGTATACACCCTAAGTGCATTAAGAAAAGAAGAAGATTGAGACGAGATCTTTCAGAAGAAATTCCGCCACTGTTTGGCTTACCCGTTCCACCTATAATTATGCTACATATGCTTGTACGCCTCGTGAGTTCATTCAACTTAGTTGATCAAGACAAAGCCCATATGACTAAAGGCTCCACGGGAAGCTACTAAACTTAGAAGGAAATAGTAATCTATTTGTTCCTGGGTGTCCATCCGCAACTGTACTCCTTCGGTGAAAAACACCATAGACATGGCCCTAGGAAGCCACTCAACATAAACCAATCACATCCATTTTCCACCCAGGTGTTTCGTTGAAGTTTATAATTATACTTTTCCACAACATCATATAAAACAAATTTGTAGCATTGCATAGCATCTATCAAGCTCTAAGTCATATGATAACAATGTAATAAGGTATAAAGTGGTGGCTACACACTACTAGGATAATAGCATAGTGATACATCCAAATCGTATCTACTTTTCTGAACACTTCTGTTGTTTTTTCCCTCTAAACTTGTGAGTTTTGGATACAACTAACACGGTGTTTTCAGTAGAATTACTTTGGTGTCTCGTTTTTATGCAGAAAATCAACTTTTAGGAAATTGCCCGAAAAAGATCCTGAAGTCCTTATTTTACCCGAAGACCCCCGGAGCCAGAAGAAGAGCCGGAGGGGGGCAAGGATGGGCCCACATCATAGGGTGGCGCAGCCCCCCTTGGCCGCGCCACCGGGTGGTGTGGCCACCTCCTCCACCCCCTCGGGCTCCCCTTTCGACTACATAACCTCCCCGTGACCTAAAAACCGAGGGGGTTCGTCATATTCCAGAGAAAAACACTAGAGCGCCGATGCCACCTCAAAAACTCAATTCGGGGTTCAGAAATTCATGTTCTGACACCCTGTCGGGATGGGGATTCTGAGGAGATCGTTGCCATCGTCATCGCCACCACTTCTCCTTCAACCATCCATGATCCCCCCATCCATGTGTGAGTAATCCCCGCTGTAGGGTGAGAGGGATGGAAGGGATTGGATGAGATCAATCATGTAATAATGCCAGATTGTTAGGGCATGGTGCCTAGTATCCGTTGTTAGTGCTATATATCATTGTTGCAACTTGTTAGGCTTAATGCTTGTCACTAGGGCTCGAGTGCCATTATCTCAGATCTGAACATGTTATTGTTTCATGAGTATAATTATGTTTTTGATCATATCTGCACGTTTTTTACACACATTGTTGTCCGAAACCCGAGGCCACAAAGTGACAATAATTGGGACAACCCGAGGGGATGGCTATGACGTGAGAATCCCATGTGTTCACGAAGTGTTAATGCTTTTCTCCGGTGCTTTATTAAAAGGAGCACCTTAATTACCAGTAGTTTCCCTTGAGGCCCCGATGCAACGGGATGGTAGGACATAAGATGTTGTGCAAGTTTCTCATTGCGAGCACGTACGACTAAATTGGAACACATGCCTATGGTTTGCCTAGAACTTGGATGCTTTATTAGTATCTATATGCAATGCCTTGTTTTGATTATTATATGAACTATCGTATCTATGCAACGCCCGTTCATCCATCCCTATGCCTACAGTACTTTAATCACGTTGTTTTCCAAAATTGCTACTGATGTTACTATTTTACTCGTGTTGTTATATTACTACTGCTACTGCTATAGAACTGTTACCACTGATAAACTGTTGCGAGCAAGTCTACTTTTAGGTGCAGCCGAACTGACAACTCATCTGTAAGGCTTATAAATAGTCTTTGGCTCCTCATATGTCGAATCAATAAATTTGAGTTTTGCTTCCCTCGAAGACTGTTGTGATCCCCTATACTTGTGGGTCATCAAGACTATTTTCTGGCGCCGTTGTCGGGGAGCATAGCTTTATTTATTTGCTCACTTGAACATGATATTGTTCGCTGTAAGATTTTCATCATGGGTAAAACTCGTGATGAGAAAGTTCCTATATTACCATCCACTACAAGAAGAGGTACAACTCTAAACACCTCTGTTGCTCTTGATTCACCATCTGTAATGAGTAAGCTTCTCACACCACCACATGCTACACACACTGCTACTTCTGTGGAGTCTGAAATGCTTCTGATGCTTTTGATGATGCTTCTATTGTGCTTGATGATACTGGTTCACTAGGTCCTTTCCTAGATGCTACAATTGCTAGATCTAAATAAATTGAAAACACTAAAAAAACCTGATGAAAATTCGGGTACACCTATCAATTCACCTAGTCTAGAGAAAGTCCTAGTGATGATCTTGAGGAAACTTACATTGAACTTAATGATGACTTTATTGAGAAAGTTCAAGCTACTACTAGTGCAAGTGCTCTTAAGAGTCTTCTTGCAAGACGTGTTGGTAAATATAAAACTTCTCCTGATGCTAAGTTTAATACATCTCCCATACACATTAAAGATAAGGATTATGATTTCTCTCTAGATTTATCATATATATCCATTGTTGAGAAGGAAGCATTTTGTGGTACCGAAAATGAAAGTGTTGTGGAACATATGAATGATCTCTCATCTTTGAGTAGTTTATTTTCTGATGATATTAAGAAACGCACTTACTTTGTTGCTAAGATCTTCCCTTTCTCATTGAAAGATGAAGCTAAAACTTGGTTTAACAATTTGTCACCTGGATCTATTGATACTCCTATTGGTTTGGTTAATGCTTTCTTTCAAAAAAAATCCTGCTAGTGCTCAACATGATGCTTTGCAAAGAATCTTTAACTTTAAGCAAATTGAAGGAGAGAAAATGCTTGAATCTTGGTCAAGATTTTGTTCTTTACTAAGAGCTAGCCTTGGACATCCATTACCTAAAAATGAGCACCTAGATATATTTTATAATGGACTAACTGTTGAATCTAATTCATACGTGGATAGTTGTGATGGTTGTGTTTTTAGGAAAAGAACTCCAGAAGAAGCTGAGGAATTATTGGCTAATATAAGCAAGAATCATGATGATTGGACTATACCTGAGCCTACACCAAAACCAACACCCAAGAAGAGGGGAATGATTGAATTAAATGATGAAATGATGAAGGAAGCCAAGAAATCTCTTAAAGAGAGGGGTATTAAATTTGAAGATGTGAAGAATCTACCACCTATAGGAGAATTATGTAAGCCAATTCCTCATCCATCCACAATTGAGGTATACTCTCTCCAATATTTTGATAATAGAGATTTCCCTATTCTAAACCACCTGATCAATGCTTAGATGAATTTGATAATTATGTTGTTAAGCAAGATATTTTTAATATGAGAATGCAGAATCATCTAATGGAAGACTCTAGAGTTATTAATAATTTGCATGGTATTATTGAGAGAACCTCTAATGATGTTAAAATGCTTGTCAAACATTTTCATATGGTTCAAACTCAAATCGATCAACTTACTAAGGTGCAAAAAGATTTGTTAGCTAATGCTTCTAGAGAAAAACATGTTTATGAAATAATTACTAGAAGTGGTGTTTCTACTCAGCATCCCTTGTATCCTGAATGACATCCTAAAAGAATTGAACAAGATTCTCAACAACCTAAAAACAATAGTGCTTCTTATAAGGAAAAGAAGAAGAAACATAAAAATGTTGTAGAATCTCCTAAACATGCTAAAGATCATAATAGTATATCTATCTCTGATGCTGTAACTGAAAGTGGTAATGCTAAAAGTGATACTTCTGATAAAAAAGAAACTAAAGTTGAACCTGAAAAGCAAACTAAAACTTCAAAGTATACTAAGGAGGATTTCATTGCTAATAAACATGGTAATGAGAGAGAACATTGGGTACAAAAATCAATGGTTTTTCCTAATAAGAAACATAAATCAAAGGAAGAAGAACATTATAACAAGTTCTGTGATTGGATGAAACCTTTGTTTTTGCAAATTCCTTTGACTGATGCTATTAAATTGCCTCCTTATTCTAAATATATGAAAGATATTGTCCCTAACGAAAGGAAAATTCCTAATGAGGAAATTTCCACTATGCTTGCTAATTATTCTTTTAATGGTATGGTTCCAAAGAAGCTTGGAGATCCTGGTACTCCTACTATTACTTGTTCTATTAAAAATAATTATGTTAGAACTGCTTTAGCTGACTTAGGAGCAGGAGTTAGTGTTATGCTTTTTCTTTCTATAAGATACTCTCTCTGGAAAAATTGATACCAAGTGATATATCTTTGCAAATAGCTGATAAATCTGCTGCTATTCCTATTGGTATATGTGAGAATGTTCATGTTCAAATGGCTATTAATTGTTTGATATTAACTGACTTTGTTGTGTTGGAAATGTCTGAAGATGATAATATGTCTATCATTCTTGGGAGACATTTTCTTAACACTGTAGGGGCTGTTAGTGATTGCAATCAAGGGAAAGTAACTTTTGATGTTAAGGATAAAGAACACACGGTTTATTTTCCCAAGAAGGTTGATAAGAAATATCGTCTCAATTCAATTGAAAATATTGAGACCATCAAGATTGGAGAATTCTATTGTCCTATCCCATTGCCAAAAAAAGAATATGAAACTGTCATGATTGGGATTATGTCTATCAAAGCTGAGGTAACATAATCATTTAGTGAAAAGCAAAGTTTTGCTTCATATAAAAATTGTTTTGGTAACAAGACTTGATCAACCTTGTTAACAAAGTGATTTTGAATGAAGAAAACAATGTTTTCACTTTCACTTTTATGTTTCACCATGTTTTCACCATATTACTTTAGTATAATTATGTTTTCACCATCCACAATCATGTTTTCACCTTGTTTACTAATGTTACTCATGTTTTTACCACCCACATTTATGTTTTCACTATGTTTTCCAATGTTTTCACTGGTCATTTGCCTCTGGAGTGTCTTAGAACCTCTGTAGCTTTGGTTTTGCTTTTTTTTCGACCATTCTATAATTTTTTTCCTATTTTTAATTATTTATTAAATTCTGGAAATTGCTCGAAAATAAAGTTTCTCTAAAAATTCCAGAAAAATCATATTCAATTTTTACGTTAAAAATGAGGTAGAGAGGAACCTGGGGCACCCCAGGGGGCCCACCATGCATGCACACTACCAGGTGGCACGGGTAGGCCCTCGGTGCGCCAGCCCATGGTGTGGGGCCCCCTGGCCCTCCACTTGCTCTCCTCCCTGCCAAAAGCTCCACTCTATCACCCAAACTCGAAAACATTCCTGGAACCCGAGTTCTTGCTGTTCTTCCTCGTGATTTTTCGATCTCCTTGCTCAACCCATCTTTGTTGCTGAAATTTGGAGCATTTGCTCTCCGGTATGTGACTCCTCCGATTATCCAAGTAGAATTTTGTTTAGTGGAGTATTTCTTCAGTATTTTGGTACTGTAGGTGACAGGTTGTGTGATATAGAATGCTTGATTTGTGTGAAATAATTTAGTTTTGATGCCTGTATAGCCCTCTTACAAGTCTCTATAGTAGTTTCTATCATATAATTGCTTGAAATCTATTTTTATGATGCTTGTTAAAAATTTCAGAAATGGAGTATAATGTACACCAACTTGACCAGCATGAGTTGGAGGTGCATGAGGTCATGCAAGTACACCGAGAAAAAGGAGTATTCCCATCAATTTATCCATGCCATGAATTTATGCATGCTGTAGGAATTTTGCAAAGTTTCCAAACCATTGTCTCTAATGCAGGATTGGAACATTTCGTTGAGGGTGAACCTACCCAACACATAAAACTAACTATGTCTGTGGTGCAGGATTTTCGCTTCAGCTGGTCCTCGCCTAACCCCATGGTTCATTACAAATTTATAATAAAGTTGTCAACTTGCCTTTCGATGATTTTTGTGTAGCTATGAAGGTGCCACAATGGGGATCGCGTGAGAGGATAAGAGGGCAGCCCAAACCACTGATGGATTTATATAAAGAAATTTGCCAAGAGAGAAGCTTCTCAGAAGAGAGTGGTTAAGGTCGAAATATTCAACTCTCATCTATTCGATAGTTTTCCTATTTTATTGCCAAGTGTGTGCTTGCTACAAAAACTGCAAACAAGTTATCTGTTTTTGATCTAGTTTTTATCTCAGCTGCTTTGAAGCATGATAGGTCCTACAATTTTGGTGCTTTAATTGCATTCCGTCTTGCTGCTAACCGCGAGAAGGGCGGAATTTGTGGAGGACTCATTGCCTCTCGTTTACTAGCTTTGCATGGTGTGGAGCCACCCCATTTAGACTTTCAGTTTCCCGTAGAGAGGCTTGATCTTAATTCCATGATACAACATAAATTTCTTTCCTCTTGTGCTAACTTGAACAATTTATCCTATGAAATAACTTTCTCCAAGAAATCAATGTGGAAAGTAACTAAATCTAATAGAGTAGTCAATTTTCATGCGCCTCTTTTGCTTAACCTTAATGTTAGGGAAGGATGGTCAATCTGAGAGAGTGAATTTGATGCATACATTGAGGAGCATCCCCAGCATGTAGAGGATGCTAGAGAGGGGGAAGAAAATGATTTCGTCCATCCCTCTGACACTGCGGGGTTTCCGTACCAGCACCCCGGTTATGATTATGCGCCTGCTGCTTCATCTTCTTCATGGGCACTTGAGTACGACCATGCTAGGGACGACCCACCAGTGTGGGTTTACTACGCGCCGCGACTGATCTCCACTTAGGCCAAAATCCTAAGCTTAGGGGGAGGTATGCCGACATCACACTCATTTACATATCATGTTTCTGTCGGTTCTTTGTATATCCATGTTTTTGTTTCTTTCACTTTTTTTTGTTTTTATTGTTTTGGTTTTGCTTTCCAAAACGCAAAAATACCAAAAATATTTTTGGTGTTTCTCTTTATTTGCTTCTTTAGTTTCTTTTGTTGGTTTGCTTTACTTTCTAGTTTTGCTTTAATATTCAAAAATTCAAAAATATTTTTCTTTGTTTGCTTGTTTTCCTTCTGTTTTTGTTTTAAATCTGAGAACCCAAAAATATTTGTTGTTCTTCTTTGGTTTTGTAAAGTTTGCTGCAGAGTTCAATAGTCCTCCGTGACTCCATTGGAGCTTGGTTATCATTTTATATCATTCGATCCACACAAGTGAAGAGCAATAATGATGATTTACTACAATTCAAGTTGTGGTGAGAGGCTGGTATGAACTCTATTTGTTTTCATTTTTGTACATATACTCATCCATGTGGACATGCTTAGTTTGTTCGTGTAAGGTGTATGCTATTTAATGGATGCTTAGTAGTTCATGCTCTCTCATGATCGGTTCCAACTTACTAATATTAGATAGCATGTCGTATAAATGTTTGCTTGCATTGTTTTATTCATAGAAGGGTATTATATTGTGGTATCTCCCTCTAAATGTTTCACTTGAATTGACTTGGCACATGCTCACGCATGCATAAGACTGAAAACAAAAAGTCAACTAAGCATCGATGATTTATTTTGCCTCAGAGTATTTGTATCACTTTTATGCCCCTATTAAGTTTGTTCTGTCGCAAGTATAATTATGACAGTTGTTGCTCTCTTGATTTTCGCTCCTAGTCTATTGCTAGCCTTCACTTGTACTGAGTATGAGCTCTACTCGTGCATCCAACTTCCAAAAACCAAATTTTTCCAAATGTGTCCACCATACCTACCTACATGTTGTATTTAACCGCCACTCCAAGTTAATTTCTCATGTGCTACCTTTAAAACTTTTAAAATTATTCCTGTTTTGTGCCCCTGTTTTAGCTCATGAGGACGTAAATATATAATCTTTATCTCACTTGTTGATTGGACTTTACACACCTCGACTAGTGGCACATCCGCTTATCCAAATTGATAGAGGAGCTGGCAGCGGGGTGCCCAGACCTAAACTTGGTTACTATAAATTCTCTACACTACTTTTGCCCCTCATTTATCAGTCAAAGCATAATTGTTAAACAAAAGAGAAGAGGGATGACCTTCTACCCCAATTGTGTCCTTCAATGGGAGCCGCTTTTGTAAAGTCTAGTTGGCTTGTGACGTATTGTATTGTCTGTTTACTATTCGTTAAGATAAGCATACACCTCTGTTAAAAAATGTTTTCAATACCTCTGTTTATAAAATAAAAAGCTCAAGCACATGAGTTAATCCCTGCTTCCCTCTGTGAAGGGCATTTTTTTTTACTTTTACGCTGATTCTTCACTTTTGCACTTTATGCACCTTATTGAGAGCATAGTTGTCATTCTTAGTATAATGTGCTAGTCTCGGAACACGGTTGATTATGGTATAACTTTGATGCTTGTATCTTTGATATATTTACTTCTAGTCTTCACTTGAACCTCAGAGGTGCTCTGGAATTTATGTTTTGCTCCATTATTAAGGGCAAGCGAGATACCACTTTATCATATCTTATTATGAACATTGCAATCATGTAGATTGATATATTTCATGTTGCTTATCATTAGTGTGTTGGTATATTTTCATGGTTTGTATAACTATTAGGTGACTTTATTTGCATACTTATTATTATGAATTGTCTAAGCACTTGATCATATAGTGAGAATATTTATATCATATGAAACATATCTGTTCGTGAAAGTTCTTTTATTGCACTCAGCTGTTAACTGAATTGCTTGAGGACAAGCAATAAGCTGAGGTTGGGGGATGTGATACGTCCAAAACGTATCTACTTTTTCAAACACTTTTGCTGTTTTTTTCTCTAAACTTGTGATTTTTGTATGCAACTTACACGGACTTACGATGTTTTCAGTAGAATTACCTTGGTGTCTCGTTTTTGTGCAGAAAATCAACTTTCAGGTAATTGCCCGGAAAAGATCCCGAAGTCCTTATTTTTTACCCGAAGACCCCCGGATCCAGAAGAAGAGCTGGAGGGGGGAAAGGAGGGGCCCACACCATAGGTTGGCGCGGCCCCCCTTGGCTGCGCCACCAGGTGGTGTGGCCACCTAAGCCACCCCCTCGGGCCCCCCTTTCGACTACATAACCCCCTGACCAAAAAACCGAGGGGGATTCGTCATATTCCACAGAAAAACACCAGAGCGTCGCCACCGCCTCGAAACTCAATTCGGGGATTGGAATTTCCTGTTCTGACACCCTACCGGGACGGGGATTCGGAGGAGATCATCGCCATCGTTATCGCCACCACTTCTCCTTCAACCATCCATGATTCCCCCATCCATGTGTGAGTAATTCCCGTTGTAGGCTAAGAGGGATGGAAGGGATTGGACGAGATCGATCATGTAATAATGCCAGATTGTTACGGCATGGTGTCTGGTATCCATTGTTAGTGCTATATATCATTGTTGCAACTTGTTATGCTTAATGCTTGTCACTAGGGCCTGGGTGCCATGATCTCAGATCTGAATATGGTATTGTTTTATGAGTATAATTATGTTTCTTGATCATATCTGCAAGTTGTTTACACACATTGTTGTTCGGAACCCGACGCCCCAATGTGATAATAATTGGGACAACCGGAGGGGATGGTTGTAATGTGAGGATCACATGTGTTCACGGAGTGTTAATTCTTTGCTCTGGTGCTTTATTAAAAGGAGCACCTTAATTACCTGTAGTTTCCCTTGAGGCCCTGCTTCAACGGGCTGGTAGGACAGAAGATGTTATGAAAGTTTCTCATTGCGAGCACGTACAACTAAATTGGAACACATGTCTATGGTTTGCCTAGAACTTGCATGCTTTATTATTATCTATCTGCAATGCCCATGTTTTGATTATTATATGAACTATAATATCCATGCAACGCTCGTTCATCCATCCCTATGCCTACAGTACTTTAATCCTGATGTTTCCCACAATTGCTATCGTTGTTACTATTTTACTCCTGTTGTTATTTTACTACTGCTACTACTATAAAACTGTTACCCCTGATAAACTGTTGCGAGCAAGTCTACTTTTAGGTGCAGCTGAACTGACAACTCATCTGTTAAGGCTTATAAATATTCTTTGACTCCCCTTGTGTCAAATCAATAAATTTCGGTTTTACTTCCCTCGATGACTGTTGCGATCCCCTATACTTGTGGGCCATCACATAGCATAATATAACATAGTAAAAAATTATCATGCATACTACTGAAAAACTCTAATAATGCATATAGAAAATAATGGGTAGTTGATGGTTGTGTTACTTGACTTGTTGAAGTTGGTTAATAAATCACACTCTTCACAAATGATCGTTGCTCTCCGTACAATCTATACATTGAAAACACAACAACAAAATAAACAGGCATCCTAGCAAGCAAACATACAAGTGAAGAGAACATACCAAGCAACAACATAGCAAAAGGGGTTTAACCAAGTAGGCTAGGACAAGGTCAAAGTTTGAGTTTTAAAGATCCATTCTCTCTTGGTTCAATACTTGTTAAGGGGTTCCAAGAGTTCACTTGGGATAGTCTAGATTGAGTTTGAATGATAAAACTTTATTGAAAACTTATTTATCCAGGAAGTTTCAAGAGTTCACTAAGGGATGATAAAAATTTATTGAAAACTTATTTATCCAGGAAGTTCCAAGAGTCCACTAAGGGTGATCCCACCATTTATTAAACCAAAGTAACACGTGACATTATTTTAGCACTTAATAAATTTCTCAAAAAGTATCAAGGTGCTTGGGCTAGGTTTTCCATTTGGGTCAATGGTTGGACAAAAAAAGATGAAAACATCATCTTGAGTAGGTTGTAGGGTTGCTCCAAGCCTTCATATTGTTGGTCCTCTTGGAGATCATCTTCAGGCTCCCATGTAGCTTCCTCCTCAGTGTGGTGACTCCATTGCTTCTTGTAGTACTTTATGGATTTTGGCTTAAGTGTTTAGAAACAAACCAGGTTTACTAGAATCTACTAAGAGGTTTGGGCTACTAGGGTTTTTTATCAGGTTCACATCATGAATCATAAGATTTGGGAATGATCTTGAGTAAGGTCTTCCATCTTCTTCTCATTCTTCTAAGTATTTCTTTAGTTCTTGATGATGTTGTTCACCACTCTTGCTTGATGATGTAGGAATCCTTCTTCATGCGGTGACTTGATCTTGATGTCTTCTTAATTCTTGATGACTTGTTGATTCTTGGCTTAGTCCTCAACTCCATATACTACTACTGTTATTTGGCTAACATGCATTGAGTGTTGGTCTTGATCAAAATGATCACACCACAAAGTCTAATTAGGAAAAAAGAATAAAGAATATAGAGAGATGTGGTTAGTCTTCTTGAAGTTACTCTTGATCCCTTCCAGTACTTCCACTTCCTTGAGTTTCTTCTGATTGTGGTGAAGTATATGTTCTTCTCTAAGTGCTTTAGTGATCTCTCATGTACTTCTTCTTGTTGAGTTGACGAATAACATCAGAAGTGCCCTCTAGTACTTTAGGGACGTAGTCTTCTTTAGAAGATAAGAAATTTTGGAGAGATTGATAGTATATATGAGTACTAGGGTTCATGGTACTAGTTGGTCTTTGTATGTGATTGACTCATACTAGTGACTTGGTCTTGGATTCCAAAATAGCCACAACATCGAAGATAGAAAGATAGAAATAAAATCTAAGGCATGATCAAATGGGTGGACCTCCATGATGGATTTTTGGCTAAACTCGCATAGATATGGTACAAGGGTTTCCAAAATGTTTAGGTACTGATGTCTCTGGTTCAAGGTTACTAAATGGAGCAATTTTGCTTAATGAACCATTTTCAAATTATTTATGGAATTGAATTTATGTAAAAAAAATACTCAAATGGACGACTTAAATCTAAATTTAAATTTAATTTTTTCCAAAAGTATTTTGTGACAAGGATATGAAATTACACATCCTAAGGTTTCCAGAAATATTTTATTTGCAAATTTTAGATTTGTAGAATTTGAATTATGCCAAAATTCATCAAACAAACATATTTAAATTTGTGCGACATGGCCTTCTCCATCCCTTCTTCCGGCGTGCACCGCGAGGAGGGCCAGCAGACCTCCGGAACCCTGCCTCTTGTGATCCTATACGGGAGAGGGGCGATCAGATTTTTGGGGAGCGCACTCGCGCGACTGCCGACGGCGACTACTTCCCAACGACGACTGGTTTCCAGATCTCGGCAACCTCTTCATCGATGACGACATGGCCGACAACGACAACATCGCAGCCGGTGCCGCTGCACCGTACGTATCTTTCTCTCATATGTACGAGATGCTACTGCAATTCTTTTGTCTAGTTCTTGTTGTAGATTGGATCGGTTTCTCTACTGCACTAGATTTGTGCTTAGTACAATTGTTGCTGTCATGATTTACTTGATGTTATTTCGGATTAAATCATATGCTAAATTGCTTTTATATCCAACAATCCAAAAATCTGATTATAGGCAATTTATTACACATGCACCGTCCATCATTGCGGCGACAAGGCCAAACCCTTTCAAGGGTGTGGATTATAAGAGGTGGCGCACGAGAGCAGTGCTATGGTTTCAAACCTTGCGCTGTTATGCGGCCACCAAGGGTAAGCCTGAGGGCGATCTCAATCCAGCACAGCTGGAGGCTTTTGAGAATATGGACACTATGTTTAAAAGTTCCCTCCTCGATATTATTGATGATTCCATTGTGGATCCGTATATGTCGTTTGATAACGGCAAGGATATGTGGGCTGCACTCGAGGCCAAATTTGGGGCCTCGGATGCTGGCAGCGATCAGTATGTCATGGAGCAATTCTATGACTACAGGATGACTGATGAGCGCTCTGTTGTTCAACAGGCTCATGAGATACAGTCACTCGCTAAAGAACTTGAACACTTTAAGTGTATGTTACCGGACAAATTTGTGGCCGGAGGCATTATTGCCAAGCTTCCATCTTCATGGAGCGCCTTTGCTACTTCTCTAAAACACAAGAGACGGGAGTTTTCTGTTTTGTACCTCATCAGATCTCTTGATGTGGAAGAGAATGCGAGAGAAAAGGATACACGTGCTCGGGTTGCTGAGGTAGGTTCTGCTGCCCATGTGGTACAGAAGAAACACTACCCGCTCAACAAGCCTAAATATAACAAGAAGAATTCCGAGGGTAAAGGCAAAGCCGATAGCAAGTTTAAGCCGTCGCACTCTACCAACTTCAAGAAGAGGAAGGGGTCATGTCACGTTTGCGGTGAACTGACTCATTGGGCTCCAAAATGCCCCAGACATTATGAGTTTCAGTAGAAAGACCGCTAATATTGTCATGGCTGACACTAAGATGAAGGATTCTGGGTACGGTATAGTTCCTACTATTCTTTCAGTTTGTCATTCACCTGAATGGTTAATTGACACAGGTGCTAATGTACATGTTTGTGCTGATGCTTCTATGTTCTCCTCTTATCAGGTCACAGGGACTTCCCCCGTGCTGATGGGGAACGGGTCACATGCTACTGTTCGTGGTGTTGGTACGGTCGATCTGAAGTTTACTTCGGGGAAAATCGTGCGACTGAAGAACGTTCATCAAGTGCCCTCCATCAATAAAAATCTCTTCAGCGGTTCACATATGTGTCGCGATGGTTTTAAGTTGGTTTTCGAGTCTAATAAAGTTGTAATTTCCAAGTATGGACAATTTATTGGTAAAGGCTATGAGTGTGGAGCCTTCTTCCGCCTATCCTTGTCAGATATTTGCACCAAAGTTATTAATCATGTTTGCCACGATAATGATTCTGACGTTTGGCATTCACGACTTTGTCATATTAATTTTGGCTGCATGAAGCGATTAGCAAATATAAGTTTAATTCCGAAATTCAGTATTGTTAAAGGTTCCAAATGTCAAGTGTGTGTTCAAGCTAAGCAACCTCGCAAGTCTCATAAGACTGTGGAGGCGAGAGACTTGGCACCACTAGAACTTATACATTCTTATCTTTGTGAGATGAATGGCGTATTGACAAAAGGTGGAAAGAAATATTTCGTGACACTTATTGATGACTCCACTAGATATTGTTGTGTGTATCTTCTGAAATCTAACGATGAAGATTTAACTTATTTCAAGAACTATAAGGCCGAAGCTGAGAACCAACTTGATCGTAAAATTAAACGGCTTAGGTCTGATCGTGGTGGAGAGTATTTTTCCAACGAGTTTAATTCTTTTTGTGCGGAACATGGAATTATCCATGAGAGGACGCCTCCCTACTCGCCTCGGTCAAATGGGGTGGCTGAAAGAAAGAACCGGATGTTGTCTGATTTGGTTAAGTCCATCTTAGATACTTCGGGTCTCTCCAAGGCATGGTGGGGGGAGGCGCTGATGACTGCATGTCATGTCCTAAACCGAGTTTCCACAAATAATAAAACCAAAACTGCATTTGAGGAATGAGAAAAGAAAAGGTTGAAACTCTCCTACCTACGTACTTGGGGTTGTTTGGCGAAAGTCAATATACCAATTCCGAAGAAGCGCAAGCTTGGACCTAAAACCGTAGATTGTGTTCTTCTGGGCTATGCTTTTTAATACCATTGGTTATAGATTCTTGATAGTAAAATCTGAGGTATCCGACATGCAAGTTGGTACAATTATGGAGTCGAACGATGCGACTTTCTTTGAGAACATATTTCCTATGAAGGATATGCCTAGCTCATCAAATCAGGAGAAACATGTTTCATCTAGTCAGGAATTAGCTGAGATTTCTGAACCCACCATTCCGATAGAACACGTTGAGAATCCCGAGGAGGATGACAATGAAGTTCCTGTAAGGAGCAAGAGACAGAGGACTGCAAAGTCCTTTGGTAATGATTTCATTGTGTACCTCGTGGATGACACACCCAGGACCATTTCAGAAGCCTATGCATCTCTTGATGTTGACTACTGGAAGGAGGTTGTCCGTTGCGAGATGGATTCCATCTTGGCTAACAGAACCTGGGAAATCACTGATCGTCCCTATGGGTGTAAACCTGTAGGTTGTAAGTGGGTGTTCAAAAAAAAGTTTAGGCCTGATGGTACAATTGAGAAGTACAAGGCAAGGCTTGTGGCCAAGGGTTATACCTAGAAAGAAGGTGAAGACTTCTTTGATACTTACTCACATGTGGCTAGATTGAGCACTAATCGTGTGCTACTTTTACTGGCTGCCTCGCACGGTCTTTTCGTTCATCAAATGGACGTTAAGATGGCTTTCCTTAATGGAGAGTTGGACGAGGAAATTTATATGGAGCAGCCAGATGGTTTCGTAGTACCCGGTCAGGAAAGAAAGGTGTGCAAATAATTGAAGTCATTATATGGCCTCAAGCAAGCACCTAAGGAATGGCATGAGAAGTTTGAAAGGACTTTGACTACTGAAGGATTTGTTGTAAACGAAGCTGACAAGTGTGTGTACTATCGCCATGGTGGGGGCGAGGGAGTTATTCTATGTCTATATGTTGATGACATATTGATATTTGGGACCAATCTTGATTTAATCAAGGAAGTTAAGGATTTCTTATCTCGTTGTTTTGAGATGAAGGAACTAGGAGTAGCTGATGTTATCTTGAACATCAAGCTATTGAGAGATGATAATGGTGGGATCACACTGCTAAAGTCTCACTATGTGGAAAAGGTGTTGAGTCGCTTCGGGTATAGTGACTGCAAGCCTTCTTCAACTCCATATGATGCTAGTGTGTTGCTTCGAAAGAATCGACGGATTACTAGAGATCAACTGATGTATTCTCAGATTATAGGCTTGCTTATGTATTTGGCGAGTGCCAAGAGGCCTGACATCTCTTTTGCTGTGAGCAAATTGAGTCGGTTTGTTTCCAATCCGGGAGATGATCATTGGCGTGCGCTTGAGAGAGTTATGTGCTATTTAAAAGGCACTACGAGCTATGGAATTCACTATACCGGAAACCCGAGGGTTCTGGAAGCATATAGTGATTCTAATTGGATATCTGATGCTGATGATCTTAAGGCCACTAGTGGTTATGTTTTTAAACTTGGTGGTGGCGCTGTTTCCTAGAAGTCTTGCAAGCAGACCATCTTAACGAGGTCAACTATGGAAGCAGAACTCGCAGCATTAGACACAGCCACTGTTGAAGCAGAGTGGCTTCGTGAGCTCTTGATGGACTTGCCTGTGGTTGAGAAACCAATACCCGCAATCGTAATGAACTATGATAATCAAACTGTGATCATCAAAGTGAAAGGTTCTAAGGATAATGCGAAGTCATCAAGACATGTGAAGAGGAGATTGAAATCTATCAGAAAATTGAAGAACTTTGGAGTTATTGCGTTGGATTATATCCAAACATTTATAAACTTGGCAGATCCCTTCACAAAGGGTTTATCACGGAATTTGATAGATAATGCATCGAGAGAGATGGGTTTGAGACCCACGGTATGAGTTGCCCACAGTGGTAACCCACTCTATGTGATCGGAGATCCTGTGAATTAGAAGTGGGAGACAAACTGTTGGTCGGCTGAGAGGAGAGTATCCTTATATTTTATCCCACTCCATGAAGATGCAATACTCTCTTAATCTGTATGGTAGGTTGACATTTGTCTTAATGTGTTCCAAATGTCTTGTTTATATAAGCAGAGATGTGTCCTGCAGAACATCTCCTGAGGAATTCACCTATATGAGTCTGACTGTTAAACGTCGCAGTCTATGAGAATCGGGTGCTCTCTAATAAACTCATGAAAGGCTTTCGGAGTATGACGTATACGCTCCACCCGCGGGGAAGCCTTGCGGCAGCCTAGTATCGGTTCAGACGTTGTGTGAAACTGGTATCACAGAATACTTGTAGTTTAAGGCGTAGTCCACTATTCAAGTTGTGAACTAATGTAGCATAAGGTTCTAAGTGGAAGTTCAACTTAACAGTCTCCACTAAACACCGGTATATAAACAATGTTTTGAAACAGAGATCATGAGTTGTGCCAATGAAACTTTGTGGGGATTGATGGAATTTTATATTGGCCTAGTCCCATATTCACTATATTGGGCTCAGCCTTAAAGCCCAACTAAGCCCAACTAAATTTTGAAATTGTCATGACCCATTCATGAATAATAAAAGTGGGGAGTGGGTATAAGGTTAGCCATTCTAGCTCATGTATGAGGTTGCAAGGCAAGAGGAGAGGTGTGCCACACGCGCGCTCCTCCTCCGCCGCCCGTCTCGCCACGCCTCGTCACGTCCTGACGCGCCGCGGGTTGCGGGAATGAGCCGAGCCGAGATTCGACTCAGACGTGGAGTCACGCCCACGTCTCTCCCAGCCCGCAGTATAAATACGCGCATACGGTAAACCCTAGCCGCCACTTCGTCATATGGTTTCGCACCGTTCCAAAGCACAGCGCCGTCAATCAAGGCTTCTCCATCCCTTCTTCCGGCGTGCACCGCGAGGAGGGAACCCCGCCTCTTGTGATCCTGTACGGGAGAGTTTCTGGGGAGCGCACTCGCGCGACTGCTGACGGCGACTACTTCCCCAACGACGACTGGTTTCCAGATCTCGGCAACCTCTTCATCGACGACGACATGACCTACAACAACAACATCGCAGCCGGTGCCGCAGCCGGTGCACGGTACGTATTTTTCTCTCATTTGTACGAGACGCTACTGCAATTCTTTTGTCTAGTTCTTGTTGTAGATTGGATCGGTTTCTCTACTGCACTAGATTTCAATATTTGCATGCTTAGTACAATTGCTGCTGTCATGATTTACTTGATGTTATTTCGGATTAAATCATATGCTAAATTGCTTATATATTCAACAGTGTGGTCACCAACAGTTGCCGGTGCCTGAGCGCGGACAGCAGCTACGACCCCGGGGAGATGGTGACCAACATTAGGAGCATCGCGAGACGCCGGCAGGGGCACGCTTGCGCAGCAGCCCGTCAAGCTCCAAAGCTCAAAAATTTGCTCGCTTAGATCATCGGCCCGGAAGAATTTTACAAGCATCCGTTGTACTTCCTCCATTCAACAATATTCTCTATTTGTTGGACAAATGGAAACAAGTATTGTTGAACAAGGGAGTAGCTGCCAAGTCATTCGATCAGCTGTAGCTGCTCTCAAACCGGAGTGGAGGAGCCTCCTTCAGATTGTAGATAACTGAATGTGTGGAACTAGAATATACTCTAACAAATGTTTCTGTGCGTTCTGATTATAAATTATCCTGCATTTTACAAGTTTTAAGAAATCATGTGGATCACTAACCGTGAGCAAATTGGAGCTAAAATGAGCAAGTTCATTCTGTTACTGGTGTTGTCAGCGTAAGTTTAAGACCACGGCGTTGGGCATTTGCCCTGTAGATGAGAGGGAAAAAACTTCAGTTCAAATTGCAGATACGAGGAATTCTCATCACTGTCCATAAAAATGATCATACTTTTCCTACGGCGAAGTGGTTTTCGTTTTTAGTATATTTCAGAGACAAGGAGCGTACTCATATTTTCTTCAGCAATGTATACGAACAGATGATACGAGCAATTTCTAACCAAAAAAATGTTTAGAGATCAGACAGCAGTTCTCGTTGCTTACGTATCAGCAGTGAGCAGGTGCTGCATAAACAACGATATTCCAGTTCTACATGGCAAGGTGTTACAATTTCGTAACATGTGATCTTAAGACAAAAGAATCATACTGCGCCGTCAAAACACAGAGCTATCCGTGCTCCTACACTTGCAAAGGCGAAAAAGAAAAGATACTTAGAGAGCTCAGAGGACTGCAGATGAGCTTTCTGCCTTGCTCAGAGCTTCCCCAACAGGAGTCGAGGCTTCCGTGGAAGGCCGCGTTCCCATGTCGTTCCTGCCAACCTCTTCAAGCATCCTCACCATATCCAACATCTTAGGCCGACGTTCTGGGGTCCTTGAGACGCAAGCCATGGCGATCTGGAGCATCTCCACCATCTCCTCCTCTATGTTAGGGTACCTCATCAGCTCGCCGTCAAATACTTCGGCAGTCCATTCCTCGCGGACAACAGATTGCACCCACCTGACAAGGTGAACGACCTCATTGCCTCCGCCGGTTATCTGAACTGGTGACTTGCCGGTGAGGAGCTCGAGTATGAAAACACCAAAGCTGTAGACATCAGAACACTGAGTTGATTTCCTCGTGTCAGTGATCTCAGGTGCGCAATATCCTAGGGAACGGGACCTTGCAGTTATCGGGTTCATCAATACTGCCAAGCCAAGATCGGCGATGCAGCCATGTTGCTGGCTGTTGAGGAAGACATTTGATGCCTTGATGTTGCCATGAACAAATTTCCCATTGTTCTCGGTGTGAATGTGTGCGACTCCTCTTGCTGCACCCAGGGCTATCCTTACTCTAGTTTCCCAGTCCAATGGCGTTCTGTCTAGTCCTCTCCTCCCTGCATGGGAAAAAAATGTCAGAATTATGAGATGCAAGTCAATTCAATTTGGGTTACCAATAAATGCAAATGGGTAATCTTGTGAAGTGTTCCATTTCAGATTATCTGTGTTACTGTCGCAAGCTCACACCACAATCAATGCTTGCTCGTTTCTGGATAAGATAATATATGCATACATCAGAAATGCTAGTGGCAAAGGAGGCTAGCAAACCTAAACAATTAAAACCCAACTATTTCTGGACTAGAAGTATCTAGTATAATAGTATTAGTTCTTGTTCTCCACCACGATACTGATGTATCACAGCAGTCCTTCTCTGGTCCTGAAGCTGATAGTGAATTAGGGGATGGGTTATGACAGTGACCACCAACGCTAACAATTTCAGAAGTCTCACCAAATAAACTAGACAACATTAGCTTCCTAGCTAGGGACAAAGGTCCACCGTTATTTGTTGCCTTTATCTTCCAGACATTATCCCTGTTTACCATTTCTTGTGCCTGTCCATAACTCCATATCTTTTAGTTTGAGTTCTTGCAAATATCCTCAGTGTGCCATTACTAACAAGTTAAGTCTGCAATGTGAAATCTGAGTTCCAGGAGTTTGGTAATTAAGTACTTCGATGACAAGATGCCACGATTAACGATTAACATAACATAATTCAGGAAACAGATTCTCATGCTACCATATTGGCCTGACTAGTTCACCACCTGGTTCAAAAAGGCGCGCGTAGGCTGTAGGCGATAGCAAAACGCCTAGCGCTTAATTGCGCATAAGCGTGCGCTTTGCTCAGAAAAGCGCAAGGCGGTGGCAAAACGCATAATTACCGCCTAGCGCTTGGCATGTGAGTGTGACCTCAAATACACATGCAAGTCAATGCAGCTAAGCATGATAATGAAAACTCGAGGCATACCTTAGCGGCTAGATCTAAGAATGCAAGAAAACTCAATTTAGACTAACAATCCAAGATTTAGTAGTATAAGAAAATATAACATGCTAACCCTTGGTGAAGCAAGTAAAGTAAGCTCAACTTTTAGAGAAGGAAACTAGTCCCAAGCATTCAAGCAAGAAAAAGGAAATTGAGCAATGCAATCAAAACAGAGGAAGTGCAAGTAACCATTAATAGATCAAGACTAAGGACCTATAGCGTAGTTGTTAGCCCTTTTATACTTCACTAATTTTATCATTATAAGCTCCTAGAAGTTGTCCGCCCTGTCTGCAATGTGATCAAGTCAACAGAACTTCTGTGAGCTAAAAAAGCTGCTTACTAACATACAACCCTAACCCCTTTCCCAAACAAAAAGCAACCTCAGATCTCCATGTAAAATTAGAATATCACCGCTACTGCGACAGCTCCTAAATCCTAAAAAGGCCTTTCTTCAGTGTCGGTTCACTGTTGGGCAGGGACCATGCTAGTCTTCTCAGTACCATTCCAATTTTATCAGATGTCCCCGATGGGACCACTAACATCATCCTTGCCGTTACAGTTCTAACAACCAGCGGCATTGATCAAACAATTAAAATTTGCAAATTCATCTGCCACATTTAGCATCCAAACTGTGAAAGTGACATCAAGAACGAGAGATAGAGAGCAAGAAGCATACCATGAAGCATGTTGGATACACTTCCTCTGCTGTAGTAATCATACACGAGCAGCTTCTCGTCCTTGGAGTAGTAGTATGCCCTGAGCTCTGCCACATTGTCGTGCCGGATCCGGCCAATCAGCTCCATCTGCTGCTCAAACTCGCGACGCCCCGCACTGACCTCCTTGAGCCTCTTCACCACCACCGTCGTCGCATCCTCCAGCAACGCCCGGTAGGCCGTACCAAACGCCCCCTTCCCGAGAACCTCGGCGGAGGCGTGGAGAAGGTCCTCCAAATCGAACGCCAATGACGGCCCCTCGAAAAACACCAGCCGGTTGCCGTCCCCAGACTTGCCGGTGACGGCCTTGGACTCCGGAGACTCCCTCCCCTTCTTCTCCCCGCCCTTCCCGGACATCACCCGGTCCCCCTCGTCGCCGGCCCGCCTGTTGCAGAATGCTATCAGGAGCACCGCGACGACAGCGAACACCAGGACACACCCGCCGACGACAATGGCAAGGACGACCGCCTCACTGAGGCGCGGCCGTTTCTTGCCGGCCACCGACGGGGACAGTGACGACGGCGGAAGAGCCGGTGACACCGGCGCCGACCGCGTCATGCTGTTCCCGGCGAAGGCCGTGTCCGGGAACCTGAGCAAGGACTTGGGCACGGGGCCGTCGAGGTGGTTGTTGGAGAGGTTGAGGTACTGGAGCGCCGGGAGGCCGAGGTCCGGAACGCCGCCGGAGAGCGAGTTGTTGGAGAGGTTGAGCGCGAGGAGCTGGGCGAGGCTGGACAGCTCCCCGGGCAGGCTCCCGTTGAAGCCATTGAAGGAGAGGTCGAGCACCTGCAGCCTCCGCAGGCGCGCGAGCCCGGGGGGCACGGCGCCGGAGAAGGCGTTGAGCTGGAGGTGGAGCCCCGTGAGGCCCTCGAGCGCGAGGAGCTCGTCCGGGAACGCGCCGGAGAGGGTGTTGGCGCGGAGGCTGAGCACCTGCAGCGCGGTGAGGCGCCCGAGCGTGCGGCGCGGCACGGGGCCCGAGAGCGCGAGCCCCGGGAGGCGCAGCTCGACGACGCGGGAGCCGTCGGCGCTGCAGGTGACCCCCGTCCAGTTGGCGCAGACGGGGAGGGATGCGGCCCAGTTGATGCGCGGGCGGCCGCCGCCCACCCCGGCGAGGAAGTCGAGCAGCGCCGCGCTGTCGGCGTCCGGCTCGGGCGCGGCCAGTGTGGCGCAGAGCAGCAGGAGTGCGGCTAGGCAGAGCAGCCGGGGCGGCATGGCGCCGCGCCGCGTGCGTGTCGGGGGGGATGTGGTGGTTCGAGCTGGGTGTGCTGTTGCTTGGATCTGAGCAAGGTGGACGCGGAGTGGAAGCGAGGGTGGCTGCTGCCTGCTGCGCTTGCTTGGCTTGGGGAAGCGTGTCTGTTGTGCGAGAGCGAGGCGAAGGCCGAAGCGGGGAAGAGTTGGGGAGTTGGAGCTACGCAGGCAGTAGGGGGCGTGTGGGGATCGTGGATTGGTGCTGGATTTGTGGGAGCTGCATGTGCAGGGAATGGTGGGGTGATGGGCTAGGGAGCGGCGGGGCAGCCTCCGGCGCGCCTTGGGTGGTGACGTGGTGTCGGTCAGACGGTCACCGCGCGCCGAGCGATTGTGCGCCGCGCTGGACACGAGATGCGCTTCTAGCACCAGACGGACCTCACAGCCGCGCAGGCGCGCAGGGGAAAGATCTCTGCTCGGTTCGTGCAGTCACGGGAAGGAAACCTAGCCACCGGGCTACACTTACGGGCAAAAATCTTACGAGACTTGCTTACGGGATACGTGTGAACCGCAGGGCTGTTGCACGCCCTTGAATCACGGGATGCAGAAGGTAATCCACCAACTAACTACTCCCACGTAATCCCGTAAGTTGTTTTTCGTAACTTTTATCCCGTAAGTGTAGCATTGTTGATGTTTAAATCTTGGCCGGTTATTTCTCACCTCGATAGCCGTCTGGCGTGGCCGCGTGGGAGGACGTGGAGAACCATAGAGTCATACTCCCTCCGTCCGTCTCAAAATAATTGTCCCAAAGTTGGATAAAAAATGATGTATCTAGCACTAAAATATGTCTAGATACATCCACTTTTGTCCAACTTTAAGACAATTAATTTGAGACGAAGGTTTTCCATTTTTTTATCTAGTACAAAAACAGTACTCCCTCCGATCCATATTAATAGGTCCTGAAGTGGATGTATCTAGCAATAAAATATGTCTAAATACATCCACTTCAGCACCTATTAATATGGATCGGAGGGAGTACATGTTTCCATCTTTATCTTCTTATTATGCTTTTGTATTTTTAGCTGCATTTAGGTGACTTCTAAATGCATTTAGCCACAACAACATGTGCCACAACAATCGTAGATGTTACGCCCCCTCGTCTTGTCGGCCTCCGCGGCTCCCTGGCCATTGGCCTCGACGGAATCTGCCGGCGTCGGAGGCGGCGGCAACGGGAATGGGAATGGTGAGAGAAGAGGGGAAGATAGTGGTATCCATGGGGTTTGGGCACGAAGCCTAGCTCGACATCCCACGTACACAAAAGGCCAACGCGAAGACACCTCTGCCGCACAACCAGACAACAAAAAGCCCACCCGGCCAGCGACAACGGTGGACAGAACGCCCCATATCCAGGGACACATAACGAAGCAGGATCGCTGAAAAGGCTCCCAGCCCATGGAGCTTATAGCTTAAAGGAATTTCTTACGGTTTGGCTAGCCGAGAATTAAGTCGGTATTCGTTCAAAGTCATGTACCATCAGATTTACATTGATTTCTGCACCTACGAGTTGTAAATTGGGTTGTACTCGAGACAGTTTTCTTAGACGATTGGGTTTGCTTCGTGATTCACTTGAAGCATGAGTTGCAACCATTACTTGAAACATGGGTTGCAACTGAGAACTAGCTTAATTCTTATTCAAGTGAGAATCAGTCACATCTTATTTCTTAAGGTAGAGGCACATGCGAATTTACAAAACTGGTGATGTTTGTATGACTCATAATATTTATATTTCATGACTAACATCTACGAGATTAGAAAAGGCGTTAAGACACAAATATGTACACTGAGTTCGAGTGGTTCTATTGGAGTTTTTAGTTTTATGGCCTCTTTGATTCGTAGGATTCCTAAAATGCATACATAGAAGAAAAAAAAACATAAGTTAACAATGGCTTGTCCTCTTGAATCCTATATGATTAGAAAATTACAAAAACTTGAAATATAAATATCCAATGCCACACGTGAAGGGAAGAGAGCGGGAGAGGTGTGACGAAATTTGGAGACCCCTCAAGTCTCCCATGTGTTTCACAATTTGATGCTCATACAAATCATGTCCAACATGAAGTATGGATCATAAAGGTGTTTCTGAGAAGATGATTTGGAGAGCGGCTCCACGATGGAGATGTTGTCGGAAATCGAGACCGCGTCGGTGATGTCTTTCCATCATCGAGAACATTGAGGGCCTACTCTAAATTACTCTCACTTTGGTTCATGACCAAAGATAATGACCATAACTGGTTTCATTTGATTATGGCGAACTAATTGCTTGATTAAAGCCATAGTAGGGATTCCTTCACGCACACATGAGATTTGTAAGTTAGTTTTTCGCGTGTGTACATGATGTTGTCTAGAGAGCACCTCATACATGATGTCGTCTCGAAAGCTCACATGTTTTGATTTTTCGTAAGTTGTATTGCCTAGGTATCTCACTTTTTTTTTGTGAGTGCATGAATTTCATTTTATGCATCCATGACAATCAATTCTATGGGGAGAAACACCATGGTGATCTTCTGCGGTCTTGTGAGAACATATCGAATTTAGATGGCAATGTTGATTGGTTTGATTGTTGCAATCCCATGTTATGTGGTATGGAACGGAATATTTATAAGAGCAAGTTAGGTATGCACAATCACATATCATGAAAGTGCATTGGTGCTTGCCGATGAAAACAGTCGTTTACTGTTTCGAGCCCTATGGTTATTTTTTAAAGGCATATGTTGTTTTTACTCTTTGTTTACAAATTCCCAGATAATATTCTAGTAAAATTTTAAGACAAATATTGTTGTCAATTGAGTTTCAACAGTTTAGTTCACATTTTGGTGATGTTCTTGAAAAAATGTGACATTATATTCATGATCTTGTGTTTCTAGATGCACTAACATGAATATCAGGGCTAAAATACATAGTTTCATGTTAGACCGAAAGTCGACAAGAGAGATCTCGCAGAAAACAGACAAAATAGTGCATTCCACGATAAAATGGCGAGTGAGTGTTTCGGCTCGGTTGGGTCAGTTTTGACCTTTGGTGTATCATTTAGACAACTTTATGTATTAGACCGAACGATTTACAACTAGGTGTACTAAACTGAACACCATTTACAATTAGTAAGACTAATTCGTCGTACCCGTGGGCCTTCATTTTCCGATCGACCGCTGCGAAGTCCGGCACGGTCCCGGCAACGGTCACTGGAAGTTCATTGGAACGAAAGGAAAGGATCCCGGGCGGCCGGGGTGGATAAGGCTGGTGCTAGTGCATCACGCACTATCACGGGCTATAGCCCCGCCACGTCAGTTTTTTCCCTCACTATCACCCCACTCTCACGCCACTCTCACGGCACGGTGCCAGTGCACGGGCTATAGCCCCCACTCTCACTTCTCTCTCTGCCACATCAGATTTTCTCTCTCCTCGACATGAATATATATTTTTTAGATGAAAACATTCAAAATAATGCAAGGAAATTATTTTATTCAACTAAAATTGTTACCGATTACATAATAATTAATAAAATTATATAATAAATTGTAAAAATTACATGATAAATAAAAAATTCTAATCCTCCTCGTCATCGTCGTCATCTTCCAGCCCTAGCTCTTTTTCCACCATCTGGAGGGCCTTCGCATGTCTGCGCTTTGCTGTTTCGTTCATGTCGGCGGTTGATCGGTCTTGCAATTTGTTCCATTGCTTCAGTAGCTTAGCCTTCACTAAACCAGTCCACATGTTCTTCATCCCGAAGGTTGCAATTGCTGCCTCACTGTTTGATGAGGATTCCTTCCCCTTCTTCTTTCCCTTTCCCTTATCCTTACGTGCCGCGGCCTTGGCCCTATCGCGGCCCATTGGACGCTGCTCCTCCTCTGTCGCCTCGCTAGAGCTGTACTCACCAGAAACCCCCAGACGGGTTCTCTTGGAACTGGAATCAGTCCCACTACCAGGACCATGCCATCCTTTCCACTTCGCTTCATTGCGAACAGTTTGCCACCACTTGAAGCGTTTGAAAGGCTGAGTCACTCTACTGTCATTTGCGTACCTCGCCTGTGCCGCCTCCAAGACCATTGCATCGTCTGCTCCACTCTGACGTACCGTTTCTTCTTGGATGTGGTATGCATTGAACAGGGACACCTCACGGTTGTAGACGTTCCAATGATTCTTCAGTTGCTTCGCGGTCCGTTGGCGGGCAGGATCGGAGATAGAGTTGAAGGTTGCAGCTATCTGACCCCAAAAACTTTCGCCGGTCTTGCTATTACCGGAGACAGAGTCCTTGGAGTGAAAAGCCCAAGCATGAACCTACCACGAAATAGATATTGTTTTAGTGAAAAATCCAAGCAAGAACCAACTCCGAAATAAATATTTGACGAGTAAGTAAAGTACCAGTTTTTCCTCGTCCGCAGTTGTCCAGTCCAGCCTCTTTGGACGCTTCGGTACGATTGTTTCCGCGGCATCGGAACCGTCGCTTGGAGCACTAGCTTCAGGAGGTGGTGGGGGGTTCGGAGGTGGAACGTATGAACCGTACGGATACGGAGGTGGAGCGTACGAACCGTACGGAGGTGGTGGGTACTGAGGTAGAGTCCCACTCCCGCTACCTGTAGGTGGAGCATGTGAAGGTGGGGGGGGGTATGCATACGGAGGAGCAGAGTATGAACCATATGGCCCCGGAGGTGGTGTGCTGGATGAGTATAACACTCGGGGAAGCGGTGACGAACCGGCATTGGAGCGACGATGTGTGGGAGAGATATCTTCTATGTGAGAAGGTTGTGACCCGTCGGACTGCAAGAGATCCGTGTACGAGGTCATATCTGGAGTTCAACCAGCCATGGCGGAGATGGTTTGAGAGAAGGAGGGAGAGAAAGATGATGAAATGGTGTGAAGTGAGTGAAGGGATATGGGGGGTATTTATAGGGGTGGAGATGAAAATTTTGGGGTTTTTTTTGGCTTTTTTCCAGCCAGCAACGGCTCTCTCCAACGGCTAGCTGACGTGGCCCAATCAGGGGGCGCCACGTCAGCTACCCGTTACCGGCCCCCGCTCCCCCACTCTCGCCCCACCCCTATCGCCCGCCCCCGCCAGCGCCTACCGCCCCTCTCGCCCCGCTCCCGCCCATCTCCCGCCCCCCTCCCGCCGGGCGCCGCCCGCCGCCCGCCCCCTCTCGTCCACTCCCGCCCCTCTCCCGCCTCCACTATAGCCCGCACTAGAACCAGCCTAAGGTAGTTGCATTATTTCTCCCAAGTTATATGAAAGCACCGGAAGATGCCAAGAACGAACTAAGCTCGTTCTGTACTCGGGCGATCCGATCACGTTTAACAAAATCGGTGTTCAGACCAAAGCTGCATTAACATATTCAGTTAACCATGTGGAAGTGACATTCTCCAACTACTGCCGTAACATGCCCTTTTTTTAAAAGTCAAAAGCAGTAAAGCACCGCATTGGCCCTAGCTAACAAGTCGGATAATTCCGCGGCCAAGCACGACTGACAACGTTTACATGCAGTAGACAGTGCTAAATCACACATCCACGTCAACAAACGGAGGCGACGGACAGTGTTTATCTTCGGATCGAGTCGGCGGGAAAAGCGAGTCGATTCCCGTGGATTCCGAGCATGAAAAAGACGGGAGCGGCGATGATTGCACCCGGCAGCAGCTGCTTCTTGGCTGCTTGTTGCTTGACTTCCACTTTAGCTTTTCCTTCTTTTGTCAGATCGGCCAGACGAGTTTGAACATCCCAGGCTACCAGAAGAGCTGCTGCTTGTGGGGCGCTGCCTGCCATTTTAGCGTCATCAGAGAGCAATCATGTCAACGCGCGGAATCAAACAAAAAGGGTAGGTTTGCTGGCTGGCACGGCCTACTTGCTTTTCGATCGGCTTCAAAATAAAGAGATGGTCGGAAGCAAAGCTCGCATGTACGTACACGCATCGGCTTTAGCATCATGATGGATCGCATCATTGGTTTTGATCGGGAGTTGTTCATCTACCACTAGCTCTTACTAGTAGGAGAAGCGATTAGGAACGCAATCAGTGTGTGTGGGCGCTATTCTATAATCTGTTACCAACTACTACTTCGTACCATGCGCCGGTATTTCCACGGATTCACGTCAGCATGTGACCAGTGGCTTTACTTCCTTTGGGAAAAAAATGTGAAGCAGAAATTGTACTCGAGTGCTCATTTGGAGTAAATTAAACTAGTTTAAACGAGTTGGCAAAACATGGATTACATGGAGGCCAATGGAGTGCTCATTTGGATACCATGTTGACTCTACGCTCTCAAGCCATGTCGGGGATGTCTCTCAAAATGTTTTTTTTTTCACAGGGGAAATGTACAATCACTTATGCAGGTGCTACACTCATGTATGATATGGCTGCAATTGTGTGCTTTACGGCTACACGTGGAGTGGCTTACAACTTATTTTGTAAATCCCTCTTTGGACGGCATGCCCGATACCATCAAGTGTTGAGGTTTGTTAGTTCTCGTTGGGAACTATTTTACCCTAATTTATATTTCACACAATAGGAGCATGAGAATATCAATAAAAGCATAGGCACCGAGTGATTATTGAGATGTTTCATGTATGTGATCAACCATATAATACTAATGAAATACAGTAAGATGGCAGCCAATAAAGTTCTAGTTCTAGCGGCAAATGTAGACATGTGTTCCAAAAATCATCGAGACGTCGAAAGAGAACCTGATAATCATATTGTGATACTCCCTCATTTCACCGAGTCCGTAAATAAAACTACAAGTAACAAGGATTGCATTTTCCGGTCATCCGGAATAACGCGTTAACACTTTGTGAACACGTTGAATCCTTAAGTTATAGGCTTTTTTCCTATTGATATCTCTATTTGTCACTGTGGGGCCGTCTGTTTCAAACTATAACATGTGATACAACTAGCGGGTAAAATCCTAACACAAATACACATTACGCATGACAAAGTTACAATTACATCACAATAGTAACATCTTTGAACTACAAACCACAAAATTAGTTCATCCTTGCATGATTGATCTCATACAATTCTCATCCAAACCATGTGCATACAGAGGACTACTCTCACATGCTGGGAGAAAATCAAGACATGGCGATGGAGATTGTTTTGCTGATGATGGTACTGAAGATGATATTGAAATCCTCCTCTTCGGTGCTAAGAGAAGGACTAATTTACCCTCATAAACTTGTACAAAAAAAAAAATACCCTCATAAATAAAGCTCGTGATAACGGTGGCCCTCTGTTTCGTGAAAGACAATGTGCTTCTAGAGAAAGGGATAACTTTCTAGATGTAAAACCGTACCGTGAAGGAGAGGACAAAGGGAGCACCTAGCTGACCTTGGGCCCTCGGCGCGGCTAAATAGTGGTGATGCATCTAAAACGCGTGTATGACTTTTATTCAAGTAATGTTTATTTCAAATCTTGTATATATTCCCAATATTCAATAAAGACTTATAACATTTAATCTTATTTTTCCACAATTTTATTTTATGTATTTAATATTTATTTGAGTATTCATAATTTTTTTTATTTTTTATTCTATTAAATCTTTAATTATAAATTTTGGAATTTTATTTTTATAATGTCATGGTATTGTGCTTTATACACTTTTTGTATCCCATATATAAATTATGCTCAAAAGTAAAAAAAAAATGAGCAAAGTTCATGTTAAAATTTATGGTATTCAAATCGATGATCTAACTAACTCATCGACTTAAGAAAAAACTTTGATTCCTTGACAAGTTGTCCTGATTTTTTTCTCTCATACTTCATATGCACGAATGCAATGGACACATAAAACTGCCACGTTCGAGTTAGTGAACTACCGAATATCACACAGTGTCTCTTATACGAATGCAATGGAGTGCATCAGTCGAAGGGACTAGAGGATGAGTACGGTGGTGGATGCAACATGGTGGTTTACGCGGCAACGACTACGTCGACACGTTGCCTCACTTCGGCTTGCTCCGGGGGTAACCCTAAATCTTGGCTTCCCAGATTGGATGATGGTGACGCCGCTGGTGTCGCTCTCCCTCCTGGGGGCATCATTTTGGAGCAGTAGCTGGAGGGACCTGGAGAGGAAGCGGTGTTTTATCTACTACATCGACGATGGCGGTTCTCGGCGGCATGGTGTCGCGGGGTTCGGTGTTGGATGTGGGATGATGGACGGGCGCAGGCGGGGGTGCTGCCTGGTGTCATGGTGGCATCGGCGACATGTCTGACATGGAGTATGCTTTGATCCCTTTCCTAAGACTGTGAGCGAAAGATGGCGGCGGCAACTTCTGGAGCGTGTACGTCGGTGTGCGCTGCAGTACGCTAGACCGGTTGTGCCCCTTGCTCGCCGTCGGACGGCTTGGACTGGCCTTCGGTATTTAGACGATGTGCGTTGGTGGGTTCTCAGGGCATCGGTGCTGTGTTTTGCCACCCCCTTCATCAGTTTTGTAGGTAGCAAGATGTCGCTAGGTTAGTGGCTTCAGGTTTAGTTGATTGATGTATCTACTTGTAAGACATGGTGACTCTTGTTTTATCATTTAATAAAAACCGGCTGTGTGGATCATTTTTATGCAGAGGCTGGAGGCAGAACCTCCATTTCTATAAAAAAAAAAGAAACAATACGCTCAATGACACTTGTAGATTATTGATGAACTTAAATAGGCAGGTGCCGGGACATGACTGAATTGACCATTTGTAATGTCTGCATAGAAGTTAAAGTGTGAAAAATTCATCAGCCTTTTCTGAATTCTATTTACCAAAGGTAAAAGATGTTTTACCATTTGTCTGGTTGTTCCAGGATGTAGATCGCGATAGTTAAAGGGCATGGAAATAAGTCTGCCTTGGAATCTGAGCAGTCCTCCCTCGTCAGCGTACGCGTTTGCGTGGCTCCAGAATCGGATCCCGGGGGTCATTCAGATCTGACGGCGGCTAGAATTCTTAGACAAAATTCTGCTCAGGTGAAGCGCAAGCGGCTCGGCACCGAGAAAGCTGCTAAAGCCGCCGCTACCGCCGCCACTGAAGGAGGAGTCGGCTTGCTGGCCGTGTCTACCATAGCAGGGCGGCGAAACCACCAAAGCCGCTGCCCAAAAAAAAGAAATCGTCGACCCCTCCCACCGGAACTCCAACACCAGTACGGTTTTTCTCCTCTTCAATTCGATTTTGCTACAATTCCGATGTGTTTCTTGCGGATGATTGGACCGGTTGTGTAGCTTGGTCGTGTGTGAGGCACCTACGGCCGCATACATGAACATGTTGAACAAGGTCAGCGTCAACATGATCAAACCCCTCTTGGTGCTTTCGGCTACAAAGAGGTCGAGGAAGAGGTTGAAATCCAATGAGTTGTTTACGGCCAAGAGTATAGAAGCAAAGAAGAAATTGTCTGATAAAAGGGCCCTATAAAAGAAAGAGAAATGGAAAATGCTCCGGCAAGAGGGGTTGCGCAAAGCCGCTATCGAAGAGGAGTTGCGCAAAGCTGCAATCGAGGAGAACAAACGCAAAGCTACTATCGAAGAGACAAAAGTCAATGTCGAGGAGACCGGGGCACTCGCCAAATTGCTAACCGAGGAGAACAAGATCATGATGATGAACCACTCTAAAATGGATGAAATGACCCTCGAGTGGCACAATGTTGCAAGACAGCAAATCCTCACGGGTAGAAAGCAAACTATAATTTCCGCATCTGCTGCTGGTGGTGGTGGTGCTGTTGTTGATGGTGGTGGTGGTGTGACTTGATTTGGTGATCCGTGGCGCTTTTGTTTGAGATTGTTCTGCATGTTCATCATGAACATCCTATTTGTCGCGCTTGAGCATTCAAACTATTTTAATTGTCAAACATTTCTCGAAATTACGATGAATTGTGTTAAATGTTCATAATTTCAGTTTTTCGGTTTACGGGTTGAAAACTGCATGTCCTAGCACTCCCCGTAAACCCGACCGGTATTCTGTTTTACCGGTCGGGTTTACACAGACTGCAACGGTGTAGCAGTTTTCAACATGTAGAACGTGCTTTCTGCGACGTCTATCCCGCGTTTATGGTTCCACGGGATAGTCGCTCTGCTAGAAATATTCTAACCGTCGGTCGAGTTTGTCTTTGGGTCATTTATCGAATTACCCACAGCGGACCACTTATACTCAGTTTTACCCCTAGTGCCGAATCGACCTCAGTTTTGCCCCTAGTATGCGCGCAACTACTATGGAGAGGCTGGAACGGTAAGTTTGGAGTCGAATCCGTTAGGCAAAGTGGGTCTGGAGGAGTCAGACTCCGTTTCGCGAAGTGGGTCCGCGTGGGACTGCCAGCTCGTTGAAACCGTCCGGAGCTTACAGGTGGGACCGCGCAGTTAGTTGACTAATCTGAATAGTCCACACCCGAGGTTCCCTCCACCACCGTCGTGCGCTGCCGCCCAATTTAGTTGCCCCGCCGTCGTGCGCTGCCGCTCTCGCCGCCGCCACCTCCGCACCATCCCCTGCTACGCGACGAGCACCTGCGGCACCACCACCACCTGCGGCGCCACCACCACCTTCTCCACCGCCACCTTCCTCAGCCAGCGCCCCACCGCCACCTGTGTCGCCACCTGTGTCGCAGCCAGCAGCACGCATTTGCGCCGCCAGCACCACCTGCACCGCCGCGGCCGTTCCGCGTGGCCACCTGCTTCACCGCCGGGGCCGTCCTGCGACGCCGCTGGTGGGGCGCTTGTTCCACCACTCTGCCCGCCACCTGCTCGACGAAATGGATTGGGCGAATGAAACGGAGAGCGGCCGCGCCATGGGGCCGGAGACACCCCGCGTCCACGATTGGGTTCCCTATGGGTAAGTACTGAGCTTTGAATTGTCGATTAGACATGGGATGCCATTGATTTGCATCTGATTGCATCTCTGTTTTCGTGGGTTGGATGGAGTTGCGGTTTGCTTTCTTGATAAATGTTAGAAGGGAGCGCTACACCGTCGATGCAGACGGTAAGAAGAAATACCAAGGAGGTTTCAGTTATTCGGTCCCAATGGATTGTAACTGGAGTTTCAGACAATTTGGGGAGATAATTTGTAGCCCATATCCTTGGGGTTTGCATGATGAAGTGGAATTTAGATACTTTGATGGGGAAAAAGATTGGATCCAAATTAGTAATGATGAAGAGCTCGCTACCATGTTTGCTAAGCATAAGGAGGCAGAGAATTATCATGTGAAGCTGCAAAATGATGTGCTTGTGCCGGCAGTTGTGGCGGGTTCATCTTTTGTGGCGGGTTCATCTTTTGTGGCAGGACCATCACGTCGTACTGCCAACTCCAGCCAGAACAGTTCAAAAACAGCTCGACGTGGTGGATCGACAAGTGTGGGCACTGAGAAAAGGGTTCATTTCGCTGTGGAGGAGGATGCCTGCCTTTCTGCGGATGATGAAGAGAGGCTATATCCTGATGTTATTAGGAATTTAAGACAGACACCTCGTGTTGAAATCCAATATCAGTCTGACAGTGACGATGAAGAAGAGGAAGACCGGAGACCTGTTGAATGGAACCCTGCGAACCCTCTTATGGCAGAAGGTTGCATTTTTTCTTCCATGGCTGAGTGTAGAAATGCACTTGTGACGTACTGCATGAAGGTAGAACGTTCCTTTATAGTTGACAAGAGCGATAAAAGGCGCTACACCGTACACTGTGTGTCTGAAGATTGTCAATGGAGGATGCACACATCTAAAATGCGTGGCAGCACCAATGTTCACGTAAAAGTTAACCCTTTTCCCCACACATGCGAAGAATCAACCCTTAGGAAGCAAACAATCAGCAGAGCAAAGTCAAGATGGGTGGCAGATGAAGTAAAAAAATGGGTGGCAGAAAACCATCAAGTGAGTGCAAAGCAATTGCAGAAAAACATGAAAGACAAGTTCAAGGTAGATTTACCATACATGAGGGTGTTCACTGGTAAAAACAAAGCATTGGAATCTATCCATGGTAACTGGAATGAAAGTTTTCAGTTGTTGTATTCATTCAAAGCTGAAGTGGAGAGGGCAAGCCTAGGCAGTGTTGTTGAAATTGATCACCACGCCGTGGATTACACAGTGAAGAAAGTGACAAGGACCAAGGAATGCTTTAGGAGGGTTTTTGTGTGCTTTCAAGCTTGCAAAATGGGTTTTTTGGTAGGCTGCAGGCCTTATTTGGCTATTGATGCTACTTTTCTCACAGGGAGGTTTAAAGGCCAGCTAGTAGCAGCTTGTGCAGTTGATGCACACCGTTTTGTTTTTCCAGTCGCCTACGGTGTGCTGGAGACAGAGTCCGAGGAGAGCTGGACATGGTTTTTGCAGAATCTGCGCCAGGCTATTGGACATCCCAATGGATTGGTAATCCACACAGATGCATGCAAAGATTTAGAAGTGGTCGTGGATAATGTGTTCCCAGGAGTAGAGCACAGGGAATGTATGCGTCACCTTGCTGCAAATTTTGTGAAGAAATTCAAAGGAAAGTTTTATACCGATCATTTATGGCCTGCATCTTTGACTTGCAGTGTGAGGAAGTACAACTATCACATGAGGCAGTTGTACACAAAAGAGAAAGTGAAGGAATACTTGGAAACACACCACTCGAAGCTATGGTCTAGAAGCCAATTCAGTGAATTGAGCAAAGTTGACTATGTGCATAATAATCTTGCAGAATCTTTCAACTCAACGATCCGGAGACTAAAGGATCTTTATTTGGCTGATTTGCTTGACAGGATAAGGATAGAATACGCCGAGAAATTTCATTTCCGTCTGGAAATAGCTAATGCAAAATTCATGGGCCACATTATTATCCCGAATGTGATGAAGGCGTTGAAGCAGAAAACAGAGGGCTTGAATATGAACATGAGATTTGTCTCGGATACCAAATCAGAGGTATCATTCTTTGATAAAAGTAACAAGGAATGGAGATATCCAGTGGATTTAGAAGCGAAAACTTGCAGTTGTAGGCAATGGCAGATAACTGGTTTGCCATGCATTCATGCCTTGTTTTTCATCACTTCTCTCACAGGTCCAGCAGGGGATATACAGCAGTATGTCCATGATTACTACTCTGTAGCAATGTTCAGAGCCACATATGCACATGCCTTGCCTGCTTTGGAGGGAAAACAGCGGTGGGATAGAGTGGACCCTGGATTCAAACTTTGTGCTCCTGTTCTGAAGAGAGCTGCAGGTAGACCGAGTAAGAGTCGACACCGACGTCGCAGTGAAGGTGGAGGTGGAGCGAGGGTGCGTAAGTGCACAAGGTGTGGTGGGACTGGTCATTTCGGCAAATATTGTGATAACGCAGTCAATCCAGGGTTTGGAGAGAGTATGCCTGATGAAAATGATGGTCAGCAGCCGGATGCAGCATTTCAAAATGATGATCAACAGCCGGATGAAACATTTGAAAATGATGTTCAGCAGTCAAGTGATTCAGATGATGCTCCAGATGCTCCAGATGATGCTCCAGATGATCCACAAAATGATGATCAAGTACATGATCCAACTGATTATTCATATGATGATCAAGTCCATGATGCTCCAGCTGATGATCCGCTGGATGATCCAGCTGATGATCCAGCTGATGATTCATATGATGCTCCAGAAGATGCTCCAGCTGATGATCCGCTGGATGCTCCAGTCGATGATTCTGCCATGATCTCACCAGAATCACTGGATGCTCCAGTCGATGATTCTGCCATGATCTCACCAGAATCACTGGATGCTCCAGTCGATGATTCTGCCATGGTCTCACAAGTTTCGTTGGATGCTCCATTGGATGATTCTGCCATGATCTCACCAGTTACAAGCTTAGATGGGTATGTAAATCCTGCCATGATCTCACCAGTTTTCATTTTTCATTTTATTTATTTATCATGATCCTTTATGTTTTGTACAGATCTGGTGTAGTTTCAAAGAAGAAGGCCAAGGTACCGACTACCAAGAGGAGAAGACCAGAAGTTGTGAGCAAGATGAGCACAAGGAGCAAAGGGCCACCAAAACAGCCAAGGATCACAAAGAAGCCCCGACGCTATTTAGACTAAGTTGGTGTTGCATTTCTGTTCACTAATGTTGTATTTATGTTGACTGGTGATGTATCTAAGTTAGAACATAGTTGGATGATGTTTGAATAATGTTGGATGATGTTGAACCAAGTCGTTTCAAAATTTTAGGAAAATGTGCTTCAAATGAGGTCTCAAGCTAGGGTAGACACCCCCCGTTTGAAATTTAATGTAAAATTCTACCTTGTCAAAATTATCCAAATAAATTTGAGGAGCAACTATATCGCAAATAACAACATGGTGCGTTGGATTCATGTCATTTTGATTTTTTTTGAATTATTTATGCTCATTTGAAACCATCGCTCTATTCTCATGAGAAATGTGCTTCAAATGAGGTGTGAAGCTAGGGTAAACACCCCCGTTTCTAATTTCATGTAAAATTCTACCTTGTCAAAATTATCCAAATAAATTTGAGGAGCAACTATATCGCAAATAACAACATGGTGCGTTGGATTCATGTCATTTTGATTTTTTTTTTTGAATTATTTATGCTCATTTGAAACCATCGCTCTATTCTCATGAGAAATATGCTTCAAATGAGGTGTGAAGCTAGGGTAAACACCCCCGTTTGTAATTTCATGAAAAATTCTACCTTGTCAAAATTATCCAAATAAATTTGAGGAGCAACTATATCGCATATAACAACATGGTGCGTTGGATTCATGTCATTTTGATTTTTTCAATAATTCTTCTTCTTTTTAATATTTTATTTAAATAACATGGTTTAATAGAAAATTCATATGTAAAACAGATAAAAATCATCGCTCTAGTAAATCTGAAGTTTTATTATGTTTTGAATAAGGGTATTCGTCTATTTTTTATTTAAATAACATGGTTTAATACTTAACAACAAAGAAATCATATGTAGAACAGATAGAAACCATTGATCCCTGTGGCCAACGGACCAACCAATCAGAGCGCAGAACGAGCGTCTCGCGGATCGCTGTGGCTGCGAGCGCATCCGTCCGATGCACGATTCCTTCTAGAAGGCGTCGATCCAACAGCCTAGGTCGAATCTCTGTGTTTCCTTCTAGAACCTTTTCGGCTGGTCAAACAGAGGGTTGACCAAGCTTGAAATGAGCATACATAATTCAAAAAAAATCAAAAAAATATATTGCGGATGCACATAGTAGTGTTATGTCATATAGTAACGAGAAAAAAATATAAACCTGTCTTATAAAGAATGGAACGAAAAAGCCTTGTGTAACATGTGATATCTTGAACAGTCTAGTAGAGAGTTAGGGCTGGAATTCGAGCCGAGCCGAGTCAGCTCGGCTCGACTCGCTCAAACTCGGTCAACTGACGAGTCGAGCTCGGCTCGACTCGTTCAACAAACGAGTCCGAAAACAAAACTCGGCTCGGCTCGGTGAACTCGCGAGTAGCTCGCGAGCTACTCGTTTAACTTATTTTATTTTATAAAACTACAAAAGGTCAACATTATCTATTGTATATATACTTATTTTTCATTATTTGGGGCACGTATAATAAAATCATCACAATAATCGATGAAAAGATGTCACCATAAAATAATTTGTCATAAATAAACTACAATAATCAGTAAAAAAATGTTCACATATCTAAGAATATCATTAGAAATTCTTTTTACCGAGTTAAACGAGCTAAACGAGTACTCGTAAACTCGGCTCGTTTAGCTTGAACTCGTTTACTGTCGAAAACGAAAACTCGACTCGGCTCGTTGGACAGCGAGCTCGAGCCGAGCCGAGTCGAGTTGCGAGCTACTCGTTTAACTCGCGAGATTCGAGTTTTAATTCCAGCCCTATAGAGAGTTCAAGATAATGAGATGAGTTTCAAACCTTTTGAACTCAAATAAGGTCAAAATCTCACCAAAACTTCATTTTGGTGTGACTAAGAAAGATCCAAAGTTATTTTTTCATTTTGATGTTTTAAACTTGTTTTATTTACGAGTTTCGATTAAAACCATTATTATTCAAAAGAAAATAAATAATACGAATATTCATCCAATAAATTTTCGGGCTTCGGAATTGCATTATATAGGGCTAATACAAGTCTAGGAAAAATATAAATAGGATTTATAAACATTAGAACGAAAGCCATCACTAAAATGAGATTCCTCGAATACAAGACTAGGGATTTCAAAGAATATGAGGTGGAAACATTGTGAATCTTCCGAAGAGGTGGGTTCTACCTTCTTGTTTTGTGTTCCTATGGTCTATACTAGCACAACCAAGCAAATAGTTCCACATTGCTACCCCCTTTCGACGCAGTTACCGCGTGTTTCCGTATAAGTCCGGTATTTCTCCAGCCGGTAGGGTTTCACCGGGAGGGGGGCTACGGAGCGTCTGGATCCCAACACAAGCTAGGGGGTGCCATACCATGTTAGTATAGGTGTGTTGTGTTCTTTGGATGTCAAAGATTGCTCTCCAAGGTGTGACCCGGCTTCACCGACATCCACTTCTCTCTCGTAGGCGCTTACAGGGTGAAACTCCCGTATCGGACCAAACACCGTGAATCTTCATAAGAGGTGGGTTCTACCTTTTTGTTTTGTGTTCCTATGGGCTATCCTAGCACAACCAAGAAAATAGTTCCACATTGCTACCCCCTTTCGACACAGTTACCGCGTGTTTCCGTATAAGTCCGGTATTTCTCCAGCGGGGCTAGGGTTTCACCGGGAGGGGGGCTACGGAGCGTCTGGATCCCAACACAAGCTAGGGGGTGCCATACCATGTTAGTATAGGTGTGTTGTGTGCTTTGGATGTCAAATATTGCTCTCCAGGGTGTGACCCGGCTTCACCGGCATCCACTTCTCTCTCGTAGGCGTTTACAGGGTGAAACTCCCGTATCGGACCAAACACCGTGAATCTTCATAAGAGGTGGGTTCTAACTTTTTGTTTTGTGTTCATATGGGCTATCCTAGCACAACCAAGCAAATAGTTCCACATTGCTACCCCCTTTCGACGCAGTTACCGCGTGTTTCCGTATAAGTCCGGTATTTCTCCAGCGGGGCTAGGGTTTCACCGGGAGGGGGGCTACGGAGCGTCTGGATCCCAACACAAGCTAGGGGGTGCCATACCATGTTAGTATAGGTGTGTTGTGTGCTTTGGATGTCAAAGATTGCTCTCCAGGGTGTGACCCGGCTTCATCGGCATCCACTTCTCTCTCGTAGGCGCTTACAGGGTGAAACTCCCGTATCGGACCAAACACCGTGAATATTCATAAGAGGTGGGTTATACCTTTTTGTTTTGTGTTCCTATGTGCTATCCTAGCACAACCAAGCAAATAGTTCCACATTGCTACCCCCTTTCGACGCAGTTACCGCGTGTTTCCGTATAAGTCCGGTATTTCTCCGGCGGGGCTAGGGTTTCACCGGGAGGGGGCTACGGAGCGTCTCGATCCCAACACAAGCTAGGGGGTGCCATACCATGTTAGTATAGGTGTTTTGTGTGCTTTGGATGTCAAATATTTCTCTCCAGGGTGTGACCCGGCTTCAGCGGCATCCACTTCTCTCTCGTAGGCGCTTACAGGGTGAAACTCCCGTACCGGACCAAACACCGTGAATCTTCCGAAGAGGTGGGTTCTACCTTTTTGTTTTGTGTTCCTATGGGCTATCCTAGCACAACCAAGCAAATAGTTCCACATTGCTACCCCCTTTCGACGCCGTTACCGCGTGTTTCCGTATAAGTCCGGTATTTCTCCAGCGGGGCTACGGTTTCACCGGGAGGGGGGCTACGGAGCGTCTCGATCCCAACACAAGCTAGGGGGTGCCATACCATGTTAGTATAGGTGTGTTGTGTGCTTTGGATGTCAAATATTGCTCTCCAGGGTGTGACCCGGCTTCACCGGCATCCACTTCTCTCTCGTAGGCGCTTATAGGGTGAAACTCCCGTATCGGACCAAACACCGTGAATCTTCCGAAGAGGTGGGTTCTACCTTTTTGTTTTGTGTTCCTATGGGCTATCCTAGCACAACCAAGCAAATAGTTCCACATTGCTACCCCCTTTCGACGCAGTTACCGCGTGTTTCCGTATAAGTCCGGTATTTCTCCAGCGGGGCTAGGGTTTCACCGGGAGGGGGGCTACGGAGCGTCTCGATCCCAACACAAGCTAGGGGGTGCCATACCATGTTAGTATAGGTGTGTTGTGTGCTTTGGATGTCAAAGATTGCTCTCCAGGGTGTGACACGGCTTCACCGGCATCCACTTCTCTCTTGTAGGCGCTTATAGGGTGAAACTCCCGTATCGGACCAAACACCGTGAATCTTCCAAGAGATGTGTTATACCTTTTTGTGTTGTGTTCCTATGGGCTATACTAGCACAACCAAGCAAATAGTTCCACATTGCTACCCCCTTTCGACGCAGTTACCGCGTGTTTCCGTCTAAGTCCGGTATTTCTCCAGCGGGGCTAGGGTTTCACCGGGAGGGGGCTACGGAGGGTCTCGATCCCAACACAAGCTAGGGGGTGCCATACCATGTTAGTATAGGTATGTTGTGTGCTTTGGATGTCAAAGATTGCTCTCCAGGGTGTGACCCGGCTTCACCGGCATCCACTTCTCTCTCGTAGGCGCTTACAGGGTGAAACTCTCGTATCGGACCAAACACCGTGAATCTTCCGAAGAGGTGGGTTCTACCTTTTTGTTTTTTGTTCCTATGATCCATCCTAGCACAACAAGGAAAATAGTTCCACATTGCTACCCCCTTTCGACGCAGTTACCACGTGTTTCCGTATAAGTCCGGTATTTCTCCAGCGGGGCTAGGGTTTCACCGGGAGGGGGGCTACGGAGCGTCTCGATCCCAACACAAGCAAGGGGGTCACCGCACTGTACCAACTTTCTCTAAAAATGTCTAGAAATGACATGGCCGAGTAGTGCAGACAGCACCCGTCTACACTATTGTACATGCCCTAAAAACAGAGGGAACCAGATCCTCTTACTTTGCCCACCTTATGTTCTCTGACTTTCTCCCATGACACGTGGGTCCGGTGTGTGATGGGCTCCATTTGTTAGTGACCTAAAGTCAGAGGATCGCGTCTCAGCGTCTGCAGGCCGTTGCCGTCGTAGTTTGCATGCATGGACTCTATCTGCATCGTTCCTTACGATCAAACGATCGAAAATGACGCAGGTGCATGGACGAGGTGTTTTGGCTCAATGTAACTGCATGCAACAACGAACACTGTCTACTGGGGCCCCGTTCACCAGCCCGGTGCATGCACGCCTCGTTTTTTCATAGTAAACAACGTGGCAGAAGAAGAAAAGATCGAGTGAACGTCGCGTCGCATTTGCAGCAGCCCTGCACGCCTCCTTTCAGAAACACAAGTCGCGTCGCATTTGCAGCGACGCAGCCCTCCACGCATAGTTTTTATAAGATACGCATCAATGCATATGCAGCGAGGCAGGATTTGGCGTGAGACTTTGGATTTCTTCTCTTCACCTCTTTAATACACGCATGCAACGTCAAATCACTTTGACTCCCTAAGCGCTCTGTCCTACACCTACGCGGCTACGCATGTTCTACACCGCTTTGACCATGCATCGACTGTACTTTCTACACTACATCCTATGTTTCACACAGTTTGCTTCATCTACCCCAATAAATTCACGTCTCATCGTGTCTTTAAATAGCCTGTTTCACTCGATCCTCCTCCATCTTCTCATCACTCTCCAGGCTCTTTGCCTTATCTCCCTTCAAGCTCCGAACACCATGTCTTCCTACTCTCTCCCCTCAAGCCCCGAGTCTGTCTCCGACGAGGACAACAACCCCAAGGCTCGGCCTTGGTACGAGCCCGACTGGACGCCGGAGGAGACGGGCCGCGTGCCCGTAGAATCTCCCAAACGGGACCGATCGCCGTCGACCGACGTCCCCGACAGCGACGAGCGCGACGCCGAGAACCTCTCCCCCAAGACGAAGAACCGCCTCCTCAAGAAAGAGGAGCGGCTGGAGAAGAAGGAGCTCGAGAAGGAGGAGAAGAAGGAGGAGGAGAGGGAGGAGAAGGCTCTCCGGGCCCGCATCAAGAGGGCCCGTGAGAACGACGTGGAGAGGTGGCAGGAGGCGAACCGCCGCGCCCGGATCGATGATGAGATCAAGATCAGGGCGACGGAGTGGAAGAAGTAGGCCAACCGCCGGCGGTTGGCCGGACGGCCGGAAGGGCGCCCGCATGCATGCCGCGGGCGGTTAGGGTTTAGGGCTAGGCCCCCTTTTTTTCTAATAGATGTAATGTCCACGGGCCCCATTAAATATATGTAAAGTGGGGCCAATATATGGCCAGTGTTTAATTATGTTTGCCAATTAAGTTATTTTTAATTCTATTTGCCCAAATGAAGTCAATGTTTATATTATATTTGTCCGAATGTTTAATTTATATTTGTCTGAATGTTTAAATTATATTTGTCCGAATGTTTAAATTATATTTGTCTAAAATTATAAATTTATTTTTGTCCAAATGTTTAAATTATATTTGTCCAATGTTTAAATTATTTTTGTCCACTGTTTGTCCGTGCTAGTATACGTTGGGCCTCATTTAACATTGGGTCTGTCTTGGTTTTAGATGGGACTGCCTGAACTGAACCTGAACTGGACTGAACACTGAATCTGTACATACGAACACTGAAAACTGAACTGAACACTGAAAACTGAACTGAACTGAAAACGAACTGAAACAAACGAAATCAGGGCTGGATTCCTGACGCATTTATTCCAAGTCTTAGCCATACTCAAATTGACCATGTCAAGCTAACTACAACACTAACTACATTATTTTTGACTAATGATCTGCAAATACACAATTCCAAGAACAATTGCACATAAATAAAAAAATGCAGCCATCATATTGCTCTGCTTCTTTAGATCGACAAGCGTCCCCAGCTGTTTTGCCATCTTCTTGAACTCGTCCTTCTGCACCCCATTGTGCACCGTAGCAGATCCCAATTGCTCCACCGCCGGTAGCAAATTGGGCACCTTTTTTTTGTCCTCCTTTTGAATCCTCTTTACGTAGTCCTCAAGCCACTCGAAATGGTCACATGGAGGAAGATCCTGCAAATACGAAAACCCAAATCGGATGAAAACCCAAATCGGCTGAAAATTGAGGAAAAAAAAACGAAATTGACAGGGGGGAACACAGATCTCACCTCCCCAAGTTGTTCTTTGCTCTCGCATTTCACATACTCGCGCCCGCGGTTGCCGTGCCTGTCGCTCCCGGTGACCCGCCGCTGCAGGGGCGCCGTCCGTGGGCAGTCAGGGCATCTTTCCATCGGAACTGCCCCGAAGCGCGGCCATTTGGAGTGGGAATCGGAAGCAGAGGTCGACGACATGCCGCCGGAGAAGAAGGGGACGCGCTGCCTAAGAAGCTCGGCTGATTTCCTGCTCACCGCCACGAGCTCGGCCGCGAGCTCCGCCGCTTTTAAACCGCCGGCCGCAAGCAACGGTCAACAGCTGGGGCCCACAAACCGCGCCAACGGTCAACAGTTGGGGCCCATAAGCCGTGCCAACGCTCAATAGCTGGGGCCCACAGGCCGCGCCAACGGTTCTAAGATGGGTCCCACAGGTCAGGATTCTAACGGGGGCAGAAAGTAACGGTGGGAGCAGCCAAATCAGTCCTTGCGCACTGACTAGGGGCAAAACTGAGGTCGATTCGGCGCTAAGGGTAAAACTGAGGTCGTGATGCCAACTGAGAGCAACTTGTTAAATATCTCTTTGTCTTTTATTTCTCCTGATCTGATCTTAAAAAAAAAATCTTCGAAATCGTCTGCACTGTGGGGGTGGAGAGAGGAAACGACGGCAGATGATGGCATGCCGTATGTCCATGTATCTCAAGAGTGAGGACAGCATATGTTGTCGGATATAATATCCGTACATACGCACCCCACGTACAAGCGCGATCCGATCGAGGATCTTAATTGGCCTACCAGCCACCGCTCTCAATCCGTATAGTGCGAAAATAGTTGTATGTACTAGTGTCTGTGCGCCCAGCTCCCTGGACCGCTCAATGTTACCATCTTGGCGAGAGAGACGTGTTTCAAAACTTTGCTCAGGCATGCTTTTTAGAGGGGTTTGTCTCCTGCGTGTTTTGGTAGGACGCGACATGGAATGGACCGCTCACTCCGCACGCCAAACACAAAAATCATCATTTCGTTTTTTTTTAATCATCATTTCATTCTTTGATACGGGCACAAGTTCGATTCGATTACTAGCAACTTTTTTTAGAGCCGGTCATTATAATATTATTGTACCACAGGCGAGTTCAATTAAGTGTTTCGAAATTTTAGAGCAAGTACGATAAGTACAGTTAGCATGCTATAGCATTTATCATCTCACCAAAAATCCTACATGTAAGAAAGAGAAAGGACGAGAGAGATCGGCTATAGCACATACTACAAGAAAAATTAGCTGCATGCACTGTGTTCTTAGCCCACTTTTCTCTTTCCTCCCAATCGTGAGTGTAACCAAAATGCAACAAACATTTAACTAAATCATGTACAACCAGCCTAAGAGCCATTCTATTATACATGTACCTGGCTTTAGGGTGACTATAAGACTGCCGGCTCTATTATTGTACTTGCTTTTATAGACGGATGTTGTGATGTTTTCTCTCCACTCTCCTGCGAGTGACTCTTGACGGCAATCTACACACCTCTACTCCCATTCCTCCTCCCCTCGTCGATGTCGCGCGTTGGGGGCGGCGGTCGAGTTCTTCCGTTCCTCGGGAAAAGAGACGGCGTAGGCTGGCGTACAGTTGATAAGGAGATCGTGATTGAAAACGGTGTTGCATTGATCTGATCCTAGTGGACGAAAATATTACTTGAGATATGCATGCGGTACAAAAATCATCCTTTTCTTTACTGCTTTATCTCCCAGAAAGCGCTCTTAGTTCAGTTCGGTAGAAAGTGTGTCTCGAAAACCCAATTTCATAGGTTCAAATCCTACAGAGCGTGATTCTTTTCTTCTTATGTCGAATCATAAAAAACGAACTTAGCAAAGTGGATGTGATGTCCTGGTGGCGACGACTGCATGTCAGACTTGTTGTATGGATGACATGCGCCACGTGGCATGGCAACAGTTCTCTGATCCGATGGTGGCGCCGAAGTTTGGAAATAGGGTCGACAGTCTTGTTTCTTTGACGATGGCGGCCGTCGTGGTTGTGTGGACGACACAACAGTCGGATCTTGAGATGAAGATGATGTTGAGATCCATGTTGTCGAGGTCGATGGTAGTATGTGACACCCTACTCTTGGACAACAAACCTTCTAAATCAGACGACAGATTCTCCTCCACCTCTTTTATCAGTTTCGATCCGCCTTGCCAGGTCCTACACATGGCGTCTCCAAGAGACGCCAAGTCATGCTTGTTATCGACAGGTGCTATACAGTATACACGGTGTCTCATGCGTAGGCATCAAGTCATGCATGTTACTGGTATGTGTCATGCGCATGTCATCACTTGCGGAGACGTTAGTCATTTTTGCTGCCGCTGGACTGATAATGGTACGAGATTGACTTTAAGCGGGGTGACATGGTATGTCCCGGCTTCCAATACTCCTCCACTAGTATTCAATTAGCAAGGTGTCATTACTATGTCAAGTGATGATGAGAGACGGATTCGATGATGACTATGCACAGTCCGGTGGAAACGCAAGTGAAAGTGCATTTCATAATCCTTTGTGTTTTGTGTGTTTGATAACAACATAAATGATATCTAACCGTGTCCTAAGTGTTTAAGGTACAAATATTGCAAGCACAAAGCGGTATCAAAGTTACAGTGAAGAAGAAAAAGATCTCAGGATGTTTTTCTGCCAAAGTAGAGGTTTTCTGTGACCATCCGGAATGATTCTAGAAGTTCCGGATTGGCCGCAAAAACCTCGATTAGGATCCGGACCAATTCCGGGTGATTCCGGGGTCGGATCCATTCCGGATTCATTCCAACTTTGCCACGAAAATCTCTATTGCAATTCAGAATCATTCCGGGCTATTCCGGGTTCATTCCGACATGAACGTGAAAACCTCTGTTAGCATCCGGATTGCTCCGGAATATTCCGGGCGTCCGGATTCATTCTGGATTGCACGTCAACAGCAGGAAAACGACTAGTTTTTTAGTGGACCTATAAATAGAAGACCACTTCTTCTCCAAAGGGTTACCCAGTCCAGAATTTATTGCTCCATTGATTGAGCTCACCCACCAAGCTAGATCTCCCATTTCCTTCATCCAAACTTGTTGAAACTTGGAGGATTGAATGAGAAGCCCTGGATCTACATCTTTACTAACCATATTTTCATTTCCCCCTCATTCACTTGAGGGAACCAAGTCTAGGGTTTCCTTGTGTGAAAAACCTAGTACTCCTAGCTACTCTTGGTGATTCTTGGGAGCCCCCAATTTGGTTGTGGGTGTGTGCCCCAAGCTTATTGTAAATGACTCGATTCCCACCTAAAAAGGGATCAATAGTGGAAGGTGAACTAGGCCTTTGTGGCAAGGTTCATCGGAGAATAGGGTGAGGCCTTTGTGGCGTTGAGTAGCCCTTTGTGGAGAGCTCACACCCCTCCAACGAGACGTACTGCCCTCAAATGGAGGAACTCAGGATTACATCCTTGTCTCCGTGTGCTTCCATTATCGGTTACCTCGTTCCCTTATCCTTTACTTTGAGTTTGTATCTTGTATGTTGTCGTTGTTTCCATATAGGTAAATTCACCATGGTTGCATATCTAGAGAATTTACCATTGTCTCAAGCCTTAATTTGAAGAAAATTTAAAATTGATCGTAGCACCTATTCACCCTTCTCTCTAGGTGGCCATACTATACGTTCAATTGGTATCAGAGCATTGACTCTTTTATTGGGCTTAGTCGCCTAAGAGTTTTAGTATGGCCAACAAAGGGGAAGCCGTCGTTCCTACGGCTAGTGTCACTATGGATGATCTCAAGGAGTTGAAAGATTCCTTGACCTCATCAATGGATGTCAAAATGCCGGAGTTGCGAGAAATGTTATTGCAATTCATGAAAGCCAAGGGCCTGGACTCCTCGTCATCTATCTCTCCGGAAGAAACTCCGAAGAATAAGGAAGGTGGGGAGGAGGATGGTGAACAATCTAAAAATGAATCCCACTCTAAGAACAAAATTTCTAAGGGATCGGATGATAAGGGCGAGTACCACAATGTCGAAGGACGGTACTCCCCTGATCCTCATACTCATATTAACCCTAGGGGCGAACCTCCTAAAATTGATGCACATCCTTTTGATCATTGGAAATATCTTATGAAAACTCACTTGAACTCTTCTTGTATTGAGCTTTGGAGGGTCACTCAAGATGGATACAAGCCTCATGACCCCAAGAAATTGACAAGAAGACAAGTGGTAGATTGCCAACTCAACTACATCGCCGTGTAGATCATTCAACAAGCCGTGGGTCCAATCCTATTGCCTCATTTTCAACAATATTCCACCGCCAAGGAAATTTGGGACGCTCTCGTCACCATGTTCGTGGCAATGAGAGCATGCAAAGGAATATGTATGATACCTTGTGCAATGAGGTCGAAGGGTTCTATATGCTCGATGGTGAGAGCCATGAGGAGATGTACCGAAGACTCAAGACCCTAGTAACTTCCTTTAGTGCTCTTGGTGCTAAATATGTCGATGATGCTTGGATCAAGAGGAAGTACCTAAATGCCCTCTTGCCATTTGAGCCCGTGGATGTGGAGAGTCTTCAAGGGAAGCACAACTTTTCTACAATGACCTCTACCGAGGTGATGCAAGAAATGGCCTACTTCAAGGTGCGATCAAAGATAGCCCATGACACACGTGCTCGTGCTATTGGGATGCACAAAGGAGTCTCTGTTGCTTTGAAGGCCAAAGTGGTGAGCAAGACGGTGGATCAACATGAAGAGGTTGCCTTGGAGGAACATTTGTATCCACTCAAAGATCAAGAATATGATCCCGTGCTTAAGGATTGCATTGCTCTTGCGGCGCAAAAGTTTTGGAAGAATCCTCCCAAGGCCAAGGCATATGTTGAGGAGAAGACCAAGTCAAGCTATGGAAAAGAGGGGACTCAAAAAGTGAGATCCTGTTTCAATTGTCAATACAAGTATCACTTTGTTGCCGAATGCCCCTTCGAGAATAGGTAACACCATGGAGGAAAGCTAAGCCTCAAGGAAAAGTCAAAGGCTCCCAAAAAGAAACCTTAATTAAATAAGAAGCCTTTCAACAAGAAGCCATCATCTAGATATGTGCTTGTGACTCAACAAGAGTATGACACCGGTGATGAAGAAGAAGAACAAACCACAAGTGAAGTGGACGCTATTGCTATTGCATATTCATTATGTTCGTCACTCTTTGAACCCCCCAATGATAATCTACCTCAACCCTCCACCAAGTGCTTCATGGCTAAGGCCACAGAGGTATCATCTTCTTCCACCACTAAACTTGCCAGTTCTAGTGTTGAAGATGAAATTGCCTCCTTGAACATATATATGACTAACTTGCAAGGGGAGAACAAAAAGTACTTCACACTTCTCATGAGTCAATTAGGAGAGGCCCAAGAGGCTCTTGAGAAGAAATGTGAAACCGAGAGGAATGATTGCTTTGAGAAGGGTTTGCTCTCTAATGCTCTTGAGGAGGAACATGAACTTCGAGTATCTTTTGAGGAGAGACTTGATTCTATTGAAGAGTCACATAATGAGTCAATTTCTAAGCTCACTAAAGAACGTGACCATGCAATTGCTAAACATAAGAGAACTAAAAAGAAGAAGGTTGAGTTTGGTGTTGGTCATGAAAAACTAACCGAGGAGCTAGATAAGCTCACCGAGGCTCAGAAGGCTTTGGAGAGTGACCTCTCCACCCTCAACAAGTCTCGTGCACAACTTCAAACTCAACTTGATCTATTTAATTGTCACAAACCCGTACCCAGAGATATACATACTGCTATGTTCTCCTAGTCATGGACCCACAAGGGCTTCAGGGTTACCAGCCCCGGCCGCAACAAACAATGGCAGGCAGACTGGATTCATCGGCACGCAGGCCAGATCACCTCAGTACTACTACTCCTTGTGTCCATGCTAGTCATAACCAATTATGCATAACCAAGCATCCACGAGTCGGATGAAACTCAAGGAACGGGACCAATACAGAGATGCTATGTGTCCAGGAAGTGCAACACCAATCGAGGGTTACTGGGGTTACCAAGCCCCGGGCCGAATCACATCGACAGGCGTGCTCGGAAATGGATCATCGGCTCCACAACCACTCGACTGCGACAACTACGCATACATAGCCAAAACTGTATAACAATGAGCTCGAAACCAACAACCGATCAAAGCAACACTCTAGATATGAAAGTTGTGTCAAACAGATATTACTAGAGTATAGCTTTATAAACAGAGGCCGCACGACCCAACATTACATCAGACAACGGAAGGCAATTTATGTTGCTAGTCAACAAGATCCAAAACGGCCTAAGAGACCGCAACATAGGGCGACGTCCCAGCCCATAGATTCCAGGCTGCTACCTGGGAACTCCAAACTACTAGTCGATGTCCATGTTGGAACCACCGCAGAAGTGAGATCTTCACCTGAACCAAATAGAAGCAAACCCGAGTACGAGAGGTACTCAACAAGGCTTATTCAACCTATTATATATCTGCTATTTTCATAAAGGTTTTATGAAGGCTATTTTGCGTAAAGCGAGATTTGTTTCTCCAAATCGAGGAAGAATAGCACGTCTCGTGGAGTATTTTGAAAACAAATGAGAAAGCTACTCAACTACTGATATCATTATCTTTTCATCCACTAAAATATTTCAGCACCTCGTGCTTCAAAGATAACCACCTCAAGTTGTTCCGGTACCTCATGCTACAAGGTAACCCCTCTCGGCATCTCCGAGGAGGCATCCTTCATTCGTTATCAATAAGTTTTAGTAATTTTGTTCAAGTTATTTATGATCACAGAATCCGTCACCAAGTCGTCTTTAACCGTAGACACGGCTTTTCGAAAAGATTTAACCCTGCAGGGGTGTACAACGTTACCCACACGTACCAACCGACTCTTAGTGCCACCGGGTTGGCACTAGTCCGGGAAGTGCCGGCAGAGGGTGGTCGATTCCCGGTCTTTACCTTGTCGAACCATATCCATGAGTCAACCCAAACAGGGCCACCCCGTCAACACGGAGTTGTCCACCTCCTGACGACACCTATTCTGTGAGTCGGGATCAAGATCCGTGTACGTCCATCACTTGTCCCGGTCACGACCTAATTTTTTCCAAAACATTTTCCGACTCACATGCAGATGGAAAGCTCAAACTATGTGGCTCATGCATAAGGCTAAACAAGTTAATTAGCCGGGCGGGGTTCATTGGCCCACGTGTGGATGTACGCTCAGTCTTGGCTCGAAGGCGAGAACTCGCTCCTAGGGCCATGAACAGGACAAAACGCCACAACCCACTCTGGCCTCACATCCATGTCGTGATTAGTCAAGTTATCAAAGATAATTCAAATCACAACAACCTAACATAGTAAGTTCACGCATTGACTAGATTCATCAACCGGATGGATCAGGTCACAATTAGGCATGGTTAAGCAAGACTCACAGGGTTTAGCGAAACGCACACAAACAAATCTATAGCTGCTAGGTGAAGTGGATCAAGTTATGTAGGCTATGCACTAAGTAGGAGAACTCTATCTACTAACATTAAATAGTTTGGAACTGAATGCAAAGTACGAGAATCAGAAGTCGTTGGAAAACATATATGAGCAGATAAGAGGTTATGCTTGTCTTGCTTCAAGAAAACCAGATAAAGCCTTCAGGAATAAGTGCTTGACTTGTCGGTTAAGATCAAGTATTCGTCAAAGGAGTTCCTGACCTTCACTTCGGAGTCGCATTCTACCCAGGGGGAACAACACCGAAAATATGAACAACAATGAACACATGACATCGATGCAATGCGCAAAATGTATGCATGATCAAGTTAATGCACTTAAATAAAGCCCTAAACATGTTCGATAGGTTGCTAGTGTCTGTATGTTAGTTATGCAGTTTAACAGAAATTAGCCTGAAATGGACCTCAGAGGGCAGTTCGGGTGATTACAAAAGTGGGTACAATTTTAAATTCTCAAATGGGTTTGAAAACATCATAAACAGGTTTCATATGTCATTAGCATTTTGGTATATAACTTTTAATTTTCTTATTCTATTGAATAAAATCTTATTTTCTCTATTTTAAATGATTTAAACAATATTAAAATGATGCCCAAAATTAAAGTTTTTCAAACATGTATGAAAATGACATAAACCTGTAGAGTTTATTTTTCTGAACATTTCTATATCTCATTTATATTTTTCTGACTTATAAAACAATAGTTATTCAAATTCCAAAATTAATCAATTTTCTGTAATTATTAATCATTTTCTCGAAATTAAGAAAACTGGATTGTGATGTCAGCGTGACACAGGAGTGACATCACTTTCTATGTTCTTCACAGGTGCAACCCCAATCCATCAAATTCGCGCGCGATTCGTAAATCAAAAGATACCACGAGAGAGAGAGAGAGGGAGAGAGAGAGAGAGAGAGAGGGAAGAATGGGGAGTCGAGGTGTCGTGGGATAATCACGGCAGGTGTTACCAGGGGTAACTGATCTTGGGGCAAGTCGACACAGGCGTTCGGGAGAGGGTTTAGCTCAAAGGAAGACATGATACAACTTGATATGACAGCCGGCAATCGAAGTCGCCGGATCTCTATTCTTGATACAATAACTCGATTAGGGTTTACACTGGATACCCGATGCCACTCGATATTGCTAAGGTTCTCAAATCTCTGTCTCAAACTATACCCGGGGGTCGGTTTATATAACACCCGTACCCCCTAACTTTTTCTACAAGGCACACCCGGGTCCTACCCAGACACGGCGTGCTAACTCTAACTTTCCTTTACAACGTCCCTAATCCGGATCACTAGGCCCACGAACTTGGGCCTCCACAAACATCTTTATCATTAATCGGATCCTGCACACTGTCTCTGGGCCGGGTTATTCCTCGGATCTTGGCATACCGGGTTAGCATCCCCCCATCAGTAGTCCCCAGAATAGCCTGGGCTTCACGGGTCTCCTTGAAGCGCTTGCTATTCCTGAAAAGATATCAATCACACGGGCACATGGAAACCGGGTTAAGATGTTTCAACATCCAGCTAGGCCTTGCTCCTTGGTGGCCATGCGATAATTCAGGTTTTTCCCTCCAAACACCTTGGTTCAAACTTCTGGATCCAAATCATAGTAGCAACGCCAAGATCCTATGCTTGACAGCTAATCCCATCATCGCGGGACGAATCCCCTTCTTTCTTTATCCGGATGCTTTACTCAATACCGGGCGCATATCTCGCAGGAACTTTAAATAAATAGCCGTTTTATCCCCACAATTCCCGGCCTCCACTCACCGAGCCGGGCTTATCCAGTCGCACTATAAAAAAACTCCTTAGGAATGACTCGAACCCTAACGGCTCATTTCCCCCGCTCCATTCCTTTCTCCTCTTGAGCTCTCTTTCTTCCTGAGCGCCACCACGGACCTTCCACGCACGTCACCGGAACCCATTGCCCGAAGGCTACGCTCCGCCACCGGCCGCTCCGTGCCGCCGCCAAGATCCGCCGGCGAACTCTCATCCGGCCCACCAAGAACCGCAAAAGGACATCAGGCCTGCGCCATCTGCCTCCGCAAGGCCTCCCTCGGATCTCCTCCGGTAAGCCTTTGGCGTTCATCAACTTCCCCTCGCAACCTCTGATTTTTTTCCTCAGATTAGATCCAGATCCGTCCGCCTCAGATTTCTTGGCTAGACCGGATTAGGCTACCCATAGTCTCTTTTAGTTCGCACAAAAGATAAGGCGCATACTCCAACCAACTCGCCTACTGCCCACAATCATTACCTTCGCCACGAATTTGAAAATAAAACTTCCAATCTAGGCTCGTACTGCCCAAGATTTCCGCCCCTGCATCAGTCACTCGGCTGGACTGCTCCTTTTTAATACCCTTTATTCACATTTGGCGCTTAAGCCACTGCCCATCGTTTCAAAAAGCTTCTTTACCATTTAGACCCCATAAACTTCTCCATAATACGCAATACCCGGAACTTCCGAGCTTGATTCTACGGGCTAACACCCGGATCTCCGGCCATACCTCAATACCATCCGGCTGATACCTGACTGTTTCATAACTTCCATGTCTTAATCTTCTTCTTATTTGATGCCTTGCAGGTCAACCACATGGCTCCCAAGAAACAGATGAAAACCCCAACCAAGGCTAAAGCCCCCAACACCATTTCCGCCAACTGGGGGCGGTCGATGGTCACGAAGGCCAAGTTGGAGGAGCTAGTGGAGCTGGGAGTTCTCCCTCCTCAGGAGGATATCCAATGGAGGGTGCCGGGTAAGGAGACCCGGCCCACCCCTACAAAAGACGAGGTAATCTGCTTCGTGGAACATGTGACCCGGGGTTTTCGCCCACCCGGTCATCCTTTTTTCCGTGACATTCTTAGTCACTATGGCCTTCGCGTCTTCGACATCGGGCCCAATTCCGTGCTGAATATTACCCACTTTATTGTCCTTTCTGAATCCTATTTATGCACTCCACCAAACCTAGCTCTTTTTATCGAGCTTTATCAATGCAAACCGTGCCGCGAAAGCGGTGATGGGGCGCTTCTCACTTGCGGCGGGGTTTCGATCCAGCGCCGCAAGAACTCTCCGATGCCATCCCTCACCCTTAACTCTCATGTCAAACACTGGCAGCTTTCTTATTTCTACTGCCAGGACACTTCCCCATCCGGCCAAAAGAAACTGCCGGGTTATTCTGATGGTCTCCTTGATATCTCCGATAAATTTAGTGCCTTTGCCCCCGACTCAGATAGGGAGGCAATCCAACCTCTGCTATACAAACTCGCCACTCTTAGAGCCCAGGGCCTCATTGGGCTCAACCTAGTGAAGACCTGGGTCGACTTCAGAATTCAACCCAACTCCATCCGCACAAAGCTGATGTGCGAGTATTCTGGGGAACCTTCTGATCCACTACGATACTCTGACAACATCTTCGCAATCGGCGACACTCTCAAGACCATCAAGGGTTTTCTTACGGAGAAGCTCGAGGTAATCCGGAACATATCCGGGTTAGAGCCCTTCACACTTGAAAACCCGGCCCCCCAGGTAAAAACCCGACTCTGACGCCTTTACTTTCGCTCTTTCCACTTGATGCAACTGATAACCCGTACTTTAACACCTTTCAGGATGATGACGACTTTTGGAACACCAATACCCCCCCTAGCTCCGAAGGTCCAGAGGAACAAGAAGCTGTTCACTCAGACGAAGGTACTCTCTGAGTTTTACTTGACTCGTTTGAACTCACCGTAACCCCTTTATTTCCAACCGTAATCTTGATGACATTCAGAACAAGAAGATGACGAGGAAGAAGATTCGGACGGCAAGGTAGAATCCGCCAGTGATGAGGAAGAACCGGAGCCGGCAACCAAAGCCGGATCTAAAAGAAAAGCTCAAGGAGCCACCTCCAAGGTTTCATCCCCCTTCACACATTCACTCTATATTACCGTAATGATATTCTTGAACCTTTCTTGACGTTATTCCACTGGTCAATCTTGAAGGGATCGCCCACGCCTAAGCGCAGGTCGACTCGAAATCACCCGGGTAACGACGCCCTTAACCCGGGTTCTTCACCGCTCCCCACTCGGCAAGCTGGTACTTGCTCTATCTTTTCTTGGTTAGCACGGTTTCCTCGAAGCATTCTCGCATAATATTTAACTTGACATTTTCCAGCCTCCCCCGGGTCTGACGATGGATTTCCTTGTGACTTTGCGGTGAATACCGGGTAAAAATCCCCTTCCAGATACTTTCCGGTACTTCGTCATCTTTTCCTGACTGCATATTTAGCTGCTTTGTGATAACATCTACAGGGCCACGGTCGCTGTCAGCGATCAAGAGGATTCAGAAGATAAGGGCCCGGGTAAGGGGAACCCAGCTGATAAAACTGCAACCGCGTCTGGCGATGAAGAACAGACATCGCCGACTAAACCAGATCAGCAGGAAGCCGAATATCCGATTGCTTCTCATGCCAGCAAGAGAAAGACCACCGCCTTAGGTGCAGAAGGAGTGTCGGATTCCAACGTGCAAATGACCCGGGTTCCACCTCCTTCTAAGAAGAAAACCTCTTCTAGGAAATTCCAAGGGCCCGGGTCGTCTGACACGAATAAAGATACTTTCGAACAATTGATGGACAAGCTTCTCACCATGAAGGCTTCGGAGAGCGAGACTTTAGAGCGCATGGCTGCAGAGCACCAGGTAAGAGCGCTTGTTATCCTATATTCCCTACCTAGTCCCCAAGTTCCGAGTATAACTTGCAAAAGTTATGCTTGGTACTTCTCACCATATTTTTCTTGCCATAACACTCATCTGGTTCTTGCACCCTTTTACACTTACAGGCACATGTAACTCGGTCTGATGAAACCTTGCTGAAGACTGAACGGCTCCTTCTTCCCGAGATAAAACGCCGAGAAATCCTTGAGGATAATATGAAAACTTTGAAGAAGGATGTCTCCAAATACAAGGAGAAGTGCCTCGCCGCTCAGGCCGATTTGAAGAAGTTATCGGATCAAGTCTCCGATACTTATCAGATTTTACTTAGTAAGTGTTTGCCTGCCGGCTAAGTTTTTGCCTGCCGACTAATTTTTGCCTGCCGACTAATTTCATACCCGGCTGCTACTGATACGTTCTTGCTTCTGTTTCCACTATAGGCGCGAACCTTGCAGCTCCAGAGGAAGATGCTATTGTCAAGGTTAGGACCCTGAAGAGTGTGCTCCGGACTTTCTTTGCCGGCACCAAATTTATATTGAATGCCATTAATTGGCCCACGGAAGCCTATCCGGGTGGAGAGAACCTTGTCCAAGCCTGCTCCACTGTACCCGGATGGATTGAACTCTGGAAGCGTTCGTCCTGCCGTACTGGTATAGTGCGGGCTTTGACCTTGGCCAAAGCTTACTTTCCGAAGCTTGACCCGGCGAAGATAATCTCCGGGTTTCCTGAGTTCAAGGCGGATGGCGCCAAATTTACACCTAAGGATTTCAAGGCCATTCAGTCGGCAGTGCGCCCTTCTGCCACCACTCTAGCCGATAGCTTGAACCTTAATACACTAATGGCTGCATATGACGTTGATGACAAGATTATCACAGAGGAAGCACCCCCGCCCCTTGACCTCTTGGAGAAATGGGCTGATTACTCAGCTAAGAAGAAGGAGGCAACCTCGAAGAGGGAGGCCGACTTAAAATCAGGGCCGTCCGCCTCTACACCGTCCGTCCTTCCTCCTATCCGCCCTGGCGCGGTGAGTCCGGGTGGCTCTGCCAAAAAAGCTAAGAAGCAGGTCCAGGAGCAAGACCCGGAAGATCGCGCTCAGGAGGCCGAGTAGAGTAAGGATGTCATAATATCTTAGTCACATGGAACCTTTTTGTTTGAGTTACTTTATTCTGTTAATGGTGCGCCTGTGCACTTCTGATACCGATGCAAAAGCTTGTAATATACTTCTATTTGGTGACATATTTTCGCGGCTTTCCCAGCCTTTTGATAATCGTACTTTTTGCTGTTCTTCTGAACTTTGTTCTTGATACCCATCTCTTTTTTTAGCTCCCTTCATAAGACTCGTTTTCTTTTCGAGACCAGGGGCTTTGATAAGTGAAATTCTCTTGAAGTTCCCAAGACTCGGATGATAGGGCCGTTTTGAACCTTGGTATCAAAGTGGTTTGTTTCTGTTACGAAGTCCCCAGTCCCCATGACCCAAAGGACGAGTCATGAGGGTGTGGCCTTTCTCAGAGGACAAATCATTCCCTACCAAGGCAAAACCCTAAAACCATCTCATGCAAATACTGAAGTTATGCTTGATAATCGCTGAGTTTCCGGCTTATCAGCCTTGTACTCTGCATAAACTTGTGGTTTAGATGACCCTTTTGACTATCTTATACTATAAGCCGGCTTTCGCGTGGATACCATGTTGTTACATCCATACGAGAACAGTGTCAGGCAAGTCCCATTGGGCTCCATGGCTGATTGTAATCGTAAGCGAACGAATCATGCCACTTTAGTGCGAGTCACATCAAGCTTAAGTAAGATAAGTCAAGAAAAATTGGCTTCTTTGCCCAGTCATAAGATTGCAGCCGTGCTCGTTTGCGAGGAATCGGCCCTTATAACTTATATCTATCTATGCCGGGTCATTCGGGTTAGTGGTTGGTTACCTGAGCAACCAACCCCCAAGACCTACATGCAATCGATGCTTTTGATGATACTGAATTATCGATGTCGTATGGATACTACTTACTTGTGATAAAGGCGAAAAGACATAGGACTTGATAACCATCTCTTTATTGATACCAGAAATTTTGGGTCAGCAGGCCGCCTCATTAAAAACCTTCCAGTCCCCTTAGGTACCCTGGGTAGGAAAAGAGCGCGTCTGAAACCTGCCGCCCGTTACATTACTCAGTTCTTTGTAAGCACTGATCCTGATCCGGCTTGACCAATGCACATCCTCCATAAGTTGGACTTTTTCCTGATGAGTACCGGGTTTGCCAGCCAACCCGGGTGGGGCGTTCCAATGACCTGGCTGGTTGTAAGCGGCTGTGTGGCTTCTTCCCTTACAGCAAGCCGCTTGTGGGAATCATCCTCGATTAAGGCCACCATTTTAGAATCTTGCGTTGCCTTGAATTTTGTTCTTTCGCCTTCAGTACTCGGCCTTTTTGATGTGGCTGTATCCTCCGGGTTTGCTTGAGATCGGTAGTGCTTGAGCTCTTCTTTTCTACAGGCCTGCTCGGCCATTGCTGCGTCTCCTTCGTCACATTCAGCTGCTATATCTCGATTTCCATGTATGGTAATGGTCTTCTTGGGACCCGGGATTTTTAGCTGTAGATATACGTAACACGGCCTAGCCATGAATTTGGCATAAGCCGGCCTTCCAAACAGCGCGTGATAGGGGCTGCGTAATTTCACTACCTCAAAGGTGAGCCACTCAATTCGATAGTTATCCTTTGATTCTCCGAAAGCTACCTCCAATGCGATTTTTCCCTCGGGGCATGCTGAATGACCCGGCACTATTCCATGAAAAACTGTTGAGCTTTTTTGCAGTTGAGATTCCTTGAGACCCATGCGTAGGAAGGTTTCCCAATATAGTATATTGATGCTGCTTCCACCATCCATTAAAACCTTCTTTAGTTCGTACCCATTAACTTGCGGTGCGACTACTAGTGCCAAGACTCCTGGATGTTCCACTCTTTCTGGGTGATCCCTTCTGCTCCATGTTACCTCCTGTTCTGACCATCTCAAGTATCTCGGAACGGCTAACGAAACTGAGTTGACTGCTTGCTTCAGTATCTTTTTGTCCTTGTTAGATCCTCCTGTGGTATGCACATGATATTGACCCAATTGTTTGGGGTTAGCCTGGAAGCCTCCTGCCCCCCCTTGGTTATTACCTTGATTTCCAGCCGCCGGGTTACCAGCTGTCGCACCCTGATTTCTAGGGGATACTCACCGTACGAACTGGATAGCAGATGCTTGGATTATGGGGCATAACTGCTCCCACGTCCCAGATTCCTGGTAGGCCTGCGCTTATGCGCGACAACACAAGCCCTGCTATTCCATCGTCGATGTAAACTATCCACTAGAGATCAAAGGCACTTCCGTCGACGTACTTCAAACCATACACACATGGTACGTCAACAGCGTTGATCAACTGATATCACAACAGATCTCTACGACACAAAATATTGAAATAAGTTGCAACTGGCCCTCACTAGGGCAGAGAATAGCAAATACAATCATTCAGAGGACACATGTCCCAACAATACATCAGTACAATACAGCGGAAGCATTCAACATGTCTGGGTACAGACAAGAACCAAATAGGCCTAAGAGGCCGGAAACAAAACAGACGGAGCCCATCCACGATGTCTCGGATCCTGCCCGGGTCCGCTATCTACTCGTCAGCAGTCTCGTCATACTCCACGTAGTAGCCACCATGTAGATCCTCGGAAACGTCGTCTGTGTAAACCACAGCCCCAACGGGGTCAGTACACCAACGTACTGGCAAGCAAGACTCACAGTTCACCAAAGTGTAACCCGTCAACACCAAGCACAGATGCCTTGGGTTCAACGGAGGAAAGGGGATATAAAAGATGCTGCAACTGGCTGCTCTAAACAACTACAGAGATTCTACCACTTCCGGCTAGCAGGAAGGAGATAAGATCGAGGATTGTAGCCAACTGAAAGATAACTTCAAACAAACCCATCCTGGATCTCGCCCCTTATCCAAAGAAGCGATCCGAGGATAACTCACACAGTTGTATTAAAGGTGAATCAAATTATTATGTCATCAACCTATTACTAGTCAAGTTATTAATCATGGGGTGTAGCATGTTTGATCATTATGTTTAAGTTGTCCTGAGTACTTGTTAGCCAGTACTTTCACCAAGTAATCCATAACCGCGGAAAACACGGCTTCTCGAGAAGATTATCCCTGCAGGGTTGCACCAATTTGGCCGTACACGCAAGAATAGCCCGCCAGACGGGAATCAAACCCACCAAGCGAGGTACTCTACACAACTCGACTCTTCTTCGCATCAAGCCCAAAGAACCTTGGGCGCACGGCTAATCAAGCCCAGAAGAAAATGGACCATCATAGCACTCTAAGACCGTGTCCCCCTATATGCCGACTACGAAAGTTCCACCCGGGTACCAAGGGCTCGCAAGATCATGCATGCAGCAAATGGAAAACCCGAACTAAATGAGGCGATTTGGACGAGATGCGAATCGAGTCAAATTGAGGGGGGCGCCCATACTCGCTTCCCACATGCGGTTAGTGCGCTCATCATGGATCGGTAGACAAGACCCTTTTCCTATTAGGGTCGACACTAGCAGGCCTCAAAACCACAAGGGCCTCCTGCCGGTGCCTTATCATCAAATTTATTATTAATAGTAACATTTGCATGATTGATTGATTGATTAAACATCGAGCCCCCAGAACATAAATACGATATAGTAACTGAAAGTAACGGGTAACCGACTCGAGCAAAACAACCTAAGCATGCTAGTAAGACACGGGCTCAAACATAAGGTTATAGGTATGGAGGTGAGGCAATATCAGGGTTAAGGGATACATGTGATGGGCTCGTAACAGAAACAACTACTACTAAGGCTAGCAGAAATAGACAACGGAAAGTATCGGTAACCAATGTTGAAAGGAACACGATGGTTCATGTGAGTGATAACTTGCCTGCAAACCCAGTAGCCTGGTACTGAGCTAGATCCTTAGCAGGGGTGTCGTAAGTATCGTCGGTCTCATCGTCGTCGTGTATCCGAGAAGAAGCAAACAAACAAGGAAGGAAGATAAACAATCATTATCATGGCATAGGTGCACAAACATGGGATGATGCATGTCATGTTAATAGATGCATCAGAATAAACTACTTGACAAGATAGCAACATGATTAAATGGACCCATATGCAATTGGATTGCATATGGAAAGCCCATGAATTATGGTTGAATTAATTGTTTTACAACTAATCATTATGTGAAAGTGGATTAGCATGATGCATGGATGAGGAAAACAGAAAAATAACAACAATAGAACCAAATAGAAATAAGGGTTGTCAATTTTAGAAATTCATTTATTAAGTTAAGAAATTGTGGTTTCTTAAAGGTGTCACACAAGCATTTGTTGTTTTCATCAAGTTTAATTGTTCAAAACAGAAAACAAAGTTTATATTTGGAAAGAGGGTTTAATTTTGCATGGAAAACATATTTCATTTGTTGAAATTGGATTTAAAATGAGCAAGTTATTGATTTGGCCATTTTTAAATGCAATAAACAAGAAACAGTTGTTTTCAGCAATTTAAATTATTCAAAACAACAAACAAAATTTATATTTGGAAAGTACATGAAAAATTGATTGGAAAACATATTTGGTTTGTGAAATTTGGAATTTTTATGCTCAAGTTATGAATTTTGCAATTTTAAGGGAATTTGACAAGTTTTCAAATATTGCACAAATTTAAAATATTCAAAACAGTAAACAAATTTTATATTTGGATAGAACATTTAATTTGGTATTGAAAACATATAAAAAATGTTGAATTTGGAGTTAGGATGATTTATTTATGCAATTTCCAAAATGGGGTGCAAATCTGCCATTTTTATGAATCTAGGGACTTGGAAATTATTTTTACAGGGACTAGAATTAATTAGCAGGGATCTATGTGTGATTTGCAGAAATTCCAGTACCAAAACCTTGCAAAAATAAAAGATTGTTTTATTTGTGGGAGGGGGGATTCGATCCCCCCACCTCTTGCTTGCGCTGGGGAACCAAACCAGTGGGCTGATGGCTTCTTTGTGTTAGGGAGGGGCCTCAAGGGGGGATAAGCTTCTGTACGCGGGACTTTTCTCTGAACCCAAAACCTGTACGTACTGAACATGGGGGCGGACAGAACCAGGTCGATGGGGATCTCCAGCGGCTGCTCGCCGGAGAGGGGGCGGCCAAGGGGGAAAAGGGGAGGCGCCCTAGAGGAGAGGAGGGAGAAGGGCGAGAGGAGGGGAGAGCCTCACCGTGGCGCTCGAGAAGGAAGGGGGTCGGGGCGGACGCAGGTACAGAGGACGAGCAGAGGGCGTTGGCCGGTGTTGGAGGAGATGGCGCCGGCGATGGGGGCCCTCCCGGCTCGAGCCGAGGGGTGGAGACGGTAGCCCGCGGTGGGGCGGTTCCATTCCCGCACCCACCGCGGCCGGAGAGGAACCGGAGCTTCGGCGACCACCGGAGTTGGAGGAGCTGTTTTTTCTTTCGGGTGCAGGTTACAGAGAAGATGGAGTGGAGAGAAAAGAGAGGGAGGAGGGAGAGGACGGCGGGGGAAGAGGAAGGAGGGAGCTAGGGGAACCCTAGGGCTCGGCCTAGGGTTTTAAGGAGGGGGGAAGGAGGCACAGCCGTTCCCTGCTCCTCTGTTGCACGTGTACACCATGGATGGTGTTCGTACAGGAGGTGGAAGACGACAAGGGGGTATGGGCCTGAGGAGAAAAGGCCAAAGGGAAATAGATGGGCTAGGAGGGAAAATTGGGCCTGCTGCCCCTCTCTCTCTCATGTGTGTGCTATTTGTTTTATGATTTGTTTCTGTTTATTTTTTTTTTGCAGATTGGAACAAGAGAGAAAGGGAGGTTTTTAAGAGTAGAGAATTAGTAGAAAATTTTTGGATGAGTTGTTTATAGCAACAGCAACATTGCAAAGACTTTGTTTTCCAAAAAAAAATATTTCAAGTTATTTGTTGTTTGATAACATAAATGAATTTAATGGAATAATTGAATTAAGTGATTAGTTGAAACTTAAGCAATTGAAAAGCTTGTTTAAAGTTCATGTTTATTTGATACCAAATGGTTGTTTGGTTTTTTATAAGTTTCATAATTTCAAAACTGGTTTGCTGTTTGGGACTTTATTGGAATTGAATAACATTTGGATTTAGTGAATTATTAAAAACCACAATTTTTAAATAGTTGAACCTTATGGATTTAATGGAAACAAATCATTGATTTGTTTTGCAATTTTCATAGCTTTCAAAAGGGTTGTTGTTTTGGAAGGAAAACATAATTGAATTTGAGAAGGGTTTGATATTAAATGAATTTTTGATAGAACAAAACAACAGTTTTGAAATCACACTTTAATGGAAACAAACAATTGTTTTATTTTGAAATATCTTTTTAGAAATTGTAACATCACAAGGATGAAACAAAAGGGTTGAATTTTGGTTTGAAATTCAAATAGAAAACAAAGGAAAACAAAGGAAAACAGTTGGAAAACAAATGAAAACAGAGGAAAACAAATGGAAAACAAACAAAACAAATGCAATCAACATGATGCCATGATGCAAAACATAAAATAACAGGGAGCAAACATTCTAATGGCTATTTTTCAGACTTGGGATGTTACACCAGCTGGGGGTGGGCCGTTGCCTGGGTTTGCCCCTGGACCCGGTCCTCCTCCCCGCCCTGCGCCTCGCATAGCTCTGTGCACTTCCTCATTTTTCCATCTTTGCAAATCGGCGCACTCCTCCAAGGAGTGGTTAGCCGGCCTGCCATTCCTGCTGTGTTTTGGGCACGCCATCCTGAAGATGTCCCAACTATTACTCGGCCGGGGCGGCCCTTGGTAGTTTCCTCCGTTGTGATTCCCAGTATTGAAATTTCCTTCTGCTCTGGGTCTTGAAGACCCGGCTTCTGTATTGGCGACAAACTCGGAGCCTCCTTCGAAGGGACGCTTGTTCTGACTACTTCCATTGTTTCCTGACGCTGTTCCGTTGCCGGTTCTTCCATTACCGCTTGTGTTTGCTTTTGTCTTCTTGTCATCGGCTTCTTCTTCTGTGGTATCTGTCGCAGCGTGTTTGTTGCACGCATCCATCAATTCTCCCATTGTGACTTCTGACGCATTTTGACTGGACTTCATGCGAGTTAACTTTTGTACTAAAGGTATATACTTGCATGTTTTTGCCATGGCTTGTAGCGCATCCTTGGGCTGGATGTCTGTGGATGAGTGAAGTATCTCCATAACCCGGCGCACCCAACTGCGCGCCGATTCTCCCTTCTTTTGGACGCATCGCTCTAGATCATCAATGGTGAATAACTTCCTGCAAGTTCCGTGAAAGTGCTTGACAAACGCGGTTTTCAATTCCTCCCAAGACTTGATCGATCCCTCTGGTAGATTGGTGAACCACAATTTTGCTGCTCCTTCAGACATCATCAGATACATGAATTTGGCTTGGAGGTTCTCGGACGCGTTGCGGATTGACATTGCCATCTTGTAACTGCTTAGCCACGTTTCGGGATCCATGGTTGGCTCATAATTCACTACTTTCCCTGGCTCTTTGAACTTTTCCGGGTAAGGTTCAGCTCTAATATTATCCGAGAGACACTTGGGCCCCGCAAGAATGATTGAAGCCGGCCTTGCCCTGGAAACGTGTGATGCCGCGGGGGGCGCGTCTGGGCGCTGTGCTGCGGGAGGCCCATGCGCTGCAGACCCGGCCGCGGCCCTCCGAGCCCTAGAACTGTCCACGACGGCCTGTGCTGCTGATACTGCCTGAGCGCGGGGAGGAGGCGGCATTTGCTGCTGCTCTTCCCTCCGCCGTGCCGAACTCGTTTGTAAATTCCCTTGCTGCTGGCTGACATATGGCGTCCCGTGCATTCCGCTTCTGTGATCCGGGTAATTGGCTTGCTGCGCCACCGCAGTGTGCAACAGCTCGATGGCTTGCCGAGTCTTCTCTGCATGGGGCGACTCTCCCACAGGTATTTGATTCAATGCGAGTGTCGCCGCATATACGTTGTCCATAGGATTGTTGTAGTGGCCGGCTGGCGTGCGGAATCGTGATGGTGGCGGCGGCAGTAGATCGTTGCCGGTTGTGACTCTAGTTTGCGGTGGGGGTAACCCGGCCCGCTCATTCGCCGGACGTGTCGCTGTTGTTGTCTGTTGGGGCGTGGTTCCCTGGTTCACCACTGGTATCGGTTGGTCCTGAGGCGTGATGAACAAATTAGCCGGATTAATAACCCCGCCCGTTGCTGGCAACCTGGTGTGGTGCCTTTGATGTATCCTGGACGTTTCCTCTCGAAGCCGGGTTTCCAACGCGTCTAGCTCGCGCCGCCGGGTGGCCATCCCCTGTCTATCTGCTTCCACTTTCCTTCTTTGTTGTTCCAACGCACGACGAGCCACGTCCAGATCTCTAACACGCTCTGCCGCGTTTTCTGGGGTGATAACAGTGGCGAGGACTGTAGGATCCAAGATCAAATTATTATCGAACAGGGCCGGGTGACGCGGATTCGAGGGTCCCGCCCCTGGTGTCCGATTGGCTTGAAACCCGAACATGTTGGCGTGTTGCTCCTCATCTGCCGCGCGACTGGTGACCGATGCTGACTCTCCATCGACCCGGGTCAAGACCGGGTCTCCGTTAACCGCGCCCTGTTGCTGGGCCACTGCCCCGACTGGTGCCGCGGCTGTGTTTCCTTGGTTAGCCGCGGGGGCTGCATAGACTGCAACTCGGCGCGCGATATCCGGTGTAAATTCAGGCTGTTCCTCTTCACCGTTCTCCTCATACCGGTTTTCCAGTAGATCCAGGATAGACCCGGTGTCATCTTCTCCTTGGACCCGGTCGCGTGGGGTCCATGCCGGCTCCTCCGGCTGTTCCCACTCCGCGATGGGTTCTTCTGCTGGATATGTCGTTCCCGTTGATTCTTCATCATCTGATCGGATAGACGTGGCTTTTCCTGGCATAGAATCAGATCCAACGTTGTCAGGGACCGAATTGGAAGCACATACCATACCGATGAAGACGTTGATCCGGCCGATCGTTATGACGGATCCGGTTTCGAGGTGATCCGACTCCGGCCCCCAGCCGGAATCGTCCACCACCTTTTCTCCTTCGGGGTCGATGTAGATCTCGCCGATGACAAGATTCTCCATGCCCTTCCGAGCTTCTCCCGTGATGTAGACACCTTTGGACGCAGGCCCCACGGTGGGCGCCAACTGTCGTGGGATAATCACGGCAGGTGTTACCAGGGGTAACTGATCTTGGGGCAAGTCGACACAGGCGTTCGGGAGAGGGTTTAGCTCAAAGGAAGACATGATACAACTTGATATGACAGCCGGCAATCGAAGTCGCCGGATCTCTATTCTTGATACAATAACTCGATTAGGGTTTACACTGGATACCCGATGCCACTCGATATTGCTAAGGTTCTCAAATCTCTGTCTCAAACTATACCCGGGGGTCGGTTTATATAACACCCGTACACCCTAACTTTTTCTACAAGGCACACCCGGGTCCTACCCAGACACGGCGTGCTAACTCTAACTTTCCTTTACAACGTCCCTAATCCGGATCACTAGGCCCACGAACTTGGGCCTCCACAAACATCTTTATCATTAATCGGATCCTGCACACTGTCTCTGGGCCGGGTTATTCCTCGGATCTTGGCATACCGGGTTAGCATCCCCCCATCACGAGGGGTGGCGGCGCAATGACCATTTGGTCGCCGGAGTGTCGCCGACAAGGAGCGGAGCGGTAGCCAACGGCGACTCACCTCAAAGCACGACGAAGGATAGGAGGAGGCCCTCTCGGACCGGGAGCTCACCCTGAGTATGATGAGGTAGTCGGAGAAGGCAGAGGAGGCTGGACGAAGGCGAATTGCAGCGGCGGCACTTCTCCGGCCGCAGGGAAGAAGTGGACGCAGGCGTCGATTCCAGCCCTCCCGCCTTGCGTGCGTGCTTGAGGAAGTTGAGGACGACGAGGCGAAGGCGGGTATGGCTTCGGTTGCTCCGGGGACGGCCGGAGATGGCGGGGCGCTACGGCGGCCTTCGGGCTAGGGTTAGGGTTCCCGTGAACCCTTTACAGAGAGAGAGAGAGGAGGCGCCGAGAGAGAGTGACACAGAGAGGAGGGAAACAGGGCACGGCGTCCTCGTGGGTCGTCTTCTGCGAGGCAGCGAGCAAGACGTGGCAACAGCGACCCACGCAGCGGCCACGCACCTGCGTGCTTTCTTTCTGGCCAAAGCTAGAAGAAATGGAAAAGGAAAAAGAAATTACAAAAACCCTGGAGTTTCTAAGATTTGCGAGGAGGTCCTTTTCTCTTTACAAACAGAACCAAAAATGAAGTTTTGAGGGCATTTTTGTAGAGATAAAAATTTGCAAAAATGATATTTGAAAACCTTATGAAATTTCCAACCTCACCATATTTTTGTTTTCCAAATTTGAAAATGTTTTTAAATCAAATTTTGGGTGACCACATTAAGTGGTTTTTCTTTTGCTCATTTCATTTGTTATTTTCAAATGCAAAATTTTAACCAATGTTTTCATGCATGTATGAGATGCCAACAACACACCACACCACTTTATTCCCAAAGTTGGGATGTTACAAATCTACCCCCCTTACAAGAATCTCATCCCGAGATTCCCGAAGGAGAAAGAAAGAAGGAACACCGGTTTTGAGCGATCTTCTTGAACCTTACGATTCTCTTCGTGAAGGGGTTGATCCATAGCATCTGCGAAGATATCCAGCGGCTACACCTTAGGTAGGGGACAACTCTTAGGATTTGATCTTCACGAAGATCGAGTACCTCATGGCCAACTCAGGGAAAGAGTTTCACGACAAACTCGCTAGCTAGCAGCCATGGAACACGTCAAGGTACGGAGGGAACCAAGAGAAGGTTTCAAGTCCACGAACGATGGTTCTTGAAAGGATTTAGAATATGAACTATGCACAAGGCCTTAAATCCTTTTGGAAAAGAAAGGTTGATCAACTTGTGACATCGAGGTTTCCTCAAAACAGAATACCAAGATGGAGAGGAATGTCTTGGATACCACAACGCAGTATCCGTAAACGAGAAAACACTATAGTTCGTGCGTGAGAGAAAAATTGATACAAGATCAGGTTCACTCTTCGGAGTGGTCACGGAAGATAACGGAACTTTCAACCATTCCATAACAGTTTTCTTGAAATCCTTGTTAGGGATCGGAATATTACTTCATGACAGAGGATGAGTAGCCAGAAGAAGTTTGAAAACCGTAATGAAGGAGGAATTCTTGGTCACACCATAAATATGAGTAACCATCGGGGATTGAAACACCGGAAGGGAATAAGGAATCTCTTGTCTATTGTGGATTGTACGTAGCAATACGTATACCACATAGTTAAGACCCCATGGCTGAAGTGACTGACAAATTCACACAACGTGTGAGATGAACAGAACTTCAAGTATAAACAACTTGAAAAAGGGAACTGATCAATGGCGGTTAGAAAACACCACGAGATGGTTCTCATGATGAACTTGTTTCCACTAGAACAAAGGTTTGGAGGATTGACAGAGAGACATTGAAACAATCAACTTCCAAATTATCCTTGATGTTCTAATACCAATATCAAGCTCATCAAGCCTTCAAGAGGTCATCAAGTAGAAGTCAAACTTTGGTTGAAGAACGGTGAGGGAAACTTCTAAGATAGTCGCACAAGAATCCTCCTGGAAAGTGGTTGTTTTTACCGATTCAAAGGATTACAACATTAGGTCTTCCGGCTAATATTGTCAACCATAACATCAACCATGCCGGGGTTTTGAAAATACCTAATTGTATCTCCTTGAGGAACACCAACCATCATTGCTTCTTGTGGTTCAGCTCTGGTTAGTGGTTTGATAACTCAGACTCGGAATGTTTGATCGAAGAGGTTTCTCCGGTTACTGGCGAGATACTTTTACTAGATTCTCAAGATATGGACTACGATGCCACGCTCAAGAAGATGAGCAAGATTGTGGAACTCATGTATCATCAACTTGTTAGAGAAGGCTGCACCTACATGGATTACCTACAACAAAACACATCGGAGTCCTCGTTAAGAAGATGATTACTAGGATAACGAAGTTCTAGGACTTCTTCTCTTTTATGAACAATTAGTCAGTGGCTTGGGGTGCATACAAAACTTGTTCAAGAAATGGAGGTAACAACCTTCCATCTCAAGAATAGTCCACACATGCATGACTAACTTGGGTTTATTCCCGAAGGAACAAGAAAACTTTACTCGGATCCATGGCGACAACTTTCGCCATAAGCACACGAACCAGAGTAATTCACTTAGAACATCCGGAACACAACTTCGTGATAACACAAAGATGGTTCTAAGAAGTTCCCAACATTAGTGCCAGATGTTTAATATGAACCTCTTGCAGCTCAGAGAAGATGGGCGTGTAATTGATGGGCTCGACAAGACCCTTATCAAGTTACTCCAAGCACATGGATTCATATGATCTATGAACAAGGCAAAATATTGGTCAGATTAAAGGACATGAAGGTGTACTCGGAAAAAACACCATGAGTGAAACACCATCAAGATAGTCCTTGAAACTGGACTTGATCTGACGATAGCCCAAATCAAATCAAGGTAGAATGGTAGCATGTCCATTGAGGAGATACTATCATGCTTCAACACAAAGGAAACTAGACATCCCTTAACGAAGGATCCAGTTAGACGAAGCTCTTGTCTTTCAACTCTCCAAGTTGTTATTTAAGCTCAACCAACTAGTCCAGGATATCCAGCAGGGTTCCTTGGAGAAAGGAGTAGTTCAAATTACCCCTTGTTTAGACATCATGGTCAGGTAAAACCTGGTGATACTTCTAGAAAGACAACCAAAATATCACAACCTACCGGTATGTCTTGGAGTTCAAAAGGAATCTTGCTTTTCAAAGCAATCAATATGGTCTTGAGAGCTTCGGCATGAACCTAACTTTATGACCAAGAATGTGCACCGGAATGAACGTATTTGGTAACACAGTCAACTTCAAATAGAGATCGGGTGACCAATAGTACTAAGAAGGATACATATGTTTTCTTAGATTTTTCAAAGCAATAAGAATTGCTAGGAATACCTGATACACATCAATGCACAAACAACATTCTCGAGCATTCAAGCTTGTAGAGATGGTGAGTGAAGATGTGTAGGAGCATCAATTCATCAATAAGGCCATGAAACTCAACACAACCTCTTGATACAGAAGAGTGTGATACTCGAAGGTAGAACAGAATAGAAGCTGATGAAACTTCTCTAATATGTGGATTACAAAACTTTGACCTGGTCCTAGAGATGAACGAGGTGCTGGAGTTTGTTTCTCCTGACATTCCAAGGTGGAAGGTTCTGACGGAACACAAGATAAATGCATTGGAAAACCCCAACACAGATATGCAATTTGATGTCCAAAACAACGGTTGGAGATTTGAGAGCAACTAGAAGGTGGAGTCATGCTCAGGAGAAATACTAAGATCACGTTGATTGCACAGGGTAGTACTCATTTGTAAAACCCATGCAAAAGAGTTGGTATAGCTGAAATAGGAACAAAGATGTGGAATTCAGGATGATCACTCTTGTTGTGACCCCTTTTTGGTTATAAGGGAGAACATATGGCTATTGGAGTTGAGATTACCTAGCCACCCTGAGGTAGAACATGTTTCTCAGGATCAACCTAACGGATCTTGGGTTAAAGGTCACCACCCTGTACGGATAGCGTGAGCATCACATTGTTAGAAACCGCATGATTCAACCCACCACAATTTAGCACATTCCGGGACTTTCGGTTCAAGTCCAAGGGTTAAAAACATTGAGAAAGGGATAGGTACTATCTGAGCGCCTTAAAGGACACTACGATGTAGTAATCACGAAGTATCCTCCAAAGGCCAAGCATAGCTCGAGAGGTATGTGAACAAAGGACGGGGAATACATTCGGGAGGAAAGGAAACATTGAGGTTCAGGATTTCAGACTTTAGAACGTGAGAATGTGGAATCCACACAACTCTGAGAGATTAGGACGGAAAGGAAATCTCCCAGTTTAAGAGATAACGGAATATGGAACACACACGACTCTAGAACTTTAACACTAGGTTAACTTGGGTAAAAGTTGTATTGCCAAAGAAGGCACCTGAGTTTTGAATGACTAGAAGGGATAGCAAAACCTTTTCAAATCAAAACAGGTAAGGAGACCCAGAGTTAGAGCGATACGAGATACAAAGTAAAAAAGAATCCTAAGAAGGTTTTTCACAATCCATGTGGAGTTTCAAAGTAGTTTTCACAAACACTAGACTCAACATCGACCAAGCAATAATGTTTTTCCTACAGGCAGTTATGCTCTGATACCATGACTTTTCACAACCCCGAACCCAGAGATATACATACTGTTATGTGCCCCAGCTGCAACAAACAACGGCAGGCAGACCGGATTCATCGGCACGCAGGCCGGATCACCTCGGTACTACTACTCCTTGTGTCCATGATAGTCATAACCAATTATGCAAAACCAAGCGTCCACGAGTCGGATGAAACTAAAGGAACGGGACCAAAGAATCGAGGGTTACTGGGGTTACCAAGCCCTAGGCCGAATCACATCGGCAGGCATGCTCGAAAATGGATCATCGGCTCCACAACCCCTCGACTGCGACAACTACGCAGGCATAGCCAAAACTATATAACAATGATCTCGAAACCAACAACCGATCAAAGCAGCACTCTAGATATGAAAGTTGTGTCAAACAGGTATTACTAGAGTATAGCTTTACAAACAGAGGTCACACGACCCAACATTACATCAGACAACGGAAGGCAATTTATGTTGCTAGTAAACAAGAACCAAAAAGGCCTAAGAGGCTGCAACATAAGGCGATGTCCCAGCCCATACATTCCAGGCTGCTACCTGGGAACCCCAAACTACTAGTCGATGTCCATGTTGGAACCACCGTAGAAGTGAGATCTTCACCTGAACCAAATAGAAGCAAACCTGAGTACGGGAGGTGCTCAACAAGGCTTAGTCAACCTATTATATATATGTTATTTTCATAAAGGTTTTATGAAGGCTATTTTGCGTAAAGCGAGATTTGTTTCTCCAAATCGAGGAAGAATAGCACGTCTCATGGAGTATTTTGAAAACAGATGGGAAAGCTACTCAACTACTGATATCATTATCTTTTCATCCACCAAAACATTTGAGCACCTCGTGCTTCAAAGATCACCACCTCAAGTTGTTCCGGTACCTCATGCTACAAGGTAACTCCTCTCGTCATCTCCGAGGAGGCATCCTTCATTCGTTATCAACAAGTTTTAGTCATTTTGTTCAAGTTATCTATGATCATAGAACCCGTCACCAAGTAGTCTTTAACCGCAGACACGGCTTTTCGAAAAGATTTAACCCTGCAGGGGTGTACAACTTTACCCACACGTACCAACCGACTCTTAGTGCCACCAGGTTGGCACTAGTCCGGGAAGTGCCAGCAGAGGGTGGTCGATTCCCGGCCTTTACCTTGTCGAACCATATCACTGAGTCAACCCAAACAGGGCCACCCCGTCAACAGGGAGTTGGCCACCTCCTGACGCCACCTGTTATGTGAGTCAGGATCAAGATCCGTGTACGTCCATCACTTGTCCCGGTCACGACCTAATTTTCTCCAAAACATTTTCTGACTCACACACAGATGGAAAGCTCAAACTACGTGGCTCATGGATAAGGCTAAACAAGTTAGTTAGTCATGCGGGGATCATCGGCCCATGTGTGGCTGTACGCTCAGTCTTGGCTCGAAGGCAAGAACTCGCTCCTAGGGGAATGAACAGGACAAAACGCCACAACCCATTGTGGCCTCACATTCTTGTCGTGATTAGTCAAGTTATCAAAGATAATTAAAATCACAACAACCTAACATAGTAGGTTCACGCATTTACCAGATTAATCAACCGGATGGATCAAATCACAACTAGGCATGGCTAAGCAAGACTCACAGGGTTTAGCGAAGCGCGCACAAACAAACCTATAGCTGCTAGGTGCAGTGGATCAGGTTATGTAGGCAATACACTATATAGGAGAACTCTATCTACTAACATCAAATAGTTTGGAACTGAGTGCAAAGTACGCGAATCAAAAGTCGTTGGAAAACATATATGAGAAGATAAGAGGTTATGCTTGCCTTGCTTCAAGAAAACCAGATAAAAGCTTCAGGAATAAGTGATTGACTTGTCGGTTAGGATCAAGTATTCGTCAAAGGAGTTCCTGGCCTTCACTTCGGAGTCGCATTCTACCGAGGGGGAACAACACCGAAACGAGGATTAACAATCAACACATGACATTGATGCAATGCGCAATATGTATGCATGAACAAGTTAATGCACTTAAATAAATCCCTAAACATGTTTGATAGGTTGCTAGGGTTCGTATGTCAGTTATGGAGTTTAACAGAAATTAGCCCGAAATGGACCTTGGAGGGCAGTTCGGGTGATTACGAAATGAGTACAATTTTAAATGCTCAAATGGATTTGAAAACATCATAAACAGGTTACATATGTCATTTTGAGAATTTTGGTATATAACCTTTAATTTTCTGATTTTATTGAATAAAAACTTATTTTATCTATTTTAAATGATTTAAACAATATTAAAATAATGCCCAAAATTAAAGTTTGTCAAACATGTATAAAAATGACATAAACCTTTAGAGTTTATTTTTCTGAACATTTCTTTATCTCATTTATATTTTTCTGACTTATAAAACAATAGTTATTCAAATTCCCAAATTAATCAATTTTGTGGAATTATCAATCATTTTCTGGAAATTAAGAAAACTGGATTGTGATGTCAGCGTGACACATGCGTGACCTCACTTGCTCTATTCTTCACAGGTGCAACCCCAATCCATCAAATTTGCGCGCGATTCGTAAATCAAAAGATACCACGAGAGAGAGAGGAAAGCATGGGGAGTCGAGGGGTGGCGGCGCAACGACCATTTGGTCGCCGAAGTGTCGCCGGCAAGGAGCGGAGCGGCAGCCGACGGCGGCGCTCGACAGCGGCTCGCCTCAAAGCACGGGGGAGGACAGGAGGAGGCCCTCTCGGACCGGGAGCTCACCTTGAGGATGATGAGGTAGTCGGAAAAGGCAGAGGAGGACGGACGGAGGCAAATCGCAGCGGCGACACTTCGCCGTCCGCGGGGAAGAAGCGGACGTAGGCATCGATTCCAGCCCTCCCGCCTTGCGTGCGTGCTTGAGTAAGTTGAGGACGATGAGGCGAAAGCGGGTATGGCTTCGGTTGCTCCGGGGACGGCCGAAGATGGCAGGGCGCAACGGCGGCCTTCGGGCTAGAGTTAGGGTTCCGATGAACCCTTTACAGAGAGAGAGAGAGAGGAGGCGCCGAGACAGAGTGACACAGAGAGGAGGGAAACAGGGCACGATGCCCTCGTGGGCCGTCTTTTGCGAGGTGGCGAGCAAGACGTGGCAACGGCGACCCACGCAGCGGCCACACACCTGCGTGCTTTCCTTCTAGCCAAAGCTAGAAGAAAGGGAAAAGGAAAAAGAAATTACAAAAAAACCCTGGAGTTTCTAAGATTTGTGAGGAGGTCCTTTTCTCTTTACAAACAGAACCAAAATAAAGTTTTGAGGGCCTTTTTGTAAAGATGAAAAAATTGCAAAAATGATATTTGAAAACCTTATGAAATTTCCAACCTCACCATGTTTTTGTTTTCCAAATTTGAAAATGTTTTTAAATCAAATTTTGGGTGACCACTTTAAGTGGTTTTTTTGGTAATTTCATTTGTTATTTTCAAATGCAAAATTTTAACCAATGTTTTCATGCATGTATGAGATTCCAACAACACACCACACCACTTTATTCACAAAGTTGGGATGTTACATTAATGTGCCTAGTACTTCTACTTCTTGTGATCATGCAAATATTATTTAGGAGAATGGTCGGTAGAAGGAAGAGCTAGCAAGAATCAAGGGCAAGGGCCCTAGTGTTGAGAAGGTTGTGGCTTCTAAGCCTCAAGTGGATCCCAAGTCACAAGTGGTTGCTCCTAGACCACAAGTTGTCAAGCAAGGTCTTGGCTATGTAGCCAAGAGTAAGAACAACAAGAAGAAGAACAAGAACAAGGCCAAGCCCGCACAAGCTAAGAAGAATATTGGTGCGAGTGGTATTGTCATTAGGGACAACACTACTCGTAGCAACTCACACCATTTCCTTTTTGTTGATTATTATGGTGTTGTCCAAGCTAAATATATTGGTCCCATTGAGTGTTACATTGATTACTCTATTTGGGTTCCAAATACCCTTGTTCCTAACATGAGAGGACCCTCCTCGGGTCCTAAATCAAGTCAATGATCCTTTGTAGGGCTATGCTTCTGGTGGTGCAAAATGGATACTTGATAGTGGGTGTACAAGTCATATGACCGGAAGGAAAGAACTTGTGACGGAGTTAAAACAAAATCTAAATCAAGAAACCGTCACTTATGGAGATAAGTCCAAGTCTGAGGTAACGGGGTTTGGCAAGGTGGTTGTTGCTCCTAATATCACCCTTGAAAATGTCATGCTTGTGAATCCCTTGGTTTCATATTGATTTCCGTTCGTGCTTTAAGGAAGATGGGATTTTCCGTCTTCTTTGATCCTGACAAGGTGATCATCTTGTGGAGTAAGTCTCTTGATGTTGCTTACATTGGGCATGTCGAAAATGAGTTGTATGTGGTGGGCTTTTCGGAGTCCACCAACTCTCAAACGATGTGTCTCTTCGGTAAGGCCGACGTGGGGTGGTTGTGGCATCGCCGCTTATCCCATGTAAACATGAGAACTTTGCAAAGTCTCCACAAGGGTGGTCACATCGTCGGACTAAAAGAAAATGTTTCCTTTGCCAAAGATCGTGTGTGTAAGGCTTGTGTTAAAGGACAGATGCACGACATCGACCATAAAGCCAATACAATCATTTCATCAAAAGAGGGTCATGGAGCTTCTCCATGTTGATCTCTTTGGTGTCGTACCCGAGGCAAGTCTTGGAGGCAAGAATTATTGCTTGGTGATAGTGGATGACTATTCAAGATACACTTGGGTATATTTCTTCAAGTGAAAGAGTGAGACCCAACAAACCGTCATCGACTTCTCCAATCAAATGCAACATCAACACAATCTTCCTATCTTGGACATTCGGAGTGATAATGGCTCCAAGTTAAAAAAAAAACTACACCCTTAATGAGTTCCTAAGTGAAGAGGGTATTTGTCATCAATATTCCGCTACATATACCCCTCAACAAAATGGTGTAGCCGAGAGGAAGAACTAGACTTTATTGGATATGGCTAGAACCATGTTGGAGGAGTTTAACTCTCCCCAATATCTTTGGGACGAAGCCATCTCCACCGCTTGTCATTCGTCAAACCGGCTCTTCGTTCGCAAGGGCTTTGTGAAGACTCCATATGAGATTATCACCGGCAACAAACCCAACATATCCTACTTTCATGTCTTCAGTTGTAAGTGTTTCTATTTGATCAAGAGTGTTCGTTTGTCTAAATTCCAAACTAAAACTATTGAGGGTACATTTGTTGGTTATGGTGCCGTATTCCACACTTATAGAGTCTTTGCCAAGGCCACACAGATTGTCATTGAGTCTTGTAGTGTGGTGTTCGAAGAAAATGATGGCTCCCAAGTTGGGAAATTTTGTGTTTCCGATGTAGATGTTGAAATACCTCAAGAAGCCATAGGAAGGATGGGTGTGGGATTTTTCCGCCCCATTGAGGGACACCTTGTGGGGATTCAAGAAGAATTATGCTCTAGTCAAGTGGAGCCGTCGTCTACATTGGAAGATCAAGCCCAAGGAGCAAGCGATGCTCCAACCCAAGAACGAGTTCAAGACCCTCCCATTGTTGGCCAAGTTTCTGTGCAAGAACCAAACCACTCCTACTCCTCAAGCTAGCCAAGGTCAAGGCCAAGATCAACCTTCCTCATCTCAAGTTTATGCAAGTCATGAAGATGATGACGTTGATGATCAAATCCAACAAACCGGTCAATACGGGGACCCAAATGATCAAGATGATCAAGTGATTCCTCCTTGCAATAATTATAAGATCGAAGCCCGTCGTGCTAGTAGGATTAGAAGAGCCTTGAAGCGCATTGATGCATTCGATAACAAGGTGTTAGAATATGTTAAATCTAGAAGATCCACAATAAGGCAATTGGCAAACTTTTGTGAGCATCAAGCTCACATATCCAGGGTGGAACCAAATAAAGTGTTTGAAGCTCTTGAAGGCTCAAATTGGTTGGAAGCTATGCATTATGATCTCAATAACTTTGAGCGCAATAAAGTTTGAAAGCTAGTTGAGAAGCCCAAAGTTGCCATAATGTTATTGGCACCAAGTGGATATTCAAGAACAAGCAAGATGAGAATGTTATTTTTGTGAGGAACAAGGCAAGCTTGGTGGCTCAAGGATACACTCAAGTGGAAGGCATTGACTTTGATGAAACATATGCTCCCTCGGCTCGTCTTGATTCCATCTGTATCCTCCTTGCATATGGTTCTTCTCACAACTTTAAATTGCAACAAGTGGATACCAAGAGTGCCTTTCTTAATGGTCCATTGAAAGATGAGGTATATGTTAAGCAACCTCCGGGTTTCAAGAACCCAAACTTTCCTAATCATGTCTACAAGCTCTCTAAGTCCCTCTATGGACTTAAACAAGCTCCACATGCGTGGTATGAGCACCTTAGAGAGTTGTTGCAAGACCGTCGGTTTGAAGTGGGGCAAATCGATCCCACCCTTTTCACAAAGAGGGTAAAGAGAGAGATTTTCATATGCCAACTCTACATTGATGACATTATCTTTGGCTCAACTAATAAAGCTTTCAATGATGAGTTCTCAAAGCTTATGACTGACAGGTTTGAGATGTCTATGACGAGAAAACTCAAATTATTCCTTCGTTTTGAGATCAAGAAATTGGCTCGTGGGACCTAATTTCTCAAGCCAAGCATACCCAAGACATTCTCAAGAGGTTTAACTTCCAAGGTGCAAAAGAGAAGGTCTCTTCAATGTAAGTCAAATGCCACCTCATGTGTAACCCGGATGGTAAAGATGTGGACCAAAAGTTTTATTGTTCTATGATTGGTTCTTTGCTCTATCTTTGTGCATCTAGGCCCAATATTGTGTTCAATGTAAGTGTGTGTTCAATGTATCAAGCAGATCCTAAGGAAGACCACTTAGTGGCGGTCCATAGGATCTTTCGGTATTTGGTTCATACCTCAAGGTTTGGTTTGTGTTACCCAAAGGGGGCACAATTTTTTCTCAAGGGGTACACGGACTCCGATTGGGATGGTGATCAAGATGATAGGAAGACTACTTCCAGGGCTTGCCAATTTCTCGGCATGTCTTTAGTGAGTTGGTCTTCCAAGAAGCAAAATTGTATATCTCTTTCCACCCCCGAAGCCGAGTATGTGGCGGCCTCTAGTGCTTGCACCCAATTTCTATGGATGAGGTAAACCCTCAAAGAGTATGATGTTCACTTGGATAAGGTGCCACTCTTGTGTGACAATGGGAGTGCCATCAAGATTGCCTACAACCATGTGCAACACACAAGGACGAAGCATATTGATATTTGTCATCATTTCATTCGGGATCATGTCGCAATAGGTGATATTGAGCTAGCTTATGTACCAACCAAGGATAATCTCTCGGACATATTTACGAAGCCTCTAGATAATTCAAGATTCATGTATTCGAGGGATGAGCTAAATATCATCGATTCAAGGAGTTTGACTTGAGGATCTTGCACACACCCCTATAGTTGACTATGTGTTTGGGTTTAGGTGTAGGCATAGACATAGGGGGAGTACTATCCTAACATATTGGTTTCTCCCTCCCTCCGTTATGCCCAAAGAAAAAGTATATTATTATCTCTCTATTTCTAATGTTGAGTTGTGAGATTCAATGTCGAGAATTGGCAATGCACCCAAGATATATCTTTGCGGTGACATACCATGATCTCTTACATGGTGGCTTAGGCCACCAACCTCCTCTCTCAAAAAGTTGGGTCTTAGTTAGTTCTCTTTATTTCCTCGAAGTCTTTGTGTTTTTTCCGAACACTACTCCTTGTTGCTATTTGGTTCTTAATGTTGTTCTCACCAAGGAGTAGTACTAGGAAACCTTGTCCCGTCTTGTCTTTGCTGCCTACATGTCTTCTCTATTCATCTAAATGTATATTCCTTACTCCACACATGTCACACATTTCCTAGATAAGTTATGGCTGGCATTTCGGGCTTGATCCGGATCAAATCCGAAAATCTTGAAACAATTCCGAGTAAGACGGAATGAATCCAGAAGTTCTCAAGAATCTTACCCAGTCGGAATCATTCCGGGACTTCCATAATCATTCCAAACCACTTGGATTGGCTCCGAACCATTCCGGGAGTGGCAGGTTCCGCCTATAAAAGGAAGTTTGTACAGTCGGGAGAGGTTTCTTTTCCCTCATATCTTTCTCCTCCTATGCCCTAGCCACCGAAACTCTCCCAAATCGTCTCCTTGCCCTAGGAAGGGATTTTGGATCCCCTCTTGGACAAGGATTCTCTCTATGGAAGGTATTTGGATTGTCCCATCCTTGTTTTCATTTTTGTTGGTAGGATTTCGTTCTAGATGCAGTCTTAACCTAGGGTTATTCTAGATTTCGAGTTCCTATCAACATGTTCATCTAGCTTGATCAATCTACCGCTTGAATCCATGTTTCTAGAGATCTAGGCTTTCCACTTACCAATCTAGGCCTAGATCTAATATCTCTTTATCAAAAATCCATGTTTTCCTGCACATTAGTCTCCCAAATCATCACCTATGACCGATCCCGTATATTTTTTGAGTTTGATGAAGTTTTTGAGCCAAGTAGTCAAAATTTCATGGAGATCTAGAGTCAATTGAAGGTTCCCGAAATCATTTCAGGACTGTCGGAACCATTCCGGGCATCCGGAATGATCCGACAGTGCCGAATAAATCCGTAAATCTTAGATTGAATCCGGATGATTCCAGAATTTTTGAAAACCTGCACTTCATTTAACTTAGGGATGTTGTTCCCCGTTTGGCATAGACACTTATCCCATTCTACCTATCTATGTTATCTATTCGCAGGTGGAGGCTCTCTTGGGGTTCCGGTTCGCAAGAGGAAGTCCATCGTCTCTCGTGGTGACTACACCAGGGGTTCTCGCTCTCAGCGTGGTCGCGGTTCAGGTGTATGTCCTGTTCATGGTCATGTTGAGGGCCTGGTTGAGCATGTGCCAGAAGGAAACATGAGGCAATACTATGTGGCTCCGTGGAAGTATGTCAAGAAGAAGAATCCTTACCATTTTCCTGAGTCTGTCTGTGAGGATGATCGTTTCTGGACCAATCTTCAGCTCAAGGCATGTGAAGATTTCTATTCCACTAAGAATCCTCTTCCTTGTGAGAAGTCTCCGATGGATATGGACTTATATAATCAGCACAAGACCGAAAAAGTTCGTCATGTTCACAACTGCTTGATGAAGTTGAATGTTGCACAACTATGGGATCGAGCATGAGTATTGTCCTGATTTGATTTCCCAGTTCTACTGCACCGTGCACTGCAAGGGTGATGCGGCGCGCTCCATGACTTGGATGTCTGGTGATTAGAAGATAAGCATCAATTTGTCTGAGCTTGCTACTGCTCTGGGATATACTTGGAAGACCACTTGGAGACACCATGGTTACCGTGTGCACGATAATTCTGAGTATGATAACTCCATCTTGGAGTTTTGGTATCCTCCCCACGCTCCTCTCAAGCGCTTTCCCTGCAACTCTCACATTTACCCTTACTACAATGTGTTGTCCAAGATCTTCCGCTCAACTCTGATGATCAAAGCTGGAGATTTTTCTCCTATTAGGGCTTTTATGGTCAACCTCATGGTACTCGCCAATCCCTAGAACCAAACGAAGATTGATGTGATGGACTTTATCTACCGTGAGATTTGCTTGGGTGTGATGGAGAAGAGGAAGCCGGCTTATGGCCCCTATATTCATAGGTTCATCAACTCCAGGATTGGAAATGAAGTCATGGACAATTTCCCAGTATACATGCCCAAGAAGATCGTTCCTTCGCTTATCCATGGTCCTGAGATTCCAGAGTATGCTAAAGTCAAGTCCAAGATGTCATATGCTCCTCCTTCGGGTTCCTCTAGTGGTAGATCTCAGCGTCAACCCTCTAGTGGCATTGCCAAGTTCTTCAAAGCAATGTTCAGCATGTGTAGTGACACTAGAGCTATTGCTCATGAGGCTAGGGAGTTAGCCAAGGAGACTTGGCGTATTCAGAACGCCGACATGAGGAATGCTGGGATTGATGATCCTGTTGATCCTCCCTCTCTTGCTGCTGCTCATCTTGTTTCCATTGAGATGCCAGAGATTTGTGATGATGACTTCTACTTTAGGGTGCCTCCTGCTGATGGGAAAGAAGGAGATGCATAAGAGTCTGATGATGAGGATGACTTTGACCCTGCTGGCGACCGTGGTGGAAATGAGCAAGAAGAAGAAGAGTAGTACAATGAGGAGCAAGGCAACCAATATGAAGATATCGAGTGATTTCTTGGGACGTTAGTTGGACTCCTTTTCTCCTTTTTTGCGTCTTGATGCCAAAGGGGGAGAAGAGTCCTTATTTAGGTTATCATGGGATTGCATGGGTGGGGGCACAAGTCTTTTGCTTTTTCGATTCGATCTTATAGGCTTGTGCTCCGGTTTGTCTTTCTTCATTGAAAACGTTTACTTTATATTGTGTGTTGAACCTTGGCGACTCATGTGTGTCACCCTTACACGTGCTTAAATTATTATTCTTATTACTATGCTTACATGCTTACTATTGTTCTATCTTATATGCAATTATTGTGAGCTTGCTTAGATTGCTCAGTTTCTAAAACATAGGGGGAGCAAAGCTATGTGTTGTGTGCTTCTAGTGCACATATCTAGGGGGAGCCCGTCTATTTTTTGGAGACCATTACTTGTTTATCACCTTGAAATCTCCGTGAATCATTATCTTGTCATCAAACACCAAAAAGGGGAGATTGAAAGTGCATATCATAATCCTTTGTGTTTTGTGTGTTTAATAACAACATAAATTATAGCTAACCGTGTGCTAAGTGTTTAAGGTACAAATATTACAAGCACAAAGCGGTGTCAAAGTTATGGTGAAGAAGAAAAAGTTCTCGGGATGTTTTTCTGCCAAAGTAAAGGATTTCTGTGACCATCCGGAATGATTCCGGGAGTTCCGGATTCATTCTGGATTGGCCTAAAAAAATCTCTCTTAGGATCCGGACCCATTCCGGGTGAATCCGGGGGTCAGATCCATTCCGACTTTGCCGTGAAAACCACTGTTGCAATACGGAATCATTCTGGGTCATTCCGACATGAACGCGGAAACCTTTGTTAGCATCTGGATTGCTCCCGAATATTCAGGGCGTCCGGATTCATTTCGGAAGTTCCAGATTCATTCCGGATTGCATGTCGACAACAGAAAAACGGCTAGTTTTTTTAGTGGACCTATAAATAGATTTTCCAAAATTTATTGCTCCATTGATTGAGCTCACCCACCAAGATAGATATCCCATTTACTCCACCCAAACTTGTTGAAGGATTAAAGGAGAAGCCCCGGATTTACATTTTCACCAACCGGATTTTCATTTCCCCCTTATTCACTTGAGGGAACCAAGTCTAGGGTTTCATTGTGTGGAAAATCTATACCTCCTAGCTACTCTTGGTGATTCTTGGGAGCCCCCGATATGGTTGCGGGTGTGTGCCCCAAGCTTGTTGTAAAGGACTCGACTCCCGCCTAAAAGGGGATCAATAGTGGAAGGTGAACTAGGCCTTTATGGCGAGGTTCATCGGAGAATAGAGTGAGGCCTTTGTGGCGTTGAGTAGGCCTTTGTGGCGAGCTCACACCCCTCCAACGAGACGTACTCCCCGTAAAGGGAGAAACTCAGGATTACATCCTTGTCTTCGCGTTCTTCCGTTATCGGTTACCTCGTTCCCTTATCCTTTACTTTGAGTTTGTATCTTGTATCTTGTTGTTGTTGTTGTCATATAGGTAAATTCACCATAATTGCATATCTAGAGAATTTACCTTTGTGTCAAGCCTTAATTTGAAGAAAAACTAAAATTGGTCGTAGCACATATTCACCCCCCTCTAGGTGCCCATACTATACGTTCAACAAGATTGCTAATTAGGCAATATCAACGTGTGCATACGTCACGCCCTTGTTAAAAGTGGTGGCTTGGAACGTACTCATCGTCATCGGTACACGTACGGTGATCCATTCTTAAAGGTTTAAATCAGGAGTTGAGTAATTTTTGTCAGTTTCAGTTTTTTTACCGTAGGGTTAGTGAGGCATACACAATCATCTATTTTTTATTTTGGCTCTGTTTTGTTCGGTTACGATGCACTTTGATGAATTCTGTTAATATATGGTTGTGTGTATCAGTCCATGCAGAGGCCGGGGATTATCCTCCTTTAAAAAATAGAAATTCAAAGACAAGTTCAATTGTCTTCTTGTAGCTCCAAAGGTGCCCGTCAAACCTCCCATGTGTTCGTTCGAACTGGGAGGACAAACACCATCTACCGACGCTTCTCCGAACAGACACCTGGTTCTTTTTTATCCATTCAGTACCAAACCAGCCCTAAATTAGGGACAATGCCTACACCCACTTCCAAACCCTCCCTAACCCACTTGTCAGCCACAACAGACATTCCCCTATACCCTCTCTCCCAGGCTGATTCCTCTCTCTATCCCACCGCTTTGCGATGCTTGTTAGTCGCTCCCCCGCCACATTCGTTTCCCCTGCCGCACAAGAAGAACCATCCTCGTTTCCGCCATTATTTTCACCAATTTTTGTCTACATGGTAACTAAGGAGGAGCGAGGAACCGATGGTAGCCAACATCGCGCATCCCATCGTCGCCGCCATGCAAGTCCGAACGATCCCGGGATGATATTGCTCTGCGGGGTGCTGCCTCCATCTCCGACCTCGAAAACTTGCCACAACCAACTGTAGGTCCTTTCGCTACCTCGGGCCCCACCACAAGGTTTTGAGTGGTTTTCCCAATAAAGTTTAGGTAAAAATTGTCACAAACCCTCTCTGATAATTACCTATGGACATTAATGTGATAATTGCTGTAATTTGGATGCGTATACAGGCTGGTAGTTGCGATGAGTTTTTCTACAACGAATCCGTGGACTTCTCCTTTATGCGGAACACCATAATGCATTGCCCATATCAAGGGATCAATAAAGGGGACACCAAATTATCGAAGATAATAGGGTTGCCATTCATGATGTCCTATACAATGACTACTTCGAATGATTAATCCAACTTATCCTCTCGATAAGTTTCGGCGACACTTCTGAATTTCCAAGCCCGCGTTCGTGCTTCTTCTGAAGGGAGTGAGGGTATATGATTCCTACTTCAGAATTAACAAATATTAGACTGGGTTGCTTGGCTTTGCTTCCATCTAAAAGCGCATTGCTGTTATTCGGATGTTCACGCATGGAGTTGCTATTTTGATGAGCATCTTAGCATAAGTGGCTCCACATATCTTGATGCCATCTACAAGTTTGGCGAAGCGGTGGTGAAGGTGTCCGGCAATCAATATGTGAGAGAACCAATTAATGTAGATAGAAACCCGACTCTTGGCTACTGGAAATGTAAGAGGGTTTCCTAGATGCTTGATGCATCAATTGCATCCATTGATAATGGAAGAACTTTCCATTTTCTTGACAAACACAATATGAAAGGCGTGTTCGAGGGCGCACGATCATACTTCAGTTTGTTCCATCACATGATCTGAATTTGACACTCTTTTTTCGACATGACAAGGTTTCAGAATGATATCAATGTGTTTCAATGCTCTTTGTATTATTAAGGCTTGTGGAAGACAATGCCATGGAGTACAACTATGAGATCAGTGACCACCAATACAATAACGAGTACTATCTAGTTGATGGTATCTATCCTTAGTGGTCTATATTTGTAAGGCCAATCACCAAACCCAAATGTAACAAAAAGATCTCTCTTTGCATACGCACAAAAGAGTTGTAGGAAGGCTGTGGCATGAGCATTTGATGCGATCCAATTTTGTTGGACTACGGTTTGACAACCTACTAAAACATGGAAGTCGTCACAATGTAGGAGGTGATGATTATCTTGTTACCATGTGTGTTATTTTGGTGTGATCCAAATTCATATATAAATAAAGCCAACTTTTGACGAGCAGAGCGAGACCCGTCGCCGGAGGCTTAGGGCCGATGCGGTACAGATCGTTACCAATTCGGTTTCCACCCCGTTTAGGATTTCACCCTTTTATATACCTCATGTAAGCTGCCGTATTGGGACCACCCCGCGTTTGTAATTGCACCCGATATAATAAAGTTTTGCTGGCTAGCGCCCGATAGTTTTTTCTCTTCCTCATTGGAAGAGTTTTCTACGTTAAAATCTTGTGTCGCATGTTGTGATCTTGATCTCTTTGTTCATTTTTTTTGTTGCTATTGTTTATAACATCATGCACAGTCATTCAGTTGTGTAGGATGAGCATGATGATAGAATCTATGAATAAGCTGAGTGGGGCTTTCACGGCCCATTGATTAAGCTCGACCATGCAACGACCGAGTTCGAAGACTTTCTACAGTTGCATGATGAAATCCGTGACCCAGTATTCATGTCGAACACCAAAATGATTTGGTCGAGCACACGTGGACACACAAAGAAAATAAGTAGTCATTCATTTCATGTCTTTTTGTTGGACAATTTATTCATGACGGATCTCGGGGCATAGACACATTTTTTCTATATTTTCAGAGAGAGAAAACTGATATATGATCTATTTGAAGCTGTTATCGGTATGCGAATGACGCACAATTATTTTCGCATCGGAGGAGTCGCCGCAGATCCATCTTATGGATGGATCGATAAATGTTTAGATTTATGTGATTATTTTTTACGAGGAATTATTGAATATCAACAACTTATTACACATAATCCATTTTTTATACTTTTAGGACGATCAATCATAATTTAAATTTTAAATTTAATTATCATGTGAACTATGCTATTCGAATATGTTGGGTACTTTTATAGATTTGAGTGTTACGGATTACCTGCATTTTTTTTTGACAATCAGATTTACCTGCAATTAGTTTATATGCAAACTAGAAAATCTGTCGAACTGAGACAACATATCAGGCCGGACACGTCCCTATCTGTTTAGAAGGCCCCTTTCGGTGCAACAAACAATTTTCTTAGAAAATAGATCGATCCTCAAGACAAAAACAGGCACGGCCGTTGGCGTTGCTCCCAAAACCCAAATTGGTCGAGGGATGACGTTGCCGTGCACCCGATTTTCAAATGGCCTAAACATGCCTATTGCGCATCACATCAGGACGGCCGGCCACCGATGATCGTTGATCCCTCGGCTTTTGGCTTTGCCGACAAGAGTTGAACCACCGCTTCTCTAGTCTCTATCAGCATGGAGCATTGACCAACTTTTTGGCCATGATCGGAGCGACTCTTTTTCTTTAGTCTTCATGACAATCATGCGAAATTAACGACCCTGCAAGTGTTATTGACTAACCATATATCATTTCTCAAGCTCTGGCGTACCGTGTCTTCTGAAGACCTTGGGTCACGATGCCACGTAGTAGTAGTAGCAGCATCAGTAGCTGAACTACCGGTGAAAAACATAGGGGGATTGCGACGCAGAGCAGCGTGGGTAGTTTTTTTTTTTGCAAGGGCAGCGTGGGTAGTTCACCTGTACTTCTACCGTTATCATTCGTAGTTCGTACGTACCATTTCAACCAGGACAGCTACGAGTACGACGTGCTGTAATTTCCAGTGAAATCCTTGAGTTGCCGTACTACATGTGGGAGAAATCTGGAAGGGATAGGACAACTGGACCTCGCATGATCCGGAAAGGGGATCAGATGATGACGAAGCGTGGATTGTCGTTGTGTCGCGCCGGGTCAGGCCAGGCCAGGATGCGCGACAAGACAAGCGGGGTTTGGACTTGTCATTGCTAGCCCGTGAAGGCGACGCCAGTAGATTTGGATGCCAACCGACCGGGGTAACAGAGGGAGCAAACCACAGTTTGCGTATACCCCAAATAATTAGTTGTACCCGGCGAAAAGATCGCGCCCTACTCCGGTTTGTACTGATGCTACCACGTGACGGAGTCCGGGGTCCTCTGCTTCGGCCGTGCCGCTAAGGTTGCAGGCGGCGCGGGACATCCCGCTACGCCGCTAAGCCGCCCCGCGAAAAAGCCCGTCAGAACGCAAGTGGGCTGACCGCGTAGTACGTAGCGGTCTGAAGCGGTTAGTCCGCGTTGCCCACCAGCAATCCCGCATACCAGCTTAACCCGCATAACCCAGTATATAGATTTCTCTCTACCGATCGGGAGCAAGCTGCTGCTTAAAACAAATGCTACGCAGCCGGACCACACGGCCTCCCAGCTAGGGCCCTGTCCCAGATTGTGGCACCTAAACTCCTCTCCGCTGCCGGTACTGATGTGACGACGAGCGCCATGGTGCGCGAGCGTGCGACCGTGTGAGCATGAGGCAGCGGGCGAGGTCGATGGTGACGAGGTTGGCGCTGCATCCCATGCCGAAGAGGTTGTACGCCATGACGTCCTCCCGCATCCTGAGCCGGTGATGATCCTGGACGCGAGCGATAGCTCCGGCTCCGGCGGGAAGTAGCCGACATTGAGAACGAGCAGGTCGACGCCGCGCACGGAGACGCCGGTCTTGGCGAGGACGCCTGGGACGTCGCCGTCGTCGTAGAAGGCGTCCATCTCATCGAGCGTGTCGTCGTGGGTTGCGCAATCCTCGCGGCCGTCGAGCACGTCGCACTGGGAGTAGATGTGCTCGCCGATGCCGGACTTGACGATGACCTTCAGGATGAAGCGGTAGGTGGGAACGCCGAGGTGCTTGTTGCACTTGATGACGGCGCCGACCATTAACGTGGTGACCTTGTGGTCGTCGCCAGGGCAGCACTGTGACCAGGGAGAGCGATGCAGTCATGCAGTCTTGTTCAGCTATTTGCTATTCTTCATGGTGGTGTGTAATGTAAGTACGTGGACATGGGTACGCGCATGCGAGTGATGCGGCTTTGTTCAACTTGTTCAGCTAGTTGCCGCTTTACTATGGTTGTAAGCTGCATGGCGGGCCGATGCGGGCTGCCACTCTGTCCCGCTTAATTCTCGCGGAGTGTGGCAGTCAGCCCGCAAACGACCGCAATTAACATATGGTCCCGTTTGTGCTAGTAGCGGACAACCGCATCCCGCCCCGCTTGCAACGTGGTGCCGCGCCCGTACGTGTGTGCTGCGGGGCCGCGCCGACGCGCGGTAACGGTGTCGTCTGACGGAATGATCGGAATACTCCCAGCGTCGTGTACAGCGGACTAGAGATGGTGGCCATAGAGTTTAGAGCATCCTCTCTTTTTGTTGTTGTTGACAAAAGCCAACACATTAGTACCAATACGATACGGAGTATACAATTTGAGAAAACACATCCGAAGGCGTCTAAGTAAAAAAGAGCGGAGCTTTATTGTTCATACAGTTTAGAGCATCTCCGGCAATGACCCTAGCTACCGGCCAGGGGCGGAGCCAGGCCCCAGGCAACCCGTGCCTTGGCCCGGGGCGTGGCATTGGATTACAGGCGGGCACTGTAGCAATTATACACTGTAGCTCACTCTTTTACACTTTCGCTGTGAAGTTGGCCCGGTTCATCAGACAGGACTGGCTCCGCCGCTGCTATCGGCTTGAATAGCTTTCCAAAGTTTGCTCAATTTTCACAGCTTAATTTTCAAAGAGCGGAGCATAATTTACTTTAATTTTCACAGCTTCATGAGTGTCGTGGTGGTGTCACGGCAGATGCCATGGGATGGCTAAAGATGTGGGGACGATGGACGCTGGAGGTGTCCGGGGAGGGATCACGCGACGAGTAGCCGCGTGAGGTAAGATCCACACAACACAAACAACACGATATACCCAGGTTCAGGGCCCTCGTGAGGAGGTAAAACCCCTACTCCTGCCTTTCTCTATGTATTACGGTGTCTCTCCGAGTAGCCACAGTACAAATGATATCGCTACCGAGTAGCCCCTTGCTCCTCTCCGAGTAGAGCTAGGGCAAGAACTTAGGGTTTCTAGGGTTTCTAGTGAGCCACTATGGGAGCATCTGAGAGCGTCTGTGAGTCTGCCTCGCGCAGGAGGCGGCTGGGCACCTTATATACATGGTGCCCTAGCCGGATACGTCCAAATCTGGACAAGTGTCGACATAGTGTGCACACTGTCCTTTCTCCGAGTACCCGCTGACAGCTTTGGTCGTTGGTCTTGGCTGCTTCTGTAAAGTCGTTGGGCAAAACTAGGGGACAGACTGGTATCACTGTACCTAGTCACAGAGTAGGTCCCCCTTATCCTGCCACCGACTGCTTCCATGCTGTCACTGTCAGGCAGGCCGTCCCCACGTGAACAGTAGTTCGAATGCTGCCAAGTACGGACCCAGGATACGCGGGATCCTGTGTCAGAACGGCTCCTTTGACTTCCTGCCCGAGTAGTTTCCCGCCAAAGGTTCCCGCCAATTGTACTCGGGCCAAACCTTCTACTCGACATGGTAAAACTTGACTGATATCTCCTTCTGGTCATCTTGAGGTGAGACCGGGTAGCAGTCGACCGGGTAGAGAGTACCCGGTAGTCGGCTACTCGACAAAACCTCTCTTCTGTAAGCGGCCTTTACCACCTGTCTTTACCCTACTCGGGGGTAACCCCCCGACAGCAGTCCCCGAAGCTGGTTGAGTCTTGCGAACTTGTTCACTAGGCTCTGCCAGCTTAAAACCAGCCTTTGCATCTCAGCCATCGAACCTCAAGATGCCGAGTAAGTCCTCCGAGTAGCTATCCGGAAAGTATCTTGAGTCTCCTCTTTCCGAGTAGCTCTTGCTTTCTACTCTGTATCCGAGTAAAAAGACTTAGCGAAATTTCGCAAACTGAGCCTCTGCAGCGCAGAGCAACATCCAGCCCTTCACGCAGGCACTGCCTACGTGTCAAGCATCCACGACCTTGTCGTTTGGTTGCCCAGGACACGACGCCACGTGTCCAGTTCTCACGCTGTGGGCCCACTGGCCGTCATGTCCCATCACGCGCAATTACTGGCCACGATCTGAAGGTGGGATCAAATGCGGCCGTTACGCGCGCAGCCCGCGCTTGCGTGCGTTTCTATTCGGCCACAGGACCCACCACACGCCACAGTCGATCCCACTACCGTGGTGGTAACGGTAATCCCGCGAGGGAGGTATAAATACCCCTGCGGTAATTTCCTTTTCTTCTTCCCTGCTCTTTTCCCCTTCTGCCTCCTGTTCTTCTTCTCCACCGAGCCCTCCGCCGCTGCGCAAGCTTCCGCGCCGCCGCGGACTCTGTCCTCCGAGCAACTCCCTTCGAAAATCATCCACTCCTCCCACTCGCAAGGATGGCCAAGGCTAGCTGGGCGGGTTCCTCCGTCACCCAGGCCAATCTCGCCTGGCTCGTGTCCAGCAGGAGGGTTCCTCCCGGCGTGGAGTGCCGGGCACCCGACGACGAGGTCGTACCAACTCCGCGGGACGGCGAGCGGGTGGTCTTCATGTCGCACTTCGAGCGCGGCTTCGGACTGCCCGCCTCGGACTTCTTGCGCAAGTTCCTCGACCACTTTGGGCTGCAGATGCATCATCTGCCGCCCAACGCGGTGGTCTTCCTCGCCTACCACGTCGTCGCCTGTGAAGCTTTTCTCGGCATCAGGCCCACGACTGATACGTGGCTCAGGTACTTCAATCTCCGCCAACAATCAGTCGGGAAGAAAGAAGGTGCAGGTATCGGCCGCGCCACCGACACGGGCTGTGCCATGATGGTGCAGCGGACGGGTACAAACCATCCCCGCATCCAGGGGCTGGATTCCTGCCGAATGTGGCAACAGACATTCTTCTATGTCAAGAATGTCCCCGCCACGGAAGGAGGTGTGGTTGATGACCGAATCAACCTGCCCACTTGGAGGAACCGTGCTCCACTCGGGTCGAACTGGAAGGAGAAACCCAACATCGACGAAATCGCCGTCGAGATAGAAGATAGGCTCGGCGAGTTGAAGAAGCTGGGCCTCAAGAATGACGACCCGGTGATATGCTGGATCAAGCGCCGAGTACTCCCACTGCAGGAGCGCTGCCATCTCATGTGTTACATGGGAGGCCCGCGCGACTGCACCAGGACCACCACCATCGAAATCGACGACGTGGATGTTGCCTATCATGCCAGGAACATGCTGAAGACAAGCCTCACCGAGAGGTGGCGGTATGGCTTCGCTCCGTACAGCCGCACGCTACCGATTGCCCGGGTACGTTCTTCCTTCTCTGTTTTCGCCTCTGCTTTCCGAGTAGATAGCTTCCCTTTCCGCCCCGACTAGCAATCACCTGATGCGCCGAGTAGAGAACTTAGTCGACTCATGCTTAGGCCTAGTATGCTTTGTGTGTGCACGCCTATCCGGGTAGAACACTTGGAAAACTGCATAGGCTTAGTGTGCTTTGTGCCTGCACGCCTGTCCGAGTAGAGTTCCATCCTGATACTCGGTTGACTTATGATCCTTCTCTGTCTTTCAGACTCTTACTCGACAGTTGATTGAGAGTCGCGAGGTTTTTGAGGAGAACTGGTTCGCCGATCGCGAGGAGGATGACATGTTGCCCTCTGATGACGCGGGACAGAGCAGCCCCGCTCCTGACAAGCGCGATGCTCTCCGCACTTGGTCAGATGAAGGTTCTCACGGTATTGTTATTTTTATCTTGTTTGCTTCCGAGAAACACCAACCCCTTGCATTGCTGTTCCTGATTCTTCCTTCCTTTCTTTCTTTTGAATTTCTCAGATGAGGCCGCTGCGGAGAAGGACGACGAGGATGAGGGCGAGAACGAGGGCGATGCGCCCCTTGTCGTCCAACCTCTGTCTACTGCCCCTCCTGAGACTCGCAAGCGAACCGGCAGCGAAGCGCAGGCACCTCCTGTCAAGAAAAGGAAACCCGCCGAGAAGGAGGAGGCCGCTGAGAAGAAGAGGAAGGTTACTGTCAAGAAACCCCGACGACAGCTTAAATCCACCACTGCGTGAGTTCTCTTCTCGTTTGCCCTCCTTCTCGCGTAATACTGTTTTCCTCCAAACCTTCTTCCAATCCTTAATTCCTTTCTTCTCTGCAGTCCTGCCATGGATGCGAACGCAGCCCTCGCATCCGACCCAGCCCAGAAGAAACCAGTACCTCTGGTCAACCTGGACGATGATGATGAGGACCGCGACGCCGATGCTGCTGTTGCCAACCCAGCACAAGGAGCAGCGTCTGAACCAGCAGCACATGACGCCGCCGTCCACGACGAGAGACCCCCTTCTCCTCCGGCTAGCAACGCCGAGGAGAATCAAGAACAAGAAAAGCAAGACGCCGCCGCCCTTGAGCGGCCAGAGGCAGAGCAGCCCACCACCGAGGCTGCCGCACAAGAGAACGTTGCTGCCGAGCAGCTGGTGACAGATGACCCCGCCGCGGATGCTACCGTAGCAGATGTCTACCCACTGCCAGGCGGTGGATCTGCGGCGCCACCAACTGCGCAAGGCCCTACGCCACCAACTGCGCAAGGCCTTACACCACCGATTTCCTCCTCGTCTCCGCAGAGCAAGGACACATCCAGCTCTCCTGGGCGAGCAGCCAAGCAACAGGCCCTTGATGCTCTGAGGGATTACTGTTCCAAGAAAGGTCTATCCGAGAAGGAGACTGCCGATAAGGTGGCTGCCGAGGAGGCCAAGGCCAAGGAGGAAGCCGCCGAGAAGGCCAAAGCCGAGAAAGAAACTGCTGAGAGAGCTAAGGCCGAGCAGAAGAAGGCCAGGGCTGAACAGAAGAAAGCCGAGAAGCGAGCTGCCGAGGAAGCAGTCGCCGAGAAGACAAAGGCCAAGACTGAGGGGAAAAAACCCGAGGATCCCGAGAAGCAGAAGATCGAGAAGGATCAGACGAAGAAAAGGGCCAGAGAGCAAGGCGCATCCGCAGGCGGAGCACTCGCGATCCGCGACTCCGGCCCGATTCCTGCTGCACTCTCTGCGGGCGCTCGCGCTGCTGGCCAGCCTTGCTACCCGGAATATATGATTGAGGTTAGCCACCAACATAGCATCGGCTTCCCTCCCCAAGATAAAGCTGTAGCTATTCAGAAGGGTAGGAAAGCTGTAGCCAGGAATACTCCTCCCTTCGATCCAGCCCAGAACAAACCCGTCAATATTGCTTCTCGGGGAGCCCAAGACAAGCCAATAACCTCCAAGGGTCTTGAGCAGGTACTGGACACCGTCGGCTACATCAGCGCCAAGTGGGACAGCGGGGTTCTCGGAGAGGAGAAGTGGCACGGCTTGACCCTTGGCTCCGTCGACCACTACCGCGTGGAGTGGAACAAGATCGACCTGGGACACCAGCCCATGTCCGTCTCCACCGACACCGCCACCCTCGCAGCCAAGATGTTCTTGCACCGCAAGAACGCCGAAGATATCGAACAGAGCTACGCAGTAAGTCTTTTTGCCTTTTCCGAGTTGAATTTTCTTCTCTTCTACCCGCCTTTCTTCTTTCTTACCATCACCCCCCAGTCCCCGAGATTTGGGTCGAGTAGGTGGATACTCTCCGAGTAGCCTCCTACTCGGGCCGAATCTTCTCTGCATTGCCTGACTCATTTTCTTCTCGGTTTTCAGGATAGCGTTCTTAAGCGGACCAATTTATACCGCATCCTTCTCTGGAACCACTCCATCGCCAGGAGGCGAATTGCTGCGCTGGAGAAGGAGAAGTCAGTTGCTGAGGCCGCGAGCAAAAATGCAAACGAAAGCACCCAACAGCTGGCCGAAGTGCAAGGTACGCCTTTAGCCACGCGGTTCCTGCGTTTTATGGTTACGCCCGCTTCTGCTTTTTTACGCACTGACCTTTCCTTCTCTGCAGAGAAACTGAAAGCCTTGGCCGATGAGCATGAAAAATGCCGTAGCTTCGTGGAGAACGCCGAGGCCACGATAAAGAAACTTGAAGGTGATTTTGCTGTTTACTCGGTATGTCCTTGAACTCGGTTCTTCTCTGCCCGTTTACTGACCTCATCTTGTCCTTTCGCAGAAGATTATAAGTCATTTGCTGAGGCGCACCAAGATTGCGTCCAGCCAGCAGAGGTGGAGAAACAGCTGTCCGACCAGGCCATTACTCTGATCAAGGACCACACCACCGAGATGGAGAAGCTGCAGGTCCAGCTTCAGAACGCGCTCCAAGACGCCGTGAAGATTGGCGCCGAGAGGGACGCGGCCATCGCCGAGAAAGCCAAGGCCGAGACTACTTTCAAGGCCAAGGAGAGGGCCCTCGAGGCTGAGTGCGAGACTCTGAAGAAGACCAATGCTGATCTTTTCGCTCAGATGGACACCCTGCGCCAGGTTCAATCAAAGCAGATTAACAACGAGGAATCCTGGAGATCCAAGCTGCAGCAGCTGCGCCGCCAACTGATCGGTAAGTTCTTTTCTTCATTGCATCTTTTCTTCTCGGTCCTATTCCTTCTCGGCTTCCTCTTTTCTTTCTCGGTTTTTGATCTTGCCACTTGCTATTTCAGAGATTTGGCCTCGTCTTGAGTCTACCTCTGCGCCCACGATAGCCAAGGCCCGAGCAGTTCGCCTCTCGCTGGGTGAGCCGATTGACACCAGGGCTGATATCGAGGACAGCTTGGTGGTGCTCAAAGGTTACTTCGAACAGCTGGCCGGCTGCGGGACTGATTTGATGCACGCGGGCATTGAGCTCCACCGGCTGTTCTGGCCCCATGATCCTGAGCCAAAAAGCATGCGGGCGCTCGCCCTCAAGCTGGAAGGCGTGAAGGCCGAGTTGAAGAAGTGGCGAGCCTCCGGAGCCCGTGCTGGTGCGGACGTGATGCTTCTCTGCATTGCGTCCTGGTATGAAAACTTGGATATGCAGCTCATCCGCGGGAAGCGCAATGACTCCAAGTGGGAGACTGACGCCGATAGCGTGGCCTTGCGCAAGCAGATTGCGTATGATGTCGCAGAGTGCGCCGAGACGGAGGTCTACATCGATGGCGTCCCCGAACCCGACACCGAGTACGAGGACGACGAAGATGACGATGAGGAAGAACTTGGGGACTTCTTCGAATCTCCCAAGGGCAAGGCCGGGAAGGGAAAATCCACTGTCGTCGCGAGTAGCGATGAAGACGAAGAGGCGCACATCGACTCCGAGCCACTCGACTTCGGCACTTCCTCAGGTGCTGCTCTCGACGACACGGTGCCTCCTCCTGGCCATGCTTCAGGCTCCTCCTCGACTCCAGGACCCGTCTCGGTGGCCACGGCCACTTCCGAGCAGGTGGTCACCCAGGAAGACGCCGAGATGGAGGAATCCGCCGCCGTGCAGACGGGGGCGGATGCCACTCAAGCCGGCCCCGAAGAAGCAGCTACTGCCAGCGCCACTGAAGAAACTGCTGCCAAGGCCGCCGCCGAGGAAACATCAGCCAAGGCCAGCGCCGAGAACATCTCCTCTTCAACTTGAAGCAACCTGCAATCTTTTCTTTCACTTGAACATTTTATCAGATCCCCGGGATGCCGGGAGCAGATGTAACAGACTACCTTTATCTTGCTTGCTACTCAGTTTTTATGCCCACTCGGTTTATGTTGACATTAATCAATTTGAACGACACTGGCTTAATGCCGAGTTGTGTTTCCATGCGAGTCCCCGAGTAGCTTTTTTCATTCACCCTGTCTTTTCATCTCTGCTCTACCTGCGACTTGTCGCTTGTTTGGTATTCGAGTCACAAGAATCAAAGAACAAGGCTGCAAATACTTAGCCGCTAGAAAACAATCATGATAACGCAGCCCACCACCTAGCCGAGAAGACGAAAACAGGGAACAAAAAGTAACCGACAATCTACTCGGTTCCTGCACTCTTTCTTCCTTAGTGATTTTCGTGTGCTCATTGACCTTTTGCTTGTTCTCTTGCTTGCCATGAAGCCGGGTTTCGGACAGCAGCGGAGTCGAAGAGTTGGCATATAGGTTTAAACACAGTACTCAATGCACTTTTGAGTTCTGAAGTGAAGCAACCGAATAGACAAAAGAACAAGCCGAGTAAAAACACTTAGAGCAATTTTGGACGAGGGCAGTCCCCGAGAACAATTTTAGATTGCAGAGTAGAATTTCAACTCGGATGAAAGGGTACATACACATCTTTGCTTACGAATGAAAACGACGAAGTAGAGCTACATTCCAGGGGCGCCTGGTTTCCTCTCCAGCTTTATCTGCCCTGTTCGCCTGCGACGGGCGCACATCTACAAGATAGTACGCGTCATTGTGCAGCGCTTTGCTGACAATGAAAGGCCCTTCCCATGGAGGAGACAACTTGTGCATCCCGGCTGTGCGCTGCACAAGCCTAAGGACCATGTCTCCTTCTCGGAAAACCCTTGGGTTCACCTTTCGGCTATGATAGCGCCGCAGGTTTTGCTGGTAGATAGCCGAACGTGACAGAGTCAGCTCTCTTGCTTCTTCAAGCAGGTCAACGTCGTCTTCTCGAGCTTCTCTCGCCTCCACCTCAGTGTAGAGGGCTACTCGGGGGGAGTCATGCTCTAAGTCTATTGGCAACACGGCCTCAGCCCCGTATACCAAGAAGAATGGCGTGTAGCCGGTTGACCGGTTAGGGGTAGTCCTTAGACTCCACAACACCGCTGGCAACTCTTCTAGCCAACACCCAGGTGTTTTCAGCAGTGGCTCAATCAGCCTCGGCTTGATGCCTGCCAGTACCATTCCATTTGCCCTCTCAACTTGCCCATTGGAGGCAGGGTGCGCGACTGACGCAACGTCTAGTCGGATATGCTTATCTCTGCAGAATCGCACCATTGCCCCCTCTGCAAAGTTGGTGCCGTTGTCGGTGATGATACTATGCGGGTAGCCATATCTCATGATCACATCCTTCACAAATTTCACAGCTGTGACCCCATCGCACTTCCGAATAGGTTTCACCTCGATCCACTTGGTGAACTTGTCCACCATGACCAAGATATGTGTCATGTTGCCCTTAGCCGGCTTGAAGGGACCAACCATATCCAAGCACCAAACAGCAAACGGCCATGTGATAGGAATTGTTTTCAACTCGGATGCTGGCATGTGAATCTTACTTGCGAACATCTGGCAGCCGGCGCACTTTCTCACAATGTCCTCAGCTTGCTGCAATGCAGTGAGCCAGTAGAAGCCATGCCGAAAAGCTTTCTTTACTAAAGCCCGAGAAGAGGCGTGATGCCCACATTCCCCTTGATGTATCTCCACCAGGATTTCTTCTCCTTCCTCTGGGCTCACACAGCGTTGCAGCACACCAGTGGCACTTCTCTTGTGCAGCACATCTCGGACTAAGGCGTAGCCCTTGGATCTTCTCTGAATCTGCCTCGCAGTCACCTCATCTTCAGGTAAAGTACCGTCCCTTAGAAAGGATAATATGGGCATTGCCCAGCTCGGTGTCTCCCGCACGGGAAACACTGGTTCGTCCATTTCCATTGGGACAGGCTCTGGTGGTTGCACAGGAGGAGTAGGAGCGCTTCTCTGCAGCCCAGATCGATTGGCGAGAACTTCTTCAATGAGTGCAACAGCTTCTGGGTTGAGGGCGGCAGTCCCCGAGTAAGGAGTGGCAGTCCCCGGGTAAGGAATGGCAGTCCCCGGGTTCCCTGCAGCACTCTCCCAGTCAATCTCCATTGGGTCAGATTCTTCACTTGGCAGAGAAGGGACAAAGATGGATTCCGAGTTGGGGGAAGGCTTGATGGATGGCTTCCTCAAATGCTCCAAGGCAATCCCTGCCGGGATGGACTGCCGAGAAGATCCCAATTTGGACAGCTCATCTGCTGCCTCGTTCTCTGCTCGGTGAATATGCTGGAACTCACAGCCTTCGAAAAACCCAGTCATTGACTGCACCAGGAAGCGATACGATGCCATGTTGGCATCCAAAGCATCCCAGGTACCTGAGACTTGCTGCACCACCAGATCTGAGTCGCCATAGCATATAATGCGCTGCACGCCAACCTCCTTTGCTACTCGCAAGCCATGCACCACTGCCTCATACTCGGCTACATTGTTGGATGCCTTGAAGTGAATCTGCAACACATACTTGAGTTGATCCCGCTTGGGTGACGTAAGCACAACGCCAGCCCCGAGGCCTTCTTTCACCTTTGAGCCATCAAAGTGCATCTTCCAATAGTTGGAAACTGGAGCGGGAGGTTCATACTGCATCTCGGCCCAGTCCACAAGAAATTCCGCCAGTACCTGAGACTTGATTGCTTCTCTTCTCGTATACGCGGGAGCGTACGCGGCTAGCTCGATCGCCCACTTGGCTACTCTGCCGCTCGCCTCCTTGTTACCCATGATATCCGAGATGGGAGCTGAGCTCACAACAGTGATGGGATGCTCCTGGAAGTAATGCTTTAGCTTCCTGGCGCCCAGGTACACACCATATGTCATCTTCTGGTAATGTGGATAGTTTTGCTTGGAACTGGACAGCACTTCACTGAGATAATAGACTGGGCGCTGCACACTTTTGCCTTCTTCTTCTCGCTCCACCACAATCACCACGCTGACTACTCGGTTAGTCGCGGCAATGTATAGCAGCATAGGCTCCTTGGGTAGCGGACTAGCCAAGACAGGAGCGCTAGCCAACATTGCTTTCAGCTCATTGAATGCCACCTCCGCTTGCGGAGTCCAGACAAACTTGTCGTTCTTCTTCATCAGCTGGTACAGAGGCAGAGCCTTCTCGCCCATTCGGCCCAAGAAACGGCTCAGAGATGCCAAACAACCCGTGAACTTCTGCACATCTTTCAATGATCTCGGCAAAGACATGCTTTCAATAGCCTTTATCTTAGACGGATTAGCTTCAATGCCCCGACTAGAAACCAGGAAACCGAGTAGCTTTCCAGCTGGTACACCAAAGGTGCACTTACTCGGATTCAGTTTCATTTTGTACCTGCGTAGGTTAGCAAAGGTTTCCTCCAAGTCGGCAAGCAGAGTATGTGTTTTATTCGTTTTGATGACAATGTCATCTACGTACACCTGCACATTCTTGCCGAGTTGGTCGTGCAAGCATTTCTGCATGCATCTCTGATAGGTTGCACCCGCATTCCTCAGGCCAAAACACATGACACGATAGCAATAAGCCCCGTACGGGGTAATGAAAGCAGTCTTTATTTGATCAGCAGGGTTGAGTGCAATCTGGTGGAAACCAGAGTAGGCATCTATGAAAGACAACAGCTCACAGCCGGCAGTGGAATCGATCACCTGATCGATGCGAGGTAGCGGGAAAGGATCCTTGGGGCATGCCTTGTTCAAGTCGGTGTAGTCGACACACATGCGCCATGCGGTGGCAGCCTTGGGATCTTCCTTTTTCTTCTCGACCATGACCGGGTTGGCCAACCAGTCCGGGTGCAGCACCTCCATGATGAAGTTACTGATCAGCAGCTTGGTGATTTGATCACCGATGGCCTTCCTTCTCTCATCCCCGAAACGGCGTAAAGCCTGCTTCACGGGCTTGGCGTCAGGACGCACATGCAAAGAGTGCTCAACCAACTCCCTCGGGACTCCTGGTAGATCTTCATTGGTTCACGCGAAAACATCCCGATTCTCACGGAGGAAGTGGATGAGCGCGCTTTCCTATTTCTCGGCCAACCCAGCACCAATGATGGCCACGCGCTCCGGGAACTCGGGGTCAACCTGGACTGTCTTGGTCTCCTTGGCAGCTTGGAAAGCAGTACCATGCTGAGTACTCGGCACACCTTGTGCGCCAGCTTGTGCGGACTGAGCCATGGCCACCACCTCGTACATCTTCTTCTTCTCGGCAGCAATCACCATCGATTCCGCCAGCTGAGAGCTAGCAGAGGCACACTCCATGGACTTCTTGTAATCTCCCGAGATAGTGATAATGCCATTGGGCCCGGGGATCTTCATCTTCAGGTAAGCCACATGGGTGGAGGCCATGAACTTGCTCAGAGCGGGCCTGCCGAGTAGAGCATGATAGGGGCTCTGATGATCCACCACTTCAAACTGCAGGCGCTCAGTGCGGCAGTTCTCCCGAGTACCGAATAGCACATCAATCCACACTCGGCCAATCGGGTTGCAGGAGATCCCGGGCACGATGCCATGGAAAGTGGTCTTGCTAGGCAGCATCATGTTCTCGGCCAGGCCAAGCTTCTCGAGTGTATCCTTGTACACGATGTTGATGCTGCTGCCGTTGTCGATCAGCACTTTGCTGAACCTCACATTCTTCTCGGGGCCCAGGAAGGTAGGATCCAGCACCAAAGCATAAGTACCCGGATTGGGCATTACCTTGGGGTGATCTGCCCGAGTCCACCTGATCTCCTGGTCGCACCAGTACATGTAGTGAGGGACAGCCGGAATCACTGCATTGACCTCCATGGCTCGCCTGTGCTGTGACTGCTTGTCGACTGCCTCAGAAGTGAAGATCATGTAGCTCTCATGGTGCTCTTGGTACTGGTTAGGGCCATTGCCCCCGTTGTTGCCATTGTTGCCATTGTTGTTACCCTGATAGTTGTTGTTGCCTCTGTTGTTGTTGTTGCGGTTGTAGTTGTTGTTGTTGCGGTATCTCTCGTTGTTGAAGTTCTGGTTGGCTCCTAGAGCCACCTGGTTGACATTCTCCCTTCTCGGGTACACTGGCGGCCGAGCTGCGGGAGCGCGAGTAGGCTGAACAGTAGCATTGGCAGCTGGCAGAGGGGGAGGAGGAGGCAAGCCATCACTCTTGATCACATCCCACCACTCGCATTGCCGAGTAGTATGGTTCGCAGGCCTTGAGGGGTGATGAGTGTGAAAGCTGCATGGGCCATCCTTCATGTCATCGAAGACAAACTTCTTCGGCTGCTCGGAGTTCCCGCTACTCGGCTGTGCAGTGCGGAACGGTTTCTTGTTGCCCTGGCCCTGGTTCTGGTTCTGCCCGTAGGCTCCAGCAGGTTTCTGCCTTTGGCCACCACCGCCTCCGACATTCACTGCATTCACCTCTTCGGGATCATACCGAGTATCTACTCGGCGCTTGTTGCGGAACTCGTTGCGCTTGCTGCTGTTGAAGTTTCTTCTCGGCTCAGAGGAATCCATCAGTGGCTGAGTAGGATCACCGAGTGCGTACTGATCCGCAATCTTGATGGTCTCGGCCAGGGTGTTGGGCATCTCCCTCTGCAGTCTCTGCCACAGCATGCTGCCATGTCGGCAACCCTGCGCAAACCAAGTGATGGCCTGTGCTTCATTCACACCCTCACAGGTGTTCCTCAAGGTGCTCCACCGAGTGAGGTACTCGCGGTCCGTCTCGTCTTCTCGCTGCCGGCAAGCCGACAACTGCTGTGGCCTATTTGGCCTCTTGTAGGTGCTGGTGAAGTTGCTGATGAAGGCATCCGAGAAGTCCAGCCAGCAGTTAATGCTGTTCTTGGGCAAGTTGTTGAGCCAAGTGCGAGCTGGACCCTCTAGCATCTGCGGCACATAGCGCACCGCCCATCTCCTGTTGCCGTTCGCGATATGGACCGCGGTGACGTAGTCGTTGAGCCAATCTTCAGGCTTGGTGCTACCATTGTAGCTCTTGGTGCCTCTCGCGAGCTGAAAGCCCTTCACGGAAGGCTCATTCATGATGCGCGGGCCAAAGCACTCGGGGCCAGGAGGACCCGTGTTCTCAAGCCGCGCCGACAAGCTGATACGGTCCAGCTGGTGCCTTGCATCTCCAGGTGCCAACACGCGCTCACCCACACGATCATGGATGTCATAACCAGCCATCTCCATAGCCGAGTAGCCATCATCATACCTATCCACCTGCATTGCAGCAGGCTGCTCCACCGGGTTGGCGACTGGTGCCACTGGGCGCGGCTGCTGCCTCTGCCGAGTAGGCGGAGCTGCGGGTTGCCGAGAAGTACCCGGACGCGCGGCTTCTCGGACACGGCTTTGAGCCTGATGGGCTTGAGAGCCTGCTCTCGCAGCGTTGTGTTCCTGCCCGGGCTGCTGCGGCACAGCAACCTGTTTCGCGGCAGCAGCCGGGTCATATACCTGCATTTGCCTGTCTCTACCCGTACGCCCGCTGCGGCTCTTCTCGCGGCTAGGATGCGGAGATGAGGCTTGATCGTTAGATCTAGCCGCGTGCGAGTGCACCACCTGCGAAGCTCCAGCTCCCGGGTTGGCCTTCCGGAACTCCTCGTTCTGCCTGGCGGCCTCCAGCACCAGCTCGCCTAGCCTCTCCTGCTGCCTACGACGCGCCTCTCCCTCTAGGCGCGGCAACTCGGCAGCCACAGCCTCCGCAGCTCGCAGCGTCTTGGCGGGCGTGCTGTATCTCGGCCTTGTGAAGGTGTTCGCGGTGGCGGACTGCGCGGGCTCCTCCGCAACAGTCGCCATCTCGGCGCCTAGGTTGCGCCGCGTAGCGCCTACCCTGCTGGGCCTCCTGGCCACCGGCGTGAAGCCGTGAGCCTTGTTGTACTCGAGTTGGTCCAGGCTGAGCTCCAACCTGATCTTCTCCAGCTCCGCCTGCTCGGCGAGCAGCTCCTGGCGTTGCCGCTCGAGCTGCTCCCGCGTGGCTAGGAGCTCGACGTCGGTGGGCGTGGGCATGCCGGTTCGCGCTGCAGACGCGGGGATGACCGTTGACGTGGAAGGCGGCAGGTTGCTCTCCTTCTCGTAGGGCCGGCGTGTCCTGCCACCCGCGGGCGGGTCGTCGACCTCCTCGACGACGGCCGCAGCGCCGGTAGCAGCTGCGCCAGCGTATGCCGCCAAGCCAGTCACCATCACCTCAGCGCAGCATGCAGAGCTGCGCACGGGCCTTCCACGAGCAGCAACAACCGCGGGAGGATCCTCCGCGTCGTGCACCAGCTCGGGGTAGGTGTCGTTGGCGACGGTGGCGACGTAGACGAGGTGAGAGCCGAAGGAGATCACCGAGCCGCCCTCCGGCATGGTCTTGCCGCCGAAACAGCCGGCGTTGTCGGTGACGAAGTCGAAGGAGCCGAATCTGTGGACAAGGCCACAAACTACGCGCTCCGCTGATGAAGATCCCGTCCGAACAGAAACTCCAGCCAGCGCCGCTGGTTGCCCCACGGTGGGCGCCAACTGTCGTGGTGGTGTCACGGCAGATGCCATGGGATGGCTAAAGATGTGGGGACGATGGACGCTGGAGGTGTCCGGGGAGGGATCACGCGACGAGTAGCCGCGTGAGGTAAGATCCACACAACACAAACAACACGATATACCCAGGTTCAGGGCCCTCGTGAGGAGGTAAAACCCCTACTCCTGCCTTTCTCTATGTATTACGGTGTCTCTCCGAGTAGCCACAGTACAAATGATATCGCTACCGAGTAGCCCCTTGCTCCTCTCCGAGTAGAGCTAGGGCAAGAACTTAGGGTTTCTAGGGTTTCTAGTGAGCCACTATGGGAGCATCTGAGAGCGTCTGTGAGTCTGCCTCGCGCAGGAGGCGGCTGGGCACCTTATATACATGGTGCCCTAGCCGGATACGTCCAAATCTGGACAAGTGTCGACATAGTGTGCACACTGTCCTTTCTCCGAGTACCCGCTGACAGCTTTGGTCGTTGGTCTTGGCTGCTTCTGTAAAGTCGTTGGGCAAAACTAGGGGACAGACTGGTATCACTGTACCTAGTCACAGAGTAGGTCCCCCTTATCCTGCCACCGACTGCTTCCATGCTGTCACTGTCAGGCAGGCCGTCCCCACGTGAACAGTAGTTCGAATGCTGCCAAGTACGGACCCAGGATACGCGGGATCCTGTGTCAGAACGGCTCCTTTGACTTCCTGCCCGAGTAGTTTCCCGCCAAAGGTTCCCGCCAATTGTACTCGGGCCAAACCTTCTACTCGACATGGTAAAACTTGACTGATATCTCCTTCTGGTCATCTTGAGGTGAGACCGGGTAGCAGTCGACCGGGTAGAGAGTACCCGGTAGTCGGCTACTCGACAAAACCTCTCTTCTGTAAGCGGCCTTTACCACCTGTCTTTACCCTACTCGGGGGTAACCCCCCGACAATGAGTCAGTCTTATTGGCTTTTTTTCGTACAAGTAAACATGGTTCAAGCTCGAACACTATCGGCCGAGCTCCGCTTTTAGGTTCTTTGGTTCCGAAATCCGAACCATACAGTCGAGCTGCATTAAGCGGAAAGTGTTTTTGGCTCTCTACCACGAATGCTCCCTCTATTTTAAAAGATTAAAAAAATATATTTACAAATTTAAAAAAAATTGATTTTTTTTTCAGACATAGTCAATGGTGCATCCCATAAACGTGAAAAATTTCAGTTCCAAATACAAACTAGTATGGTATACATAAAAATGAAAAAATATACTAAATTCAGATATTTGAAAAGAAGCATACTCAGATCCACACCTTTGGCATTATTGTGTTAGTTTAGAATACAAAGTATTTGAAATCGATTTTCTTGCTCGTTTCAAGGGTACACCATTGGCTACATCCTATTTTTGTTCGGAAAAATATAAAACTCATAATATGATATTTCATATTATGAAAAACAATCCCCTCTCAGGATCTCATCTAGCGGAGCTTGAGCTTGGAAGCAACCTGTATGATAAATTCATGATTTCTCGAGCTTGGTTCGTTGACAATACCATTTATAAAATCAGGCAACACTGCTTATCCAGGTTATAACTATGACGGTAAAGTAAGTATAGTACTTAACAACTACAACACGTGAGACTACAACTATACCATGATTGTATAACTAATACAACTAGGCTTCTAACCATAAATATTACCGCTAGATGCAAATACAACTTTAATTCTAGGGTCATACATATGCGACATCTGCTGCACGATGAGGAAAACTCGTATCACCCTTCTGCAGAATATATACCACTGTCATCACCATCCATAATGTTCTGAAATGAAGTTGGAATCGGAGGCAGTTCAGTGTCGACAACACCTTCCAGCATGCGAACGACTTGCCCCATTGACGGCCTGTGGATCTCCTCATCCTGGATGCACCAGCAAGCAACCCTACAGGTAACATCCAGCTCCTTTACATTGCCATCTCCTCCGAGCCGACCATCAAGCAAGCACAAGACATCTCCTTCATTCACTTTAGCTGCGGCATAAAGAGGGAAGTACCGATGATTTCCAAATCTCATGTTCTCTGTAGTCCTCCTCCCAGAGATCAATTCGAAGAGCACAACACCGAAACTGTAGACATCTGCCTTGTGAGTAATAGGATTGCCATACACCCACTCCGGTGCGAGATAGCCGATGGTTCCACGGAGAGTGGTCAGCGCCGCATTGATGTCCCGTCCGAGAAGCTTCGCCATGCCAAAATCGGCGATTTTGGGGAAGAATTCAGCATCCAATAGTATGTTCTCAGGCTTGATATCACAGTGTATGATGCAGTCCCTGCATTCCTCATGCAGATAAGCCAAACCTTTAGCGATACCAATGGCAATGCGACAGCGCAGACACCAACTCAACACAGTAGTTTCTTCTGAGAAGAGATGAGAATCCAGAGAACCATTTTGCACATACTCATAGACCAGCAGCCTTCTGGTCCCTTCGGCGCAGAATCCTAAAAGGCGCACAAGATTGGAGTGTTGAATCATCCCAAGAGTCTGCACTTCTGCTCGGAATTGCTTATCTCTGTGCCCTACCCCTTTAAGCTTCTTCACCGCAACAACACTTGGCCCTGCAACTGTTCCCTTAAAAACACTTCCAAAACCTCCTTCCCCGAGTTTGTCGGAGAAATTTCTTGTAGCTCTCTTGAGCTGTGCATAAGAGTAAACAGAAAGAAAACCTTCGACTTTAATCTGTCTTGAAGATCTGTTGTACAACCAGAAAAACACCAGCATGACAAGAAGAACAACAGCTATTGGCCCAACAATCAACATGACAAGTTCTATGCGTCGTGGCCGCCTTTTACCATGAGAACCTACACGCATGTAAATATTGTTGTGGAGAGTGGTATTTCCTAAAGTCAAATTAAGCAACACGTCATACCATATCATACACCCAGAGTCATGATAGGAATATGCAACGCAGTAGCATTGGCTCAGACAGCTTGATTCACAGTCTTCACTAGTTTCTTGCTTTGTATATTTTGGGTTGCCAGGAAGACCCTGCAGGTTATCTAATAAAATGAACTTGTCGGTGGAGATGCCGCCTTCGCAATCCGAGGGCATTATTCTAGAGCAGCCGCTAACAAAATGCCCAAGCTGCCATTCATTTGGATCTCTTGGTCTGAAACCATCGATGCATGCGCATGTTCCTCTGCTTGTGCAAACACCAAATGGACCGCAACAGAAAGCACTGATATTGCAGTTGGAAGGATAGCTCCACAAAGGCTCCCAGCCAGTAACCGTCTCATTATTTACCCACCTCAGAAAGCTGACTTGCCCCGTTTTCAGTCTCATGAACTCCATATCAGTTGGGTTCTCTGGATAATTTAGCCGGACCGAGCTGCCTCCTTCCCACGTTACCATCCAATCCGGAAAGGTTCCAAAATGCTCCTGCTCATCAATTAACATGACAAATCCCATCTTCCTACTTTGGTCAATCATGAGGCTGCAATTATATGGAGAGTGGAACAAAGTAAGCGAGGTGTTGGCTCGAGTGTGCAGGTCCAGCCCTAGCCATGCTCCAGGTAGCAGGGCATCGGCTGGATGGTCAAAGCTCTGCCATATGACCTTAGAATGGTCGGTCTGATCTTTCACAACAAAATTCCCATTATCCAGGAGAATTGCCACAACATTGGCTGATCTATTAGTTGCCGAATCGGATGTCCAGAGAACAGAACCGAGCTCCTCAATACATAATTCTCCTGCGGCAAGGTATAAGGTTGCGTTGAGGAAGCTGGCGATAGGAGTTCTGTTCCCCAGCCAGAATATAGCTGGGCGGCTGCCTGCAAGGTTCTTGTACTGTATCCCCAAGAAGCGCTTGGTGTCGCCTGGGGATGGGGAGAAGAACCCCAGCTCAAATACACCATTCTTGGACAACAGGATTTCATTGCCCGAGATAGATTGATTAGGGAGAAGGGTATCCGTTGCAACCGTGGCTCCAGTTCCATCAAATATCAGGAACACGTAGGGGATCAGTGCAGCAAAAAGGAGAGAGATAGAACACTGGCGGTTCATTTCTTCATGCAAAAGCCCAATCTATCTATATCTAATAGAAAAAGACAAACACAAGAAATGATCAATATGTAGTTATGTTCAAAGTTACGAAGGGACAATCTGAAAATAATACATACCTCAAGAAGAGAAGTTTCATGTTGCTCTCATCTCCAAGCAAGACTCAGCAGTCGGCACTCCTTTAGTTCTGCAGCAGTGGTGGTTGGTTGTTTATAAACAGGGGAGCAACTTGTTTGGCCGAGCTTGTACTTAAGCTGATCAGGACAGCTAGCTATCCAAGTGGAAGCATAGTGAAACGATGTGTTTTGACTAATCAAGAACGAAAAATCGTAGCAAGTTGTGTTGGCTAATGTCATTTTACCAAACATTACATTCAACGAAGCTTTTGAGATGCAGGCATTGCTCCAGTCTGCAGACTACCGCCAGGACATATCAACGCTCCTGATAGAAAATTGTTTTGGCCACTGGCGTTTTACCAAACATTGGCTTTTGGGATGCATGCATTGCTCCAGTCTGCTGTTGACTGCCGCCAGGACATATGCACGCTCCTGATAGTGACATTCCAATGAGTCAATAATTTATCATATCTTATTTATTTTATTTTATTTTCTTCGGCTATCTAGTACACTACAAACGGGCGGAGCCTGGAAGAGAAATGAACATTAAGTCTTTTCATGTTGCTCTCATAATCAAGTGCAATCTTCTTTCAGCAAGGACAGGACCAAGAAAAAGTTGCTAATTTTAAGATCACCGTATTGCATAAAAAACACAAATTCCCGTGGATAAAAAATTCGGAACAACATCGCTGTAGAGATCCACCTACTTCTGAAAAAATACATGTACCACATCTTCTTCATCAGTCGATCAGAGATGAATGGAAGAATCTGCAACAAAACTGTCTCTTCTTTCCAACTTCACTGAATCCCTAATGCAGTCAGCAAAACGACTTATTCATGAGATAACTTGTCGTTAGGAATAGAAAACCAATCTGAACATACACAGATCACAATCAGCAATAAGTGACTAGTTTTAATTGGATCATTATAAGTGACTAATTTCCTAGCAGCTCCTTCAGAAAACATAATATAAAGCACTGTTAATCTGTTACCACCCTCCATAAGGTTCTGAAACAAAGATGGAATATATGATATATCGGAAGCATCTCAGTGTCGCTGACATATTCCAACATGCGAAATTGTGAACAACAAAGTTTGAACATACCGGAAGCATCAGATTGATGGCCTGCCGTTCTCCTTGTCCTGGTCTTCGGGATGCACCAGCAGACGATCCTAGAGGTGGCACTCAGCTCCTTCACATGCATCTCCTTTCAGCATACCATGCAGCAAGCACAGAACCTTCCCTTCATTCACCTGCGTAGCAGCATAGAGCCGAAAATACGGATGGTTCCCAAACATTCAGTCCACCACCCCCCTTTGTCAAGTGATGACACATAACGCAATAAACAAGAGATAAAATCATTAGAGGATATAAAAGAAATTACTGTGTTTTTTATAAAACAAATCTCAATCTCTTCTGAGCGGCATCTCAATATCTTCTATGTATGTACAAAGAGCCAGATAAAATCATTAGAGGAACTCCTCAGAAACATATCCATTTATCGATCTCGTCAACCATGTCTAAAATAAATCTGTAAAAACAGTTAGCATGCGGCAAAATAGCATTCCCAGTAAAAATCCAAAGATACTGCACATGGATATTTTATCATTAGGACCCACCATTTTTCTGTGTTGATAATCTAGTATCAAGCAGCTGCCATTTTCCGGCAGCAAGAAAAGACTTGGCGGGCTAAGAATTTATACAGTTGGAAGTAACAAGCCAAGGCATTATGTCGAACAACTGGTGGGCATTATCAGATGATGGATCTAAATGCGAAGTCTTAGGCATACAAGCAATCCAATAATTATGAAGTCCTCCTAAGAAGGGCGTAGGTTTGTGCTTCTTTGTTTCAGCAAACCTAATATATCTGAGCTGACCAAGGCTCTGTTCATCCTAAATACTTCAGTATGGCCGAATTCCTAATACTACCTCCGATCCCAAATAATGGACGTAAGATTATGAATGGATTAGGCAAAACTTTGCCTAACCATCCGCCCATTAAATCGGATCGGAGGGAGTACTATACCACGGCAAGTCGGCAAGGGAATAATGCATCAAAACCGAAGAGAGCAATCGTTACTGACCATCATGAGAAATATATCGCTGACCACCATCTCTCTAATATGAGCTCGCGCGCTGCTTGCAGCGAAGGCCGCCACCGCCACCTGCTCGGCTGCTCCATCCTGTTGGTCCGGAGATTCTGTGGAAGGAGCCGCGAGTCCCTTGGGAGTAGGGAGGGGCGGGTGAGGCCTCTCGGCGCGGGAGCAGAGCTGCAGAGGGCCTCGCGGCGCCTGGGTGGTGGCCTGGTGGGCATGATCGAAATGTGAACCCAGGAGGCTGAGCCGCGATGACGAAGCGCCTGGGCCTGCCCCTGCCAATCCAATTAAGCGCGCTACTCCGTCTCGTGTGGACGCACAGAATATTAATAAGCCTGCTGGGCTTTTCCATTGATGATGTTGATGTGAAGCCGGCCGAGTGGGTTCTTCTATTTTGTTGGGTTCCGTGTGCAGACCCGCTGTTTTCTGTTACCCCCTTGTGTCCTCCTTTTCTTTTCTGTATTTATCATGACAATCAGAGAGCCGATATATTTTCATTGCACATGGGTTGATTACAACCGACATATTTTCATTGAATATGCACAAGCAAGACTTTTTATTAAAATACAGTTAAACTTTTCTTGTAAAGCGCAACATGTCGTGTTATGTATATTTTCTCATGATTTCGCACATGCTACACTTTTCACTAAATGTTGTTACACTCCCTGAAACATGCAGTTGCCTATTTGTCGAAAAGTGCAACAGGTGTAAAAGAACATATTGAGCGCCCATGCTTATTTCTGTTAATGCCCGGTAAATTAAGGGATTAATGGTCTTATAAATGTGTGAGTAGAGAGTTAGTCACAAACATGGATGAAGCTTGGTGATTGACGACCCCTACGCAAATGGCTAATGAGAATGGCCGTAGGATAGCTATACTATCAACATGGGACAATAGTTTATAAGGGGTAGTAACCAAAAACCTATACACATGATATATACACCCATAAAGTCCCATGTCAAAAGCATGCACCAAGTTTTTGGACCTTATTTGCATCCTTGGCCCGAAGGCTCTAGGTTAGGCACTGAGCTTATATCTGAGGTGCTATTGTAAAGCCTGGTTATAAGCCCGGAATGGCTCGGTGTATTCCGAGGATCGGTTGAATCTATGGAGTTCGAGACTTCATGCTTCCTCTAAACTATGCTTAAAAATTCATTGTTGTTTCTTCTATACAAGATCATCTTCCTCAAGGAGACCTAACTTTCATATCTGAGTTGTGCCACCATTGCCGACATAAAAATATATATTGATAACTCTTATTCTCTCCAATGAAACTTGCATTTCTTTGAAGAAAAGACACATGCGACCTTGATCTACATTTTCACCAAACGAAAAGTGGATTTCTCACCTAGTTTGCTTTGTATTGTTACTATTGTCTTTATGGATAACCATAGACGGTTGTAGTTACCTTGTGATCATCCGAGTGTGTAGATTGGGATTAAAAAGTTGTGGAGGAAGATCACCAATAGTTGAAGGGCTCTCACTTTGAAGGGAGACATCAAGGGAGAAGAAATCTAGATATGAGGTGTCGGCGTGTCGCCGGTTTCGTTTGTCATGGCATCTCCACTAGATATTGAAGTCTTATCAAGGACTTGAACTTCGGGATACAACACTGCATCAATATTCTTATTCCACATTTTCTTATTTCGTTACTCTCATTTATGTGTGCTTGTTTAACTCTAGCTTGTTTATCTTGTTACTTGCTTGTCCAACTAATCTTATTACTATTTATCTAGTTGTGGTTGACTTATCCTTTAAACTTTCCATTTTCTAGCAAAAGATAAGTCAAAATTTACCAAACATTACATTCTTTGTCAAATTTATGGATATTAGATGTAATTTGTTATTTATTTTGCAATCGCTTTTATGTATCCAGGATATTTTAATGGTTTAGCAACAACGTTTATCATACTAACACTACTACATTGTTTAAAGGAGAACTAACACTAGTAGATTATTGTGTCCTAATTTGAGCTAGAGAGTAAATATATCTTTTCATGCCAACAAAATATCAAAAAACTCTGAAGCCCATGCAAACCTTGGCGATGAAACAGAAAGATGAATAGGAGGTAGGGATTACAATAATGTTTCCTCGGTGAACAGATGGTTTGAAGTTGTGCTCTTTATCGATTAAACCAAGGGTATGTATAGAATTATAAAAGATGCATATCGATAGGTCCCAAACGTATCTATAATTTTTTATGCTCCATGCTTGTTTTCTACATGTTTTTCCTATGTTTTTCTCAGTTTTCTATCATTTATTGGACTAACCTATTAACAAGATGCTCACTGTGAGTTCTTTTTTAGTTATCTGTGCATTGCAGAAATAGGTCAAAACTCAAAGTGCTCGGAATGAGCTGAATTTTTTTGCGGATTTTTTACTCCCCGGAAAACTCCAGGAGCCAGAAGAGCAGTCCAAGATGGGGCCCACGACCCCCAGGAGGGCACTGGCCGCAGCCACCCCCTTGGCCGCGCGGAGAGGACACCTGGTGGAGCCATGCACCGCCTTGGGTCGCCCCTTCGCTTATAAATTCACACTTGACCTAAAAACTGAGGAACAGTCGACGATTTTTCCAGAAACACATCTGAGCTCCATCACCATCGAAAACTCTAATTCAGAGGACATAAGTTTCCTATTCCGTCACCCTGTCGGGACGGGGAAGTGCCCCCCGGTTCCACGTCCATCGATCGTTCTTCCTCCATGATGCTTCGTGAATAGTTCCCCCGTGGACTATGGGTTCATAACAGTAGCTAGTTGGTACTCTCTCCTCCTTGATATTCAATACTGAAAGCGCATGGTGTCCCCATATGTACTATTGGTAATTAATGACAATCCTTATAGACTAATGTTTGCATTGAGCTATCCTTATAGATCTTGTCCATAGGAAATATTGAAGTTCATGTGTTGGAGTCTAGAAGCTTTCATGATGACCAGTGGTATATGAAAGGATTTATATGAAGAATGGTCATGTATGGAGTTGTGCATATTGCAAGTATGTCTTGGAAAAAAGTATTAGGTGGTCTTCCATGATTATCTTCAATACATAATCAAATCAAGAGAGAAGAAAAGATACAAAGTTGATCAAATTTGTGATCAACACACAAAGTTACAAGATGTACCAAGTGGGGTTATGTATCTCGTGGTATGGTAAGCATTTATCTATATAGCTTTGTGAACTAACCCATGATATGTGTGTGGCATTTCTGTGTGTGGTTAGGTATCTTTTCATGGGCATGCATCAAAAGAAAGATTTCATATAGCCCATGGTCGATGACGTCTAGTGGTGTTCGTCATCAAGCTTCTTGTGGAAGATCAAGAGAGGCGCTCGAAGAAATACTATGTTTGATGCTTGCCACCCATTTAGAGATAGTGGCCATATGAAGATTTTCCGAAAAGGGTCTCTCCCATAGTGGTGTATGGGGGAGCAATTTCCAAGTCTTCATCAAACGGTGCATGTGGTAGCATGCACGATCAAGAAGGGAGATCCAACTTGAGAGAGTCAAGATCGGCATAATTTATCTCAAGTGGAATGCTTAGCGAAAAGTTATAATATTTATAGGTTTTCTATTTTACCGGTCTCATACTTTTGGGGAGACCGGGTTATAGGATCGATAGTCATACTATCAAGAGGGACTCTCAAGTGAGTAACTTGATCACATCCGTGTGGAGAGCTCAAAACTTTGCATACTTGGTATATCATCTTTCTTAGTTCTTAGTTGGCTTTTATATCCATGGTTTTTTGGTTCTTGTCATGATCTTCATGACAAACCAAGATTTATCGCAAACGGATTTTGTAAGAAAAAATTGTTGCGTTTTCGGTGGTGAAAATATCCAGTTCGTCTTTGATAATGTTCCCATACTTTCCATGTGTGGTAACTTCTCCATAATTGTTTTTGATAGTCCTTGTTGTTATCTTTCCAACCCATTTGGATTCACCTCATTCGGAGTTCCTTCTCAAAAGTTATGTGTGTTTTCGGTGTTGGAAGTTTTCACGGTTGTTATTTATAGAGAGATCAAAAATTTCCCAATTTAGTTTTATCTTCCATTGTTGGAGAATGATTTTTCTCTACATATTATTTTAGATCTCATCATTGCGTTTTCAACAAGCCCAAGAACATAAAAAAAGGATTCCGTATGCAAAAGTTATGTCATTTCTCGTATCGGTGTTCAGTCATTCCGAGGCAATCCGGATTTAATCCGACTTGAACGTGAAAACGTTTGTTGGTATCCGAATTATTCTGACATTCCAGATTTCCATATTTATTCCGACATGGTCGTTTTTGGCACTGAAACGGCTAGTTTTTTAGGACCTATTTAAGGGGTATTCTTCCCTTTGTCCCCAAGTCTTTTCCAACCCGTTTTTCTCTCTCTCTCTCTCACCATTGTTGACCTTGGAAAAGCTTTCCCCCTCTCAATCTGTCCCATGATTCTTGCATATCTTTAAGGTAAATGTGAGAGGAGATCTAGATCTACATTTCCAATAATTCATCTTCCTTCTTAGTGAAGGAAACCTATTAGATCTTGATCTTGGAGTTCTTGGTGTGTCTCCTCCTTTGTTCTTCCTCTCTTATTCCCCCATAAGTATTTGTTGCTTTGTTGGAATTTGGGAGTGAAGGATTTGTGGAAGTGAAAGTTTGTGGACTTGTTACTCTTGGGTCTTGGACCCTAGACGACTTGTGGTATTCCTGGGAGCCTCCAATTGAGTTGTGGATGTGTGCCCCAAGATTGTTGTGACCTCAGGAGCCTCCAATTGAGTTGTGGATGCGTGCCTCGATATTGAAAGTTACCAATAGTGGAAGGTGAATTTGGCCTTTGTGGCGAGGTTCATCGGAGAATAGGGCGAGCCCTTTCTGGCGTTGAGTAGGCCTCTTGTGGCGAGCTCACACCCCTCCAACAAAACGTACTCCCCTAAAAGGGAGGAACTCGGGAATACACAATTGTCTCCTTCTATACCCGAGCTATTTACTTATGAAATTTACATTGTGATAGCCTTCGTGCTTGAATTCATATATCTTGCTATCACCTTGTTACTTGTCTTGCTTAGCATAAGTTGTTGGTGCACATAGTTGAGCCTAGAATATTTAGGTTGTATGCTTGTTAATTTAAACACCTAGTTTATTTACACATTTAATAAACCTTAAACATAACTTTTAATCACCTATTCACCCCCCTCTAGACGACATCGTTGTCCGTTCAATTGGTATCAGAGCCCGGGCTCTCTTTATTAGGCTTTACATCCTAGAGAGTACGATGTAGTTTAGGGAATTAGTGCATGATCCCTCTTTTAAATTCGATGGCACAAATTATGATGTTTGGAAAATTAGCATACTCAATCCTTTTGGGGTCATGGGTCCACACTATGTTAAGAGAATTGTAGATATGGATTTTCCTCCTCCAAAGGATTCTCAAAATATATCTTTAGAGGAAAACTATTATCTCGATACTCGAATATCTAATGGTCTCATTGGTGTTTTGAGTGATTTAGTTCTTGCGTCAATCATGCCTTTTCGGAACACTCATGAGTTATAGACAACAGTTCAAGATATATATGATGTGTCCAACATTATTGAGGATGATTGTTTCCCTTCCACTTACGGTCGTGATGAGTTCACATATTTCTCCACTCCACCAACATGTGATTTGTCACAAGGTAATGATATGGTGAGTGTTGATAGAAATTGCATTGGTGATAGTGAATCTACTATCGACAATACTTCATATCTATCCCATTGCAATGTTCTATCTTTGGACTTAAATTCTTCTAGCACTCCAAATGCCTTATATGCTTGTGTTGATAGTCCTTGGATATCATGTAATAGTTGTTTAACTAAATCTCATGATGATATACTTCATATGTCTTGTTGTCATGAAAACAATGTTTCCATTTCCTCTAGTACTTGTGTGGCTAATAATGTAGAGGAATCCCGACATTCGTTGGAACAAGACATGGACCTCAATGGTGCTTCAAGAAAATCTTCATCGTCGTTATCCATTCCTCAAAGGTATCTCCTCCTTTGGAACCCTCTTCATCTATTATAGATGACGATGATGAAGAAGAAAATGATGATGATGATTCGATCTATGAGAAAGGTTAAATAGTTCTTCATTCTCTCACAAATAATAAAATTTCCTCTTCTATTTTCCGTGAAATCATGGGTACCCTTGTTGAGCACGATGAGACTATTGAGGCTTTGGAAACTAGCCTTGATAAATGTTATAGCCTCGAACGTGAGTACGTAGTTGATATCACGGAGCTCAAGGAATCCCTTGAGGAAGAGCAAGATACTCGGGTTTCTCTTGAGGAGAAACTCGAATCTATTGAGGAGCTCTATAAAGAAAAAATTGCTATTCTCACTAAAGCACGTGATCATGCTGATGCACTTTGTTGGGAACCCCAAGAGGAGGGTATGATGAGCACAGCGGTAGGAGTTTTCCCCTTAGTTAAGAACCAGGGTTATCAATCCAGTAGGAGAAAGAGGACCTTCGGAAGGTTGATGCCACTGACGGTGGTGCTGGCGCTTCACCGGTGTCAGCAACAACATGGAACCTGCACACAACACAACCAAAATACTTTGCCCCAACTATACAGTGAGGTTGTCAATCTCACCGGTCTTGCTGAAAACAAAGAGTAGACGTATAGTATGGAAAACAGTGTATGCTTGCAGTAAGTAAAGAAAGCAGGAAATTGTTGTGGTTTGTTTAATAGTGTGGAAAATGGACCGGGGATCATAGTTTCACTAGTGGTGTCTCTCCATAAAAGATAGCATACTGGGTGAACAAATTACAACTGGGCAATTGACAAATAGAGGTTGCACCGTAGTGCACAATATGACATGAAGATTACTATGATATTTAGTGCGAGCATTACAAAAAGATACATAGACCGACATCCATCTGCATCTATGACTAATAATCCACCCTCAAGTTATCATCCGAAACCCCCTTAGGTATTAAGTCGCAAGAAACAAATAATTGCATTAAACAAAGTGTGTAATGTAAGCAATGATTTTCACGCGGACACTCTCACCGCTGTTTTCTCCCTAATGGCAACAACACATCCTCCCCCTTCACGTTTCTGTCACTCGAGCAAGGCGAAAAGGAGGCATGAACACACTATCGAGCATAAATACTCCCTCTTGGAGTCACTAGCAACTACTTGGCCAGAGTAACCACTAGCAACAGAAAGCATGCAAGATCACAAATAGCATATGCAAATAAAGACTATAATCAACTTGGTATAAGTTCAATATTCATCAGATCCCAGCAAACACAACATTTAGAATTACATAAGATCAATCTCGATCATGATAGGCAGCTCACGAGATCTAAACATGGAGGCATATGAGGAGAAGACAACCATCTAGATACAGCTACGAACCCGTAGTCCAAGGATGAACTACTCATGCATCACTCTGGAGGCAGGCATGGTGATGAAGAGGCCTCCGATGATGATCTCCTCTCCGGCAGGGTGCCGGAAATAGCTTCAGAACCCCCCTGATCTACGGTTGACGGTGACGGCGGCTGCGGAACTTTTCGGGGATTTTTGATCAGGTGTTTAGGGTTTTCCATCCGGGGGGCTTAAATAGGCGAAAGGGCAGAGGCGGTGGAGCTCCAGGGGCCCCACACCTATAGGTGGCGCGACCAGGGGACCCGCGCCACCCTATGGTGTGGCCCCCTTGTTTCCCCTCTTCGACTCCTCTTCGGTGTTCTGGATACTTCCGGGGAAAATAGGAACTTCGGGATTTGTGGGGTCCAATTCCGAGAATTTTTGCAGAACAACTTTTCTGAAACCAAAAACAGCAGAAAACAGGGAACTGGCACTTGGCATCTTCTTAATAGGTTAATCCCGGAAAACGTATAAAAATGCTATAAATAAGGGAGAAAACAAGTGGCAATAGGCAAAATATGATCATGGAGCATCATAAATTATAGATACGTTGGAGACGTATCAAGCGTCCCCAAGCTTAGTTCCTACTCGTCCTCGAGTAGGTAAACGATGAAACAATAATTTCTGAGGTGACATGCTACTAACATAAACTTGATCAATCTAATGTAAAAGCATATGCACACTGAGATCATAAAACTTTAAACACATGCACGATAAATAAAACTCTAATAATAAAGCATAGCAATTACTTTGCATCACGAAGAGTAACTCAAATAAAGGATCATGAATAATAATGCAAAGAAAGGTAAATGTTTTTTTCAGGTATAGAGAAAGCATGGCAAAGTGCCGGAAGAAGAGCTCATGGAGAACCAAAAAAGTTGGAAGAAGACCCTCTAAGGGTATACTATTTATTCGGAGAGGCCCGCCTTTCGATATTTCGCTAGTCCTTAAGAGTGGGGAAAAACATAAATGCCAGGACACCTTCAAAGTTCATGAGGAAGACTAGAACAAATAATTTAAGAACAAATAATATCACATCATGAAGTAATTATTGATGCTTATGGGAAATTTATGCACGTAGAACTCAGAATGGCAAAAATGCTCTCTCAACTGTGCATAATTTTATAAGATGGAGACTCAACATAAAAGTAACAGAAAGGCCCTTCACGGAGGGAAGCAGGGATCAATCATGTGCTAGAGCTTTTATTTTATTAAAGAGATGTATTAAAAGTTTGACACTCCTCCCATCCATCTTTCACAAACCATGGCTAACCGAATCCTTGGGTGCCTGCCAACAATCACATACCGTGGAGGAGTGTCTATATTTTGGGAGATGTATGCTAATGTCAACGAATGGTAAACAGAAAATACAGTACGTCACAAGCCAACTGGATTCACAAGAGCGTCTCCCATGGTGAAGGACACAACTAGTGTAGAAGGTCATCCCTGTTTCTCTTTTGTTTACACAATTATGATTTGACTGATAAATTAGGGGCAAAAATAGTGAAGAGAATTTGTTTGCATTAATTTGGGGCTAGGCACCCCGCTGCCAGCTCTTCTATCATTTGGATAAGTGGATGAAGCCACTAGTCCAGGGTGTGAAATCCAATCAACAGGCGAGATAAAGATTCTCTATTTACGTCCTCATGAGCAAAAACACGAACATAAAGTAGGAGTAATTTTGAAGGTTTTAAAGGTAACACATGAGAAATTTACTTTGGAATGGCAGTTAAATACCACATGTAGGTAGGTATGGTGGACACAATAGGAAAAACTTTGGTTTAAGGGAGTTTGGGTGCACGAGTAGAGCTCATATTCAGTACAGGTGGAGGCTAGCAAAAGACTGGAAGCGACAAATCAAGAGAGCATAAGAGTCATAATCATGCATAGCGACATAAGCATCACTAATTAAAGCATAAGTAGTATCACAAGTCCAAAAACTAAGTGGTCATGGAGGCTATTCGTGACTGGTTTGTAGTCATAAACATGGTGTGAGCATGCGCCAAGTCAACCAAATAAAACATTCGAAAGAGAATACCATATATTGATGCTTTACTATGACAAGAACAACTCATGAATCTTTCAATACATATTAAATACTCTCAGCTATTTGAGGCTAATCATGCTACTCAATAACCACAAGGATTTAAAACTAAAATAACATTTAGCATGGCATGAAAAAGTCCTAGCCAAAGTCTATACAAGCTTCTAGTAGTACTATTATAAATTCTACTTCAAGCAGCAGTTTTTTTTCTCCCAACAAACACCATACAAAATATGCTTTAACAAAAACACTCTTTATGACATAGCAAGAAAAAATGAGAGTACTCAAATAACACTACTAAAACTAACAACTCTAATAAGAGATGCATGCAAAACAGGAGCTAAATAAATGCAGCAGCTAGACAGAGATTAAGAATACAACGTATTCTCATGAAAAAGCGTAGCGTGTCACTCTCCAATAAAAGAATGCTGGGGTCACAAGCTTATTGAAAAAGTAAACAAAAACTGAAAGAAAATCAAAAGCAAACTGAAAACAAAAAAAATAAAAGACGTTCCAAGCAAAGCACATAAGATGCGACCGAATAAAAATATAGTTTCACTAGAAGTGACCTGATAATTTGTTGATGAAGAAGGGGATGCCTTGGTTATCCCAAAGCTTAGACGCTTGAGTCTTCTTGGAATTTTCTTGGATGAACCACCGGGGCATCCCCAACCTTAGGCTTTTCTCTCTTCTTGATCACATCATATCATCCTCTTCTCTTGGCCCTTGAAAACTTCCTTCACATCAAAATTCTCACAATCTTCATTAGCAATATTAGTGCAATTGAAATAATAAATTCACATGGTTCAGTTTCAAAACAAGTAACAATCAAAAACACAATATCTACTGTCACAACTTCTTTCAAAAATCTTTTTCGCAAAGAACACCAAAAATAAGAGATTAAGATGCAAATGCGATAAATGGCAGAAACCTGTCAAAACAGAACAACAGGTAAAGATCGATTTTTTTTCAAAAATGTTCTGTTGCTCAAATAAAAAAGTGGTATTCTAAGAAAATTTGTGTATATAACTCAGGATTAAGCACAAAAAATCTCAGGTCATTTGAATTTTCTGTGATTTTTAACGGAATGAACAGTTGACAGCAGAAATCTGTTTCCTGCGTAGAAATCCGAAATATAGGCTCAACTTTCCAATAGAGGCTTTACCTGGCTCAACAAAAAATCAAAATAAAATATACAGCACGGTTTCTAAGGAAATAGACAACACCCAGGTGCAAAGCACACCAAATAAAACGAAGGAAAACGGGTTGAAAACAACGAAATAAAACGGGTTGTCTCCCGGTAGCGCTTTTCTTTAACGCCTTTCAGCTAGGCATAAAAAGGGAAAATCAAGCATTTTCAAGTGAAGAAGCATCATCTATACCTTCCTATAAATCATTATTTGCAGCAATAGGCACTCTAGATGTTTTTGAAGATTCAATATGAAGGTCACTCTTAGTCTCATTAATTGTTTTAGGAATTTTCAGCACATATTGAGATTTGGGTTTAGCCATCTTAGGAGCATACATGAATCTTTGCTCCTTTCCCACAAAGGGTTTCTCCTTTTTGAATTTAAGAGATTAAAAGTTTGAACTTAAAGTTCCCATGGCATCCTCTAGTTTACCAATCCTAAAACTTTGATTATCATGAGTGTTGCTAGCTTCTAGAGCAGTGGTTCTTTTATCAATAGTAACTAGTAATTCATTAACTTTGCTAGCATTATAAAGGAAGACTGATAAGTTCATTTCCAAAGAGTTTTGTTTTTCAGTAACATCCTCCAAAGTGACTTCAGTTTTAACAGTTGTAATGGGGGGATGCTCCTACTAAACTTTCAATCAAATTGCAAGCTTCCAAAGCAGGAGTTCCTAAAATATTTCCACCCGTAAGAGTATCTAACACATGCCTATACCAGCCAGAAATACCAACATAAAAATTTCTCAGGAGTATCAAGGTAGAATATTTTTTTGTGCACCTCTTATGAGCATCATTTATTCTATACCAAGCATCCTTTAAACTTTCTCCCCCTTGTCGCCTAAAAGAACGAATGTCTACTTCAGGAATACTCATTTTAACATAATAAAAGCAAGCAAATAAATAACAGCTTGAAGTAAACTAATTTTTTTTGTGTTTTCAATAAAGAGAAGCAAAACAAGACAAAAATAAAACAAGCCAATAAACAAAATAAAGAGGTTGAGAGTGAGAGACTCCCCTTGCCAGAAGACTTCTTTCTCCCCGACAACGGCGCCAGAAACATCCTTTATGCACTTTGTTGGGAACCCCAAGAGGAGGGTATGATGAGCACATCGGTAGGAGTTTTTCCCTTAGTTAAGAACCAGGATTATCAATCCAGTAGGAGAAAGAGGACCTTCGGAATGTTGATGCCACTGACGGTGGTGTTGGCGCTTCACCGGTGTCAGCAACAACGTGGAACCTGCACACAACACAACCAAAATACTTTGCCCCAACGGTACAGTGAGGTTGTCAATCTCACCGGTCTTGCCGAAAACAAAGATTAGACGTATAGTGTGGAAAACAGTGTATGCTTGCAGTAAGTAAAGAAAGCAGGAAATTGTTGTGGTTTGTTTAACAGTGTGGAAAATGGACCGGGGTTCATAGTTTCACTAGTGGTGTCTCTCCATAAAATATAGCATGCTGGGTGAACAAATTACAGCTGGGCAATTGACAAATAGAGGTTGCACCGTAGTGCACAATATGACATGAAGATTACTATGATATTTAGTTCGGGCATTACAACAAGATACATAGACCGACATCCATCTGCATCTATGACTAATAATCCACCTTCAGGTTAAGTTGCAAGCAACAGATAATTGCATTAAACGAAGTGTGTAATGTAAGCAATGGTTATGCACGCGAGCACTCTCACCGCTATTTTCTCCCTAATGGCAACAACACATCCTCCCCCTTCACGTTTCTGTCACCCGAGCAAGGCGAAAAGAAGGCATGAACCCACTATTGAGCATAAATACTCCCTCTTGGAGTCACTAGCAGCTACTTGGCTAGAGTAACCACTAGCAACGGAAAGCATGCAAGATCACAAATAGCATATGCAAATAAAGACTAAATAAACTTGGGATAAGTTCAATATTCATCGGATCCCAGCAAACACAGCATATAGAATTACATAAGATCAACTTCGATCATGATAGGCAGCTCACGAGATCTAAACATGGAGGCATATGAGGAGAAGACAACCATCTAGCTACAGCTACGAACCCGTAGTCCAAGGATGAACTACTCACGCATCACTCCGGAGGCAGGCATGGTTATGAAGAGGCCTCCGGTGATGATCTCCTCTCCGGCAGGGTGCCAGAAACAGCTCCAGAACCCCCCTGATCTAGGGTTGACGGTGACTGCGGCTGCGGAACTTTTCGGGGATTTTTGATTAGGTGTTTAGGGTTTTCCATCCAGGGGTCTTAAATAGGCGAAAGGGCAGAGGCGGTGGAGCTTCAGGGGCCCCACACCTATAGGTGGCGCGGCTAGGGGGACCGCGCCACCCTATGGTGTGGCCCCCTTGTTTCCCCTCTTCGACTCCTCTTCGGTGTTCTGGATGCTTCCGGCGAAAATAGGAATTTCGGGATTTGTGGGGTCCAATTCCGAGAATGTTTGCAGAACAACTTTTCTGAAACCAAAAACAGCAGAAAACAGGGAACTGGCACTTGGCATCTTGTTAATAGGTTAGTCCCGGAAAACGTATAAAAATGCTATAAATAAGGGAGAAAAAGTAGCAATAGGCAAAATATGATCATGGAGCATAAAAAATTATAGATACGCTGGAGACGTATCACATGCCATTGCTAAATATAAAGTGCTAAAAAGGAAAAAGTTGAATTTGTGTTTGCCATGCTAAACTAGTTGAGGACATAGAGAGACTTTACAAAGCTCACAAGGCTTTGGAAAGTGAACACTCTCTCCTCATCAAGTCTCGTGATCAAACTCAACTATATAAACTTGATATGCCTAGTACCTCTACTTCGTCTTATGATCATGCAAATATTATTGAGGAAAATGCTAGGTTGAATATTGAGTTTGCCAAGTTTTCTTGTTCTATTTCTAATGATGCTTGTGCAACTAACCCCACATCTTGTGAAGCATCTATTTTGAAGGAGAATATTGAGATAAGGGCTCAACTTGAGTTGATGACTAGCAAGTGTGGGAAATTGGAAGAAAGCCATGAAAATCTATCTAGATCTCATGAGGATCTTCTAGCATCCCATACTAGTCTAAAGTTAGATCTTTGAGGCTATCACTACAAAGGTAACATCTTGTGAGCCTCATGAGGTCACTAGCACAGTCCCCACTAAAAGGGCTATAATGCCATGTGCTAGTCGTAATAATTCATCCTCTCATAATGTTTCTACATCTTATGATGAAGTACTTTCCTTGCCTTGTTGCTCTAATAATGATGCATCTACTTCCTCTAGCCCCTGTGTTGTTTCTAACCATGTAGAGGAAATAAAACATCTCAAGGCCCAAATCACTTCTTTGAAAAAAAGACTTGGAAAAGATTCACGAAGGAAGGTCCATCCTTGACAATATATTGAGAGTGCGAAGACTTCCCAATAATAAGAGTGGAATTGGATTAAACTCCAATATTAAGAACAAGTCCAAGGTTGATAAGAACAAGGGCCAAAAACAAGTAAAAGACTCGGCCAAGATTATTTGCTTCAGTTGCAAGATTGAAGGCCACCATGTTAGATCTTGCCCTTTGAAGAAGAAACCTCTTAGTGAGAAGCAACTAGGGAAGAAGCCTATTTTTCAATCTCATGCTCAACCACGAGTTGAATAACAGCCACCTCCTAAGAAGACTCAAGTCAATGCTCCTCATGTTGAGGAGCCTATTAAGAAGAAAGAAAAGAGTCGATGTTGCGACCTTTGTCGTGAGAAGGGTCACTTTGCTTCTTCATGCACTAATGGTACCTTATCCAACCCTATCCTAGTTGATGATGTTTATTCCATTTGGAAGTATAATGTGGGAAATGTGTTTGCAAAATATGTTGCAACTCAAAGTGGTGTAAATAAAAGAACCATTTGGGTTTCCAAACCTATTGTGACTATCCTCTTAGGAACCAACTTGGTTTGGGACCAACAAGCTCAAAATTGATCAATATGTGTTGTTGGAGGGCATTGGAGACTTGGCTTTATCATGAAGAATTAAGGGATCTTCATAAATTATATTTCCTCAAGCCAAGTCGTTTGGATTATATATATCTCGTATCCAATGTGCCTCCTTGCGGTAACTTGTATTTTAATCATATTTACATTAAAAGTTGCTTGCCCCCTTGCATATGTTTGTTTTGTTTCTAGCATGTGTTTGTATATGTTGTGCTTACTACTTACCTATCTTGAGTAATCTAGTATGTGTTTTTTGTTTTTCACTCCATGTACTTGTGTGTTTTGTGTTGAGCCTCCATTGCAAACTTTTGTTTATTTTAGTTGGCCTTTTTGGGAGATTAATGGATTATCCCATTTTGGCGGAGTAATATGCTCTTGGCACTTTACTATCCTAAAATGCGTGTACATGAGGAATACCACTTATTGTTGATATATCAATATTATCTAGTCTCTATGTGGTATGTATTTTTCACGAGAAACTAAAATTCTAATGTCCATTAACTTTCCCTAGTTGGATTTTTCTTTTCCTCTTGTTGAAAAATGGATTATCACATTCTGGGGGAGTGATACGTCCATTTTGCATCAATGTTTTATATTGTTATTTTCTGTTATTCATCGATATATTTCATGTTACGATGCATCACTTATGTTATTTTTATCTTATTTTGCATATTTCATAATTTTTTGAGAATAAACACCGGAACCAAAAATCTGATGCAAAAAGCGCCGTCGAGATACCCTATTTCAGAAGTTCAAAAGAAGAGGGGGGACACCGGAGATGTCTTAGAAGCTCAGAGGAGGAGGCTAGCCAGAAGGGGAGCCAGAGGGGGGCCACCAGGGGTCCACACCATGAGGTGGCGCCCCCTTGGCCGCGCCGCCAGGTGGTGTGGCCACCCTGGCCCACCTCTGGTCGATACCTTTCGCGTACTTGACCCCCAGGGAACCCTAAGCCCATCATCGAAGAACTATTCCACCGCCGCCACGGGGCGGAAAACACCAGAGAGAGAAAAGCTCTCCGGCAGGGAGAAATCTGTCGGCAAAATTCCTCTCCGGAGAGGGGAAATCATCGCCATCGTCACCGTCATCACTCCGGGCATCATCAAGATCGTCATCATCATCATCACCACCACCAGCACCATCACCCTCATCATCCACCTTCATCCCACCGTAACAATTGGGGCCCTCTATCGTTGTTTTACATTAGATCTCTCTCACGGGGTGGATTACTTGTTAGTAGTTGATGCTTGTGAGATTTATCGGTGTTAGAACTTTATGAACAGATTGTTATTATCCATTATATCACCTCTGATTATGATCCATATGATGTCTTATGAGTAGATCGTTTAGTTCTTGAGGACATGGGAGAAGTCATGATGTTAATGGTGAAGTTATGTTGAAGTAATATCTCGTGGTTCGGCATTTAAGTTGTGGTGCTATTCTTCTAGTGGTGTCATGTGAACATCAACTACATGATACTTCACCTTAATGGGCCTAGGAGGATGCATTGTGCATTTGGCTACTAATTGTGGGGTTGCCGGAGTGACAGAAACCTAAACCCCTGTTAGGAAACCAATGCACGAGGGAGCGTAGAATCCCGAAGTTTTAAGGCTATGGTTAGATTTATCTTAGTTACTTTCTTGTATTTGCGGATGCATACGAGGGGTGTAATCACAAGTATGTATTAGTCCTAGTTGGGTGGTGCATTAGCATAGGTTCACCCACACAACACTTCACGAACCAATGGATATTAATCAACCGTAACGAAGCGAAAGCACTTGACGAAATTCCCATGTGTCCTCGAGAACGTTTGGTAGTCATAAGTAATAGAACCGACTTGTCCTTTGCTCTCAAAAGGATTGGGCCACTCGCTGCAATATTATTTACTGCACTTTATTTACTCGCACTTTATTTATCTGCTATATCAAAAACCTCCAAAAACCCGTTTTACAGTGAATCCTCTATCCAACCTTCTTGTCAACATCTTCTGCTCCTCGTTGGGTTCGACACTCTTATTTATCAAAAGTAGTACGATACACCTCCTATACTTGTGGGTCATCCGGGAGTAATAAGCTATGTGCATATTACAAGCCTAGAAAATGTGAATATGTGAGGTATTGCCATCTAGAGTTGATATTGTTAGTTATCTTGTTCCTATGTGGCATGTTGCTCAAACGAGTTCCATATTTTCTTAAATTTGTTTTGTCTCTCTTCTTTTGGTATCTTGTTTGTAAGAGATTTTCTTGGTGATTTGCATATTCTTTTTTTAATTGAAGCTTTCAAGAATCTCTATTTAAGCATGTTTTTCAACTGCTATCGTTTGCCACATGCTTATGTTTTGTGAATATGATTGTGAATAAATCATCTACCAACGAGAAATATCTCAATAGATTCTTTGTCTTTGACAAGTGATAATCATTTGTGGTAAACTTATTGATCATATTTATAGTGGCCTTTGATCGAAAATTGCCTTGTTTCTTGCCAAGGATTTGTTTTGGTTGAAACTCCCTTGTGTCTTCCTTGTACCCTTTTGTATCCTTTGTTCTACTCAATTTTTTTTATGCTTTCTTGAGTTAGGAAAATCAATGATCCCATCTTATTGCAATTACATTTAAAGCCATACTTCTTTGTGTTACACTATTGTTGGGGAAGCTGTCCTACATTGAAGTAGAACACCATTACTTAATTGGCATTGCATCTTATTGCTTTTCCTGAGGATGACTAGTGGTTGAATAATATATATGGAGAGTATTGATTTCATTGTGTGCATTTTATATTCAAAATGCAAGATCATAATTAATGCACTATTCTTAGAAGAGCTATTCTATATGTCTTTGAACACTTGTTGTCTTAAAATTGGTATTTTATCCGGATAACGTGTCTTTTTGGAAGACGAACATTTTTCGTCTTGGTACTTTGTGTACCATCATGAAAAAGTGAGAGGGTTTGATTATTCTTTGATCTTACTTTTTTTTGTATCTTCTCTATTTGGTTTCCTCAATCATGTGTTGATTTGGGTTTTGATATAATTTGTACAATTCTCTTACTTTTCACTCTTGTGAGTGCCGTTTTGGTTTAATTGGTATTTTCATACTGTTCTCATACTGTTCTCATACTGTTTTCATACTGTTTAATTGGTTGAATTGGTTTAATTGGTTTAATCACTACTGTTTTCATACTGTTCTCATACTGTTTTCCACACCATTTGTTTAACCTCTTTGTGTTCAGCAAAACCGGTGAGATTGAAAACCTCACTGCTTCGTTGGGGCAAAGTGATTTGATTGTGTTGTGTAGGTTCCACGTTGCTGTTGAACCGGTAGTGTGCCCTGCCATCTCAGCTGCATCAACCTTCTGATGTTACTCCTTCCTCTTACTGGTCGATTCAACCTTGGTTTCTTTTTGAGGTAAACTTGCTTCTGTGCTCTTCATACCCTTCTCTTGGGGTCTCCCAAAGAACGTGTGTTATACGCGCATCATCTTCCATGATTATCTACAAGACATCATCAAATCAAGAGAAGAAAAGATACAAAGTTGATCAAGTTTGTGATCAACACACAAAGTTACAAGATGCACAAAGTGGGATTATGTATGTAGTGATATGGTAAGCATTTGTCCATATAGCTTTGTGAACTAACCCATGACATGTGTGTGTGGCATTTCTATTTGTGGTTAGGTATATTTTCATGGGCATGCATCAAAAGAAATATTTCATATAGCCCATGGTTGATGACGTCAAGTGGTGTTCGTCATCAAGCTTGTTGTGGAAGATCAACAGAGGTGTCTCGAAGAAATCCTATGCTTGATGCTTGCCACCCATTTGTATATAGTGGCCATATGAAGTGCCAAAAAGGGTCTCTCCCATAATGGTGTATGGGGGAGCAATTTCCGAGTCTTCATCAAGCGGTGCATGTGGTAGCATGCACGATCAAGAAAGGAGATTCATCTTGAGATAGTCAATATCGGCATCATCTAGCTCAAGTGGAATTCTCAAAGAAAAGTTATAATCTTGATAGGTTTTCTATTTTACCGATGTCTCATACTTTTGGGGAGACCGGGTTATAGAATGATAGTGGTACTATCAAGAGGGGCTCTCGAGTGAGTAACTTGATCGCATCAGTGTGGAGATATCAGACCTTTGAATACTTGGTATATCATGTTTCTTAGTTCTTATTTGGATTTTATCTCTATGGGTTTTGGTGCTTGTCGTGATCTTCATGACAAACCAAGGTTTATTAAAAACGGATTTTCGTAAGAAAAACTTGTTGCGTTTTTGGTGGTGGAAATATCCAGTTCGTCTTTGAGAATGTTCCCACACCTTCCATGTGTGGTAACTTCTCCATACTTTTTGTTTGGATAATACTTTTTGTTGTCTTTCCAATCCATTTGGATTCACCTCATTCGGAGTTCCTTCGCAAAAGTTATGTGTGTTTTCGGTATTGGAAGTTTTACCGGTTGTTCTTTATAGAGAGGTCAAAAATTTCCCCATTTGATTTTATCTTCTATTGTTGGACAATTATGTTTCTCAACATATTCTTGTATAGCTCGTCGTTGCGTTTTCAGCGAGCCCAAGAACATATAAAACGGAGCCCGTATGTAAAAGTTATGGCATTTCTCGTATCGGTGTTTAGTCATTCTGAGGCAATCCGATCCGGATTAAATCCTACTTGAACGTGAAAACGTCTGTTGGAATCCGGATTATTCCGGTATTTACGGATTTATTCTGACATGGTCGTTTCTGGCACTAAAACGAGTAGTTTGTGAGGACCTATTTAAGGAGTGTTCTTCCCCTTTGTCCCCAAGTCTTTCCCAACATGTTTTTTCTCTCTCTCTCTCCAACCATTGTTGACCTTGGAAAAGCTTGCCCTCTCTCAATCTCTCCCATGATTCTTGCATATCTTTAGGGGAAAAGTGAGAGGAGATCTAGATCTACATTTCCACCAATCCATCTTCGTTCTTAGTGAGGGAAACCTAATCGATCTTAATCTTGGAGTTCTTGATGTTTCTCCTCCTTTATTCTTCCTCTTTTATTCCTCCATAGGTATTTGTTGCTTTGTTGGAATTTGAGAGTGAAGGATTTGATCTCTTGTGCTCTTGCCATTGCATTGGTTGCATCGGTTTGCTCTCTACACGAAGATTCGTAGAAGTGAAAGTTTGTGGACTTGTTACTCTTGGGTCTTGGACCCTAGACGACTTGTGGTGTTCTTGGGAGCCTCCAATTGAGTTGTGGATGTATGCCCCAAGATTGTGGTAACCTCGGGAGCCTCCAATTGAGTTGTGGATGCATGCGTCGAGATTGAAGGTTACCAACAGTGGAAGGTGAACGAGGACTTTGTGGCGAGGTTCATCGGAGAATAGGGTGAGACATTTCTAGCGTTGAGTAGGACTCTTGTGGAGAGCTCACACACCTCCAACGAGACGTACTCCCCTAAAAGGGAGGAACTCGGGAATACATCATCGTCTCTGTGTGCCTCGGTTATTTCTATACCCGAGCTATTTACTTATGCAATTACATTGGGATAGCCTTCGTGCTTGAAGTGATATATCTTGCTATCACCTTGTTACTTGTCTTGCTTAGCATAAGTTATTGGTGCACATAGTTGAGCCTAGAATATTTAGATTGTGTGCTTATTAATTTAAACAGCTAGTTTATTTCCGCATTTAGCGATCCTTAACCGTAAATTTTTTAATTGCCTATTCACCCTCCCTCTAGGCGACATCGTTGCCCATTCAAATACCACGATCTCTTGAGCTGCCTCACATGATAGAGATCCATCTGATGTAATGCTATGTGTTGTGTTTGCTGGGATCCGATGAACCATGGAAGTCTGATTATTTTGTTCATGTCTTTTATATGAGAATCTTCACTTATATCCTTAGAGTGTTTTAATGTGTTCTTGCATGCTCTCCGAGGTGTATGATTATCTTGATCAGATAGGTGTATGCATCTCCAAGGGGGAGTATTTATGCTAGATAGTGGGTTCATGCCTCCTTATTGCCTGCGCTTGAGTGACAGAAAAATGCGGGGTGAGGATGTGCTGCTGCCAATAGGGAGAAAACATCGGTGCTCTTGTCTACGGATGAGAGCCAATACTTATATTACGTACTTTACTTAATGCAATTGTCTACTGCACCAAAGTAATCACTTCATTGCTGCAACTTAATATCAGAGAGATTTGCTGGATAGCTTTCTTGAGGTGGACTATTAAATATAGATGCATGCTGGATAGCGGTCTATATGACTTGACGTAATGCCTACCATGTTAGAACTCGTGAACTATATCTCATCATAATAGCATTGTTATGCCCCCATGATTTGTCAATTGCCTAATTGTAATTTGTTTACCCAACACTTGCTCTATTGTTTGGAGAGTTGCCACTAGTGAAACTATGAACTCCGGTCCATCTTTTACTATTATTGCTACTGTTTTTACATGTTTTTACTACTTGTTTCTTACTGGTCATTTATTACAGATTACACAAATCACCTTCCACACTCCATATTTCACCGTTTTCACTATCTCTTCGTTGAACCAGTGCATCTATACAATTGCCATTGTATTAGGTGTGTTGAGGACGCAAGAGAAACATCACAACACCTCTCCATCCACTATTTTCTTGCACCTTGTGTTACTAACATATTTTGCTGAGTGCTTCTCAGGTGCGGCTGAATTGAGAACTCATCTGCTAAGCCTTATAGGTATTCTTTGACTCTCCTTGTGTCGAATCAATAAATTAGGTTACATTTACCCTCGAAGACTGTTGCAATCCGCTACACTTGTGGGTCATCACATATTAGGGAGGCATCTCTCTCGTATATATGTATTGAAAAATGTGCATGTTTAGGAGACATCTCTCTTGAATATCCCGAATAGGTGTCTCTTAGAAACAAGCGACTCTCTGGTAATGGGCACATATGCATATTCCTTGCTAACACTTGGCAAGAATATACATCTTCTAATTATGATAGTATTGTTTATGATCTTTCAAGATTTTGTGTGGAAAAGTGAAACATACATACATATGTGAAATTGTACTCGAAGATGCCAACCAGGCTGAATAAGGTTAGATATAATGGTTTGATGCTACTCCTTTTGTCCCTCAGTAATCTTGAAATAGGCACCAATATATTGTCAAAATTATATTATGTGGTACTTACTTTTAAGTGGAGACCCATATAGGAGTATTGGTATTGACTTATTTGCAAGCTCGGGTTTCCACTTTCAAACTAAAGGGCATTATTCCTTCATGCATTGTATGTCTGAGTGTTATACTTGGCAATTGTGTATTATAGGTGACAGACGATCTAATGCATTGTTTGTAAGGATTATATGTAACTAAACTTGCATTTAATGGTTTTATTATTATGCTCGTACGTGATTGAGCTAGCTACTTTTTTTAGAGGCACTGACGGTATTGATTGAGCTAGCTACTTGGTTGGAGTATCTAATATACAATCCCAATATGTTTCTTTATTAAATAAAATGTCAAATGAACAAATTGTTTCTAATACCGCCCTAAGATACAAGTATTAGGGAAGACCTTAGACCTGGTTTGGATTGGCTGTAAAACTAGTTCGTCCACCGGTTTAATTTAAATTTGACTTTCTTCAACCGGGATTTAACCCCTTTCCATCTCATAAGACGAAAATACAACAATTTAGATCTTTGTTGAGTTTATTTACGGACCAGAAATGAAACGGAAAGGAGGAGGGAGTGAAGAAGCAAGTTGGAACTTTATCGGTATTTGGTTTAACTTTGACTAAATAATGACGACCGCACTAAAATTACATCTATTCCAAGTATTAGAAAGTCTTGTATACTTCTCTCTTATCCTGAAAGGGACAAAATTCTTAGACGACAATATGCACTGACGCGGTCCACACGCAAACTCGAACCAGTTTCAAAATTCGAAGGCTAGACAACGAACGGTATGTGTTAAGCGATTCTGGGAAGTTTTATGCAAAACTTACCTCAAGAAAATTTTAACAAAAATAATTTTCTCGAGTTTTAAACGTTTCAACATTTTTTTTTAACTTCCAGTCATGTGTCGTAAATCATCTTTAGAAACAGACAAACAGTATAGTTCTACCGTACTTGAGTACTTGACACACATCGTGTAGACATGGTGCGGTGCAGGCGCAGATTTGCAGGTGAACAAATCGATATTTTAGTGGGTCAGCAAACAATGTTTATCATCCTAGCACTAACAATATTTAAAAAGATAACTATCACTAGTAGCTCATTGTACCGCGCGGTATCGCTAAAATTACATCTATTCCAAATATTAGAAAGTCATGTCTACCTCCTTGTTGAAAGGGACAAAATACTTAGACGACAATATGCAGCTAGCTACACGGTCCACATGCAAATTCCAACCAGTTTCAAGAGTCCAAGGCTAGACAGCGCACAGTATGTGTTAAGCGATTCACTTGCCTCAATAAAATTTTAACAAAAAAATATTTTCTCGAGTTTTAAACGTTTCAGCATTTTTTATTTAAAGTATCTTCAAAATAGTGGTAACACGTAGCTTCATAATAATTTTGTAAAGGTTCTGCATAATTTCTTTCGGATTGAGTCAGCATCCGTTACTGTGGTTCATCTAGTTACATATAGTAAATCATAGTCTTTAGAAACAGACGAACAGTATAGTACTCCTACCGTACCTGAGTACTTGACAGTTGACACACATCCTATAGACATGGTGCGGTGCGGGTGCACAAATTTTGCGTGGAAATTCTCGATGATACTAGTGTACGTACTAGTATTTGTTTATGCATGTGATCGAGGCAAAGCGTCGGTAATCCTGGGGCAATAGGATCAACGCCTCGAATGACGTTTCCGCCGTGAAGTAGTAGGTCGGTGCCATGCGCCACCTGGGAGAAATTAGCATAGAACTACCACTTTAGAAGCAAAATGTACCAAATGGTACCGATTTAGCGATATAGCACGTAAATCTACCAGATTTTGCTCAGCTATTCGCAGAAACGACTGATCCTTCTTTGAACGCGAATTGACACCGTATCTGACCAGTGGGGCCCGCAACTTGATGACGTGGCACGTTTCTTGGCTAACGTTCGGACACGGCCGTTAACGGGGCAGTTTTCTCCGGTGGGGCCCACGGTCAACGCAAGGACACAAAAGGAGACGCCGTCGGGTTAGGTCTCCAGTTCCCCCACGCTTCCTCCCAACCGTTCCCTTGTCCAGCGACGGCGGCGGCGATGTCCGGCGATGGCGGCGGCGCGTTCGATTCGAGCGGTGGAGGTGGCGATTCTGTCGACGGCGATGGCGGGACCTGGATCCCGTCGTCAAGGTCTGCTCCCAATGACATGGAAGCAAGGGCAGCGGCGGCGTTGGCGAAGGCCGTTCTCTCGTCGCCGGTGAAGGGGGGATATCAGTGCACATCCGCCATTGGAGGGGTCGAGTAAGCACCATCTCGAGCTCTTCCTTTTGCTTAGTGGCTCTGTTCTCTTTCTTTAGCACCATCTCGAGCTCTTCCATTATTGAATATTTCAGATCTGTTGTCTTTACTTAGTTGTTCATATAGGTGTACTTAATGGACTGTAAGCAGCTGTTCTTAATTTTTATTGTTATTTGTATGTAATGAGGTGTGCATTTAGCTACTGATATTTCCATAGAGTGTAGTTTAATTGACTGTTATAGTTGTACTAAATTCACTGTTATTTCTATCAGTTTGTACTAGTTGTTAGTAACATAAGTAAATGGATGTAGGAGCTACTGATATTGCCATAAAGTGTACTTTAATTCACTGTTATATTTGTTCTAGATTCACTGTTTCTTCTCTCAGTTTCTATTGTTATTAGTAGTCTAAAGTATGCTACTGTTTTTTCTTGAAGATTAAATTACCATAGTCACTGTTATATTTGTTACTGCTATCTGTTGCTCATTTAAGTAAGAACATGACATGTGATGTTAGTAATTAATTATCTGTTTTGCTTCTTTGTAGTTTGGATGATGAGATATGGGAAATTAGATTTAATTTCCTCTGTGAAGATAATTTAGAAAGAACTTTGGGAAGATCAGATATAACCTATATGAATCTTGTGGCACTGATAGAAGCAAAAGGGTATGGAATTTTAGACAAGATTTATTATGTAAAGGCCAAAGGAAAAGGTTTTAAAGGGATGGAGCTAATTGACAGTATGGATAAGGTGGAGGAAATGCTTTCTTTGTTTGAGAATGAGAAGGTTCTTAGCCTGACTGTAATTAGGCACAGAACAGAGCCACCATCTGATTTGAATATCTCCAGATTTGAAAAGCAGCTGCAAGTTGATGAACCTGTTGTTATGTCAGTTGACAAACAGGGTGTGACTTATATTTCTGAAGATGAAGAATTATTTCCAGTGGCTGTAGACTACACAGATGTAGCTATTCTTGGCACACAGCAGAGTTGCAACTGGAAGGGGAAGAAAATAATTGAGGTTGACAATTCAGATGAGAATGGAGAGACAGGGATTTCAGATGATGATTTCTTTTATGACAGAGGTGAATTCAACAGAGAAGTGCACAACATCAAGCTAGCAGAGGATTATGCAGCACTTGAGGAGATAAAGATAAAGATGCGCAAAAATAAAGAGAAAGCTGTACACTATGAAGGTGATACAGATGTTGAAGAGATATTTGTAGAAGAACATTCTTCAGAGGATGAGTTTTTTGAGCAGGAGCAGATGTCTGAAGGTGAGGATTGTGGAGATACATCCAGGGCAATGGTACTGAAGGCTGGCCCCACCAGTAGATCACACCATGAGAAAGCAAAACCTGATGCTTTTTATCATGTCCCTTCTTCTGATGAGGACAAGAGTCCTGGTGATTTAGGTGATAGTGATGATGACTGTCAAGTGGCAGAGTTTGTATTTCCAAGTGGGAAGAAGAAGAGGTATAGTAAGAAGGGGCAGAAAAGAGTTTGGTATGATGAAACAAGAACTGACTCACATGAGCAATTCTGTGTGAAGCTTTGTTTCAGAGATGTATATCAGTTCAGAAAAGCCTTAAGGACTTTCCACATTGCCCAGCTTAGAAACTTTGCTTATCACAGAAATAGTGGAGAAAGAATTATAGCTGTGTGTAGTGAGGAAGGATGTCCTTTTTACATGACAGCTTCAAAGATTGCTCATGAGAAGACATTTTGCCTGAGGAAGATGGATTTGAAGCACACTTGTGCAGCTGTTGGAGAGAACACAAAGGTTACAATTGATTGGCTTGCAGTCCAATGTGAGCAAGCAATTAGGACTGATCCTAACACATGTGTTGACACCTTAATTGAGAACACCAAGCAAAAGTGGGGAGTGGAGGTGCCAAGGAGTAAGGCCTATAGGGCCAGGAAGAAGGCATTTCAGGTGGTTATTGGTGACCAGAGGGCTCAGTACACCAGGTTGAGGGATTACTTGCAAGCTGTCATTGACACAAATCCAGGTAGCAGGTGTATAGACACAATTATTTCTGACAGGCAAAAGGTATAAGCTCAATTGCATTATTAAAAGCCATGCAATATATAAAGTTTAATAAAAGCCATGCAATTTAAGGAGGTTAACTGGTTGAAATATGTTTTTCAGGGTCTGATTAAAGCTATTAGCCAAGTGTTCCCCAACTCTCCTATCAGGTTCTGTCTTAGGCATATTTATGCCAACTTCCAGAGAGCTGGCTTCAGAGGTGAGGAACTGAAAAAGCACATGGATGCTGCAAGTTATTCTTTCACAAAAAATGGATTTGACCTTGCAATGGCAGCTATGAAGAATGATTGTGAGGAAGCTTACAAGTGGCTAGCAGAGATTCCAGTTCATACATGGGCCATACATGCCTTTGACAGTAATTGCAAGACAGATTTGGTGGTTAACAATTTGAGTGAAGTTTTTAATAGGATGATCCTAGATGTGAGGAACAAACCTATTCAAACAATGGTTGAGGGGATCAGGACCAAACTTATGGTCAAGTACAGTGGAACCAGAGACAAGGCAGAAAGAACAAGATGGGAAATTACACCACACTACTCTGAGAAGCTTGAGTTGTCTAGGAAATATTCCAGAGATTGTGGAGCAAAGAATTCAGAAGTTGGTTTGTGGCAAGTGACCAGTGGGGCTAGCACATATGCAGTTGATCTTAGAGCTAGAACTTGTGGCTGTAGAAAGTGGGACATTACTGGAGTTCCATGCAATCATGCAGTGGCTGCCATAATGAAACTCAAACAAGAGCCTGAGGAGTTTGTACATGACTTTTTCAAGAAGCCAATGTACAAGGAAGCTTACAAGAATGTTGTGTACCCTGTCCCTGGTCCTGCAGATTGGAAAAGAACAGACACACAAGACATAGACCCCCCTCCATACAAGGAAAAGCCAGGGAGAAAGCAAACTGTTAGGAGGAAGGGCCTATATGAGGTACCAGCACCTAAAGTTACTTCAAGGATGGGCACTATAACTTGTGGCAACTGCAAACAGACTGGACATAGGTATGATGGCTGCAATGTACCACTTAGGCCTGACCTACAAGTGAGGAAAAACATGAAAAAGGTGATGTTTGCAACTAGCATTTATTTACCTATTTACTAATGTGTTTATGATGCCACAGCCTAAGCAGATGTCTTTGTTATGCAGGCTAGTAAGGAATACACCAGTGAGGGCTCAACTTCAGCTTCATCCAGTGTTCATGCACCATCAGGTACAACTAATGTTGCCTGTACACAAGCATCATCCAGTGTGCATGCACCACCAGATGCTCCACCTTCAATGGATTCTACACCACCAGTAAATGCTGCACCGAGAGCTCCAAAGGCAAAAAAAGCTGCAAATCCAGTTGATATTCCTGTTCCTAGAGCACCTAGGCCACCAAAAATAATCACCTCAGCTCCAGGTCATTCTAACACCCCTTTCTCTGCACCAAGGAGTGTTACAGAATCAGGTTCTGACCCAAATGGTAGCTCTGGAACCAAAAGGAGGAGGTCCTCTACTCTGACTGGCAAGTGGAGAGAGTATTTCACTGCTAGTGGAAACGAGTGATGCATTTGTGCTGGTAGCTCTGGAACTATGTGTGCCTCATGTTGAACAGTTAGACAATGCTGTTGTTTTGTGTAAGACTAAGTTTGAAACCAGTGGTTGTTGAGGACTAAGTTTGAAACCATTTGTTGTGTAAGACTATGTTTGAAACCAGTTGTTGTGTAAGACTATGTTTGAAACCAGTTGTTCTGTAAGACTATGTTTGCAACCTGGTATTTGAACCTTTGTTTACAAGCTGTGTTTGAATCCTAGTTTAGAAACTATATGCTCACTTTGGTGGTTTCAGTTGGGGTCAATCCTAGTTTATAAACTATATGCTCACTTTGGTGGTTTCAGTTGGGGTCAATCCTAGTTGTCGACAACCCTCGATGATCACCTTGGTGGTTTTACAAAGAGTAGTCGATGAACCCCGATAGTTGTCGACAACCCTCGATGATCACCTTGGTGGTTTTACAAAGAGTAGTCGATGAACCCCGATAGTTGTCGACAACCCTCGATGATCACCTTGGTGGTTTTACAAAGAGTAGTCGATGAACCCCGATAGTTGTCGACAACCCTCGATGATCACCTTGGTGGTTTTACAAAGAGTAGTCGATGAACCCCGATAGTTGTCGACAACCATCGATGATCACCTTGGTGGTTTTACAAAGAGTAGTCGATGAACCCCGATAGTTGTCGACAACCCTCGATGATCACCTTGGTGGTTTTACAAAGAGTAGTCGATGAACCCCGATAGTTGTCGACAACCATCGATGATCACCTTGGTGGTTTTACAAAGAGTAGTCGATGAACCCCGATAGTTGTCGACAACCATCGATGATCACCTTGGTGGTTTTACAAAGAGTAGTCGATGAACCCCGATAGTTGTCGACAACCCTCGATGATCACCTTGGTGGTTTTACAAAGAGTAGTCGATGAACCCCGATAGTTGTCGACAACCATCGATGATCACCTTGGTGGTTTTACAAAGAGTAGTCGATGAACCCCGATAGTTGTCGACAACCCTCGATGATCACCTTGGTGGTTTTACAAAGAGTAGTCGATGAACCCCGATAGTTGTCGACAACCATCGATGATCACCTTGGTGGTTTTACAAAGAGTAGTCGATGAACCCCGATAGTTGTCGACAACCATCGATGATCACCTTGGTGGTTTTACAAAGAGTAGTCGATGAACCCCGATAGTTGTCGACAACCATACATGATTCCAATATTTATTTTCAACCTTCCAAAATTCTTGGAACATATTTAAAAAACCATACATGATTCCAATATTTATTTTCACCCTTCCAAAATTCTTGGAACATATTTAAAAACCCATACATGATTCCAATATTTATTTTCAACCAAATAAAATTCTATGAGTATATTTACAAAACTATACATGATTCCAATATTTATTTTCAACCTTCTAAAAATCTTTGAATATATTTATAAAACCATACATGATCAAATAATTATGCTCAACCTTCTAAAAATAATTATGCAAATACAAACACACAGTAACAAATACTTAGGTTCCAACATACTTAATATTAGTTCTCACCATACATATAGGTTCACACAGACTTACACTTGGTTCAGACAGACCTAATATCTTAGTTCATACATACATCTTAGTTCCACCATACATATAGGTTCACACATACATCTTAGTTCATACATTAACACAAATGAGAGGATACATAAACTTATTCATCACAAATCTGTCTGATCCTCTTCAACTTTTCCTTGTTTCCATCAGTGCTTTTGAGAAGATCATAAAGCATGTATTCAAGCCTTTTCTTCTCCTCCTTCATAGCCTCCATTTCGAGCTCCCACTTCTTCCTGTCATTGTCAACTGACTCAACATCAGTGATCTTAACAGTCATAGCCTCCCTTTCCTGCTCCCACTGTTTCTGCTGCAACTTCTGACACTCCTCATCTCTCTTCTGCACCTGCTTAAGCAACTCCACTTCAGTCCTCAGCATATTCCTCTCCTTCTCAATGTGCCCCATCTGCTCCTCGGCTTTACTCTTCATAAATTCTAACAGAGCTATCTTCTGTTCCTGAGCATCTTCCCTACTACCTTCTGCATATATCTTCTCCTTGTTAACCTGGTAAGCCTTCTTCACAGTGGTATCAACAAACTTATTGACATCTGCAATCAATGAGGTATACTTCTTGTCTAATTTGTTCTTATCATCATTAAGCTCTTCAACAAGCCTACCATGCTCAATGGTTTCAACAAGTCTTCCATCCTTGCAGTCCTCATACATTGCCCATAGCCTACCCAGTGCATTTTGAAGAGTTTCAGGCCACTCAGGATCTACCCAACTAACAAAGCCACAATTGTTCACAGCCTACAGACATAAATTAAAAACAATAACTAATAGAACACCAAAAAAGGAAATCAAACAGAAAAAAAAACAAGATATATGGTAACAGTACAGAGCTATGCTAACAGGTTACAGACAATGGTAATGAGCTAAAAATAAAACTTACTCTTCAAAGACTATGGTAATTTATGGATCTCTAAGTTAAATGAGCTATTAATAAAAATGAGCAATGCCATGGTACACACTACAAAATGCTAGTAAATTAAAATGAGCAATGCTAACAGGGTGCAGTGTAGTAAATAAAAATGAGCTATGCTAAAGACTACCCTAATCACTTACATTAGGCACTGAACACTGGTAGAATCGCCGTCCAGTGTTCGTCCCCTCGAAAGCTACGCATTTCTTCGGGAGGAGCTTGTGGACGCGGCAAATCTCGGTCGATTCCTGAGCAATGCCACGGAATGTGTCGTCCTCGATGTTCTCGGGGGCATAGTCCGAATCAGTGTACTACAAATAGGCCAGAAACAAATAAATCACGAAGAAATCGACCGCAATCCCAAATTCCCCCAATTCCGATTCAGAACCCTAACCCTAGAAAACAGAACAGAAACGGCAAATCACTTACATCTCCAAGGAAATCCGAGTTCGAGCTCTCCCCATCGTTCCAGCTAGGCATCGGGACGGTGCCGGCGGGCGGCGGAGCAGCGCGGCGTCGGCGGCGGAGCAGCGCGGCGTCGGGGGAGGAAGCGTGGGGGAACTGGAGACCTAACCCGACGGCGTCTCCTTTTGTGTCCTGGCGTTGACCGTGGGCCCCACCGGAGAAAACTGCCCCGTTAACGGCCGTGTCCGAACGTTAGCCAAGAAACGTGCCACGTCATCAAGTTGCGGGCCCCACTAGTCAGATACGGTGTCAATTCGCGTTCAAAGAAGGATCAGTCGTTTCTGCGAATAGCTGAGCAAAATCTGGTAGATTTACGTGCTATATCGCTAAATCGGTACCATTTGGTACATTTTGCTTCTAAAGTGGTAGTTCTATGCTAATTTCTCGCCACCTGGTGATATCAAAATCAATTTGTTGTTCATTCCATGCACTAACCAAGTTTTTCCTCTTTTCTTTTTCTATACGGAACGCTGACTGTTCTACCACCGAGACTGACGCGTTCCCTCTTTCTTTTCTAACAAGCTAAGCGGACCACACCATAGTTGCACTCCACTCCACATGCGGTGGGAATTGAAAGAACTAATCCTCGTCTTAGGCATCTCTAGCTGTTGCGCCCCCAGGGCCCAAAACGTCACCGTTTTGGGGCCGCCACGGCGCCAAACGGCGCTAATCTGGAACCTACGAGCAGGCTTTCCAGTCGCTACCCGAGACCAAGTTTCGGCCTAAAAAAACTCGATTTGAAACTCGGCGCATTTTATTGATTTCAGGCAAAGTTCGTACAATTTCGACGCAAATTTAAACTAAAACGCAAATTTAAACTAAAACTAAATTTAAACCTAAACTACTGAAGCCCCAGGCGCTCAGCGATGGCCTGGCTGTAGTCGTCGTCGCCGTCGTCGTCGTCGTCGTCGGGGCCGTCGCCGTCGCGCCTGCTCGGTCCCTGTTCGGGGTCGCCGCAGCCCGCGCCAAAGTCGCCACACCTGCTCACCGTAACGGCTCGCTGGTACTCGGCCTCCTCGTCGGAGCCGGGGTCGAGCACGACGTAGTCGACGTCCTTCGGCGGCGGGGGGAGGGATGCGGCGGCGGGCCGCGTTAGCGGCAGCCTCCTGGTCGCGAGCCGCCTTGCGCTGCTCGACCTCAGCGAGCAGGCGGCGCTGGAGCTCCAGCTCCTCGGCGGTGCTCTCCCGCAGGCTTCAGTCCGCGGCGATGTCGTCGGCGACGGGCTGGAGCGTGTTGCGGGACAGCTCCTCGGCGGCCTTCAGGTCAGGCCACTCCTCGTCGTCCTCGTCCTCGGTCGCCTCCGTCTTCGGCCGGACCGCGCGCTCGAAGCCGGCGTCGTGTCGCTGGCGTGGCTCGCCAATGCGCAGGGCGCCGCCGCTGCGCCTGCGGAGAGCCGCGCCGGAGTTCAGAATAGGGGGGGTGAGAGAGAGAGAGTGTGTGGGCGCCGGAGGAGCTCGAGGTGGCCGACGACGAGCCGCCGCCCATCCGCCGCGCATCCCACGTGGAGTTCTGCCGGGGCGGCATCTCCGGTCGCGGCGCGTTGCCGCCGTGGATGTAGTCCAGCACCCACTCGAGAGTGCGGTGCTGGCCTCCCCACTAGCGCTTGCGCCCGTGTCCATTTGAGCGGCCCTCGACGGGGCCGTTGTCGCCTATGGAGGCGAGCTCCCTGTCGCGGCGCCGCGCGAGTTCTTGTCACCAGAACTCGTCCTAGCCGTGCGGCCTCCAATGGGGCCGCGTGGCCTGATCCGTCGGTAGGCCTTCGCGCACCTCGGCGATGGCTCGCCGGAACTTCGCGTCCGTTGACGGGAGCGGAGGCACGGGCACCCCGCCCGCGCTGAGGACCCAGCGCGGCTGCCCGCCGCCAGAGCTCGTGAGGCGCATGTCCGGCGGGCACGGGTAGCCCACGCGGTACAGCGCCATCGCCTCGCTCCGGCAAAGGTGGCGGCGGATCCAGCCGTTGGCGGCGGGGCGCTGTCGTAGTTCGCCATTTTGCGTGGAGGAAGGAGAGCACGGGGAGAGAGGAGAGCGCCGAGGAAGGAGAGAACATCGAGGTGGAAGAATGGGGGCGGGGCGGCGAACGACGGGGACCTTTTGTAGCCTGTCGGGCATTTACTGCGCCGCGTGCCCTCGCTGCCGCCCGCCACGCCATTACGCCGGCAACCTTTGAACGGGCGCATGCACTGGGCGGCCGCCACGCCATAAACGCCGGCAGCCTTTGACCGACGCGGGGAGCCGAGAAGATGATCACGGGGGGGGGGGGGGGGGGGGGGGGGGGGGTTCTGTTCCCGCGTTTTTTTCGGCGCGTCACTGACAGAGCTGGCCCGCGCGTGCTGCCGCGCAGTTTCGTCCCCTCCAAGCCGAACCCAGCGGGCTAGGTTTAGCCTGGGTGCCGCGGCGCTAAACGGTGCTATTTGGACTTCTGGGGGGGCGACTGGTGAGGAAACGGCGCTATTCGCCGCTTCCGGCGGTAAAAAGGCCACCTGGGGGCTCTGGGGGGCGACTGGGGATGCCCTTAAAGTTCAGCGAAATAGCCCTAGTCAACTTATTGTTTTTTTTACATTACAAAGTCTGGTCTTTTTTCTCAATCAGCGCCACACCTGGGCATTAGAAAAACTTGGCATTTTTTATGAGCTAAACGCACATTACAGAGTCGACGCATAGTTCTTGCGCCGAGCTGTTTGAGCTCAACCTCGGACTCCATGGCGTTGAATCATGGTAAAATAATTAGAGCGCCTGGCTAGCTTGCTCATCCGTGCATGAAAATGAAAAACAAGAATTGCTTTGAGCACTATTTGAGAAAGCAAAACATTAATGAGTCTCATGTGTAAATAAGTGGTCGTTTCGGATGGCTTATGTACGCTTTGCGGGCAGCCCGAAAATGCCGCGCATATTTTTTTTACTTGCTCCGTGGCATCGTTTGTTTGGGCGGTCCTTCGCCAGGTGCTGGGAAGGGACTGGAACCCTACCAACTTTGCTCATTTCTATGTGTTGCTGTCCACAGTCGCCGGGAGGGCCCGGAGACTGGTTTGGACCCTATTCTTAGCGCAATCTTGGGCGTTATGGAACGTGCGCAATAAACTTGCCATTGAAAAGAAGTGCATCAACCACCCTGCTGATATAACTTTTAAATCTATGCTCTTCTTACAGGCGTGACTTCCACTTCTCAGGCCACTGGACCAGGTGGGTGCTAGATGGTTGATCACCAAGCTCAAAGAGGTGCATTCGTCGTGCCGGCCGCCACGGCAGACTGGAGTCGCGCCTCTTAGCTGATTTTATTCGTGTTGCTCCTTTCATTTGGCTAACCTGTAACGCCTCAGCATTGTATTCAACTATGTGTGAACCATCTGGGCTTTGTTAACTCAAAATCGGGTAATAAAATACCTTTTATCTAAAAAAAGTAAGTGGTCGTCAAAAAAAAAAATATACATGCTTGCAAAGATCACTTTGACTAGCATGAAAGCAACACCAAAAAGGAGGTCCTCGGAGTCTTAGGCTGGTGCCAATCCATCACTCGTTATAGCCTCGCCACGTCAGCTTTTATCCTCACTCTCACCCCACGGTGCGAGTGCACGGGCTGTAGCCCCGCTCTCACCTCCCTCTCGCCCCACGGTGCCAATGCACTCTCGCCCGCTCTCGCCCGCCTATCGCCTCCCTATCGCCTCCCTCTCGCCTCCAGTGCGGGCGGCAGCGGGGCGGTAGCGGGCGCTACCGCCGGGCGGTGGATCCGTCGCCCGCCGCTGCCGTCTCGCCTGTCTCCTGTCCCGCTATCGCCCCGCCCTGGGCGATATCGCCTCCTCTAACGCCTGCGTTGGCACCAGCCTTATCCTCTCTACTGCTTTGAGAGTCGTCTTCTCCGCTCCGCCGCTTTCGCCGGCTCGCCTTTCACTCCCCGCCGGTGGCGTTGCTGCCTGGTGTGGAAGTGATGGCGCAGCTGTGAATATTAGAGGTAGGTTGTATGTAGCCTTTGTGCTAGTTGTCGTCGTTATGGCGTCTCTCCTCTTCCTCGACTGGCTCCTCGTGAGCAGCGACGTGGGGGCTAGTCCTCTTCTTTCTTGCAGGAAGAATCCATGGAGCCCCAAGGATCTGAGGATGGACAAGGTCGCTTCAATAATTTCGCCTGCCGTATCAACCACTCTGCTGTTCTTGCGAAGGGATGGTGCAGCTCTCCCCTGGCCGGCCATGGCGGCGAGGAGGGGAGGAGGTACCACTTCTCTTCTGCGAGTTTGGTGGAGCGGCTCCAACTGCATCTTCAAGCTCCTCACGCGGTGGTGACTTGGTTCACAGCCGCGATTAATGGCCATATGGATGGCCAATCTTCAACCTCCATGTCGGAGGCTTGCCTGATCCGACGCCGGAGCTCGGCTTCGAGAGGTTTCCAAGTGGTTTGTCCCCGGAGACTTCAAGATTGCCGACGTCAGAGGTCATTCGCCGGATGGGAGAGTCCAAGTGTCCCAAGGTGCTCCATTCTCGGTGCCTGCTGCGCCTGGAGAACACCGGCGACGAGTGGTGGAGAAGCTCTAGGACTGGATTGCTTTTTACTTTTTTGTTCTAGGGTGCTCTTTGTAATTTTGCAGACCCTTTCTTCGAATTTTAGGTCTTTTAAGGCAATAGACGATAGGAGCCTGCGTGAAATTTGTACCTGCTACATATTGATCTAAATGCAGTTCCGGGGTCTTTGACCTCACCCTTTGTACGAAAAAAAAGCAACACCAAAAAAGGAGAGAAGAGCCATCTAGCGACCATGGCGGTCGTGCCGCCACAGCCATAATCTCCTTCCTCCGGCCTCCTCCGCCACCTTCGAGACCAAATCTGGAACGCTCTCCGTGCCCTCTTTCCATCCCCCTCGAAGTCCAGCGTCGACGTCGCCAGGGTCGCAGAGGCTGTCTCGGTTCCTCCGCTGAGCTTTCTTACAACCGCTCGTCCCTTTCGAGGCACTTGAGGTTGCTGCCGAGTGTACTTGCACGTTCTGGTTGCTCCGTGAAGGGTGAAGTATTGGGGATTACGGCGTGAAGGTAGAAGATGGGGAGGTAGTAGCTGCGCCCGCTCGGTCGCCCGGGCGCTCGCCTCTGGCTCGCCCAGGCTCAAGCTACAGTCCATGCCGCCATTCCTGCCATGTTCCTACCGTCTGTGCAAGAGCCGGAGGCTTCCCTGAGCAAGCTGGCTGCACGCACGTCTCTTTCGGGTGTTTTCCCGTCGGCCGCCTCCGCCCTTTCTTTGACAGCATCTGCGCCGGCTGCTCCGTCGACCGTCTCCGCTGCCACACTGGTTGCCGTCCGTGTCCGGGCCGGCTGCTCCGCCTCCGTCGACCGTCTCCGCGCGCCACGCTGGTTGCGCCCACTTCTGTGCTGGTTGCTCGTTCCATGTCGGCCACCTCCGCCGCCAGGCTGGCCGTGGCCGCCCTGGCCTCCCGCAAGGACGACCCAGCAATTGGTGGCCATGTGGAGCATTTTCACTGCTGCCATTGGCATGTAGTGGAGACTATGGCCTCTTCGACCCGACGCACTCTAGAGTTACCGTTTGCGACTGCCGTCTCCAATACGGCTTTCGTCAAAAAGGAAAGGTGGGTGCATGTGGATCGGGGGCGTCGCTCTTGCCGAGGCCCTTCCCCCGAGATGTCGAGGGAAGCTCGTGAGCGTTGCCTCGCTTTCAAGCGTTGGGCTCGTGGGAGGCGCTTTCGTTTCCTTGACCGTGGCCACCAAGTTAGTGCATTTCGTGAGCCGTTCATATGCATTCGGTGTCGTCTTCCGGTCATCAGGAGAGGTTCTATCGTGCTCACTCGCCGGTTTCCCGTAATCACTCACCGGTTGGTTGTGCTTGCTCTCCGGTCGCTCGCACTCCTTGCCAGCGAAGCTGCTCCCAGTCCGCCCAACCCTGTCCTTCGCTGATAAGGTGTTGCGCACGAAAGCTCCTTCAGGAGGTTGAGTGGCTTCGTAGTGAGCTTCACGACGCTCTCGCCAAGCTTCAGGTTGTGTCGATTATGCCCTTGCTGCCCGAGCTTGAGGTTGGTACCTTAAAGGAAGAGTCTGAATGCATCTTCGGAGAATTCTCCCCTCCTGGTGTGCATGTGCCGCCATATGAACTTGGGAGTGTAGTTGTCACCGAGGTTGTGGCTTTAGTTATGCAGATTATGCCCGATCTACATGAGCTTTGTGGAGAATCTTCTATGGTGGTGCCGATGGAGCTGGGATCATTGGAGTCCTTGGCGGTCGACATGATGGCCTCTCCACCGTCGTCCGAGTCCTGTCAGCCACCATCCGAGTCCTGTCAGCCAGCAGCCTCTGCCGAGAATGGAGGTTCTGTTGGTTCTGTCACTCTCTCATCCTCGAGTGACGAGGTTGTTGTGACAGGTGTGTTGGCGCCTAGCTCTGATGCTTTCTTTGCAAAAGAGCTTGGCGAGTTGCTCGTCGAGTTGGAGGTGGCTTGCCCTAGATATGGCAAGGAGATTGTTTGCGTTTTGGCAGGAAATGCCTTGAAGGGTGTAGTCATGAAGGTGGAAAGGTCTCTCACAAGGACAAGAAAGAAGAAACACGTCGCAAACAAAGATTCTTCTGCTTGATTGTTCGGCTTATTCGGGTTGTAGTGTTGTTGGTTCGTGGTTGTATAGTTGGGCCGAGTTTGTTGTCGGTCGGACGGTTGCTTGCTTAGGTGTTGTTCGTTTGTGGTTGTGGTTTCGCTGTATCGGTTTTTTTCCGGTTTTCCGTTAATTAACTGGACAACTCTCTTCTTCTTAATTAATAGATTAGTGCAATGCTTTTGCTCCCATTTCAAAAAAAAGTGGTAGTGGAAATTAGACACCCAGGATGGCCTTATCATAGCAACAAATATCAATGGCAAAACAGTGCCTTGTGTCAAACCTAAGTTCAATAGCCCAACTTGCTGTAAAGCTATTTCAAAGGTAAAAGAAAATTAGTTTGCAGGAAACAAATTCTATTCACTATGATGCTATTATCATGTTATGGAAAATTAATATTCGTAATTCCTTACCTCCTTGTGAGAAATTTCCTTTGTTTTTTCAATATTTACCAAGATCTGGACTATCCTGAATGACGTCGATAAGTAGTTTTAATCTTTTTTTAAGGAGAAACTAGTTAGGCAACCCTTGCAAATATGATGGCATCATCTTTCTTGGTTAACTGTTCTGAAGAATGAAGTTATGGTTTTCATGAATTAATGTCATATCATGTGATTAAAAGATACCGCCCTACAACTAACACAAATGTTACCATAAATAAAAGAAATCACATACGAGGGTAAGATCTCTAACCATTCCTGCAATGTGAGACCAGTATGTAAGGTCAACTAACGTCTATATTATCTTTAGATTTCCAATTTGGGTTATCTTGCTTATATTTTTTTCGGTTGCTAGTATTTGGATGCAATTTTTGAAATCGACCCATTGTGGTTCAAATAATAATAGTGATGGTTCACATGAGCAATTTCCAACTGATGTTTAAGTGTATACGAAAGCAAAATTTGTGAAGTCCAACTGATTTTTAAGTGATGGTTGCTAGTATATGGGGTTACCTTATATATTTTCGGTTGCTAGTAATTGGGTGCAAATTTTGAAGTCTACCCATTGTGGTTCAAATAATAACAGTGATGGTTCGAATGAGCAAAGCCCAACTGATGTTGTATATGGAAAGCAAAAATTCCTCCTAAGATCAAAATTTGTGGCAACTCTTTCAAATTTGTTCTAATCAGAGATAATTTAGGAAAAAATAACTGGATGGGTTCCCCTCTTTTCTCATTTTGTAGTCAAGTGGAAACTTTTCAACGCCTTTCTTTCAATAACATGTGGCTAGGGTTGACCATGACGGAGGGCCACCCCCCAAGTTTTTTGGGGAAACCGAGATGCCTAATCAAATTTCGGCAGCGGGTTCTCTAGGATGCTGGGAAGGACGGATTCTCACGAAAGCTTTTGTGGAAGCCAACAAGAGCTAGGTCTAATTCACGCTTGGTTGGATAATTCTTGTAGTGACCCATAGTGAGCATTGGAGGTGAATGTTCAAGATGGGTTTCTTTGTCAGAACAGTTATATTTATTTCCATTACTTAAGAGGGAAAAATAATTAGAGAGGGTTTGCAAAAATAAGGGACGTGCCCAAAAAATGAAAAAATAAAAACCTAAAACGACTCAACCAATGCACTCCATCATGAGTGTTGCCCCAAACGCAAGACCACGCCACTTGATGTCTTCAAACGCAGTAGAGGCCACCTCCAGGTGAGTTAGTCTCATGCTGGCACAAATATGTCAGTTACTCTCTTTCCAAATGTTTTAAATTGGTCAAAAGTCAATTTTAAACCTTGAATTTGTGGAGGATAGCTAAATCGAACCCCGGACTTTGAATCTCATAATTTGGTACGTTGAACTTGTCAATCCCGTTCTATCCTAAACCTTGTACATGTTTTGTCACCAGGAAAGCAACATCCTGAACGGGAAAGCGACAATTCCGGTCGGGATTACATGCTACTCTAACATGCATGTGGACCCTACTTGTAAGAACCTTCTTCCCAATCTTTTCCCTCCTTATTTTCCTCACTCTCTAGACCCTCAGTTGGCGCCGGTGTTGGATGACTTGCGCGCACATGCCCAACATGAAGAAGTAGACCGCGTGACCGTCCCAGCGAGAATAAGGACGTTGTGAGTTAGATAGCGGTCACCTTGGCATCAGATAGGACGAGCAAGAATTGGGCCACCGCCTATGCTCACACCACCGGAATGAAGATGAAGACCGCCTCCGCTCCCGTGGCATGTTGCCAGATTGAGGACAACGCCACACTTTCGCACCTGTTTCATATCGCTGGGGTGAGGACTATGCCGATAGGAGCTCCCACCGCACCAGTGGCAAGGTTGGGACGACAAAGCAACCTCTAACCCAAGTTGCCGACGACGAAAGTGGGAGCAACGGGATTCCTTCTTGGCGTCGGTAGCGGGAAAACTTGAGAATATACACTTGTGTGGATCGGAGAGGTGGCTTCATGGTGAGGAGGGGGATACACCCGTGGGGTGGATCTGGGCACGAAAGGGACACGGTCTCGCCGCTCGATGCTGGGAGGGGGAGAGGGGGAGATCATGAGGAGAATGGGGGAGAAGGAAGGCTGAAAATATATATGACGAAGTGAGTTCTAACGTACGAAACAACTCCAGGATTCAGGATTGACCGGGATTCACAAATTCAGCATGCCAATTTTCGGGATTCAAAGTTTAGGATTCTGTGTACAACAACCGACACTCCATTGGCGTTTAGCTCGCGTTGTTCATAACTTAAGTTGCTCGGATTTGGGGTTATAGCACGGTCTGAATATATACCTTCTGATCTGTGTACAGATTACTAATCTGAGATTAGCCCCTGCAAAGGGCAACCACAAGCGGGATAAACTCCATAGTCTTTCAGCATAAAACCCACAGAAATTCTTGGAAAGAAGTTTAACCAATTCTTGGAAACCCACAGAAACTGTATACAGCTGAAATGGTAAAAAGTATACCTAAGCATACAACTACCTACTTCCCTAATCTCTTTAGAGATACGAAAACCTTGTGCTAGAAGATCATGTCTAGCAATAGCAAATCCTCCTTCCTACCCCAAAATTTATACACACAGTGAGTTAGCCACTACAGTATAACACAATCAACCAATCAATAAAAAAGGAGACTTTAGACCTCGGCGCACCGCCGCGGCACGAAGCCGAGCCGGTTGTTCTGCAAATCGTACAGAACATGGAAGTTCTGCTGCTGGTAGTTGCCAATGATGGACATGGCGGAGCGCGGTGTGCCGAGGACGGCGAGGCACATGATCTCCGGCTCAAGCCGGATGAAGTAGTTCTCCGCCGGGAAGTCCCACACGGCGCCGTCGGTGAACAGTAGGGAGAACTCCGGCACCTCGACACTTTCCACCCCGGAGACATTGTAGCATGGGCTGAGCACCGGGAAGTCGGTGATGAGTGGGTAGGTCTTTTTCATGCGTCGATGAACGCCTGCCGGATCACCTGGTACGCCGGCTCGGGGAAGTAGCTGAGGGTCGTGCCAGAGTCTATGATCGTGCCGCCGGAGCCATCCTTGGCGACGCCCAACGTCTCCGACGAGATGTTCAGCATCTCCCCGCCGACGAGGATACCTTTGAGCTGGACGTAGTAGAACGTGTCCGCCGAGTTGGCGGTGGCGGGCGCGAAGGCCGTGTAGTTGAGCTGCGGGTGCGCGAGCAGCACGTTGTCGTCACCGAAGACGATCTTGCTGCCGACCGCGCTGCCGTGGTCAACGAGGCAGTAGGAGAAGGCGTGTCCGTACACGGTGCGCAGCTGGGACGCGAACGAGAGGGGTCCGCGGCCGAGTCCGAGCAGTCCCGCGGCGCCGTGGAAGAGGCCGCGATTCCAGTGGCCGCACCCGAACGTGACGCCGTCGATGCGCCGGGACGCGCCGGCCGCGGTGAGGTTGACCGTGAACGCCTCGAGAGCGAGGTCGCCGGTGGTGTTGGACTGGTCGCCGTACCAGTAGTAGTACGGGCAGGGGTCGCTCCGCGGGCTGCGGCACGTCCGGGGCGCCGTCGGCGGCGAGACGAGGCCGCAGCGCTTGTCGCCGCAGGTGACGTTGCGGTAGGAAGTGGAGGCCGCTGGGTCGAACACGGGCCCGCGCTGGTCGAAGCAGTCGAGGCATGGCGCGCACTGCAGCCAGTTGAGGTCGCTGCCGGTGTCCATGATCATCTGGAACCGCCGCGGCGGCGTGCCGACGTAGACGTCCACCAGGTACTCCCCCGAGCCGATCGCCACGCCGGACTCCACCGTGGCCACCAGCCGCTCCGACAGCGCGCGCCGTGGCGACGACGAAGCCACCCTGCGCCCGCCGGACTGGGCGAGCCTCGTGTGCATCGTGTCGATGCGGACGGCGTCTTTCTTGGCCGAATCCAGGAAGGAGTCCTTCCTTGTCCTGCCCGCCGCGGTGTCGGCGGCGGAACGGTGGTTCATGTGCAGCTTGAGCGATGGAGAGCGGCGCGCGAGCTCCTCCTCCTCGGCGAGCAGCTTGCCGTCGCAGCCGGCGTCGGCGACGGCGGTGTTGAACGGCGGGAACTCGATGCCATACAAGGGGGCCGACGAATTAGCAGAAGCGTGAAGCGGCGATAGCAGGAGCAAGAAGATCAGCACAGAGATCATCATCAGAACGGAGAATGGGATGGATGGGCTGCACTAGAGCTTCGTGGTAGAGGTGGGGAAGCAATCAAGCAAAGACCGGAGAAAGTAGTAGGGGCGGGCGAAAGACAAGGGTGGGTGGGGGATGGAATAGGGGAATGTTGGGGATGGTGGCTGCTCAAAAACACGGTTTCGTCCACAGAGCACAGAGAGAAGACCAGACCACGGCGGTCAAACCTTCTATCGGGTACTAGTCAACACCTTTTTTGCTGCAGGTGACCGCCGTCACAGATGCGCGCGCGGCCGCCGCCCACCCCGGCGAGGAAGTCGAGCAGCGCCGCCCTGTCGGCGTCCGGCTCGGGCGCGGCAAGTGTGCAGCACAGCTGCCGGAGTGCGGCTAGGCGGAGCAGCCGGACGGCAGGGTGCTGCAGCCGCGGGCGTGTGGGGAGCGGAGGATGTGGTGGTTGAAGCTGGCTGTGCTGCTGCTTGGATCTGAGCAATGGAGACACGGAGTGGAAGCTCAAGGGAGGTGGCTGGCTCTGGATGCTGCGCTTGCTTGGCTTGGGGAGGTGTGTCTGACTGTCTGTTTTGCGAGGCGAGGGAGGGGAGGAAGAGGCGGGCCGAGGCGATGAAGCCTCCACTGGTGGGCCTTGGTGGTCAGACGGTCACCGCGGGACGCGCGATTTGTGCGCGCTGGATACGCGATTTGGACACGTTGCTCCTGGCACCAGATTGGCGCCACCGCCGCACTGGGCACGCAGCGGAAACGATTTCTGCACGGCTTGCTGAGTTGGTCAATCTTTTCTCTCTGAATCGAAAGCTACAAAAGTCAAAACGTTGAATCATGTGGTCTAAAAGAGGGCAGCACGTGGAATTGTCAAGGAAAAGGACATCCTGAGAAAAATATACTCCTACTTCATACTCCATACAAAAAAAATTGTTGGAGCAAGGATGATGACAATTTGACCAGGTTTGCCTACCACATGTTTGTTGCAAGGGTTAATTGGAGAAATATCATTACAAAAGCTGAACTTGGAAATATACCACCCTGAATTCTTTATACATCTATCTTTACCCCTTTTTTTCCATTATCAAACCATATACGGGAATTCTTTATACATCGCTAGCAGCAGCGCGGTGACTTCCAAGTCGCCATGATCTTCTCTGATCCTCGGGGAGGCCCTCCGTTAGGTTCCTGCCCCGGTTTGCGCCGCTGCGTCGGCCCTTCTTTCTGTAGTTTTAGCTTGTTCCCGTCCGTGCGCCACCTGCCGTCTCGGTGGTTGTCGGAACCTGCTTTCGCCGCTGCGTCGGCTACCTTCTGTCCCATGTGTTGTGCCGCAGGGATGCCTCGATGCCTCTTTTTCGGTTGTTGTACCTTGGTGATTTCCCCTCTGATAAATGAATACAAGGTCTTTTCTTATTGAAACTTGGAACATCCGTGGACGTGGTGATCCTGTTAAGTGTGACGTAGTCTCCTCGGACCTTGCCTCTGTAAAACCACACATCGTTGCTTTCCAGGAGAGCAAACTAGCCTCTATCCCCCCAGCAAAGCTTCCTCCTTCCTCCCTCCTCACCTTCGCACGTACGAATATATCCATGCAATTGGTTCGGCGGGTGGGATAATCACAGCTTGGGACCGCTCCCTGTTTTCGAGTTCGTCTTCGTCTGCTAGCACCCACGCCCTCTCGACCGATTTTTCCTTTTGCGCCGATAACACCCCTTTTCGCTTAACTAACGTGTACGCCCCTTGCTCCCACTCTGAGAAAGACGCTTTCCTCCAGGACGTCACCTCTCATGACCCCGGCGACTCCGTCCCCTGGTTGATTTGCGGGGACTTCAATCTATGCAGAGATGCTGACGACCGCAACAATGATAACTTCAACCTTTCTGAAGCCTCTCTATTTAACGATTGCATCCATTCCCTCACTCTCATCGACCTCCCTCTACGCGACCGTCGTTACACCTGGACCAACAACCGTGCGACACCTACTCTGGTCCGTCTCGACCGTGTCTTAATTAACAATGCTTGGACCTCCTTATTTCCCTCCTCTTCCTTATCCTCCCTGACGAGAGACACCTCTGATCACGTCCCCCTTCTAGCCACAATCTCCTCCACCATCCCTCGCTCCACCATATTCAGATACAACCGTTCTTGGGGGCTCCATATTGGCTTCCGGAACTCCATCGCTTCCGCTTGGTCTAGCACGTTCCGGCATGACGCGACTGCCCGCCTCGTTGTTAGGCTTCGTCGCTGCCGCGGCTGCTGCAAATCTTGGACTAAGAGGATGCCCCCCTTCCTCCAGAGGGAATCAGACGCCCGCATTGTCATTGACTTCCTCGACTTTATTGAGGAATATAGACCTCTTTCTGCCTTGGAAACTAGGCTTCGCTCGCTGACCATCAACGCCCTCCACCTCTCGATCAATGAAAAATGGGTTTATTGGCGCTCCCGAGCTAAAATTCGTTTTGCGCTCGAAGGCGATGGAAACACTCGTTTCTTCCACGCTCTTGCTTCCTGCCACAAACGTCGCAATACTCTCCCGGTTCTGGACTTCAACGGTGTCAGTTGTACGGCGCATGCTGATAAGGCTAGGGCTCTCGACAATTTCTTTCGCGATCTTCTCGGTACAACTTCGGACTGCTCTTGGAACTTCTCTCTCAACTCTCTCTACCCCAACCCAACCCCCCTCCCGGTCTCCCTTACTGCCCCCTTCACTTCCACAAAGATTCTTGTCGCCCTCACCAAAATGAACGTCGACTCAAGCCCTGGGCCGGACGGTTTCGGCCCTAGTTTCTTCTCCAAGTTTTGGAACACGATTGGTCTGGACGTCTTGGCGGTTTTTGAGAGTTTCTTTGACAGGACTATCGACCTTTCCTGTATAAATAGGGCCTATCTTGTCCTCCTTCCTAAGCACGAGGCTGCACGCACTCCGGGGTATTTTTGACCCATCTCTCTCCAGAACTGCATTGCCAAAATGATCACGAAAGTCTTAACTTCTCGCCTCCAGTCCTCCATCCACTCGCTTGTGGACCCCGACCAGACTGGTTTCCTCTCTGGGCGCCGCATCTCCGAGAACATTGTTTACGCAGCTGATCTTGTCCGTACTTGCCATCTCCGCAAAGCGCCCACTTTGGTGTTCAAAATCGATTTCCGGAAAGCCTTCGATTCTGTTAACTGGGCCAGTCTTGTCACCATCCTTCGGGCTCGGGGCTTCGATGAACGATGGTGCAACTGGATGCTTGACCTCCTTACTTCCGGCCACACCTCCATTATTCTCAACGGTGTTCCCGGGCCGTGGATCCGGTGCAAGAATGGCCTTCGTCAAGGCGACGCCCTCTCGCCTTACCTCTTCATTATTGTCGCCGACGTCCTCCGGCGTCTTATCCGCCGCGCTCACCTCGGTAGTGCCCTCCACCATCCAGTTGACGCCGGCCTCCCGCCGGCTGTCCTACAATACGCCGATGACACCCTCATAATTTGCCGCGGGGACCTCGCCTCCGCGTCTCATCTTAAAGGCATCCTCGACGACTTCGCCGCTGCCTCTGGCCTAGCCATCAACTTTCACAAATCCTGCCTTATTCCGATGAACGTGGATCCTCTCCTCGCTAACGCCCTCGCCGCCACCCTCGGTTGCCCTATCTCAGGCTTCCCCCAGCCCTACCTGGGACTTCCCCTCTCCCCCACCAAACTGCCTCCTTCGGCTTACACCTCTCTCATCTCCTCCTTCGACCGTCGACTTTCTGGTTGGAGCGTGATGCTTTTGTCCTCCGGGGGCGACTTGTTCTTTGTAATGCTGTGTTAAATAACCTTGCTACTTATTTTATGTGTTCTTTTCTTTTGCCACGTGGTGTTATTGAGGCTTTGGACAGGAGGCGCCGTTCCTTCTTTTGGACGGGCAAGGATTCGTGCTCCGGAGCGCGCTGTTTGATCTCTTGGGATAATGTTTGTTTGTCTAAGCAGGTCGGTGGCTTCGGGATGCGGGACATCCATCGGCAAAACCTCGTGCTTCTCATGACTTTTGTTCAAAAGCTTCACCAGCGGGAGGAGCTGCCGTGGAAGACCTGGTTTTGGCGTTCTTATAAACACGATCTGGGTGACGTCTCCCGCTCCCCTTCCTTCTTGGAGTCCATTGTGCACCTCTGCCTTCCCACTTACAGGTCTACCTCCCGGTGTTTTGTCCATGATGGCAAGCACACTTCTTTCTGGCTGGACCGGTGGCTTCCCGATGGCACTCTTGCGGCCAAATTTCCAGCCCTTTTCTCTCACTGTCTCCGGCCGAATATCTCCATCGCTGCTGCTCAGTATTCCGGGCTTTCCCTCCATCCTCGTCTTTCATCTGTTGCCTCCGGCGAGTTTGCGTTGGTCCAGGACATTCTTGCGTCGGTGACCCTTGATGAGGCCGAGGACCGCTGCATCCTTGCATGGGGTGAGTGCTCCTCCTTCAGCACTCGTGCCGTCTATTCTATGACATCCCCCGGGAGCGTCCTTGACTCCTCCTCGATCACTTGCTGGCGCTCGCGGCTTCCCCCAAAAACCAAAATTTTCTGCGTCCTAGCTACTCCGATCGGCTTAGTACTAGAGCTAACCTCCACCATAAAAATTGTGCTCCATCGCCTTCTTGCGCCTCCTGTGGATCCAACGAGACCACACGCCACATCCTTTTCGATTGTTCCGTCGCCGCCGAGGTTTGGGACAGAATCGGATGTTCCATACCTCCATCCTTCTCCATTTGGGATCTCTCCCCTCCGTCTCCCGCTCCGCGGGTTTGCTGGGAACTTTGTCTTGGGGCGCTTCTTTGGCAGTTGTGGAAGGCTAGGAACGATATTGTGTTCAACCAACTCCCCTGCTCCACCGCTGACATTCTCCGTAGAGCCGCTGCGGACCTGGCTACGTGGCTTCATCGTCTCAGGGCTGAGGACCGCCCCGCTGCAGAGTCCCTTCGTGGATTGTTAGTGCATGTGTCGCTGTTGTAATCTCTCCCCCCCCCCATGTATTGCTTCATGATGTAAAACTGTTTATGTCCGTTTTTGAGGGACTGCATTCGAGTTATATATACAAGCGGTGGGAAACCTCTCCCCCCCCCCCGTTATTCTCGAAAAAAAAACATTCATACATATGCTTACACTCACATACGTAGATAGGAAAAAAAGAAGAAGAAATGGCCGAAACGACGCTGTACAAACTGCACCACATCGATACAATCCCGGATAGAATTTCCCGTACAAGTTTCTCGACATAATTTTAACTGCCATTTTAAGGGTCCATATGTGCCGAATTGGATCATTTTTTAACAGTAGACTGATAGTAATGATTTTTTATTTTCTGTATTTTCTAGATTTTTCTCATAAGTTCAAATTTTCAGTAAAAATTTGACAAGTTTCTGGGCAGAACTTGAAATGTCAGTTTAAGAGTTTATATGTGCCTAGAATTGGCTCATTTTTTTTACAATATGCTTATGGTAATGATTTTGATTTTCTATATTTTTTTAGATTTTTTTGAGAAACTCAAATTTTCGGCATAAATTTGCTAGAGAGAACTTGAAATGTCTGTTTAAGAATCTATATGTGCCCTGAATTGGATCATTTTTTTAAATAATATGCTCATATTACTGCTTTTCGATTTTATGTAGTTTTTTTAGATTTTTCTGATAAAGTGCGGTTTTTGGCAAAAATTTGTATTTTTTTTAAAAATTTTGGGCTGCCAAAAAATTTGTCCATAGGGGTAGTATGGTGAATACAACACTATACATCAAATACGTATTTAGTGTATCATTATTCTCTTTAGTGAAGAAAATGGCATAGATAGAGGTACGATTTTTGTAATGGCATTTCTTCAATGCGTGAATAGGGCAATGGCATAGATCCAATTAACACATAGATCCAATTAACGTAATGCCTTAATTACTCAAAGTGAGATTTATTTTCTACTTTGGAGGATTACTATCTGTATTTTGTTTTCATGCTATTTGCGAGACCTGGCTGGATGATGAGGAGTGATGTGGTGTCGTGGTGGTATCACGGCAAATGCCATGAGATGGCTTGAGTTGAGGTCGATGGACGCTGTTGGTATCCGGGGAGGGGTAGCGCGCAAAGATGACACAGAGCACACCCGATATACCCAGGTTCAGAGCCCCCGTGAGGAGGTAAAACCCCTACTCCTGCTTGTGTGTCTTTATATAGGTGGGAATCCGAGTTACAGGCTAACTCCTTGAGTTGTTCTAGCTAGAGGAGGAAGAAGGAGCTCGTAAGCAACTAGCAGAAAGTGAATCTAGTGATGTTCGTTGCGTCTCTCGTCGTGTGTGTGTCTGTCCCTCACGCAGGAGGGCTTGGCCACCTTATATACTGATGGCCATGGACATACGGTATAGGATATAGGTGAAGAACATTGTGGCATAGCACACGCCGGCCGGCATGGGCCGAAAGTCCAACGTGCGTCACTTCACAGCCTCAGTTGTCCCCTCTGTCAGAGACAGGACATGCCTTCACCCATACCTGGTCACTGCTCACAGATGGATCGCAGTCAGCGATACGAGATCGTCTTGTAACTTGAACCTGCATGCTTGTACGCCCCCCGCGATATCAGGGATACGCCTGCACCATTGACCCTTATCCGAGATCATATGTTCTTCTCCTATCCCGGCTTCTCCAAGCATAACTCGGATAATCCGGGCGAGCTCTTTCCTACAAGATAATGTACAATCAAGCATATACTGACATACCTCTTATGTCGGTCAACGTATGCCGGTACGACACTATGTCGGCCAACCTTGACTTGGTCCACTCTTTGGACACCATCTCATACCTTCCATGAACCTACCCGGGGGTACCCCCCCTGACATGTGGTAAATTGCTTGCCAAGAAAACCCAGACTCCACTAGAGCGGCGCGTCCGGCTACGTTGATGAATTTTCCATTCCAAATAGGAACTTTGTCGGCCATCTTATTCTTGAGATGTGAAAATGCACACGTCGTAGCCTCCAGACCAAAATAGGAAGCCCCAAATACTTTATGCAATGATACCCTCGCCACCGGAAGGCCCTCAAGGGTGCCGACTAAGTTGATGTGCCCACATCGAATGGGGACAACATAGCTCATTTGGAAGTTCGTGAGGAGACCGGCGACTGATGGAGGCTAATGCTCGTTCGTTGGGAGACCCAAGTGTAGGGTGTGAAGAGTGCACCGGTAAGTTTTCCCTAAGAAAGAAACCAAGGTTGAATAGACTAGTAGGAGAAAGAAATCACTTCCGAAGGTTGATACAGCTGATGTTGGCAGGGCGCATTGCTGGTTCAGCAGCAACATGGAATCTACACAACACAATCAAATTACTTTGCCCCAACGAAGCAGTGAGGTTGTCAATCTCACTGGTTTTGCTGAAACATAGGATTAGACGTATAGTGTGGAAAGTAATACTTGTTTGCAGTAGATGAAAGAGAACAATGATGGCAGTAGGAAACTAGTAATTGCAGTAGTAAAACAGAGGCTGAAGTGGTTGTATATCAGTGTAAAGAAATGGACTGGGGTCCACAATTCACTAGAGGTGTCTCTCCAAAACATATAGATAACATGCTGGGTAAACAAATTACAGCTGGGAAATTGACAGATATAAAGGCTGCACTGTAGTGCATATGCATGACATGGTGATTACTATGTGATTCATGCAGGCATTACAACAAGATACATAGACCGTTATCCAACTGTATCTATGACTAATAATCCACCCTCAGAGTGTCATACGAGCAAACTTTGGGTATTAAATTGCAAGCAACAGATAATTGCATTAAGCAAAGTGTGTAATGTAAACAATAAAATCATCCTTAGACAAAGCATTGTTGTTTACTCCCTAATGGCAACAACACATCCCCCACCCATTACGTTTATGTCACTCAAGCGTGAGTGAAAGGGAGGCATGAACCTACTATCGAGCATAAATACTCCCTCTTGGAGTTACAAGCATCAACTTGGCCAGAGCATATACTAGTAACGGATAGCATGCAAGATCATAAATAACATACACATGAAAGAACATGATAGATTGATAATCACTGGACATAGCATTCAATATACATCAGATCTCAGCAAACACAACATGTAGCATTACAATAAAATGATCTCGATCATGTTAGACAACTCACAAGATCTAAACATGAGGCATAAAGAGGAGATAACAACCATCTAGCTACTGCTATGGACCCGTAGTCTAGGGATGAACTACTCACGCATCACTCCGGAGACACGCATGGTGATGAAGAGGCCTCCGGTGATGATTCCCCCGCTCGACAGGGTGATGGGGAGAGCTCTAGAACCCTCCCGAACTAAGGTTGACGATGACGGCGGCTACAAATCTTTTTGGTGGAAAACCCTCGGGTATTTAGGGTTAAGCCGTCAAGGAGTATAAATAGGCGAGAGGGAAACGTTGGTGGACAGCCAGGGGGCCCACACCACCCTCTGGCGCGACCAAAGGGTGGGGGTGCGCCGCGTCATGGCGTGGGGCCCCTGAGGCCCCCCTTTGGGTCTCTTCCGGACTCCGTGTACGTGACGACTTACTAAGACTCTAGGATTTTGTTTCGTACAAATCCGAGAATATTTCCAGAACAACTTTTCTGAAACCAAAAACAGCAGAAAACAGGAACTGGCTCTGTGGCATATTGTCAATAGGTTAGTCCCAGAAAATCCATAAAAATGACTGATGCGCTTAGAACACACGTTCGTTGGGAGACCCCAAGAGGAAGGTATGAAGATCACAATAACAAGTTTCCTCGAGAAAGAAACCAAGGTTGAATCGACTAGTAGGAGAAACAAATCACTTCCAAATGTTGATGCAGCTGATATGTCAGGGCACACTACCGGTTCGGAAGCAACGTGGAACCTACACAACACAATCAAATCACTTTGCCCCAACGAAGCAGTGAGGTTGTCAATCTCACCGGTTTTGCTGAAAACAAAGATGTTAAACGTATGGTATGGAAAACAGTACTTGTTTGCAGTAGATGAAAAGAGAACAGTGATGGCAGTAGAAAACAATAGTAATAGTATGAAAACAGTGGTTGCAGTGGTTGTATTATCAGTATGAGGAAAATGTACCGGAGTCCATAGTTCACTAGAGGTGTCTCTCCAAAACAGATAGATAGCATGTTGGATAAACAAATTACAGCTGGGCAATTGAAAGATATAAAGGCTGCACCGTAGTGCATATGCATGACATGACGATTACTATGTGATTCATGCGGGCATTACAACAAGATACATAGACCGTTATCCAACTGCATCTATGGCTAATAATCCACCCTCAGAATGTCATCCGAGCAAACCTTGGGTATTAAGTTGCAAACAACAGATAATCGCAGTAAGCAAAGTGTGTAACGTAAACAATGTAAACATTGTTGTTTTCTCCCTAGTGGAAACAACACATCCCCCACCCGTTTAGGTTTCTGTCACTCGAGCGTGAGTGAAAGGGAGGCATGAACCCACTATCGAGCATAAATACTCCCTTCTGGAGTTACTAGCATCTACATGGCTAGAGCATCTACTAGCAATAGAGAGTAAATAACATACACATGAAAAGAACATGATAGATTGACAATCATTGGACATAACACTCAATATTGATCGGATCCCAGCAAACACAAAAGGTAGCATTAAAATAAGATAATCTTGATCATGTAGGGCAGCTCACAAGATCTAAACATGAGGCATAAAGAGGAGAGAACAACCATCTAGCTACTGCTATGGACCCGTAGTCCAAGGATGAACTACTCATGCATAACTCCGGAGGCATGCATGGTGATGAAGAGCCCTCCGGTGATGATTCCCCCTCCCGGCAGGGTGTTGGGGAGAGCTCTAGAACCCTCCCGAACTAGGGTTGACGATGACAGCGGCTGTGGATGTTTTTGGTGGAAAAGGCTCGGGTCTTTAGGGTTAACCCTTTGAGAAGAATGTACAAGCGAGAGGGAAACATCAATGGGCAGCCAGGGGGCCAAACCACCCCTGGGCGCGGCCAGGGGGCGTCTGACGTGGGGATGAATCCTGGACCTATCGGGTGAGGCTACCCGGTCCAAGGCCCAAGACCTAAGCCCAAGGAAAGGTGCCACCAACAGTTCTAGAAGGCCCAATCGAAGGCCCACCCGCAAAGCCTTGCGGGTCAAGAAGGAAACTTGTAACCGACCTAAGCTAGGGTTTGTAAGCCCCCCCCCCCCCGTGTACGGTTTGAGACCTGGCCACCTATATAAGGCCAGGAGAACCACCGAGAAGGGGATCCAAGCAATCTCACACCACCAAAGCCTTGAGCTCGAGACCATACTCTCGATTCGAGCACCCCCCATTGTAACCGATCTATTGATAATACAGACCGACAAGAGCAGGAGTAAGGGTTTTACCTCTACGAGGGACCCAAACCTGGGTAAATCGTGCCCCCTGTTAGCCGACGATCGTCACCAGCACCTATACGTTCTCCTAATCGAAACTCTATCTGTTCATCCGAGGGACTTGTTGAGATGACTATTCGACAATTGGCGCCGTCTGTGGGAACGGCGGGCGCTGGATCTACGGCGTCTTCGGCCTCATCATCACCAACCTTCAGCTGGAGCCCTAGAACCTCGACTTCAGCAGATCCGATCCGATTCGGGTCGATCGTCATCGCGCCCCACTCGCCGGAATCACGCCCGGTGTTCAGCAGATTGGAGAAGAGCGTCAGCCTGATGTTCGGGAGCCTCCACTTCCACGCCAACAAAGGAGGAATCCTGCACTTCTCCGAGCAGGACGATCTCGGCGAATCAGACTCCGAGTCTGTGTCGAGCCCGGCAACCTTCGACTCGCTGGCCAACGACGTTGATCGCGATCTAGCGCCCAGCGGCAGATCCATCCGCCCCAGCACTCGCAACTTCCATACTACCTCAGCTGAAGAACCTTCTCGGGTCGGCAAAACTTGTCAACCTACGCTTAGGACTCGTGGGCCATATCTGGCTCAAGTCTGCATGGCAGGATCGACCGAGCCACCCGAGGAAACGGAAGACAGCCTGAAAGAGCGAGAGCACATCAAAGTGTCGCGAGACGCCTGGCTCAAGGAGAAAAGGTTGTACATCTAGGCCAGCCGACTGAAGAAGGGGCCCCTCAAGAAGATCTAACTGCATACCACTATCATCTGGTGAAAGCAGCAGAGCTGATCAAGAAGGCCCGCAAGAATCTGGACGAGCGGAAGAAATTGGCGAATGAATCGAGTCTACACCATGCAGCACTCTCCAAAACTTACTCGGTAGGGAACAATCCCCCGAAGAAAAAATACGTATCGAAGACCGCAACCCTGGATCGCGAATCTCTTAGCGGGGCCAACAAGACATTCGAGACATCTCTCATGCACGTCGACGATGACGGCAACGTACACCCGACGACTCCCGCTGCCGTAGTCCTGGCCGCAGCCACGTACCCGTATGCGAACCAGCCCGGATAGAATGACCCCCGCATGGAGCAATATCGACCAGTCCAGAAGGGGCTAGGCATGGCAGCCGCAAGACTCGCTGCCCAAGGCCGCAAGAACGCGACTGCACAAGAGACTGAGAAGACCCCTCGGAAAGACAAAGAAACACCCCGCAGACGCGGGAACGCATCACCTAGAAGGGAGAAATCACCTCGTCGCGCCCGAGGAAAGGAAGCCCGGCGTCACGGTGATAGCACGAGTAGCAGCGACGACAACCCGAGGGATCGTGATCGCAGTCCACGACATCATAGCATCCGCTCGCGACATCGCAGCAAGGAACCACAAAAGGAGAATGATCGCGACCAGCCCGAATACAACGCGCGATCTGACATCGCGCGGAACAAAATCAACAAGGCCCGAGCGATCAGGAACCGCGCACGGTCCCCGTCCACCTCCTTCGACGAAGAAGCATGTGGTGCGCTGTGCTTTACTCGCGACATCCGCGAGGCACCGATGCCCAAGAGATTTAAACTTACTACGGAGGTGCCAAAGTATGACGGCTCGCTGGAGCCCAAATCCTGGCTGTCAGATTACCTCACGGCAGTAAAATGCCCAACGTGGGAACAAGACAACGGCTATGCAGTACCTCAACCTACATCTTGTAGGCGCTGCGCGCAGCTGGCTCGAAGGAAGATCGAGAGCGTACTACGGATCATGGGACTATCTAACTTTCGACTTCTGCAAGAACTTCCAAGCAACATATAAAAGACCCGCGTCCATCGAGGAACTGTGGGCTTGTAAGCAAAAGAGTGGTGAGTCTACTCGCGAGTACATTCAGCGGTGGACCATGCTCAAAAATACGGCGGGAAACATATCGGATGAAGTTGCAGTCGAAGCTTTCACCAAAGGAGGTCGACGAATCGCCTTCAGAGAAGAGCTGGGGCGAGCCGCACCCAAAACCATCGGGAGCTGATGGCCATAGCCGACAGATGGGCCAACGGTGAAGACTACGTGCGCAATGAGAAGGCATCTTCGCCAGCACCCGAGGACGACCGCTATGGTCGAAAGAAAAGGAGAAAGCGCTATGATCACGGCGATCGAGAAGAACTGGTTGCGGCAGAGTTTACAAGAAATCGTGACAGCGGACCTCGTGGAAATCGCGACTGGAAGCCAAAGCCAGATGATAAAACTCCCGAGGAGGACCTTGACGGTTATTGCACGCTACATCTATTCACGGATGCCGCACATGCAAGACCACGGCAACCCACCTCCTCAAGGACTGCCAAAAGTTTCAGGACATCCACGAGGCCTGCACAAAGAAAAACAGACTCGCAGTCAATCAAGGCTACCCACAGCTCCCAGGAGGAGGACATCAGGGATTCCACCCGCCACAACCCCTACCTCCGCCAGGACATAAAAACGCTGTATTGGCCGCGCTACCAGCGCCACCCGCCGCAATCCAGGGAGGTAATGGGTACCCGAACCCAGCAGGACTCCTCAGAATGATACAGAAAGTCTGCCCCCCCCCCGCAGGGTCCAGAAAACAAACACATGCCAAGTGGTCATGGCAGTACAAGGTCCACCGTCCAAACCTGAATACTTGAAAATGACGGACCAGTCGATAACTTTCTCGAAAGATGACCACCCCCTCGGGTGTATCGACCAGGAAACGCCGCGCTCGTCATTCAAGCGCAGATAGGCAACTATGAACTCGCATGAGTGTTCATGGATGGCAGCAGCGGAATCAACATCATTTACGCAGACACACTCCATAAGATGAACAGGAACCTGGACGGACTCGCAGAATCAGAAACATCCTTCCACATGATAGTACCAGGCAAAGCAGTCCGACCACTTGGAACAATCAACTAGGAGGTGGTGCTCGGAAACCCAAGAAACTACCTGCGAGAATTCCTCGACTTCGAAGTAGTCGACTGGCCATCACAGTACCACGCCATTCTCGGCCGAACAGCGTTCGCGAGATTCATGGCAGTACCCCACTACGCCTACCTGAAGCTCAAACTTCCTGGGGAATACGGCACCATCACCATAGATGGCGACTTCCAAAAATCCGATAAGTGTGACATTGAGTTTAATGAGATCGTGAAATCTTTCGGGATGTAGGAGGAGCTGGCAGAATTGGCAAAGACCATGGACCACTCCGTGATGCCACTCACCAAATAGAACGCTCCAGAACTCGAGTTCAGTGCAAACAGAGACACTCGAAAGCCTCAAGTGCACCCAACAGAACCCGCAAAGACGACGATGGTTTCCACCACCCTCTCGCCCGCATAGGAAGGCACGCTCGTCGAAATCCTTCGTGAAACTGGGAAATCTTCGCTTGGCAGCCTTCAGATATGCCAGGGATACCCAGGGAGTTCGCCGAGCACTCACTCAAAGTATTCAAAGACGCCAAACCTATCAAGCAAACGACCCGAGGATTCTCTGAGCCAAAACAGAAGGCACTCGGAGAAGAAGTGAATCGATTACTCGCCACAAAATTCATCAGAGAGATAAAAATATCCACCTGGTTAGCAAACCCGGTGTTGGTTCCGAAGAAAAACACTGACATCCTTCGCGTGTGCATCGACTATACGTCGTTGAACAAACACTGCCCCAAGGATAACTTCCCCTTGCCACGGATCGACCAGATCGTGGACTCCACTGCAGGCTGCCAGCGACTCTCCTTCTTAGACGCCTACTTGGGAAATAATCAGATCAGGATGAAAGAGGAGGACGAGGAGTAGACAACGTTCATGACACCTCACGGCGTCTACTGCTACACGACAATGCCCTTCGGGCTGAAGAACGCAGGCGCAACATATCAGCGCTGCATGCAAAAATGCCTCGCCAAGCTCATTGGCAAGAACGTACAAGTGTATGTTGACGACATCGTCATCAAAACTCGGGTGGAAGATACGCTCCTCGAGGACATCAGGGAGACATTCCACGCTCTCAACGCATACATGATCAAGCTCAACCCGACAAAATGCGTCTTTGGCGTTCCTGCGGGACAACTTCTCGGGTATTTGGTGTCCGCCCGCGGAATTGAAGCCAATCCGGAGAAAATTCAAGCAATCTTGACAATGAAGGAGCCAACCAATCTTCGCGGCGTACAACAGCTTGCAGGGAGACTAGCCGCGCTGAGCAGATTCATCGCAAGATTAGGCGAGCAAGCATTGCCCTTTTACAAGTTGCTGAAGAAAACAGATAAGTTCGAATGGACACCCGAAGCAAAAAAAGGCGTTCATCGACTTGAAAAGAGCACTGCAGAGTAGGCGCGTCCTGGCAACGCCACAAGAGAGGGTGCCCCTATACCTATACCTGGCCGCAACAAACCAAGTCGTCAGCACGGTTATTGTCGTCGAGCGGCCAGAGGATGGCACGACGTATGGAGTTCAGCGGCCAATATATTATGTCAGCGAGATTTCTTTCGCCATGCAAGCAGCGATACCCTCACTATCAGAAACTCGCGTATGGCGTAGTCCTCACGGCCCGAAAGCTCAAGCATTACTTCCAGGAGCATACCGTCACGGTGCTAAACGATGCATCACTCGGTACCATCATGAACAACCCAATGGCATCCGGAAGAATCGCAAAATGGAGCATCGAACTAGGCGCCTAGGACATCATTTATGCATGCCGCAAATCTATAAAATCTCAAGTCATTACGGAATTTCTAAGTGAGTGGACGGAGTTGCAAACACCAGGACCCCCTGAATACACGAGCAACTGGATCATGTACTTCGACGGGTTGAAGAGAAACGAAGGAGCCGAAGCCGGAGTTATTCTCATATCTCCCCAAGGCGACAAGCTGCAATACGTCCCGCGACTGGATTTCCCTCCTGATGACCCAGCGTCCAACAACGACGCAGAGTATGAGGCCCTCCTACACGGCATGAAAATGACGATCGCCTGAGGAGCCACCCGATTGATGATATATGGAGACTCAAATCTCATCGTGCAGTAGACGATGAAGGAGTGCGATGCTATCATGGATAACATGGTCGCTTATCATGACATGTACAATCTGCTCGAAGGAAGTTTCAAAGGGTGCGAATTGAAGAACATCGCGCGATCAAGCAATGAGGAAGTAGACAAGCTGGCTAACATGGGGTCAACAAACGCCCCCATCCCTCCAGGAATCTACTTCGAACGAATGATCAAGCGATCAGTCAAAGTCAGAAAACCAGCAGGAACACCCGCAGCAGTGGAAACAGACGACAACCCGCAAATTGCTATGATCGAGCTCATCCACAACATTTCAAGGCAATTTTTTATGGTCGAGCCAGTCTGGACGCAGAAATACCTCGACTACTTATCCAACAAACAGCTCCCAGCAGACATTTGTGAGGCCCGTCAAATCATACGGCGCAGCAAATACTTTTGGGTAATCAACGACGAGCTATACAAGAAAAGCATACCAGGGGTATTGCAGAGATGCATAGCACCCGAAGACGGCAAGGAATTTCTCCGGGATATACACCAGGGAGACTACGGCCACCATGCCAGTTGGAGAGCCATCGTAGGTAAGGCCTTCAGGGCAGGATTTTACTGGCTCACAGCAGCAAGAGACGCCAAAGATCTAGTTGACAGATGCAACGCCTGCCAAAGGTTTGCGCCCAGACCGCATGACCCTGCGACAGAGCTGCACATGATTCCCATCGCCTGGCCCTTCGCCCAATGGGGGCTCGACATGGTGGGACCGCTGCGCAAGTCAACACCTAGAGGATACACACATCTGCTCGTGGCAGTTGACAAATTCTCAAAATGGATAGAGGCCATGCCAGTCACCTCCGCGGATGTCCAGTGCGCCGTGCGATTCCTCGACTCCATCGTGTGTAGATTCAGCGTGCCACACAACATCATCACAGACAACGGCATCAACTTTACAGCCAAGGAAACACAGGAATTCTGCAAGGGGAAGGGGACCACCCTTAGTTTCGCCTCGGTACCTCACCCGCAAACCAATGGCCAAGTCGAACGATCTAACGGATTAGTTTTGGCTGGCCTAAAGAAGCGGCTGTTAGATCAGTTGCACCCAACAGCAGGGCACTGGGCCGAAGAACTACCATCAGTACTCTGGAGCCTACGCACAACACCAAATCGGTCAACAAACTATACGCCATTTTTCATGCTATACGGAGCTGAAGCCATCCTACCCGAAGACGTCAAATTCAGTGCTCCACGAGTCGTTGCATACAGCGAAGAAACCTCAAACTGGGCACTCGCAGAAGACGTGGACGCACTTGATGAGATTCGGGACATTGCACTCGCAAGATCCACAATATACCAGCAATCACTGCGCAACTATCACAGTCGCCGTATACGACACAGATCTTTCGTGGTAGGAGACCTGGTGCTGTGGCCCAAACAAAAGGAAGGACACAAGCTCGAACCACCATGGGAAGGACCCTTCATAATACATGAAGTTATCCCAGGAGGCGCCTATCGATTGAAGAATCCGAAGACCGGTGGTATCTACTCCAACCCGTGGAACGTTGCGCATCTCCGCAAGTTCTACCCCTAGGATTATCATACTCGCAAGAAATAAGGCTGTACCAGCCACGCTGTAGCTCGACCAAACACATGGCTTCTCAGCCATATCAATAAATACATGGTTTCTCAACCATAGCAATCGAGACTTTTTGTTTTCTTTAAACATGCTAAACCGACAGGTAGACACCCCAAACACACGGGGGCTACGCCTAACTAGCATTATCACATACCTTCGAGTAACATCACTCGATAAAAACAATACAAGGTACAACAAGGTCCACACCTTATAAACACCTTAAAGACATCGAATGTAATATACAAGGTCACAAGGTTTACACCTTCAAAACACCTTACAATAAGATATTTACATCTTCAAATTACATTTAACGGCGAGCGGCCTCATCTGCAAGTATTTGATCAATCTCCTCGAAAGTCAGTCGAACAATCTGCTCCGCTGCAGGGCGCACGACCGCATAGTGGGGAGAAAAATCGACTGGTGAACCTCTCGAGTCAGGATGCCGCGCCACAGAAAGGAAGTTGACCTCAGGGTGCCACAGCCGAACGAAGGCAAGTGCCACCTGGGCTCCACTGACAAGTTGTTGGCGTACACACTCTCGAACCTCTCCCACCCGACGGAACAGCCTGAGCAAACTACTCAAGCTATCCGGGACAACACTCAAAGGGTAAAATATCCGATGGACAGAGGACAGGGCCTCGCGACAAGACTCAATGATTACCTACGCCTTGCTCGCCTGATACTTCAGGGTAGCAAGGATAAAGCCTCGCTTGTGCTCAGACCAGAACTCATTCGCATGAGGGTTGGGGCTACTCGACTCGTGAATAATGTGATTATTCACCCAATGGGTCTCACAGACTCCGTCAGGTTCAACAACTGCAAGGACAACTAAAGCGTCAAAACAAACAGAGGAACCAACTACAAAGTACTCGGGGGCTCGCAAACTTACAGAGCATGCCCTTGGAAACAGCCGCTAGTTCTTCCATCACAAATTGCTCACGCTCCGCAGCAAGTTTCTGCTTCGACTTGGCAACATCGGCCACACCTCGCAGAGCTTTCAACTTGCGTTCACCATCCGCAACACGGTCACAGAGTGATGCAAATGTGCTGGCAGCAGCAACAAGGGCATTAACCTGCGAAGCAGACCTACTCGAGGACTCTACGTTGGGATCCACTACCTATAAAGAAAAGAAGAAAGTTCAGAAAAATCACAAGACCCCACTCGAGAACATACCACCCATTTCTCGGGTGCTCGGGGCTACTCCCATCGGGAGTATATAAAAGTAAGGCGCAACAATCAGACACTCTTGATTCAGAAAACACTTTGATTACGCAACATAAAATACGGGAATACATCCCAAGGTTCATTACATCGACAAGCAAAAGGAAATAAAGAACTATCCTAGGGGGCTGCAGAAGTAGTTCCACTCGCGGAAGGATGCCCCTTGCGACTAGCACGAGCGAGCACCTAATAAAGCATCTTCGCGAGGACTTCAGCACGAGCGCCAAAAGGACGGAGTGCTACCTTTTTGCCATGAGCGTCGTAAGGAACGCTCGAATACACCTTCTCCAGGTCACCCGAGACTCAATGTGCCAAGGAAAATTGAATAGCCATCCTGGCCCTGCACTCGGACTGGGCGATCGAGTACCCATGGAGAAGGTTTTCATCACCCAGGAACACCTTCAGGAGGCCATCCAGCGTAGGCGGAATCGCCACATCCACCAGTAAATGCTCGTGGAATCGCGTCAACACTCGGGTGGCATCACCAACGAGGGCGCAGATTCTACTCGCATGTTCCTGGAGCTGAGTGCAAGAATCCATGAGGGCATCCAGTCGTTGGTTTCCAGGCAACTCCAGTCCAATCCCAAGGGCGTTTGGAACAAAGATAGATTAAATCTCTAAGAAAACAGGATAACATCAAAACCACAGTACTGAAGGGGTCGTTGCATAGAAAACAAAAAATTTCCTACGCGAGAGACACTCGAAAGGCCAAGATCTAATCTAGGAGACGAAGTGCAACGGGTAAAGAGAGGGTTAAGGAGAACACATACCCTCGAAGACACAAAGTTTTACAAGATCAAATCTCGTTGTTGGCATAGTCGTACTCACACCGATCCCGAGTGCGAGAAGATGTGCACCGCAATCCGGCGGTGCCTCCGTGATCAGCCACACGTACGGTTTATGACGACCTTCGTTCCCTCGATCCAGCGGGGAGGCGGAAGTAGAGGATCCCTCGGAACTCCAGCATCACGACGACGTGGTGGTGGTGGTGAAGAATCCCACGGTCAGGGCTTCGCCAAGCCGGAGACCATGGAATGGAGCAGCGGGTGGAGAGGAAATGAGGTGGACAAGTGTGAGAGAGAGAGGGAGCTCATGCCCTCTATTTATAGGAGAGGGGGAGGCAGCCCAAGGGGGGGGGGTGCGGCCAGCCCATGGGTGTGCCCCCACCTCTTCCCTCATCATGTGAGTGGACACTCCACTCACACCCACTTATTTTCACATAAAACTCCACTTAGAAAATCCAAGAGTTTTTCTTTAATAAATAAATAAAACATTTTTATTTCTTTATTTCCGCATTTGTTAATTCTATTAACAAACTTTTTCATATAGCACCTCGAATCATTTGTTAATTCTATTAATAACCATTCGATGAAAAACCCCTTGAACTATTTCAATTTCCCCTGAAACAATTTCGGTGCTGCCCAAAATATTCTTCGATATTCCGTATCCTCTCAAACGCGTCATCGAACCTTAAGTGTGTCACCCTACGGTTCGTGAATAAGATAGACATAACCGAGAATCCTCTCCGATCAATAATCAACAGCGGGATCTGGAGATCCGTGATGACTCCTATATATTCAACGATGACTCTCGTGATCGTGTGAACCAACAATGTCGTGAACTATTCCCTTTGTCTCGCGATATTTTACTTGTCCGAGATTCGATCATTGGTATCAGCCATACCTTGTTCAATATCGTTACCGACAAGTACTCTTTTCTCGTTCCCATGATATAACATCCTTGTGATCATATCACGTGCTTGCAAGCGGTGTCGATGTGATATCACCGAGAGGGCCCAGAGTATATCTCTCCGTCATTTTGGATGGAAAAATCCCACTCTTGATCCATGATCCTCAACTAATACGTTCCGAATACCTAACGGCACCTTTATAGTCACCCTGTTACTGTGTGACGTTTGATGACATCAGAGCACCCTTCCGGTAGTGATTAACATGATCTCATGGTCTAAGGAATAAGTTACTTCGTATGTTTGATATAACAATGTAAACTTAATGACTTGATCGCATTGCTATATTCACTTTGGGTATATGTTCATCACATCATTCTTCTAATGACATGACCCCGTTATTAACAACATCCGATGTTCATGATCAGGAAACCTTGATCATATATTAATCAACGAGCTAGTTAAAAGAGAGGCTTTACTGGGAACCATTGTTTGTTTATTAAAAACACATGTATCAACGTTTCCGGTTAATACAATTCTAGCATGAGAAATAAACATTCATCATAAACAAGGAATAAGATAATAACTATTTTATTATTGCCTCTCGGGCATATTCCCTTCAGTCTCCCACTTGCACTAGAGTCAATAATCTAGTTTGTAAGCACTTAACACATATGACGTTCCAGTGTTATTACCATGCTTCGCATGTGGTAAACATCATCAAAAATATCTGAACTGTTCAGGTCCTATTGTATTTGCATGTTCTTTGCGTCTACACGCATCACTCATTCTCTAATGAGATGGCTTTGTATATATTTGGTCAATCGGTGAAACCTTAATTCGTCAGCTTAAACCAATGTCACTAAAATTGTGAAAATGTAGCTTCATAGTGTTAGCATTCTTGGAAATTCACCAAGTTCAATAAAGAACTCCTTGACACAAAATACGCTTATTATCATTTTGTTGTCAACACAACGATATACTTAGTCTTTGTTGTAGTATCCGTCACAATACTTTAATTTTGAAACACTTTCAAATCCAGCATGGAAATTTCTTCCAGCCTATTGTGCTACTCTTCATCACATATTTTAATTGAGATAAAATTATTTGAATATATGACAAGACTATTATTGTAACATATTACAACAAATAATTTGTCATTACTATATAGGAAAACACATCCTTAGCATTTCTAAAATGACACAAGGATCTCTCCCACTGTTGTCTAATCATCATATGAATTATCCTGCTATAACATTTTATAGCATAGGACTCATCTGGTTGTGTACATAGCATGGAAACATGACTTAGAAATCTCAATTACAATGATGCTCATCATGTGTCAAAACACTTGAATCTTGCTCAATTATTTTCCATGTGACAAGAACTCCTTATTGTCATTTTGATATTGACTTACTTCAATATTTCATCTATGTAATTTGGCTTCAATCATATCAGGCCCTTCAATCCATCTTTTATAGATATCGATGCCCAATATCTTCTAAGCCTTTTATCAATATGAAAATCTTAACCGTGTTAATTTAAAATACATATTTTCCAATCAACCATATGTCATCTACATAAAGTATTGGAAATATGTCACAGCGCTCCCACGTAATTTTTTGTAACTCTACAAGCATCTTTATCGTTCATGATGGAATAAAACTCTTTTGATAACTTCATTAAGGTAAAGATTTCAACTTTGTTATGCTCACTTTAACCATTGAAGTGTGCAAACCTTTCTAGCAACCTTTTGAATTTTTACGAAACTCTCAGACTGTGTCAAGTACACATCTTTGATCAAACTTCCTCGAGAGGAGAGTTGGTTTTGTTATTCAACTGTCATATCATAATATGTAACTTTTGCTAGAACTATCCGCAAAGACTAAAGCATCACTACGGAAGTTCAAAATATTGCAGTAGTCAACTCTTTGAACTTCGTCGAAAACAACTTTTCGATAAGTACAACTTTCAAAGGAGGTAAAAATCCTTGTCTTTGTCGCTATATAGACCCTTTTTCTATCATTAGGCACATGCCTATCGAAAGGACTACCAAGTCACATACTTGATATTCACACAAGGATACTATGGCGGATATAATGACTCATAGTCAATTTTACGAAGTCAGGGCCCATCATTTGCTTCCTTTATAAGGTCCAGGTCCTTCTGTTGTCAAAACAACACTTTACTCTTAAACCACAAGTTGGTCTAAGTACAAAGTTTTAGGACTTTTGTGGTTCAGTTTGCAAACTCATTCGAAGTATCTACAATCACATGTAGTGTCTTCTACTTAGTCAAAATAGGAAACCCTGGAACAACTTCTAGTGCTGCGCTACTCTTGACATGGTAACGAATATTCTCTAATCTCGTTGAGTTTGTACTGTCCTCCCACTCACTTATTTCGCAAGAACTACTTTATCGAGAAATCAACCCTTTCTGACAAACAACATTTGTCTTTTGGTTTGGTGATATGATAAATACCCAATGTTTTATTTGGGATAACCTTATAAACATATATTTATCCTATTTTGGTTGTAAACATTTTACACATGCTATGCATACCAAAACTTAAGAAAATGACAATTTGGGTCACTACCCAAACCATATCTTATATGTTGTCAATTTCAACGGATCATGATGGTGCTATTTTCAGTGTAAAAGCGGTTTTCCTTAATGTATAAACTACAAAATTATAGTGACATTTTTATTAATCTTAACATGTGCAACAAGGTTTGATTTTGTTTCTTGAATACTCCAAACTAATGTGGGGTATTCGAGAAGTATAAGTTGTAGAACATTTGTGCAACTTCTCAGATGTTTTGCTAAACTTGTAACTCAAACTTTATCCTTTATGATCCAATCATAAATACTTGATTATCTTGTTACATTGATTTTTACTTCATATTAACAACTATTTGAACCAATTCAAAAGTCAAACTCTGTTCTCTTTAAATAGATATACTCACATATCTACTCAAATCATCGACATAAGTTTATGAAGGAAAAATTGATCCACCATACATGACTACACATAATGGACTATATACATTAATATGTATAATCTCCATTAAATTAGTCGTCCATTCTAGTTTGTCCTATGAACAGAATTCTAGTCATCTTTTGGAAGAGGTATCACAAGCGTCAATTTATTCAAAACAAAATGACTCCGAAAGTCCATCAACATGGAGTTCCTTCATGTTTTCCTTTCCGATATGAACTAAAATGGTGGTGTCACAATTTAAGTGAAACTCTTTTACGTCTTGCAACGTATAGCATTTAGTTTTATAGATATTTACTTTACCAACATGATTTATATTAACATATCCATCAATTATGGAATATGGTCATAGTTTGAACAATCTCATTTGTTCTCACAAAAGACCAGAACAAAATAACTACTTATTAAGTTCTTAAAATAAATCTTAAATGTTTGGTTCGATACGATAATGAACACAATAACACTTTATTACTGTTCTTGTCATAATCGATTCCACATCTATTACTAGTTTCTTTTAGGCCCTTGTATTTCTTGCATTGCGTTTCTTTGTATGAAAATTCATACCAACCAATGTGGTACCAAAATACCCAAAAAAATACTTTGTTAACTAGTAATACATCTATAACTTGTATATCAAGCATATACTCCTGAGCTGGACTTTTCCAGTTATCTTCTTTTCTGCCATATATCTTTTTGTAATTCTATTTTCAATATTCTCTTTCCTTTACAGAAGAATCATTCAATATAAAACAATGCTAGTCGTACTAGCTCATTTTCTTTGGCGTCTTAGTCATATACTATCACCCATTGAGTCATACTTTGAGTTTGATTGTTCTACTAATATCACCATATTAATAGTATTCTTCTAGATTCCACTCTTAGCAATCTACAAGTAAGGTAAACGATTTTACCTATATTTTTAATCCATCCCATCATAACAATTTTATGATTAAGCTACTATAGCTCGAAGGAAGGAATTTAGAGGATAACTTTTAGCGCCCAACTTCTTGGAATATTCAAACGCCTAGCGTCTTCAATCATTTCATATATTCAGATAATATAAGCAAACATTGTCACGCTAAATAATACTCAGTCATGTTGCCACAAATAAGTTTCTAGATATCAATATATCTTTCACTTGATTGTTTCTGAAAACAACTCTTTTCAGTTCCTAAATCACTTTGATCAACAAAACATTCTTTTGAAGATAAAGTAATATGGAAGCAACCATGACTCTGGATTCTAAGTAGGAATTAGTTGCTCTCTAGATCAATCAATCATTAATCATATGGAGCTAGGTAGGAAATACCAAAAATCTACAATAGGATTCAATTTTAAATTTCACTAATACGGTACCAATCTTAAATGATTTTTACTAGATCATAACAGTTATATCTCAATTAACAATCTAAGTGTAAGGTAGTTATGTGGATGCCAATGAATACTACAATTTGTGCAAATTCACTTTGATTGGTTGTTCATGATAAATAAGTTCAAGTTAATTCAAAAGTTATACCATGAACTCCCACTCAAAAACAACATCCCTCTTAGTCGTCTTTAGTGATTACACGAACCAAATTCACTACAACAAAACCGATCATCACGTGAGATGATGTAGCTTCAAAGGCGAACATCGACATGTTCATCATATTATCCATATGACTCATGCTTTACCTTTCGGTTACGTGTTCCGAAGCCATGTCTGTATATGGTAGGCTCGCCAAGTAGAACCGTAGTATTGTGTGTGTTTCAAGGCCATGTCTGTGCATGCTAGGCTTGAAAACACCCGTTGTATGCGAACGTTGAGTCTGTCACACCCAATCATCATGTGGTGTCTCGAAACGACGAACTTTCTTAACGGTGCATATTTAAGGAAGAACACATTATTATCTTGATATTAAGTGAGAGGGATCATCTTATAATGCTACCGTCGCTATCTAAGCAAAACAAGACGCATAAAAGGATTAACATCATAGACATGACATGTAAGGATAACGTGATATGATATGGTCCTCCTTGCACTTGATCTCCATCATGTGCATTATGGTATGATCTCCATCATTCCACCGGCGTGGTACCAAGTACCATGGCACCCCAATCTTGATTGTACATCAATAATAAGACAACCATATGAATACCTTCCGGTATATCAAAAAATTACAAAAGAGATCATCTCATAATCAAATTTGTACCATTGACCATATCACATCACATGCCCAGCAAAAACTAGTTAGACGCTTCTAAATTATTATTGCATATTTTACGTGGCTTAGGGATTTCGAGGATAGAACCGTTCATACCTACGAACATCAACCACAACGTTGATAAACACATTTTTAACAACCCTTCGTAGATTAGATCTTAACTTAGTAGGAGAAACGGACACCCCCTTAGCCACAAGTGAGACAATTCTCGCGTACATAGTACACGTAAACATAGTCTGGGGCAGCTTCATCCTACTATGCCACTAAGATCATAAAATACTCAAAGAGGCAATAACATGATCATCAACGCCCACATACACCTATGTGTTCTACCCATACAAAACATCTACGCATAGATCCGGCTCTTATACCACTGAAGGGGTCGTTGCATAGAAAACAAAAAATTTCCTACGCGAGAGACACCTGAAAGGCCAAGATCTAATCTAGGAGATGAAGTGCAACAGGCAAAGAGAGGGTTAAGGAGAACACATACCCTCAAAGACACAAAGCGTTACGAGATCAAATCTCGTTGTTGGCGTAGTCGTACTCACACCGATCCCGAGAGCGAGAAGATGTGCACCGCAATCCGGCGGTGCCTCCGTGATCAGTCACACGTACGGTTGATGACGACCTTCGTTCCCTCTATCCAGCGGGGAGGCGGAAGTAGAGGACCCCTCGGAACTCCAGCAGCACGACGACGTGGTGGTGGTGAAGAATCCCACGGTCAGGGCTTCCCCAAGCCGGAGACCATGGAATGGAGCAGCGGGTGGAGAGGAAATGAGGTGGGCAAGTGTGTGAGAGAGAGGGAGCTCATGCCCTCTATTTATAGGAGAGGGGGGAGGCAACCCAAGGGGGGTGCGGCCATCCCATGGGTGTGCCCCCACCTCTTCCCTCATCATGTGAGTGGACACTCCACTCACACCCACTTATTTTCCCTTAAAACTCCACTTAGAAAATCCAAGAGTTTTTATTTAATAAATAAATAAAACATTTTTATTTCTTTATTTCAGCATTTGTTAATTCCATAACAAACTTTTGCATATAGCACCTCGAATCATTTGTTAATTCTATTAACAACCATTCGATGAAAAACCCCTTGAACTATTTCAATTTTCCCCGAAACAATTTCGGTGCTGCCCAAAATATTCTTCGATATTCCGTATCCTCTCAAACGCGTCATCGAACCTTAAGTGTGTCACCCTACGGTTCGTGAATAAGATAGACATGATCGAGACTCCTCTCCGATCAATAATCAACAACGGGATCTGGAGATCCGTGATGACTCCTATATATTCAACGATGACTCTCGTGATCGTGTGAACCAACAACGTCGTGAACTATTCCCGTTGTCTCGCGATATTTTACTTGTCCGAGATTCGATCATTGTTATCAACCATACCTTGTTCAGTCTCGTTACCGACAAGTACTCTTTTCTCGTTCCCATGATATAACATCCTTGTGATCATATCACGTGCTTGCAAGCGGTGTCGATGTGATATCACCGAGAGGGCCCAGAGTATATCTCTCCGTCATTTTGGATGGACAAATCCCACTCTTGATCCATGATCCTCAACTAATACTTTCCGAATACCTAAGGACACCTTTATAGTCACCCTGTTACGGTGTGACGTTTGATGACATCAAAGCACCCTTCCGGTATCAGTGATTGACATGATCTCATGGTCTAAGGAATAAGTTAGTTCGTATGTTTGATATAACAATGTAAGCTTAAGGACTTGATCGCATTGCTATATTCACTTTGGGTATATGTTCATCACATAATTCTTCTAATGACATGACCCCGTTATTAACGATATCAAATGTTCATGATCAGGAAACCTTGATCATCTATTAATCAACGAGCTAGTTAAAAGAGAGGCTTTACTAGGAACCATTGTTTGTTTATTAAACACACATGTATCAACGTTTCTGGTTAATACAATTCTAGCATGAGAAATAAACATTCATCATAAACAAGGAATAAGATAATAACCATTTTATTATTGCCTCTCTGGCATATTCCCTTCAAGTACAAGAAAGGCGAAACACAGCTTACCCGCGAACTTCTGAGCCGAAGGACGAATGAGGTCAACAAGATGGTTGTCATGCTTGGCACCCGCCTCCTCCAGCTGCTTCAGTGCTTCCTGAGCCTTCTCGAAGCTCCCCTCAAGATCAGCTGAATGGTTGCGAGTGGTTTCCAACTCCTTTCGGGAGGATTCCAACTCCGCCTCAAGGGTTTTCACCCGAGCGACAGCTTCAGCTTTTTCAGTTTTCAGGCGGGTGACTTCGTCTGTAGTACAAAGCATATGGCTGGAGAAACCTTTACAATCAAAGAGAAACAATGAAGACAAAGAAATACGTACTAGCCTACCTTGAAGAGAACGGCCGTCTTGGAAAAGCCGATCGCGATCTGCCCTAAGGGAGATGCGGTCCGCTTCGGCAGAAAGTAGTCGGCGCCCGAAAGCAACGAGGGAGTCGAGGAGAGCCTGCAAAAACCCAAGACAAAAATTAGAGTAAAAAAGGTATTAATTGAGCCTACACATGACTATACATAGTCAAATGTAGCCTCGGGGGCTACTCCCATCAGGAGCACTGCCGTGCACCCGATAGAATTCAAGAAGAAAGGAGGAGAAGACTTCGACTTGAGCCTATGGTCAACTGCAAGCAATTAACCACAGACTCGGGGGCTACTCCCATCGGGAGCACTGCCGTGCACCCGATAAAATTTCGAACGAGCAAGGAAAATACAAGCGGACTTACTTTGCCCTGAGCGGTAGACAAAGGCTCTGCCGAGCTGCCCAAAACTTCCTTACTCGCGGACGCTCCACCCGCAAAGCTGGGCAGCTCGTACTCCGGAGTGGCGGTTGCTCTCGCAGGACTTGGAGATCTTCGGGCGGCCTCAACAACTGCAGCTTCAGTCACGGCTACTTCTTTTCTCTTCACGGAAGGAAGTGAAGAAGCAAACCGGCCAGGGCTAATAGTCGCAAGGCTGCCGTTGAAAGCGAAATCAGAATAAAGAACAAGGAACAAGAAAGAAAATTCGCGACTAAAAGTGAAACAAAGAAGACTTACTCATCCTCGTCGTCATCATCCAGAACGTCCACATTCTAGGCAGTGGAAACCTTCGGTGGACGACCAAGAGGTGGAAGCGTACGAAGAGGAGGCACCTGGAGAGGTTCGGTCGCCTTGATGGACCCATCACCCAAGGAACTATCCTTGGAAGTGACTTCGTCATCCTCGTGCCTGCGGCGCTTGCGGTGGTGGACTTGGTCGCTACCCGACTCCTCCCCGTCGTCCATAGAGTCGCGCTCGGAGCTCGAATCGGCTTCTACGACACTAGTTTCAAGAGGAGCCTCGACGTTACTCTCCAGAAGGTCCGAGGCATCTTCAGTCGAAAATGGTGGGTAGCACGTCGCCACCTTCAAGCTCTACAGAAACAAAAGAGGAAAAAGAGAGAAGAACGTCAGTCGACAAAATTTTGGACTAAAAAGAGACCAAAGAAGAACAAGAAGAAACTCACCTCAGTTGGGGGAGGTTTCACAGCCTCGAATGGCTCGAGAGAACAGGCCGAGTAGGCCTCTCCTTTCTTCAGCTTGGTGATGGCCGCGATCTTTTTCTCGAACTCAGCATTCCAGAGAATGTCCTCGCAGGGGCGGCTCGGGTCCTGGGTGCCCTGGTACTCCCACATGGTGGATGGCCTCGCCTGAAGGGGCTGAATGCTTCATCGAAGAAACACACTAACTACGTGTATTCCATTCAACGGAACACCCAACGCCTTATCGCGGAAGCTCGCCACCTTCGCGAGTAGGTGGGAGACAATCTTGCTGTCTTCGACAGAGAGCTTCTGCGACCAGGACTTCCTCCGCTTCGGAATGACGAATGAGTGGAATTCAGGGGCTGCATATTCCAACGTGCAGATGAATCTGAAGACAAGTGAGGATTTTGTTTAGGATCTCGAGTCTATCGCCAACATGTTCTGCCTGTGGCGCATGAAGTGAAGAAGGCTCATTGAAGATTTTATTTCCACTGTGTTTGCTTTGAAACTCTGTTATTTGGGCTAGTCCATGATGACTATGCCAATTGTAAGATTATTTTATTTCTTATCTACGAGATCAATATTGTAGAATGATGCTATTGCAATGAATATTTCCTTTTATCATGTGCATGCTATCAGTGATCCCGGGAATAGCAGGTTACACAGGTGTTCTATCTTTATCAAAAGGTAGGGCGCTACATGCAACCAAAATAATAATAAACAACATGAAGTATATCAAGCTGCAGGATTGCAATGCTCATAATAGGGTATGATAAAGTGTACTCGCTTTCCCTTAATGATGGAGCAAAACATAAATGCTAGGGCACCTCTGAAGTTCAAATTAAGACTAGAAATAGAGATATCAAATATACTAGCATCAAAGTTATACCCCAATCAACCGTGTTTTGGGACAAGCACATTACACTCAGAATGACAGACATGGTATCAAGAAGGTGCATAAAGTGAGAAGGTGAAGACTCAACATAAAAATAAAAGAAAGGCCCTTTGCAGAGGGAAGCATGGATTAACTCATGTGCTAGAGCTTTTTATTTTATTAAACAGAGGTATTGAAAACATTTTTTTAGAGAGGTGTATGCTTATGTCAACGAAGGATAAACAGACAATACAATACGTCACAAGCCAACTAGAGTTCACAAGAGAGGCTCCCATAGAAGGACTTATCTGGGTAGAAGGTCATCCCTCTTTCTCTTTTGTTTACACAATTATGCTTTGACTGATAAATCAGGGGCAAAAATAGTGAAGATAATTTGTTGTATTAATTTGGGGCTGGGCACCCCGCTGTCGGCTCTTCTATCATTTGGATAAGCGGATGAAGCCACTAGTATAGGGTGTGAAATCCAATCAACAAGTGATATAAAGATTCTCTATTTACGTCCTCATGAGCCTGAATAGAGGCACAAAACAGGAATAATTTTTCAAATGTTTTAAAGGTAGCACACGAGAAATTTACTTGGAGTGGCGGTTCAATACCACATGTATAGGTAGGTATGGTGGAAAAAATAGGCAAACTTTGGTTTTTGGGAGCTGGATGCACGAGTAGAGCTCATACTCAATACAGGTGAAGGCTAGCAATAGACGTGGAGCGACAATCAAGAGACCAACAACTGTCATAATCATGCTTGTGAAAAAAAAATTAACAGGGGCATAAAATTGATACAAATACTCTGAGGAAAAGTAAATCATCGAGGCATAATTGACTTTTTGTTTTCAGTCGTATGCATGCATGAGCATGTGCCAAGTCGATTCAAGCGAAACAATCAGAGGGATATACCACAATGTCATACCCTTCTATGAATAAAACAATGCAAGCAAACATTCATACGACATGCTATCTTATATTAATAAGTTGGAACTAAACACATGAGATCACAAACTACTAAGCATCAATTAAATAACATACACCTTACATAAACGAACTAAGCGTGTTCACATGGATGAGTATATGTACAAAAATAAAACAAATAGAGTTCATACCAGCCTCTCACCACAACTTGAATCGTCGTAAATCGTCATTATTGCTCTTCACTTGTGGATTGAATAATTTAGAATGATAACCAAGATCCAAAGGAGACACGGAAGTCCGGTGAACTCTGCAACAAACTTTACAAAACCAAAGAACAACAAATATTTTTGGGTTTTCGAATTAAAAACAAGAACAGAAGGAAACAAGCAAACAAAGCAAAATATTTTTGGATTTTTGAATACTAAACCGAAAGGATAAAAAATGAAAACCAACAAAAGAAACTAAAGAAGCAAACAAAGAGAAACAACATAAATATATTTGGTCTTTTTGTGCTCTGGAAAGCAAAATAAAGCAACAAAAACAAAAAGAAACGAAAGAAGCGAAAGAAAACAAAAACGAACAAAATAAACGAAAACCTGGATATACAAACATGATATAGAGATGAGTGTGATGTTGGTATACGTCCCCCCAAGCTTAGGCTTTTGGCCTCTTCTTGATCACATTATATCACCCTTTTCTTGGACCCTTGAAAACTTCCTTCACACCATACTCAAAGTAATTCGCATTAGAGGGTTAGTTCACAATAAAAATTCCATGGGTTCTTCATGGGCACATGTTCTATTGATACTTTTAAACATTAGCTACAACCTCTTATGTTTTGTGAACCAAATAAATCCACTCGACATAGTAAAAGAGCAAATGCAAGAAAAATGGCAGAATCTGCCAAAACTAGAACAGTCTGTAATGACGATTTTTTTTGGGTAATTAGCTGAGTAATAAGAACAAAAAATTTCAGGTCATTTTGATCTTTATGTGAATTATACTGTTTTTTACGGTGGACAGCAGAAATCTGTTTTCTGCGCATAAATCCAAAACCAACTCCAACTTTCGTTAAAAACAGTTATGGAAAGGTGGAAAACAAAACCAAAACCACTACTACAGAGGTTCTATGACACTCCAATAGAAAAATAACCAAAGAAAACAAAGGTGGAAGTGGTGAAAACAAAAATGTGGATGGTGAAAACATGCATAACCACAGCAATCAGGGTGAAAACATGAGGAAAACTTGACTATGGATGGTGAAAAAACATGATTATAATAAAGTAGAAAGGAGATAACTAAAGTAAACATGGTGAAAACATAATGGGGAAAGTGAAAACATAGTTAAAACATTGTCCTCTTCATTCAAAATCATTTTGTTAACAAGGGTGATCAAGTCTTGTTACCAGAACAATTTTTATATGAAGCAAAACTTTGCATATCACTAAATAATTATGTTACCTCAAACTTTATAGACATAGTACCAATCATAATGATTTCATATTCTTTTGGTGGCTTTGGAATGGGACAATAAAATTCTCCAATCTTGATGGTCTCAATATTTTCTATTGAATTTAGGCCATTTCTTCTGTCAATCTTCTTGTTAAAATAAATAGTATGCTCTTTATCATTAACATTGAAAGTTACTTTTCCTTGGTTGCAATCAATAACAGCCCCTGCAGTGTTAAGAAAAAGGTCTCCCGAGAACAATAGACATATTATCATCATCAGGCATTTCCAACACAACAAAGTTAGTTAATATCAAACAACTAGTAGCAATTTGAACAAGAACATTCTCACATATACCAACAGGAATAGCAGTAGATTTATCAGCCATTTGCAAAGATATATCAGTGTGTATCAATTTTTCAAGAGAGAGTCTCTTATAAAGAGAGAAAGGCATAACACCAACTCCAGCTCCTAAGTCACATAAAGCAGTTCTAACATAATTATTTTTAATAGGAACAAGGGATAGTAGGAATACCATAATCTCCAAGCTTCTTTGGAACCTTTCCATTGAAAGAGTAATTAGCAAGTATAGTGGAAATTTCCTCATTAGGAATTTTCCTTTTGTTAGAGACAGTATCTTTCATATATTTAGAATAAGGAGGCAGTTTAATAGCATCAGTCAAAGGGATTTGCATAAACAGAGGTTTCATCCACTCACAAAACTTGTCATGATGTTCTTCTTCCTTTTATTTGTGTTTCTTATTAGGAAAATGCATTGCTTTTTGTACCCAAGGCTCTCTTTCATTACCATGTTTATTAGCAATGAAATCCTCCTTAGTATACTTCACAGTTTTAGTTTGCTTTTCAGGTTCAGCTACAGTTTCTTCTTTATAAGAAGGATCACTATTATCATTACCACGTTTAGTTTCAGCATCAGAAATAGATATACTATTAGGATCTTTAGCAGGTTCAGGAGATTCTACAAAATTTTATGTCCCTTCTTCTTTTTCTTAGAAGGAGAACTATTATTTATAGGTTGTTGAGAATCTTGTTCAATTCTTTTAGGATGTCCTTCAGGATACAAGGGGTCCTGAGTAGAAACACCACTTCTAGTAATTATTTCACAAACATGTTTATCTCTAGAAGAATTAGCTAGCATATCTTTTTGCACTTTAGTGAGTTGATCAATTTGAGTGTGAACCATATGAAAAAATTTAACAAGTATTTTAACATCATTAGAGGTTCTCTCAATAATACCATGAAATTATCAATAGCACTAGATTTTTCCATAAGATGGTTTTGCACTCTCATATTAAAGTTGTCTTGCTTAACAACATAATTATCAAATTCATCTAAGCAATGATCAGGTGGTTTAGAATAGGGAATGTATCTATTATCAAAGTATTGGAGAGAGTGTACCTCAACTGTTGATGGATGAGGAATAGGCTTACATAATTCTTCTATAGGAGGTAAATTCTTCACATCTTCAAATTTAATACCCCTCTCTTTAAGAGATTTCTTGGCTTCCTTCATGACTTCATCATTTAATTCAATCATCCCTCTCTTCTTGGGTGTTCGTATTGGTGTTGGATCTGGTGTAGGTGTAGGCTCAGGTATATTCCAATCATCATTATTTTTGGCTATTTCAGCCATTAATTCCTCAGCTTCTTCTGGAGTTCTTTTCCTGAAAACACAACCAGCACAACTATCCAAGTATGTCCTAGATTCAATAGTTAGTCCATTATAAAATAAATCTAGGAGCTCATTTTTATGTAATGGATATCCATGGCTAGCTCTTATTACCTTGTCCAAGATGTCCTGCACAACAACATGTTGGGCACTAGCAGGAAAATATTTTTGAAAGAAAGCATTAACCAAATCCATAGGACTAGTAATAGATCCAGGTGACAAATTGTTAAACCAAGTTTTGGCTTCATCTTTCCATGAGAAATAGAAGATCTTGGTAACAAAATAAGTACACAATTTGGTATCATCAGAAAATAAACTACTCAAAGATGAAAGGTCATTCATGTGTTCCATAGCACTTTTACTTTCAGTTCCACAAAAGGTTCCTTCTCAACAATAGATATGTAAGATAAATCTTAATCCTTGTCTCTAATGTGTATGGGAGATGTGGCAAACTTAGCATCAAGAGAAGATCTATATTTCACAGCATGTCTTTCAAGAAGATTCTTAAGAGAATTTGCACCAGTATTAGCTTGAGCTTCTTTAATAAAAGCATAATTAAGTTCAATATAGGTTTCATCAACATCATCAATAGACTCAGGTGAATTAACAGGTGTACTAACATTTTTAACAGGAATTTTAGAATTTTCAATTTGTTTGGATTTGGCAATAGTAGCATCTAGGAAAGGACCTAGAGACCCAGTATCATCAAGCACAGTAGAAGCATCATCAAAAGTATCAGAAGAATTTTCACACTCAGCAGAAGTAACAGTACGTGTAGCATGTGGTGGAGTAAGAAGCTTACTCATAACAAACGGTGAATCAAGAGCAACAGAGGTGTTCAGAGTTGTACCTCTCCTTGTAGTGGATGGTAATATAGATACTTTTCCATCACGAGTCTTGCCCATGCTGAAAGGATTGTAGCAAACAATATCACGGTCAAGTGAGCAAATAAATAAAACTATGCTCCCAGGCAACGGCGCCATAAAATAGTCTTGATGACCCACAAGTATAGGGGATCGCAACAGTCTTCGTGGGAAGTAAAACCCAAATTTATTGACTCGACACAAGGGAAGACAAAGAATATTTATACGCCTTAACAACTGAGTTGTCAATTCAGCTGCACCTAAAAGTAGACTTTCTCGCAACAGTTTATCAGTGGTAACCGTTTTATAGCAGCAGTAGTAGTAAAATAACAGCAGTAATAAAATAGTATGAGTAGTAGCAATTGCGGAAAACAGTAGGATGGGAGTACCGTAGGCATAGAGGGAATGGATGAACGGACGTTGCATGGATAATATAGGTCATGTAATAATATAAACATGGGAATTGAATATAATAATAATAAAGCATCCTACTTCTAGGAAAACCATAGGCATGTGTTCCAATATAGTAATACGTGCTCGCAATGAAAAACTCGCACAACATCTTTCGTCCTACCATCTTGTGGCAGCGGGGCCTCTAGGGAAACTACTGGTAATTAAGGTGATCCTTTTAATAAAGCACCGGAGCAAAGCATTAACACTCCATGAACACACGTGATCCTCACATCCAAACCATCCCCTCTGGTTGTCCCAATTTTTGTCACTTTGAGCCCTCGGGTTCCAGACAATGACATGTTTAAACAACTTGCAGATATGATCAAGAAACATAATTATACTCATGAAACAATAACATGTTCAGATCTGAGATCATGGCACTTGGGCCCTAGTGACAAGAATTAAGCACAACAAGTTGCAACAACGGCAGAAAACACTAACAATGGATACTAGGCACTATGCCCTAACAATATGGCATTATTACATGATCGATCTCATCCAATCACTTCCATCCCTCTCATCCTACAGCGGTGTTTACTCACACATGGACGGGGGAATCATGGATGGTTGATGGATAATAGGTGGCGGTGTCAATGGTGACGATCTCCTTCGAATCCTCGTCTTGGCAGGGCGCCAGAACAAGAACTTCTAATCCCCGAATTGAGTTTCGAGGTGGCGGCGACGCTCTGTTGAATATGACGAACCCCCACGCGTTTTAGGTTTACGGGGCATATGTAGTCGAAAGGGGAGCCCGAGGGGGTGGAGGTGGCCCCCACACCACCTGGCGGCGCGACCTAGGGGGCACGCCCAGGGGTGGTCTGGCCCCCTACTGCCCCCTCCAGGTGTCCTTCTGGCTCCCGGGGTCCTCTAGTGATATAAGCTCAATGGGGTCTTTTCTGGGCAATTTCCCGAAAGTTGATTTTTCTTCATAAAAACGAGACACCAAGGTAATTCTATTGAAAACAGCATTAGTCCGTGTTAGTGGTATCCAAAACTCACAAGTTGAGCGGAAAACAATAAGAAAAATGTTCGAAAAAGGAGATACGTTTTGGACGTATCACTGCCCTAACATTTATGTTTTGCTCCATTATTAAGAGAAAACGAGTACACTTTATCATACCCTATTATGAGCATTGCAATCCTGCAGATTGATATACTTCATGTTGTTTATTATTAGTTTGTTGGCATCTTTTTATAGTTTGCATAACTGCTAGGTGACTTTTATCTTGCATACATCTTATTATGAATTGCTCAGAACTTGATCATATAGTGACTAAATTTACATCATATGAAATAAATGTGTTCGTAAAAGTCTTTTATCGCACTCAGTTGTCACTGAATTGCTTGAGGACAAGCAATAAGCTAAGCTTGGGGGAAGTTGATACGTCCAAAACGTATCTCCTTTTCTGAACACTTTTCTTATCGTTTTCCTCTAAACTTGTGAGTTTTGGATACCACTAACACTTACTAACGCTGTTTTCAGCAGAATTGCCTTGGTGTCTCGTTTTTGTGCAGAAAAATCAACTTTCGGGAAATTGCCAAGAAAACACCCCATTGAGGTTATATCACCAGAGGACCCCGGGAGCCAGAAGGACACATGGAGGGGGACAAGAGGGGCCCAAACCACCCTCGGCACGCCCCCTAGGCCGCGCCGCCAGGTGGTGTGGGGGCCACCTCCACCTCCTCGGGCATCCTTTTTGACTACATATGCCCTGTAAACCTAAAATGCAAGGGGGTTCGTCATATTCCATAGAAACAAAACAGAGCGCCGCTGCCACCTCAAATCTCAATTCGGGGATCAGAAGTTCATGTTCTGGCGCCCAGCCGGGATGTGGATTCGAAGGAGACCATCGCCATCGACACCTCCACCTCTTCTCCATCAACGATCCATGATTCCCCCGTCCATGTGTGAGTAAACACCTCTGTAGGCTGAGAGGGATGAAAGGGATTGCATGAGATCGATTATGTAATAATGCCAAATTGTTAGGGCATAGTGCCTAGTATCCATTGTTAGTGTTTTTTACCATTGTTGAAACTTGTTATGCTTAATGCTTGTCAGTAGGGCCCGAGTACCATGATCTCATATCTGAACATGTTATTGTTTCATGAGTATAATTATGTTTCTTGATCATATCTGCAAGTTGTTTACACATGTCATTTTCCGGAACCCGAGGCCCCAAAGTGACATAAATTGGGACAACCGGAGGGGATGGTTGTGATGTGAGGATCATGTGTGTTCACGGAGTGTTAATGCTTTTCTCCAGTGCTTTCTTAAAAGGAGCACCTTAATTACCAGTAGTTTCCGTAGAGGCCCTGCTGCCACGGGCTGGTAGGAGAAAAGATGTTGTGCAAGTTTCTCATTGCGAGCACGTATGACTATATTGGAACACATGCCTATGGTTTGCCTAGAAGTTGGATGCATTATTATTATTATCCGCAATGCCCATATTTAGATTATTACATGACCTATGTTATCCATGCAACGCCCGTTCGTCCATTCCCTCTATGCCTACGGTACTTTTCATCCTGCTGTTTTCCGCGATTTGCTACTGTTGTTACTATTTTAAAACTGTTGTTATTTTACTGCTACTACTACTATAAAATTGTTACCACTAATAAATTATTGCGAGGAAGTCTACTTTCAGGTGCCGCTGAATTGACAACTCAGTTGTTAAGGCTTATAAATATTCTTTGGCTCCCCTTGTGTCGAATCAATAAATTTGGGTTTTACTTCCCCTGAAGACTGTTGCGCTCCCCTATACTTGTGGGTCATCACACTAGCATTAGGACAACTAGAAAGATTTTGTAGGAACACAATTACTTCAGGTATAGTGCAATCATCAAAGTCAAGATCATTTTTATCAAAGGTAATGAGACCATTGTCTCCCATACTTCGAAAAATTTCAGCACTTTTATCAGGAACAGTTTCAGTAGTTTCAGGCAATTTTAAACGTTTAACAGCAGAAGTGGAAGTATTTCCACCAACAATTACTTTACCATTAAAAGTAGAAGGTTTACTAGAATGAGAAGATTCAGTTTTACTAGTGGTGGTAATGGTGCAAACATTAGCTGTATTATTCTTTCTAACTATTTCATCTTCTCTTTCCCATCTAGCATGCAATTCAGCTAACATCCTAACATTATCATCAATTCTAACTTGAATGGATTTTTTTTTGCTTTATTTAACATCATGAGGCATAACCTTTAGTTTCAGAAGATCAACATCAAGAGCAAGGGAATCAAATTTAGAAGCAAGAACATCTATTTTGCCAAACTTTTCCTCAACAGATTTATAAAAAGCAGTTTGTGTACTAATAAAATTCTTAAGAATGTTTTCAATATCAGAGGGCACACTTCTACTGTTTTTGTAGGAATTAACATAAGAGTTGGCATAACCATTACCATTAGTAGAACGATATGACCTATAACTGTTGCTACCAAAATTATTCCTATATGAATTGTTGTTGAAATTATTATTTTTAATGAAGTTCACATCAACATGCTCTTCTTGAGCAAACAAGAGGCTAAATGAACATTGTTTGGATAAATAGGGCATGGCCATTAACAAGCATAGACATAATAGCATCAAGCCTATCACTCAAGGAAGATGTTTCTTCAATAGAATTTACCTTCTTACCTGGTGGAGCTCTCTTAGTGTGCCATTCAGAATAATTTATCATCATATCATCAAGAAGCTTTGTTGCAGAGCCCAAAGTGATGGACATAAAGATTCCTCCAGCAGTTGAATCGAGAAGGTTTCTTGAAGAAAAATTCAGACCTGCATAAAAGGTTTGGATGACCATCCAAGTAGCCAGTCCATGAGTGGGACAATTCTTTACCAAAGATTTCATTATTTCCCAAGCTTTAGCAACATGCTCATTATCAAGTTGCTTAAAATTCTTAATGCTATTTTTCGAGATATAATCTTAGCATGAGGATAATATTTCCCAATGAAAGCATCTTTACATTTAGTCCATGAATCAATACTATTTCTAGGCAAAGATAGCAACCATTCTTTAGCTCTTCCTCTCAAAGAGAAAGGAAACAATTTCAGTTTAATAATATATCCATCTACATCCTTACATTTTTGGATCTCACAAAGTTCACCAAAATTATTAAGATGGGCAGCAGCATCGTTAGTACTAACACCAGAAAATTGCTCTCTCATAACAAGATTTAACAGGGCAGGCTTCATCTCATAAAAATCAGCAATATGAGCAGGTGGAGCAATAGGTGTGCTAATAAAATCATTATTTTTTGTGCTAGTGAAGTCACACAACTTAGTGTTCTCAGGAGTACTCATTTTACAAGATTAAAAATAGGATAAAAATAACAACTAGAATAAGGACTATTTTTTGTGTTTTTGATAAAGAGAAGCAAACAAGAAAAAATATAATAAACTAAAGAAAACAAAAACAAAGTAAAGACATTGGAGGTGATAGATGCTACGCCTTGATGGTGCCAGGAATTCTTGCTGCTTGTGATGGCGTGTTGGGAACCCAAAGAGGAGGGTGTGATGAGTGTAGTGGTAAGAATTTCCCTCAGTTAAGAACCAAGGTTATCAATCCAGTAGGAGAAAGATGATATTTGGAAGGTTGATTCCACTGATGGTGGTGATAGCGCCTCACCGGTGTCAGCAACAACGTGGAACATGCACACAACACAACCAAAATACTTTGTCCCAACGGTACAGTGAGGTTGTCAATCTCACCGGTCTTGCTGAAAACAAAGATTAGACGTATAGTGTAGAAAATAGTGTATGCTTGCAGTAAGTAAAGAAAGCAGGAAATTGTTGTGGTTTGTTTAACAGTGTAGGAAAATGGACCGGGTTCATAGGTTCACTAGTGGTTTCTCTCCATAAAAGATAGCATGTTGGGTGAACAAATTACAACTAGGCAATTGAAAAATAGAGGTCATGGTGCACATTCATGACATGATGACTACTATGATATTTAGTGCGGGCATTACAACAATATACATAGACCGTAATCCAACTGCATCTATGACTAATAATACACCCTCAGGTTATCATCCAAACCCCCTTAGGTATTAAGTTGCAAGCAACAAATAATCGCATTAAGCAGTGTGTGTAATGTAAGCAATGATTGTACACGCGGGCACTCACACCGCAGTTTTCTCCCTAGTGGCAACATCAAATCCTCCCCCGTCACGTTTCTGTCACTCGAGCACATGCGAAAAGGAGGCATTAACCCATCTATCGAGCATAAATACTCCCTCTTGGAGTCACTAGCAACTATTTGGCCAGAGCAACCACTAGCAATGGAAAGCATGCAATATCACAAATAACATATGCAATAAAGAAAAAAATCAACTTGGCATAAGTTCAATATTCATCGGATCCCAGCAAACACAACACATAGAATTACATAAGAACAATCTCGATCATGTTATGAAGCTCACGAGATCTAAACATTGAGGCATAGGAGGAGAAGACAACCATCTAGCTACTGCTATGGACCCGTAGTCCAAGGATGAACTACTCACACATCACTCCGGAGGAAGGCATGGTGATGAAGAGGCCTCCGGTGATGATCTCCTCTCCGGCAGGGTGCCGAGAGACAGCTTCAGAACCCCCCTGATCTAGGGTTGAGGACGACGGTGGCTGCAAAACTTTTCGAGGATTTTTGATCAGGTGCTTAGGGTTTTCCTTCGGAGGGGAATAAATAGGCGAAAGGGCAAAGGCGGTGGAGCCCTGGGGGACCCACACCACCCCCCGGCGCGGCCAAGGGGGGTGCCAACCTATGGTGTGCCCCCCTGAGGCCCCTCTCTGGGTCTCTTTGGGACTCCGTGGAACCTTCGGAAATTCTATGACTTGTGGGCTCCGAATTTTCCAATTCCGAGAATATTTCCAGAACAACTTTTCTGAAACTAAAAACAACAGAAAACATGGAACTGGCTCTGTGGCATAAAGAAGGGAGAAAATATGTAGCAATCGGCAAAATATCATCATGGAGCATTAGAAATTACAGATACGTTGGAGACATATCAATAGACTCCCCTTGCAAAAAATCCTCTTCCTCCCCGGCAACGGTGCCAAAAAAAGTGCTTGATGGTGCAGTACTTGCACTCGTTGGGAGACCCCAAGAGGAAGGTATGAAGAGCACAGCAGCAAGTTTTCTCTTAGAAAGAAACCAAGGTTTAATCGACTAGTAGGAGAAAGAAATCACTTCCGAAGGTTGATGCAGCTGATGTGGCAGGGCGCACTACTGGTTTAGCAGCAACATGGAATCTACACAACACAATCAAATTACTTTTCCCCCAATGAAGCAGTGAGGTTGTCAATCTCACCGGTTTTGCTGAAACAAAGGATTAGACGTATAGTGTGGAAAGTAGTATTTGTTTGTAGGAAATGAAAGAGAACAATGATTGCAGTAGTAAAGCAGCGGTTGTAGTGGTTGTATATCAGTGTAAAGAAATGGACCGGGGTCCAAAGTTCACTAGAGGTATCTCTCCAAAGCAGATAGATAACATGCTAGGTAAATAAATAACAACTGGTCAATTGACAGATATAAAGGTTGCATCGTAGTGCATATGCTTGACATGATGATTACTATGTGATTCATCCAGGAATTACAACAAGATACATAGACCGTTATCCAACAACATCTATGACTAATAATCCACTCTCAGAGTGTCATCAGAGCAAATCGTGGGTATTAAGTTGCAAGCAACAGATAATTGCATTAAGCAAAGTGTGTAATGTAAACAATGAAATCATCCTTAGAAAAAGCATTGTTGTTTTCTCCCGAATGGCAACAACACATCCCCCAACCGTTACGTTTCTATCACTCGAGCGTGAGTGAAAGGGAGGCATGAACCCACTATCGAGCATAAATACTCCCTCTTGGAGTTACAAGCATAACCCTTGGCCAGAGCATCTAATAGTAACGGAGAGCATGCAAGATCATAAATAACATACACATGAAATAACATGATAGATTGATCATCACTGTACATAGCATTCAATATTCATCGGATCCCAGCAAACATACCATGTAGCATTACAATAAGATGATCTTGATCATGTTAGGCAGCTCACAAAATCTAAACATGAGGCATAAAGAGGAGAGAACAACCATCTAGCTACTGCTATGGACCCGTAGTCCAGAAATGAACTACTCACGCATCACTCCGGAGGCAGGTATGGTGATGAAGAGCCCTCCGGTGATGATTCTCCCTCCCGGCAGGGTGCCGGGGAAAGCTCCACAACCCTCCCGAACTAGGGTTGATGATGACGGCGGCTACAGACCTTTTTGGTGAGGAAAAGATCGGGTATTTAGGGTTAACACGAGGAGAGGTATAAATAGGAGAGAGGTCAACATCAGTGGGCGGCCAGGGGGCCCACACCACCCCCAGGCGCGGCCAAAGGGGGGGGGGGGCGACGCCACATGGTGTGGGGCCCCTTAGGCCACCCTCCGGGTCCCCTCCGGACTCCGTGTACGTGACAAATTTCTAAGACTTTTGGGCTTTGTTTTTTCCAATTCCGAGAATATTTCCAGAACAACTTTTCTGAAACCAAAAACAGCAGAAAACATGAAATGGCTTTGTGGCATCTTGTATAAGAAACATGTAGCATATGGCATGAAAACAACATGGAACATCAGAAATTATGGATACGTTTGAGACGTATCAGGATCCATAGTTCACTAGAGGTGTCTCTCCAAAACAGATAGATAACATGCTGGGTAAATAAATTACAACTGGGCAATTGACAGATATAAAGGCTTCACCATAGTGCATATGTATGACATGATGATTACTATGTGATTCATGCGGGAATTACAACAAAATACATAGACCGTTATCCAACTGCATCTATGACTAATAATCCACCCTCAGAGTGTCAACCGAGAAAACGTTGGGTATTAAGTTACAAGCAACTGATAATTGCATTAAGAAAAATGTGTAATGTAAACAAGAAAATCATCCTTAGACAAAGAATTGTTGTTTTCTCCCTAATGGCAAAAACACATCCCCCACCCGTTACGTTTCTGTCACTCGAGCGTGAGTGAAAGGGAGGCATGAATGCACTATCGAGCATAAATACTCCCGCTTAGAGTTACAAGCATCAACTTGGCCAGAGCATATACTAGTAACAGAGAGTATGCAACATCATAAATAACATACACATGAAAGATTGATAATCACTGGACATAGCATTCAATATTCATCAGATCCTTGCAAACATAACATGTAGCAATACAATAAAATGATCTCGATCATGTTAGTCAGCTCACAAGATCTAAACATGAGGCATAAAGAGGAGAGAACAACCATCTAGCTACTGCTATGGACCCGTAGTTTAGGGATGAACTACTCACGCATCACTCCGGAGACAGACATGGTGATGAAGAGCCCTCCGGTGACGATTCTCCCTCCCGGAAGGGTGTCGAGGAGAGCTCTAGAACCCTCCCGAACTAGGGTTGATGATGACGGATGCTACAGATCTTTTGGGTGGAAAAGACTCCAGTGTTTAGGGTTAACCCGTGGAGAAGTATAAATAGGTGAGAGGGCAACGTTGGTGGGCGGCCAGGGGGCCCACACCACCCCCAGGCGCGGTCAGAGGGGGGAGGGCGCACCGCCCTATCGTGTGGAGCCCCTAAGGCCCCCCTCCGGGTCTCATCCGGACTCCGTGTACGTGTCGACTTTCTAAGACTCTGTGATTTTGTTTTGTCCAATTTCGAGAATATTTCTAGAACAACTTTTCTGAAATAAAAAACAACAGAAAATAGGAACTGGCTCTATGACATCTTGTCAATAGTTTAGTCTCAGAAAATCCATAAAAATGACATAAAGTGTATAAGAAACATGTAGCATAAGGCATGAAAACAACAAGGAAAATCAGAAATTATGGATACATTTGAGACGTATCTGTATGCTTTTGAGCTCGCAAAGGTTGAGAGTGTTGCAGAAGCGAGTGATACGAGAGAGATTGGCGTTAGGGAGATTCTTATCCCGAACTCGGTAGACTTGATTGAAGTCGCCGGTAACAAGCCATTTGACACCAAGGGCCGGCTTTTCCGCAATGAGCTCATTGAAGAACTCCTCCTTGCGATTATTACTATAGGACCGTACACCCTGGTGATCTTAAAGAAAGTACTCGAAGCGTCGATGGAAACCATCACAGAGAGTTAAAATGCGGAGAAGCCAAGAAGGAGACGTCCGTAATTGTGACCTAAGTTTGATCCCAGAGTAAAAGAATCCCGCCTCTAGTGCCCAACGAAGGCCTTTGCGCAAAACCTCTCAGCCTGTTTCCACCCAGGTAGGCAGCAGTGGAGGCATGAATATCTTGAAGCTTTCTCTCCTAAAGATAGATAATGTGGCAAGAGGAAGCAGCAATGGACATGTGAACCACATCACGTCTCTACGAACCATTTAACCCTCTAACATTCCAGCTCAAAAAATTAATAAGCTCTTGAATTTCATTCATTGGAAACAAGCCATACAACAGGTTCTGGGGTCAGCACTCAGCCGAGCCAAGGCCACAAACCACTGCCACAAGCGGCAGTAAACAGGTAACAGAGTTATAAAAATACAGAGAGAATACAAGGATAGAATACACTTCTGTTTTGAAAAAAAACTGTTTCTTTTTGGGCGTCTCTCAGTCCAGGAATCATAGGATTTTCATTAAACCCATGCCGTCTATGTGATCTTTGAACACACTAGGTGGTAAGACTTTCGTTAGCGGATCCGCAATAATATCCTTTGTCCTTATATGCTCGAGACTTATAGTTTGATCCTGGATTTTATCTTTCACAACATAATACTTTATTTCTATTGGCTTTGTAGCATTACTCGACTTGTTGTTGTGAGCATATAATACTGTGGGCTGGTTGTCACAATACATCTGTAGTGGTTTGCTAATGCAATCTACCACTTTCAAGTGGGGTATAAATTTCTTTAACCATATCGCCTGCCTCGTGGGCTCATAACATGCTATAAATTCTGCATAAATCGTGGATGATGCAACTATTGACTGTTTGGAGCTTCTCCATGAAATGGCTCCTCCTGCGAGAGTAAACACGTATCCTGACGTGCATTTTCTATCATCTTTGTCTCCCGCAAAATCAGCATCTGAATGCCCTCTTATCTCTAGGGAATCAGATCTTCTATATGTTAGCATGAGATCCTTGTTGCCTTGCGCATAACGCAATGATTTCTTCGCCACTTTCCAGTGCTCTGAGTCTGGATTGTCTTGATATCTACCGAGTACCCCGGTGACAAAAGCTAAGTCAGGGCGAGTGCACACTTGTGCATACTGTAAGCTTCCAACAGCCGAAGCATATGGTATTGCTTTCATTTGATCGATCTCATATTGGTTGTTGGGACATTGAAATTTCCCAAAACTATCGCCCTTGACTATAGGAGCAGGTGTGGCAGAACTCGCATGCATATTATACTTTTTGAGAACATTCTCAAAATATGCTTTTTGCGATTGTCCTAAGACTTTATTTGTTCTATCTCGGTGAATCTCTATGCCCAAAACATATGAGGCTTCACCAAGATCCTTCATATAAAAGTTTGAGGATAAGAACTTCTTTGTTTCTCATAGAAGACTTACATCAGTGCTAGCAAGCAAGATATCATCCACATACAAGATTAAGAAAATGTATTTCCGACTTTTGAACGTTGCATAAATGCAGTTATCCTCAACATTCTCTTTAAATACAGAAATCCTTATTGCATCATTAAATTTCAGATACCACTGTCTAGAAGCTTGCTTTAATCCATAGATGAATTTCTTTAGACGACATCTCATATCTTCCTTACCTTCCATGATAAACCCCTTGGGTTGTTTCATGTAAACATTTTCTTTTAGATCTCCATTCAAAAATGTCGTATTTCATTTTTTGTAGCTCTAAATCAAATGTGCAACTAATGCCATTATGATTCTGAAGGAATCCTTACATGAGACTGGAGAAATGTCTCATTGTAATTTACCCCTTCTCTTTGTGTAAAGCCTTTTGCCACAAGAAGTGATTTATACTTTTCTACATTCCCATTAGAGTCACTAGTCATCAACCGTGCACCTGCACGGGCTAGTTGTGGTTATGAGACTTGCTATATCTTGCTATTTTTGCAAGTTAAACCATATCATTTTAGATTATTTTCAATTGATTTTTTCTGCAAATTTATTATTTTTGCAATGTAAACCATGCTATTTTAAATCATTTTCATGCGATTTGTACAATTTTTTATATTAATGTATTTTATTCTTTATTTTATGTGGTATTTCTACTCAAAAAATTAATTGCGATAGTATGCCGCACAGAGATTTTATTACTGTCCATTAGTTGCGTAGTAAAATTTCAATTTTAATACTCATATGTGTTTTGTGTTTATATTTAATTTTAACGTTAGGTGATTTTTATTTAGTTAATATTTCGGTGCATTTGGTGACTTTGTTGATATTAAAATTTGGCAACAACTCATATTCAGTATCCATAAGAGTAATTCCTTGATCCAGTATAACTTGTGAGACTACACGTGCGTCCATGATTTATTTGGGTTTATATAATTCATTAAATAAATCAAATCACATGTCAATATTTACATTTAGGGGTAGAACCTACAATGTTGTTCTTCATAAAAGGTTTGTGTATTCGGTAGACAATACTCCCAAAAGCACTTTGTATTTTAAATTAGAATAAAAACTCCTGACTATGTCTACCATGCACTGACGTACACGCACCGACTCCTCGTTTCCAAATCCCCTCATTCCTCTATTGAGAAAATGAAGAATCACTCTCTATTTCTCAGGGTAATTGTCAATAACCCCCAAAGTTGGCTGAAACTCGCTCACATACCCCTTTAATGTGCCACTGACATGTGGAGTTTAAGTGACCGGGGGGCTTATTACGTAATATTAGCACCCGTTCCTCTCTCCCATCTTTGAGATTCCCCCAGTTCAAATAAAGAACACTGGTAGAAAATAGGCCTTTAGTCCCGGTTCGCAAAGGCCATTAATCCCGGCCGTGCAACCGGGACTAAGTAGGCGCGACTAAAGGCCCCCCCTTTAGTCGCCCCTCTTACGAACCGCGGCTAAAGGCCCGTCCACGTGGGCGGGTGGCGTGCGCCGGAGGCGGACGACCTTTAGTCCCGGTTGGCAACACGAACTGGGATTACATGCTATTTCATTATTTCTTTAATTCATTTGGGTTTCTAATTATTTTTCACTCCAATTTTTCACTCCCTTTTTTTCACTCCAATTTTTCACTCACTTTTTTTCCAGATTTATTATTATTTGCTTAGTGTCTAACTACAATTATCTTTAGTCAAATTACTTACTCGTGGTCAAACTTCTCGCTCGGTCACTCATCCTCCCACTACTCTAGCACTAGCACGCTTAACTTCCGAGTTCCATCCCGTCCCGCATCCAAGTGTTTCGCACGCATGTATGTGATACTAGTATCATATCAATCCTATTAACATGTTGGTCGATGCCACATTTCTTTATTGTCTGAATTTCAAATAAATCTTTTAATAAACAAAAGTAATGATGTAATTAATAATTTTGAATAAATAAATAAACATTAACTTTTTAATTTGTATTATTTCTAAAAAATATTCAGAAAAATAAAACTAATTCATTTTAAAATCTTAAAAATACAAATAATATATCAAAATATTCAGAAAAATAAAACTAATTCATTTTAAAATCTTAAAAATACAAATAATATATAAAAAAAATCAGAAAAATAAAACTAATTCATTTTAAAATCTAAAAAATACAAATAATATATAAAAAATTCAGAAAAATAAAACTAATTCATTTTCCCCTTTCCTAAATGCAAATTAATCTGATAAGATTCATGAACCAAACCATATGAAATCTAAACCATATAAAATTTGCAGATCCAAGTTTGGACTATTATTTTGGACACAAGAACTGTTTTGGCAATGACTATCTATGAGAATGATTTGAACCTAACTTTTAAAATACATAACCAAAATGGACAAAATAAAATGTTCTGGATAGATATTGAAAAGATCTATCCATAGCACTTAGCCTCACGTCAAGGTCAGCAACCAAATGAAAATACCATCCTTTTTAATAAAAGACCAGTAGGCTCTTCTATGATTTTTAGAATGAGTTCAAAAATGAATTTTTAAGTAAATCCAACTGGATGAGTTTGGTATTGACTAGATCTATGTTTTCCTGGCTTAGATTAATTTTTGGAGCTCTAGATTTATTTTTGGTGAACAGATATAGAAACAGTTTTTTTTCTGTTTTGTTTTCTTGATGTGTTTTTGTTTGTTTTGAAATGTGTGTTTGATCTTATCTTGTTTCCTAGCTTGTATAGAGTGTTAGGACTTGATATTAGGTTGTTTGCTGGCAGAACATCTACCTTAGAAAGTGTGTGCATGATTGGAAACCCAAATAAAAATGGAACTAGCATTTGTTACTTTCTAGTTTTATTATTTTGGAATTGTGTGTGAGCTAGATCTTTGTGTGATTGCTTTAGTAAATTTTGTGCTATGTTTAACCCGTGATTTTATTTGAGCCATTACATAACATAGTGGTACATATATCCATTACATAATATAGAAATAATATAGCTAGGAATTAATATAGAAACAATATAGGAATTAATAGAAAGACTTATATCCATTACATATATCGAACGCAACATAGCGGTACATAGATGCGGTACACAAACAACATCTACTCGAGCTCCGAAGACTAGATGCGGAACAACTCGAAGGCAACGTGATCCGGTCAAGTGGGTTCTTCCCCCAATACATGTGATTCCTCGAGGGGAAACAAGTCTTCATGGTTTTGTAGTCGGGGTGGATGAACGCAGTTGCCATCTGAGCCATCCCGGTCTTGTGCCCGTACAGCTCATCAAAATGGATAAGGTCCTGAAGATCAATGTAGTGATCTTCAGGTATCTCAATACCCAACGTGCGCATCAACTTCTGCCGGTCTTGAGTGATGTCAACGCTACAGAAGTCGTAACCCTTGTTGACAAGAAAATCAACAAGTTCTTGAGATTGCTTTGAACTACTGCAACAACAAAAATGGAACATGTGTTAGATTTTATTGCAACACGTGTATTCTTCCAATGCAACAACAAATCGAAAATGCAACAACTATCCTAAGAGAGATTGTACGTGTGCGTACCTTGCCCATTGGAAGACCAAAACGGTATCCTTGAAGGCAATCTGGATGACGGCAACATGCTTCTGATTCGCCGTATACTCTAGATCAAGCCCGAAGAACTTATGGTGTTCATCGGCTTCTTCATAGAGATCGACCAAACGGTTAAGAGCATAGGGGAGCCTCTCGCATATATTGGTATATGCCACGTCGAGATTCTTGCGGCATGGTGTGGGAACACGGAGAACGTTCCAAACGGGAGAATCCATGGGTGCTTGGTGGAGGAAGAAGAGAGGAAGAAGAACAGAGAGTCTCGGGTGCGCACTGTAGCAATGGCCTTCTGCCTCTCGCTCGCGAAATAAAACCGCGCGGGAGGCGAGCAGTTTGGATCTTTAGTCGCGGGTAGCCAGGCCAACCGGGACTAAAGATAGGGAGGCGAGCAGCTCCGACCTTTAGTCGCGGGTGGCCAGGCCAACCGGGACTAAATCCCTCCGCGCGCTACCCCAACCGCCACTCAAGACCTTCAGTCGCGGGTCGCCTCCCGAACCGCGACTAAAGACCCCTTTAGTCACAGTTCGGACATTTTGGGGACTGAAGGGGGCGTATGGAAGGCCTTTTTTCTACCAGTGGAAAAATCTTTGACATGTCCCCAGTTACTGTGTTGGATCTGGATGCTCCTCTGTTGGGAGTTCTGAGAGGATCCATGTACTCGGAATCATGTAGGAGCTGCAGTTGGCGGATGCAAAATCCGCATTACCAGAGGCCTGGTCGTGTAGGCTCGCACGTCGCCATTCTATTTTCCGTCATTCAGCCTTCCACTCTCACTGGACCTCCAGCGGCAGCACCCACCTCGATTTGTCAGGCCACCCAGCTTCCCCTCTCCCTCGCTGTACAACCACTGCTGCCGACGCCCCTGCTCGAGGCGTGGGACGCATATCACGATCCTGTGCAGATGTAGTTGTGGCTCTCGTCGACCTGTCAATGGGTGGCGAACCCGTTGTGCATGCATATATACCGGGGCTATTTTGAGTATGTGAGTTTGGCTCCCTTGGAAGTTGCAATAGACGATATCCGCTCATGATGTCGACGTCCTCGAGGATCATGGGGTCGACGCGGACGAAGATGACGCACCTGAAGATCTCGCAGACTTGGATGTCAACACCGACCTAGCCTTCACGGTATGGAATCCAATACAAAATACCCGTGTGCAAGGTCAGTACTACTTCTATTTTTTTGCCCCGATTATACACTTTTTAGTGTTTCTTCTAAAATGCCAAATTCAAGTCAAGAAATGCTCCGTTTCCAAGTTTTCACGATATAGCAATGAATTATTTCTTCTTTCATGAAAACATATCATGGAATTATACAATTGTTTTTTGGATAAAACATTACGCTCTACGACCTGTTCAACTCGCCGTCGTCAGCCAAGATGTCTGTCACTTTTGTTCTATTCCTTTCCTCCACAACGACCCTGTTATTAATCAGGTTTCTCTGTCTTCCGTACTTATGAAAATTCGCACGGGTTAATGAGCATTATTTTTAACAGTTAGACAAATAGATAAAAGTTTAATAAATTACTTTACAAAGATATTATTATGTTAGAGTCAGTGATAGCACACGTCATGTCAAGATGAATAAAGAAAATTCCTTTTATGACCATGCCATTTGCACCGCAGAATTCCACTGTTAAGCAGATGTCTATTCATGCCCATTTTCTTAAATCTAGAAGAGCTATGAAACTTCAGCCAAGTCTATCACATGAAAACTGATGCCTCCTGTGACAAATGTTAAACTCTAGGAAAAAAAGTATCCTCTACGGATATAGCATAGCTTGTGGGCACTACTAATCACCTAGAGAACCTGATTATATATATAAGGAGAGATTGATAATGCATAAGTTCATCTAAAAAAATCAGTACAGACTCAATTGAATAGTTATCAACGCGTAACTGTGACAATATATAGATTTATATAACCATGTGTCTTTGTCACCAGTTTATTTTAAGATCTTAACTTTAGTTGAGAAAATTTCCCTCATGTTTTATAAAATATTTCAATATGTCAACAATTTCAGTATGAATGGTTGTGCCAAAAGTAGATTTTTACATGCACTGATCATGAACTTAACGTTGCTTATTGATCTTTGGGGATTGATCAGGGTGGAATAGTGTTTACAAATGGAAGTAGGGGATAGGGACTCATGGATGACTAACTGGTGTGATCATCCAGAGACCATTGTGAAAGCATGTACATTACCCTTATTTGTCGTGAAGGATCCGTGTATAGTACACCTGATTAAATAGCCTAGTTAAAAGAGGTTTTAATCCATAAAATTTGGTTAAGTAAAGTAGACAGCTCTACTTCGCAAATCGTTTGACATCTGCACCAATGTTGGTTGGGAAGAATGAATAATACCAATAGTAACCATATCAAGGTACGTACGCTATAAGCAGCACTACAAAACAAACTATTGAGTGGATGGAACTGTAGCATATCAGATGAAAAATTACAGTATATTGACGGAATCTTAGAAGAGACGGTCTATGTACAAAAATAACAACCCTTCTAATCTTAGAGAAATGGCAGTAACTTCACAAATTAATATGGTACCTGCAAAACAGAAAAATGCATTCATATTCTGTTCGTTCGAATAGGAAGTAATAATTTGATATGTAATACATACTTACTGGACGTTGTTTGATCTTTCGTATTAGATCATTATGGCAAAATGTAACATAATCTACATCATTACCTCGAAAATCTGTATTTGGAAATCCGTAACATATGTTTTTTATTGAAGAAACTCATGTTTTTCTTAGCACTGCCATCCTTCAGGTTTCTATCTTGGCATGGAAAAGGAAAATAATTTTGTAGTTCTAGCCTTGCAGAAACTTGAACTGATGCTACATAATTAGCACATTTGACTCTGTTTTTTAACTATTATAGCATCTGACTAAACTGGATGCACACATCTTCACATTTTTTGCATTCACAAACTTTATAGAGCCATATAAGTTTCCTCTCTTGTGAAAATAAAATATAAAAAACGCTTCTGTTGTCTCACATGCCTAAGTTTCCTTCCACAACAAAAAGAGAAGATGATATTTTGTTAATTCTTAGAAAGATGGATTTCGCGAAAGAGTATAATTGAGGAATTCTTATGACTGAAATTGAAGGTAAGTATTTTGGAAAATTGGAAAGGAGGGCCCTTACCTTGATTATGTGCCAGCGTATTCTGTCTGTCATTCTTTGACCACCAAACTGAACTCTATATATCAAATATATCTTTCAGTTATAGTGTCCGCCGCTGATGTCAACTCGAGGAGGGGATTCACAGAAGATGGGCGAAGGAGTACTGTGCAAGATAGGAGCAACAGATCATATGAAATAGCTGTGGCGAGTGGCAGCTAGTTCAGACAAACGCCTCACCATATAATTTAGAACTCACAACGTGCACCTTCCCATCCTACATAAACTTAATACCACGAACAGCCCACTTCAATCTTCAACTAAACAGACAACTTTCTGAACACATCTGAGTGTAATATAGGAATCATGAAGAATACAGATTTGGCCAAAAAGAGACACAACCAAAGAGGCTACGATTATACAGTAGGTAGAATTTTCCATGTATGGCTAATTTCTTACATTGCAAGCGTCTATACTGGCTTCCGTATTTAGAAACAAATACTCCTGGACCTCCCGTAAGACAGCATCTCCATGGTCTCTTGAATTCCTTCATTAACAACCATCGTTCCTATAGCCATCTCAAACTGAATAGATCTAAACATCCGATGTATCTTGCCGAGGCTTGGAAGATGAGAGCACATAGCACACCTGTTTCACAGCAGAGGAAAGACGAAGCTCCGGCAGCTATCTGCGCGAACTTGATGGTACGGATGACGCAATATTGCCGCCGATGTTCCGGGCGCACCGGGAATAGGCAAGCACGCGAGTACATGAAAGATGTCGTGCTAAGGACGTGGGTCTTCCACTCAATCTAATGGCTACACATAAGTCGGAAGTTGATCCGATGGACTATATTCGCTAATCTCTAGGATTAACGTAGAGGCATTTACGGTGCCTCCAATTAGTAAATATAAGATACTTTATTTTGTAGACCCATTTATAGCCTATTGTTTTGGATCCTTTAGTAGTATCCTCTAAGTCCCAAACATCGTTGGAAATCATCGATTTCATTTCGTCTTCCATTGCCTCCACCCATTTAGACGAGTGACGATTTCTCATGACTTCTTCATATGAGGTGGGATCACCTTCCTTATGAGCCGTTTCTGTGTTATAAACTTTATAATCACTAGAAATAGCTGACTTTTTACGTCTTGTAGACCTTCTAAGGCCTTCATTCTCTTGCTCACGTTCTGCCTCAACTTCTGGCACATCCTCTTGAGAAGGTTGCTGCTCCTCCCTTTCATGCTCAACTTCGGGTTCAGTCGGCTCCTGACGAGCAGGTTCCGAATCATCACCTCTAGTTGCCATGGTCGGAGTTACAACAGGTGCCTGCATTGCAACCTCAGGAGTTGATGATGCAGGTATAACAGGTAGTGAGAAAAACGGATCTTGAATCATCAGATTAGGTGCACACACCCTCTTCTCCTCAAGATCAATTTTCTGAGCTACCATGCTCCCCCTCATCATTTCGTCCTCTAATAAGACCGCATGTCTCGTTTGTACAAACTTTGTATATCTGTCTAGACAGTAGAAACGATAACCTTTTGATCTATCAGGATAGCCAATGAAGTGGCAGTTCACTGTTTTGGTATCTAACTTTGCAATGTTTGGATTAAACACTTTGGCCTCAGTTGGGCTCCTCCACACCCTGAGGTGTTGTAGGGATGGTACTTTTCCTGTCCACAACTCGTACGGTGTTTTGCGCACCGACTTGGTTGGTACTCTGTTGAGAATGTGAATGACGGTTTTAAGTGCCTCCATCCATAATCCCAATGGCAAAGTGGAATAACTCATCATACTGTGCACCATATCCATAAGAGTACGGTTACGCCTTTCAGCTATTCCATTTTGCTGAGGCTCACCCGACATTGAATACTGGGCTACTATGCCATTCTCCTGTAAGAACATTGCAAAAGGTCCAGGGACTTGGCCATATGGAGTGTGTCTGCCGTAGTACTCCCCCCCACACACAGTCAGATCTCACTATCTTTATTCTTTTATCATGTTGATTTTCAACTTCAGTCTTGAATACCTTAAATTTATCCAACACTTCAAATATTTCTATAATTGGATAGATGTATCCATATCGGGAGTAATCATCTGTGACCATCCACAATTTTCATAGGAAATGGTCCACAAATATCAGTGTCAATAATTTCTAGTGTTGTTGTACTTCGGTTTGCACCCTTTTTAATTTTCTTTACATACTTTCTTTTAATGCAATCTATGCATTGCTCTGTTTCTGAGAACTCTAGCAGAGGAATAATATCATTTTTTATTAGTCTTTCTATTCCCCCCCTCGAAATATGGCCCAAACGACAGTGCCATAATTTCGATGAGTCATGAGTTCTCTTTCTTTTCTTTTGTTCGTTATTCGACCAGAAACACGCTCATTCACTTTACACACAGAATAAAATTTTTCACGCAAAGATAATAAATAAAGCTCATTGTGGAGGAAAGCAACCCCCACATGAATATTATTACACCGTATGGCACATTTGCCATGTTCAAAATAACATTCACAATTGTCTTTGTCTAAACGTGATACACTGATCAAGTTCCTGTGTAGTGAAGGAACATACCAGATATCTCTAAGAATAATCGTGAAACCATCAGCTAACTCCAGGGAGATGTTGCCAATAGCTTCTACGTCTTCTTGAACTCCATTAGCGACCTCAATGCATCTTTTGTTTCTTTGCGTAGTCCGGGTGGAACTGAATCCCTGTAAAGAATTTGCAACATGAACAGTTGCACCTAAGTCAATCCACCAAGTAGATTTTGAAAACTGTGTATATACAGATTCATTTACAAAGTAAACAACATTGTTACCTTTCTTTGCCATTATGTACTTTAGATAGTCTGTGCAATCTTGCTTATAATCGCCAATCTTTTTGCAGTGGAGACAAGTGTCTTTGTCCAATGGAAAAGACCTCTGTGGATGCTGATGCTGATGCTGATAGGGAGCCTTCCCATGTGGTTTTGAAGGAGAACCAGTATGGCTTTGACTATAGTTTCTTTTCTTATTATCCTTCACATAGTTCATAGAACCACCATGTGAAGTTTTAAGTCTTTCCTCCTCTTGAACGCACATAGCAATAGTCTTTTCGACATCCCATTTTCTAGGGGCCATGTTGTAGTTTATCACAAAGTTGTCAAACTGAATTGGCAGTGAAGCCATGATCAGATGGACAAGAAGTGCTGGCTTGAGCTCGAGATCAGCATCCATGGGCATAAGTTTTGCAGCCATGTTGCTCATCCTCAGCAACAAAGTTGTCAAACTGACTTGGCAGTGAACCCATGATCAGATGGACAAGAAGTGCTAGCTTGAGCTCGAGATCAGCATCCGTGTGCATAAGTTTTGCAGCCATGTTGCTCATCCTCAGTATGTGCTCCCGCATGCCATGTGCACCTCCGGTGTACTTTTCTGTTACCAGCTGTTTAATCAGCTGGGTGGCATATACCTTTGAAGAGCCAGTAAACTGGCTCTTTATCTTTTCTAAGTACTCCGTAACAGAAGCATAGTCTGCAATTGAGCCCATGATTGCGTTCTCAATTGTATTCCATATAAATGTCATGCACCTTTGTTGGCTGTTAGCCACATTCTGTTTTCAATAGAATATGACAACTCCAAAGGAGTATAGTCTCTTTTCTTTTTCTCCCATGCAACATCATCATCATCTTCCTCTTTAACAGGCTCTTTTGGCATGACAGGTTGTGGAGTGTCCACAACCCAACCAACCTCAGCACATACGAAGGGTAGATCCACCTTCTTCCTCCACTCACTGTAGTTGTCGCCTCTCGGGGTTGGGACGTCCTTGATGCATGTCATCAAGTAGAACCCTCCTGAAAACCACAATGAAGTGAGAAAAACAACAACAGTTGTATGTAATAATCCAACGTTGGTCAAAATTATAACACACAACTGTTTATGCAATTAAAACTATATCACCGTTGGGCAGAAAATAGTAATAAAAGCATATTTGAGACTATAACAAATAGTCATGATAATGCTATTAACAACGTTGGTCATATAACAACATAAATCACAACTATTATTTTAACATGCTTTTAGAATCTAATTCTCACTTTTAGCCTATTTTCCTTTAATAAGCCACTTTTCATTAAATTTGCAGCGGGAAACATGAATAAGAAATTTATACACTTTAAACATTATACGAATATTTATTTTACTTTTGTATTCCCTAAACAATAATTTCGTTGGAAAAAATTGAATAGGAAAGAAACTAGAACAATTTTGCCCAAAAATTTGGACAAAAAACTATAAAATCTGCATCTGTAAAAGAAAAACAGAAACCATAAAAAAACAATGTGAAATTCAGCCTATTCTGTGCCTGGCGTAGTCCAAGGCGTGCCTAACACGCCCGCACCCGCGCGATACTTAGCTGGCTGGCGCCCATCGCTCATCTCTCTGGCCGAAAAGGCCCAGCGGTCTGCAAGAGCTCGTGGCGCTCTTTTCTGTTTGCAAACCGGGGCGCTGTGGAAACTGGCCTGAGGCCCGGTCCACGCCCAGTCTTTCGGTCCACTGGCCCGTTTGCGCTCTAGGGTTTGCATCTCAGCCGTTGAGATCGATCGGACGGCTGTCCGCGCTCCTTGCTTGAACAAAACGAGTAGCAGCGCAGCCCCCCACCGAAACCTAGCTCATTTTCACTCCCGGACTTTGTCCCGAGCGGCGGAAGAAAACGGGCCGGCCGCGGCTGGCCACCGCGCCGCCGTCACCTGCTCGCCCCGCCGGAGATGGCGGCCGCCGCGTCTCGCATGCGCCTTGCGCACAACGCCGATGGCGACGATGAGCGCCACCAAGCTTCGGCCGAATTCTTTTTCCCCTCCCCTTTTCCAACCTCCTCTGTGAGAGAGAGAACCACAGGAGGGAGAGCGCCACGGGAGAGCCTCTGTGCTCGTCCGCGTACAACATTTACGCTCGACGGTGATCTTGCAGCGCCGTTGCTATCCCCCTCGCCGGTAGCGCATCCCCCTTGCGTTGGGTGCGCCGCCGTCGAGAGGTTTGGCCGCGGTGCACCTTTCTCCTCCCCGGCTGCTCTTCTCCCCGCGCCTCCTAGGATGCGCACGGGGTAGAGAGGAGCAGCGCGGCCATGACGGCGGCGCACTGGTGCCAGGTGAGAACACTTTTCCCCTTTCCCCTCTATCCTCTGTCTAGGGTTAGGGTTTTGACTTTCGGGTGGGATCTTTTTCTTTCTTTTGCAACCGAAACAATCTAGAGCCGCTCTGATACCAATGTTACACTATTAGATCTAGCTAGTCTAGAAAGTAATCGGTGGATGCAAGAACTTTATCTCTGTGATATTGATTCGAGAGAGAGAGAGATGAATACAGAGAGAGGGGAGAGATACCACTTTCGCTTCCCTTCGAGGACGATGGAGTGGAGGCAGTGGACATGGTGGCGACGGTGGAGGTGGCGTGGCGGTGCTTCCCGTCGCTTCTGCGGCTAAACCTAGATCGGTAGGGATGTGTCGGTGGGGTGGTGGCAGCTGCGTCAAATCTTGTGATGCGTGTCCCGACCCCCCAACTCTTTATATTGCGCAGCGCGACGGGGGCCCGTCAACCATATTCGGTTGTGTGCCCCCAATTAGGGCGCGGTTGACCAGAGGCACCTCACTCCCACGAGCGGCCACGGTCCAGGGGAGGAAGAGGAGAGGCCTGCGGAGGGCGCCGCTCAGAGGAAAGGGAGCGCTCGCGGCCGGGACGCCTAGACGCAGGGATGACTGTGCCGTCAGCCAGACACTGAGAGCGCCGCCTGTCGAGGAACGCGCATCAGGGATGTCCAGCTCCAACCCGCGCTGACGCTTGCTCGAAGCAGCCCAGTCGTTTCTGCCTCGACGATCATCACAGTAGAGCGCCTCTCCATGGCCCACGACCGGCTACAGAAAGGGAGCCTATCCTTCCAAGAGGAGCGGCGATCGTCGCGGCCCCTCCTGCGATCATTATCGTCATCACGCTGGCGTCTGGCGTCATCTCTTCTATCACGGTCATCATGGCGGTCTCTATCATCGTCCCTGCAGCGCGAAGAGTCTCTCCTCCACTCCCGCATCTGCGACTCACCATCAATGATACCCAGAGTCCAGTCGAAGGAGTGGGCATGGACGCTGCACGGGACTTCGTTGGCGTCAGGCGAGAAGTTCTCGTGCTTGGGCCGGCATAACGGCGACGAAGAAATTCTTCTTTCCATATGGCTCTTTCATTATAAGGGATAGATCCGAGATAAGTTTCTAGGAGGATAAGTGGTTAGTTTCGACCACCCTACGTGAACAATATCCGACTTTATACAATATATATAGTCCTGTCACGTCATAAAAGCGATACTCTCGCTACGGTGCTGGAGCATAACCCACCTATAGTGACGTTCCGAGCGGACCATGTTGGATCTAGAGTTCTAGACTAGCATCTTGGAATAAGTTGCTACATCGGTTAGCATTAGTTAATCTAACGTGGGGGAAGACGATATCCGCTGGAATTTTCTAACTAATGGTAAGTTCACAGTGGAGTCTATGTATAAAGCATTAATCCAGATGGATGGGCGCCAGTCGATAACAACAAGAAAATCTGGAAAATGAGGATTTTCCTTAAAAACAAGGTCTTTGCATGGTACCTTCGTCGAGGGGTGATCCTTATTAAAGATAACCTTGCAAAACGCAACTAACATGGAAGCAAACAATGCGTCTTCTGTCATAAGGACGAGACAATCAAGCACCTTTTCTTCGAGTGTTCATTTGCTAGTTCTATATGGTCAATCATCCAGATAGGGTCTACTTTATACCCACCACTATGTATCGCCAATATTTTTGGCAGTTGGCTCAATGGGGTGGATAAAAGGTTTAAAAGACTTATTAGGGTGGCAGCGCTAGCCGTTATTTGGTCGCTTTGACTATGTAGAAATGACAATGTTTTCAATATAAAAATTGCTCTATTATGCAGGTAATCTACAGGAGTACAACTACTCTCCGTTCATGGTCTCTGTTACAGCGTGTGGCGCATCGCGACCTATTTACGGAGGTGTGTACGCGACTGAAGTAAACGGCGAAACAGTTTTTATCCTGATATGGATTGCAGCATAATTTACGGATCGACCCTCTGACTTCTTAGGCGCTTTACCCTTTCTAATTCTGATACGTAATGCGTCTATATTTATTTTCGTGTTTTAGACGTGTTTCGGGTGTGTACATCTTTGCGATGCAAAAGCCGGATGTGTACTTGCTTAAACATTTAAGTAATAAAGCTCCCTTTATATATATAAAAAGCAGCAAGATCGGTGGCCCGGTTGACCAAGTGGCTGTCTTGTCTACCGACAACCTGGAGATCAAGACCGATGCCCAGTGCCCACAAGGTGATGGATGCAATGAACAACTTGTGCCCAAACCAAGGTGGGACGAGCTCAGCGAAGACGAGTGAGCTGCTGGCTCACAACAACAAGCAGGATGGTGCTAAGTGCTTGGTAGGGCGTCCCCAAGCTCCAGCAGACCAGAAGATAGAATTTCCGAAATTTGTTCAGTTGGAAGACGTGTTGCCAATTTTTGACCCTTGTGTGTAGGTCCGAAAGACTCGCTGAGCGGCACCATGTGGAGTTTACTACTCTTCCACATCAGATTACAATTTCATAATAAAAAAGACCACGCATGGCAAAAGTCTGCTTCGGTTACAATTAACATTACAAAATAGACTTTAGCACCTCTATTTTGTATATGCATTTGGGTGGGAAATCACATAAAAACCTGAACTGACAGGACAGATGATGAAGCTGAATCTATCGGCTGACCTAGAGGACGATGACCGCAGCGGCACAGCCCCACAGAGACTTGAATGATTCTTGTCCTGCTCAAGGATGACCTAGAGAACGATGACCCGCACAAAAAAGAATGATTCTTGTCCTGCTCAAGGATTCAAAGAACAGAAAATGAGATCAGGTAACACTGAATCCCACGGGAGAATTGATTGCAGCTAGCTATTCAGCCCAGCATGGGTCAGCATGGTGTTCACCATTTGTTGCCTCAGACCAACTCCAATGTGCCGACCCATTTGATCCTCTCGCGTCCGAATCCATCCGCGCGGGATAAAAACACGACCCAACGCGCGCGACCCATTTAATGAATCCAGACATATGACCGGTTTTCCGTCCGTTTTCGACTCATTCCTATCCCATATTTGGAACGGAAATGCCAACACGCCGGACCATTTGATTCGCTCGCGTCCGAATCCATCTGCGCGGGACAAAAACACGACCCAACGCGCGCGACCCATTTAATGAATCCGGACAGATGACCGGTTTTCCGTCCGTTTTTGATCCATTCCTATCCCATATTTGGGACATAAATACGTCGGCGCAGACGCGTGCGGATATTTTCGTTGTCCCCCCAATTCCCTCCCTAGTTCTATCCTGGCCCGCTTGTCTGTGGCACGCCAAGGACACTCCGACGCTTTCGGTCCCGCCTCCCTACTCAAAACAACCCCATGGAAGCCCTCGTTGCCGCCGCCGTCGCCGCCGACGTCGATCAGGTCCCCACCCCTCCAGGCACGTCTGATCTATTGGACGACAGCCCCGCCGCGTCCAAAAAGAAGCCGAAAAAACAGCTCACCCCGACGGAGAGGGCATCGGGGTCCTAGAAGCGCGACGACCGGAGGAGGAGCCTAGTCGCCGCGAAGGCTGCCCAGGCCATTGAAGCAGTTGTCGAGCCACGAGCGGAGGAAGCGGCCATCACCTACAAAGCTTTGCTTTCTAGCGCCCAAGTGGGCACCCTGGCAACCCTCCACATGCTGGGCATCGTCGCCGAGCCGGAAACTGTTGCAGCGGCCGCCGCCAGTGCCATGGCCGCGAGCTCGGGCTCATCTGTTCACAAGCCTCCGACGACACCGAGCATGTCGCCATCCCCGCCCCGATATGGATTTCTGTCCGGCGGCGTACAACTTGCCAGGAGCCTGCTGGGCCGGTCGCCGGTGGTCTTGCCTCCCCTGGAGGCCGATCTCCCGAGCGGGCGCAACCTGGTCGGCGAAATGGGGACGGAGGATTACAGGTACTTCGAGCAACACCAAGTGCGGGGTGAGGACCTGGAGGACGGTGGGGTTGATTTCTTTGGCACCGTCCTCGCCGAAGAGGCCGAAGAAGTTGGGTACGGCGAAGAAACAGAGGAGACCCAAGATGTCCTGGGCATCGATACAGAGACATTGTTCAAGGAGGAGCTCGCTCGCCAAGCAGGTGCATAGAGGAGGCGAAAACATGGTGCCGCAGCTGCTGCCACCAAGGGTTCTCCCAGAGAACCAAGGGATTCACCAAGTCCGAGGACATCGTCCTATGCAAAGTTTGGAAGAAATTGTGCATACGTCCGATCACCGGGGCCGAGCAGAAAGGGACCATCTTTTGGAAGAGTTGCCACGCATACTTCCACGAAGAACGGCTCATTTGCGAGAAGCCATTTCATAGTGACCAAAATGAAATCTCTCTATCCAAAAGATGGAGTTTCATTCAATCGGAGATGTCCAAATTTTGTGGCTCCTATGCTCAAGTTTATGCTCGGCCCGTGAGTGGCGTTAGGGTGAAGAACATGGTATGATCTATCCTCCCTTCTCGTATGCACAAGTCTAGTTCCCAATATGCACATTTCTTGCTTTGTGACAATGGAGAATGTAGGTACTTCAAGCACTTGAGACCTTCAAGGCCCAACATGGGTAGAAGGCATTCACCTTGACCCATTGTTGGAAAGAGCTCAAGGAAAATCAAAAGTGGAAGAACCTTATAATCCTACTCAAAAAAAGTTGGTACCGAGGTAGTCGATGTTGATTCCGCATTGGCAAAGAGGCCAAGGGGAAACAAGGGCACCAAGATGGAGATGAAGTGAGATGCTTCAACGATCGCCTTGCAAGACACCTTGAAGGTGTTCATCACCCAAAAGGAGAAGAGAACCGAGAAGAAGGACGAGAGGGAGAAAGAGAAGCGTCGGGAAAGGAAGGAGAGGGACAAGAACTTCCACAAGCTCCAAAAGAAGAAGATGGAGCTCGATGCGATAAAGGTGGAGGTGGAGCTGACCAACGCCAAGACAAGGGCAGCCGAGGCCGAGCTCAAGGCACATGAGATCAAGGCCGCGATCATGACCACCGACTTGATGACCTTGACCCCAAGGAGGAGGGCCTGGGTCGAGAAGAAGTTGCAGTACTACATGGAGAGGGATGCTTGAGATCATCTCCTCGTTCTTTTTTGTGTTTGTGCATGAAAATTGGCTGGGGCACACATCGGGCCTTGCACGACATAATTCTTTTAGGCACTATGTAGAATGTCAATGGGCATTTTATTCTTATGGGCACTATGGAACTGTTCTAAATTCATCTATTTGTTGGTCTGGTTTGTATTTTGGTGCGAATTGGGGAATGATCGAAAAAACCTGGCGCAGCGGACCAAATGGGTCGGCGCGTTGGGTTCACTCGTGTGGGAAGGACGGACATGGGCCGGATGACCATCCAAACCCTGACCCAAACGGAGGAAAACGGATCACGCGTGGACCCCAAATGGGTCGGCGCGTTGGAGTTGCTGTCATTCGTCAAATGAACAAAGTATGCATTGTCGTTCCAGCAAAGTTAATTTTTCGAGATAATTTCTTGGGCTTTGCTACTTGCAGATGCCACGAAAGGAGATGTCAAGGCTGGTACAACTAGAATGGTGTTTTGCAGCCTCAGTTTAGGTGCTAGCTTGATGGCGAGTGCTTATGCGTGAAGATTACACGATCGAATGTATTACTGTATTGAAAACTTATGGATAAAAGGTCTTTGGCCGGTTTTCCTTGCCACACGGGCCCTTTTTTTCGATAATGCGAGTTTTTAAAGTTAAGTATTACAAAACTAAGATGCAGACAACCGACAAAAATAGAACAAAAAAGGCGAATTACAAAACGAATGAAAGCCACTTATGAAAGTGGAGAGCCGATACACAAATCATGCCGCCATCCATGCTGGGATAAAAAGTGTCTCGCTGTATCCTCCAGTCTGATACACACCTCCATAAATAGGTCCCGGTGCTCCACGCGCTGCAGCGGTACCCAAGTACGGAGTATAGCTGTAGTCCTGAAGATAATCTGCATAATAGAACAATTTTTATCATTAAAAATCTTGCCATTTCTACGTAGCCGGAATGACCAAATAACAACAAACGTTGTTACCATAATAAGAACCTTTTATCCAGTCCATTTAACCAATTGCCAAAAATATTAGAAATACTTGTTGGTGGAAATAAGGTAGAATCTATCTGAATGATTGACCATATAGAACTAGCAGCCTTGCGGTCGAAGAACAAGTTCTTAATAGTCTCGTCATTATGACAGAAGACACACTGTCTACTACCATGCCAATTGCGTTTTGCAAGGTTGTCGTTGTTTAATATTACCCTCGACGAAGATACCACGCAAAAACCTTATTTTTAAGCGACATCTTCACCTTCCATTTTTGTTTATTGTGAATTGGCATATCTGGTTGTAACATTGCTTCATACATTGAGCTTACGGAGAATTTACCATTAGTACGTAAAATCCAGCGAAACTCATCCACTCCTTCGGTCAGATTTACTACCTCCAGTTGTTGGAGGAGCTCATTCCAAGCTGCGAGACGGGGACCAACCATGTCCCTCCTAAATGACACATTCGGCGGGAAAGTATCCAAAACCTTAGCTATAGTATCACTCTTGTGTTGTTCGTGGACTATATTGTATAAAGTTGGATACTGTTCTCGGAGTGTATTATTACCTAACCACCTATCCTCCCAGAACCGTATCTCCGAACCATATTTAATGGAGAAAGAACAATATGGGAAGAAGAATTTCTTTGTTGCCATTAGTCAAGCCCAAAAATGTGAGTCACCTGGTTCCATGAGACCTGTGAAACTGCACTTGAGCCAATATATTTTCTCCTAAGTATAGTTTGCCAAACACCTTCTTCAGCAAGAATCTTAAACAACCATTTACCAAGAAGGGCTCTTTTGGTCATGAATCCCTAGACCACCATGATCTTTAGGACGACAAACTACATTCCATTTAGCCAATCGATATTTCCTTTTTTCACCATCCCCTTGCCTTGATCGAAAATAAACTAATCGATGCAAGACACCTTTTGGTAATTGGAAGAAGGAAATCATATATAGTACCATATTACTTGGAACTAAATTTATGAGAACCAGTCGTCCACCCAAGGATAATAGTTTTCCTTTCCAACTACTCAATATTTTTTGAAGTCTTTCCTCAACATGTTTCTATTGGGCAATCGTAAGCCTCCTAAAATGAATCGGAATTCCTAGATAGCTGATTGAAAACTGACCCTAACCACAACCAAATAGCTCATCATATAGGTCGGCATCATCCAGAGTGTCACCGAAACAAAACAATTCACTTTTATGATAATTAATATATAACATCCCTGATTTTTGGAGAAATTCAAGAATCAAAAAAATTATAACTTTTTTCTTGTTAATGCAATTCACCAAAATCAACTAAAATGCAAACACTAAAGAAATATTATAGCTTTCCAAAATATTGGAGTTGCTAAGTCCAAATATTCCTCTCTGTCCTAAACCCTAAATCTTTCTCAAAGTACAGATTTATACAAAATATTTATCCTTCATTTTTGCAAGCTCTATTTCGTAAAATGGTTTTAATTCAAATATTACTTTGAAAGTGTTTTCTTGGCATTCAAAACATGAGAACCCTGAACCTCAAGAATATTTTACCATCACTAAATATTTTATGAACTTGAAAATGGTTATGTGACCACAAAATGAATTATCCAACCTTAAGGTATAAAATGATTTTCTTAACTATATGTTTTCCAAATGGTGGTTTCAACTTCTATCCCTTAATAATATTTCATATTTTAATTATTTGATCATTAGAAATAGTTTCAAAGTCAAAATGGACTATATCAGTTTTCAACTTCTATCTCAAGTATTAAGTGATAAAATGATTTTCACAAAATTCTTCTTATATGAAAATGGGCTAATAACATGGAGAAACAATATTTTAAATGTTGTATGTCTCTGGATTTTGTTTGACCCAAATTTCAATTAATTATTTCTCTATTTTGAAATAGCATGAAGTTGCTATTGGTCATTTGATCATATTTTAAAAATGCAAAATTTCAAATGGTTGAAAGACAATTTTATTACAAAAGTTTAGATACAAATTTGAGGCCATTTGGAGCTTTAAATCAAAAGTTATACATTATTTGGTAAAACAGAAGAACAAAGAACAAAAAAAAAAATGGGAGGCATGCTAGCCAGGCCCACCCAACAGCCAACCTCCTTGCCTCCTTCTCTCGAACCTCCGTGCGAAGCCCACGGCCCAGGCCGCCGCCCACTAGTCAGGGCAATAGCTCACGTGCGCAGCCCACTCTCTCTCTCTTTCTCTCTCTGACCGGTGGGTCCCACCATGATGCAAGTGCCGACGTCACCACGTCTTCAACCTCTGGCGTAAATAAACGAACCCAAACGGAATCGAATCCACCTTCAATTTTCTCGCGATTTACGTGATTAGATCTCCTCCCCTCGGTCCCTCCGTCGTCGTCCTTCGCCTTTTCTGGCTAAGGGCATCTCCAGCCGTCCCCCCAGAGCCCCCCCAGGGGTTTTTTTGCGGCGGAAGCGGCGAATAGCGCCGCTTCTTCACCACTCGGCCCCCCCAGAGGCCCAAATAGCGCCGTTTCGGCGCTAAATAGCGCCGCGGCACCCAGGCCAAACCCAGCCCGCTGGGTTCGGCCTGGGGGGGCAAAACTGCGCGGCCGCGCGCGTGGGCTAGCTCGGTCAGCGACGCGACGGGAAAGCGCGGGAACAGAAGCCACCGCCCGTGACCTCCTTCTCGGCGCCCGCGCCGTCAAAGGCTGCCGGAGTTATGGCGTGGCGGCCGGCCAGTGCATGCACCCCGGTCAAAGGCTGCCGGATTAATGGCGGGGCGGCAGCGGTGACACGCGCGGCGCGGCGACTGGCCCGCCAAGCTATAAAAATGGTGCCCGCCCCCTCCCCGTACGCAAATTCTCGTCTCCTCCCTCGCCGTTCTTTCTCCACCTTCTCCCTCGCCGCAATGGATCGTCTCTGGGACGCGTGGTCCGACAGCGACTACGACGACGAGCTACAGCCAGCGGCGCCGGAGCAACTTCAGCCGCAGCAGGCGGCGCCGGAGCCGCTTCAGCCGCAGCAGGTGGCGCCGGAGCTGCAGCAGGACGAGGGACGAGAAGCACGGCGGGCTGCCCGTCAGTGGAGGCGGGAGATGAGGCGGCAGCCGATATGGCCCGAGCAGCACGCCGGGCTGCACTCGTTCGAGACGGCGCAGAACGAGGGCGCGTACCGCGAGGTTCGCGGCGTCCTCGAGCAGGCGGCGCAGGCGGCGGAGGCGGCCGCCATCCGGGCCTCTCTGGAGTCACACCAGAGGGAGGAGGCGGCGCGAGAGGTGCGCCGGCAGATGGCCGCGCGCGCTGCCTCGGCCGAGCAGGCGGGCATTATCGCCCTCTACGAGGCCGACCGGTGGCAGGTGGCGCTGCAGGGCGAGCGCCGCAGCCGCCCGCCCTCCGAGCAGGCGCAGCTGCACCGGCTGCGCCTGCAAGCCCGAGCGGAGCGGGCGGAGCAACGCCGTCAGAGCGAAGCTGGCCCCTCCAACCAGCGCCGCCACGGCGACGCCGCTGATGAAGACGACGATGCGTAGGCGTAGGGGTAGTTGTCGCGTAGTTTACATTTCCGCTGTTTTAGTTTGAATTTCACTCGAAAATGTACGCAATTCGCTTTGATCAATAAAATTTCGCCTCTTTTAAATTTGCGTTTGTTTGGGCCGATTCTTGGGCTCGGTACGCGACTGGGAAACGCGCCCCCCAGGTTCCAGAATAGCGTCGTTTAGCGCCGCGGCGGCACCAAAACGGCGGCGTTTTGGGTCCTGGGGGGGCGCAACGGCTAGAGATGCCCTAACCCGTGGGTCCCCGCCGCCTCCTTTTGCTCTCCATCTCTCTCCCTCACGGGTGCGCCTCCTAACCTTTGTGGCAATTTTTTGTATAGAGATTTCGCCACGCCGTGCACGACAGAAGCATCACCTGAGCCCGTGCAACTCCGGATGTGCCTTGCTGCCATCCGAAGAAGCGCGAGTCTGCGCCGTTGCCACCATCGTCTTTCCCGAGACGTGTTGCGCACCGTCGTCACCTCTGCAAGTTCGGGGAACCATAGGAGCGCCTCCACTGTCCACACCCGAGCCTACGCCACCGGCATCGTCATCTCCGGCGAATATGCAACGCCCCTGGTGAGCCTCCTCTGTCCTCCATTGTCAGATCACAACCAACCACCTCGATTAAATTGCGAACATGTACCATCTATGGATCGTTGGATCTAGATCTGACGGTCCATATTTATGTCACTTAGACCAGTCAGCACAGCCCACTCAGCATGCCACGCCAGCGCACAGTCAGCAACTTTGACTAATCAGGTCGAGCCACGTGTGCCCAACTATTTTATGTTTAATTCCCGAATAGATTTAAATAGGCAGTTTTGCAGAAAAACCCCTCCATCTTAGGCCTATCATAACTTTTTAACCATAGATCCAAATTTGACAAACTTTAGAATTTTTGAAAAGCCCTGAAGATGTAGAATCTTTTAGCACTGGACAAATTTAAATTTGACTATTTAATTTTTTTTTCAAATTCAAATATGTTTGTTTGATGATTTTTGACATAATTTAAATTCTATAAATTTTTGACAAACCAAATTGTTTTGGAGACCTTAGGATGTGTTCTAATAGAATCCTCTACCCAAAATAAATTTTGTGCTAATTTAGATTTGTTTTAGAATTTTGATGCTCCTATGACTATTTTTGACTTAGTTCAAATTTTATAAATATTTCCAATATGTTTTCTCTTTGTGTAGGGAAAATCTTCAAAAATCTTCATATGAAGTTGGAATATCCTTCAAAAATATTCATGGTCTTGACATAAGTGTTGCAACCTTACATAACTCTGATTGTCACAATGAGGAAGCACGCTTCTCATATAACATAGTATTTTATTATAATGAGAGCACATTTCCAAACACCATTTTATTTTATTACACTAGGATCACCTTCTAAATAACATTTATTTCTAAAATGAAATTTCGCACAAGACTCCTTCTTGGATTGGGATTTCTTGATGCTCATCATGTCTTCTTGCAGTATTGCCCTCCTTGAAATATTATTTCCCTTCCTTCTTCCTTTCAGGGAAATATTTGACATACTGTCCTTTATTTATGCATTTGAAACATGTCACTTGGCTGATGTCCTCGTAGAAGTAGTTGGGATTCTAAAGTTTCTTCTCCGGGCAGTCACTTGCATAATGTCATGTATCTCTCCACTGAAAACAAGTGACGTTGCTTAGGTCCTTCTTCCTTTCATCGACATTATCTTGGTCATCATATCTTCAAACTGTTGTCCAGTACACTACTAGGAATAAGGTAATGTGTGGCGCACCCGGGTGCGCCACACCTATCACGCCACGCCTATTTTTTACCCGTGGCGCACCACCTGTTTGGTGCTCCACAGCTATGGTGCGCCATGCCTATTGATTTCAATTTTAAAAAGGAAAAGGCGGGACAGATCCAAATCTGTATCTGGCTGCCCAATTTTTCAAAAACAAAAACTGGTGGCCGAAGAAGAGGTGGTGGCCGGAGAAGAGGTGGTGGCCGTGGAGAGGAGGTGGTGGCCGGAGAAGTGGTGGTGGCTGGAGAGGAGGTGGTGGCTGGAGAAGAGGTGGTGGCCGTGGAGACGAGGTGGTGGCAGGAGAAGTGGTGGTGGCCGAAGAGGAAGTGGTGGCCGGAGAGGAGGTGACCGCCAAGGAGGAGGTGGTCGCCGGAGTGGAGGTGGTCGCAGGAGTGGAGGTGGCCACCAGAGAGAAGGTGGTCGCCGAAGTGGACACGAGGAGGTGGTCACCTGAGTGGACGCGAGGCGATGGTGGTCGGAGGAGGAAGGGAGATGAGAGAGGGAGGAAGGATAAGGAGAAGAGAGAAAGAAGGGAGAATGGAGAGTGGAAGAAGAAGAAGGAAGTGAAAGAAGGGAGAAGAAGAAATGAGAGGGGGAAGGTAGAAGGGGAGTATATGTAGGTGGGGTGGCTGGGTTCGAATTTCGAAAATCCTGCCCAGACTTAGTCGTGGCACACCAAACATGTGGTGCGCCACGGCTATTTTTTTATTTTGTAGAAAAAAATCATCTGTTTGAAATATCTTTTTTTTTTGAATTTCCGGATTCTGAGAAAACTTCACCGGGTAAACCTCGGTGAAATGGAGTTCCTTTTTTCCTCTGTTTTTTTTGGTATATTAAACATTAAATTTCGACGTCGTATGTAAAAGTTATGGCCGTTTTACTTTTTTCACCTACTTTTGCTCGGAAAGTCAAAATTCATGTTTCAAATTTTTTTCTAGTAACAAGATCCTAAAACCTACCTAGATCTCAAAGGATTTTATTTTTTGCAATATCTACCATTTTCGTTTATGTTTTACAAAACTGAAAAGGCGGCCCACTGGGGGAGGGGGTTGAAAAAATTGGGCCATGCATAGTTGTGGCGTACCTAGGGGTTGGTGCGCCATGCCTAAGTCACATACCCGTGGTGCACCTAGGGCTTTGTGCGCCACGGCCATGCCTGGCCACCCAGCCGCCTGACCACCCATCCCCCAGACCAATAGGCATGGCGCACAGAGTGGATGGTGCGCCACGGCTATGCCCTTAGGCGTGGCGCGCTAGTGTGTTGTGCACCATGGCTACGTGGGCGTGGCGCACGTGTAGTGGGGTGCGCCACAACTATGCCTCCACCTATAGCCATTTTCCTAGTAGTGGTATACTCTACCACATTGGCTGAAAGTCTGGGTTTGCTTGTTGGGACAGTTTCTTGATAAATGTTTATGTTGTTCACAAGAATAACAACACTTGGTAGTAGGTTTGGAGGTATGTGTATATGGTGTAGTCTTGGTTCCAGTATCCATGTTGAAACTGACTATCTGACTGGTATCTCAATTGCATTTTACTTTCACTTCTTGTTTTCCTAAGTTCTCCTTGAATGCACTAATCATTTCCACTCTGGCTTGTTGTCCTACTTGTTGTACCATTGGGTAAAGTGGACATTTTGTTGGAAGATGTGTTGTTCCTTCACATAAAAGAAAAGTAATCTGAGTGGTGTAATCTTCAGTTGGAAAATTTGCATCATCATGGGTCCACTCATCAAGACATTCTTTGGATAAGGGTCCTATCTTCCCACTTGGTTTGCATGCTTTGAGTGTTGACAACAATTCTTATTCTAACTCCTTGTTATCTCCAGCTATCAAGGGCTTATTGTTTTTTCCATTGGTCATATCTTGGGACATCATCTGTACTATCTGTGATTGGGTATCCAACACTTGTTGCATTCCTGGGGTTAGCTCCATATTGGGATTTCTGGCTTGATTTTGGGTCATCAGTTGTACTAGCTGAGTTTGAGCCTCTAGTAGAATTTGCATTGCTATTGACTTCTCATGGTGGTTGGCATTTTGGCTAGGCATCTGTTTGGGTTTTAGGAGAGATAAGTAGAGTTTAAAAATATATAAAGAAGGTTCCGACCCTAACCCAATCGATCAAGGAAACTCACCTTACAAGCAACTTCTAACAAGAATTCATCAAAACGAACATCATAGTTTTAGCAAACAAACTAGTATTGTAATGCCACACTTAATTGTATGCTCAATGCACTAACACTTTAACGCTATCATAACAAGGTAACTAGATTGGTGGTCTCATCTGTATCTTCTTGAGTTCTTCAAATCCTTCTCTCAATGTCTTGAGGTGTTTCTCATTGTTGTGAAATCTGAGTCCTTCTCCAAGTTATTTAATAATATTGAGTGTAGGTCTTCATGTGATGACAATATTTCTTGCATTTCATGATATGATCATCAACAATCATGTATTGATGGTATTCAGGAGGTAGGTCATCTAGAACAAGAGAAAACAATCGAGGGTGAATAATAGATGAGAGGATATGAGAAAAGATTAAGATGAGAAGTTTAGTTTCTAGAATGTTTGAGTAAAATAGATTTTCAATCCTAGGGTCCTTGAAGTCTTCGATTGTCGTGAAGTCAAAACTCTTCATCTTTGAGTTAGAAGGGTAGAAGAAAAGATAAGTCATAAATATATAAGGTGAAGAGGTAATAGATACGAAGCGAGTAAAATACTTGAAAAATATTAAGTCTTTCTCTATGGTGATCAACAGATTATTAACAACTTGTTGTAGATTGGATATTAACTATAGTGAGAGATACTAACACCGCTAGCCAATGAGGAAACATGTCTCATGTATGAGGACATGTAAGGTTTGTTCGGGCCGCTTCAACTCACTATGCCGCTAGGATCCAAAATACTCAAAGGAGTTAATAACATGATCAAAAAGGGTTTATCCACATCTAAGTGTTGAATCCTACAGGCAACACAATGCTCTGATATGATTTTGTAGTGTTCCCACATTTTAGATAACGCAAGAACATTTGTGTCACTATGTTAGTCCCTTGATCAATTGCTAGCACCACAGTACAAGATGAAATATCACTCAAATGCGTCAAATTCTATTACATCACATGATCGAGTATTTACATCATTATTAAATTATAACTTGCTTAGCCTCAGAAGACTAGCATGAACTAAATTAAAACTTGCATAATCTTAGAATACTAGCGGGAAACATAGTATTACAGCGGAAAACATAGTATATCATTGAGCCTCATCTTCTTCATCTGCCACAGGCAAAACATGTTTGCGGTAGACTCGAGATCTTAAACGAAATCCTCACTCATCATCAAATCCATCTGCAATATGGAATATGCAGCCATAAGGGTTTAGTACGATTTATTGTACTGGAAAGTAACACTATGATGGATATAAGTGACAAGACTAATACTACATGCTTATTTGGCTTAGTGGAATTTTGGCTAAGTTTGCATAAAGCCACTTTTCTCCTATCTCTTGTCATATAATATTTTCATATATAATAGGTATCACTGATAGAAACCAGTGAACCGGAACTAAATTAAAGAGTGCAACTGATAGAAACCAGGGAAAACTCCTACCCTTGTTCACCCATCAAAATTTTATTATGAAGTTCACATGATGAGATTCTTCCGTCTTTCCTTGCCTAGCTGCTCATAGTTGTCCATAACCGGAGACACGGCTAAGATCTTAGTTTGTTGACTCTGCAGAATTTGTGCACTTTCACCTTTAGATTCAAATCAACCCAAACATCCTATACACTCAGAATGTGTTAAGGAAAGGAGAAGATTGAGACGAGATCTTTCAAAATAAATTCCACAACCGTTTGGCTTGAGCCATTCCACTTGCACCCTCTACATCTGCTTGTCAAGTTTGGTGAGTTCATTCAACTTAGTTGATCAAGACAGAACCCATATGACTAAAGGCTGCGCTAGAAACATCAAAACTTAGAATGACATAGTAATCTCTTTGTTCCTAGGTGGCATTCCTCAAGTGCACACCTTGGGTAAAAGACACCATAAAGATGGCCCTAGGCAGACACTCAACCTTCAACAAACAATCCACGCAGGTGGTTCATTAAACTTGGTAATTTTATCCTTAACATCTAAATAAAATATTTGAGAGCATAATTAAACAATTGCACTAATTTGAATGTCTTATACACTACCAGGGTATAAAGGATAGCTGCACTACTTTGCATATTAGCATATCATATAAATATTTTCATAGCCTATCATGCACACTACTGAAAAGCACTAATGCATATAGAAAATAATAGGTCTTGGATGATGTGTCACTTGCCTTGTTGAAGTTGGTGTAGAGGTGCACTCTCCTCACAACTAGATTGTTTCTCTTCGTACAATCTAAACAAGTCAAACAAATAACAATAACCAAACATTCTCAACCCATGGAAAGACAAACATAACATTCAACAATTATAGTCTAAAGGGTTTTCAAGGTTAGATGGGCTAAGGCAAGGCTAAGGTATATCACAATAATTTAGTTTACTAAGGAAAGTATTGTGATTGGGTTAAAGGTCTACCAAAAGGTACATGGGTTGGTAAAGACATGGATTTGAAAGATTCAAACTCAATTGGTCATACTTGTCGAGGAAGTTCCAAGAGTTCCCTAAGGTTGGTCAAGTTCAAATTTGGAATAATTCCAACTTGATTAGGCAAAGGAATTTTTATAAGGGTCAAATGTTTAGACAAAAGCAAAATTGATATCAATCTACTTGAATAGGTTGTATGGTTTCTACAAGGCTTCACATTGTTGGTCTTCTTTAAGATCATCTTCAGGCTCCTATGTAGCTTCCTCCTTAGTGTAGTAACTCCATTGAATCTTGTAGAACTCCATGGTTTTGGGAGATAAGTCTAAACTCACTAACTTGTACATACTAGGGTCTTGTTGAAAGAACATAGTTCCTAAATCCTATTTTGAGTGTTTGATTACAACATATAGATGGACTAATGTGTTTTGCTAAGTGTACTTAGAAAAGATCTACCCGTAAACATCATACAAGTCGCAGAAATAAGAGAGAAAAGATTACGGAAAAAGACGTGGAAGAGAAGAGAAGAAACGGAAAAGAAAAGGGGAAAAGAGGAGAAGAAATAGGGGTGGCTGGCCTGCTGGCCGGCCTGGCCGGGCTCTAGGCCGGGCTGGCGCCAGCCCCCCAGCGCCCCACGCCGGCCCCAGGCCGGGTGCCAGGCCGGGTGGCTCGGGTGGGGGTCCGGCCTCCCCCTCAGCCCCCGCCGGCCCCAGGCCAGGTGCTAGGCCGGGTGGCTCGGGTGGGGGGTCGGCCTCGCCTAGCCCCCACGCCGGCCCTAGGCCGGGCTGGCTGGGCGCCTGGCTGCCCCCACGCCGGCCTCACTAGCTCCCACGCCGGCCCCAGGCCGGCCCCCAAGCCGGGGTGGGTTTGGCCCGGCCCTGGCTGCCCCCAGGCCGGGGGGGGGGGGGCGCAGGAAGGTGAAAATACCCCCCAACGACCGTATTTCGGACACAGGTATAAATGGGGGGTCTCCACCTACCTCCTTGCTTTGTCAATCTTACCCACACTTTCTCACACCACCATTGATTGACCAAGCTCAAGCTCAAGAACAAGATCTCCAAAAATCCCCAACCAAAGCTCGTGATACTTTGGTATTTGAAGGAGACACCCCCGATCTACAACTCCACCGAGTCGATTAGAAATCCACCCACTAATCCCTTAGGGATCTTGTCATTCTTAGTTCATTGGAGCTAGGAATCTTGTTGCTCTTAGTTCATCGGAGCTTGGAGCCTTGTTGATATCCCCGGTGCTTTTGTGCCCGTGGATCTTGCTTCTTGGAGTCTTGGAGGCTCTTGGGATTTGGTGAGGACCCTCCAATCTTGTGGAGTGTGCCTCATCCTTGTAAAGGTTCTAGTTGTCAACCTCAACGGCAACATAGTGATTCGAGCCTATCCACATCGGTGGAAGGACTCGAAGGAGATACGGTGTGGCATTTGAGGCCTACTCGGTGTTCCACTTTGGTGGCACCGCACCGCTCCAACGGAGATTAGCTTCCATTGGGAAGTGAACTCCGGGATACATCTCCGCGTCACTATGTTCGGTTATTCCTCAAATTACCTTTACTAGTTACTACTAGCTTAGTCATATACTTACCTTGTGCTAGTTGTACTTGCTCAACATATAGTATTGTTCACCTAGTTGCATAATCTAGATAATCTATATTTGAGCATTACCTTGTTAACTTGAAAAAGAAGTTAAAATTTGTAGTTAACCTATTCACCCCCCCTCTAGTTAACCTCTCGATCCTTCAATTGGTATCAGAGCCTCGTCTCTTTATATAGGCTTTACCGCCTAAAAGAGGAGGTAAGGATGGCCGATGATCCCGTCCCCATGGATGGGATTCAAAAGCTAATCCAAGCTATGATTGATAGTTCCGAGAAAAATATGGAGGGAGTAATAAAATAATTAACATCTTCATCTAGACAATCTAGTGAAAAGATTATTTTAGATGAACATGGAAAACCCATTCCAACTAAAGAAGCATCCGCATCATCTTCACCATTAAGTGGTGGTGATGGAAATTCTTTTGGCTTTGCTTATAAAAATGCTCCTAATGTTCAACATCCACATGTTTCTCATCTTGGTCCACCTCCTTTGGTGGATCGGCATCGTTTTACTAATTGGAAAGCTTCCATGAAGTCTTACATGTGCAGTTCTTCAATGCAAATATGGAGGATTGTTGAAAAAGGGTATGAGCCAAAGGACCCCGCAAATCTAAGCTCAAGTGACATCATAGATGAGTAACTCAACGCTCATGCTTTGCACATGTTGGAGAGGGCAATGGAAAAGGAAGGAGTTGAGCACATTCGGTCCTTCACTAGTGCAATGAAAGCTTATGATGGTCTTGTCGATATGTTTGACGGCAATGTCAACCTCCAAAGGTCCAAGAGGTCAATCATTCAAAGAAAAGTTGACCACTTTCATTTGGGTGATGGAGAGAACATAGAAGACATGTTTAGAAGACTCAAGGCTCTTGTAAATGATATGAGAGATAGTGGATTCACGGATTGTACGGATAATTGGGTCAAGGAGAAATTTCTACTCACCTTGATGCCATACAATGAAAACATGGTGATGTCAAGGAGAAACTTCTAATCCCCGAATTGAGTTTCGAGGTGGCGGCGACGCTCTGTTGAATATGACGAACCCCCACGCGTTTTAGGTTTACGGGGCATATGTAGTCGAAAGGGGAGCCCGAGGGGGTGGAGGTGGCCCCCACACCACCTGGCGGCGCGACCTAGGGGGCACGCCCAGGGGTGGTCTGGCCCCCTACTGCCCCCTCCAGGTGTCCTTCTGGCTCCCGGGGTCCTCTAGTGATATAAGCTCAATGGGGTCTTTTCTGGGCAATTTCCCGAAAGTTGATTTTTCTTCATAAAAACGAGACACCAAGGTAATTCTATTGAAAACAGCATTAGTCCGTGTTAGTGGTATCCAAAACTCACAAGTTGAGCGGAAAACAATAAGAAAAATGTTCGAAAAAGGAGATACGTTTTGGACGTATCACTGCCCTAACATTTATGTTTTGCTCCATTATTAAGAGAAAACGAGTACACTTTATCATACCCTATTATGAGCATTGCAATCCTGCAGATTGATATACTTCATGTTGTTTATTATTAGTTTGTTGGCATCTTTTTATAGTTTGCATAACTGCTAGGTGACTTTTATCTTGCATACATCTTATTATGAATTGCTCAGAACTTGATCATATAGTGACTAAATTTACATCATATGAAATAAATGTGTTCGTAAAAGTCTTTTATCGCACTCAGTTGTCACTGAATTGCTTGAGGACAAGCAATAAGCTAAGCTTGGGGGAAGTTGATACGTCCAAAACGTATCTCCTTTTCTGAACACTTTTCTTATCGTTTTCCTCTAAACTTGTGAGTTTTGGATACCACTAACACTTACTAACGCTGTTTTCAGCAGAATTGCCTTGGTGTCTCGTTTTTGTGCAGAAAAATCAACTTTCGGGAAATTGCCAAGAAAACACCCCATTGAGGTTATATCACCAGAGGACCCCGGGAGCCAGAAGGACACATGGAGGGGGACAAGAGGGGCCCAAACCACCCTCGGCACGCCCCCTAGGCGCGCCGCCAGGTGGTGTGGGGGCCACCTCCACCTCCTCGGGCATCCTTTTTGACTACATATTCCCCGTAAACCTAAAACGCAAGGGGGTTCGTCATATTCCATAGAAACAAAACAGAGCGCCGCTGCCACCTCAAAACTCAATTCGGGGATCAGAAGTTCATGTTCTGGCGCCCAGCCGGGATGTGGATTCGAAGGAGACCATCGCCATCGACACCTCCACCTCTTCTCCATCAACGATCCATGATTCCCCCGTCCATGTGTGAGTAAACACCTCTGTAGGCTGAGAGGGATGAAAGGGATTGCATGAGATCGATTATGTAATAATGCCAAATTGTTAGGGCATAGTGCCTAGTATCCATTGTTAGTGTTTTTTACCATTGTTGAAACTTGTTATGCTTAATGCTTGTCAGTAGGGCCCGAGTACCATGATCTCATATCTGAACATGTTATTGTTTCATGAGTATAATTATGTTTCTTGATCATATCTGCAAGTTGTTTACACATGTCATTGTCCGGAACCCGAGGCCCCAAAGTGACATAAATTGGGACAACCGGAGGGGATGGTTGTGATGTGAGGATCATGTGTGTTCACGGAGTGTTAATGCTTTTCTCCAGTGCTTTCTTAAAAGGAGCACCTTAATTACCAGTAGTTTCCGTAGAGGCCCTGCTGCCACGGGCTGGTAGGAGAAAAGATGTTGTGCAAGTTTCTCATTGTGAGCACGTATGACTATATTGGAACACATGCCTATGGTTTGCCTAGAAGTTGGATGCATTATTATTATTATCCGCAATGCCCATATTTAGATTATTACATGACCTATGTTATCCATGCAACGCCCGTTCGTCCATTCCCTCTATGCCTACGGTACTTTTCATCCTGCTGTTTTCCGCGATTTGCTACTGTTGTTACTATTTTAAAACTGTTGTTATTTTACTGCTACTACTACTATAAAATTGTTACCACTAATAAATTATTGCGAGGAAGTCTACTTTCAGGTGCCGCTGAATTGACAACTCAGTTGTTAAGGCTTATAAATATTCTTTGGCTCCCCTTGTGTCGAATCAATAAATTTGGGTTTTACTTCCCCTGAAGACTGTTGCGCTCCCCTATACTTGTGGGTCATCACACTAGCATTAGGACAACTAGAAAGATTTTGTAGGAACACAATTACTTCAGGTATAGTGCAATCATCAAAGTCAAGATCATTTTTATCAAAGGTAATGAGACCATTGTCTCCCATACTTCGAAAAATTTCAGCACTTTTATCAGGAACAGTTTCAGTAGTTTCAGGCAATTTTAAACGTTTAACAGCAGAAGTGGAAGTATTTCCACCAACAATTACTTTACCATTAAAAGTAGAAGGTTTACTAGAATGAGAAGATTCAGTTTTACTAGTGGTGGTAATGGTGCAAACATTAGCTGTATTATTCTTTCTAACTATTTCATCTTCTCTTTCCCATCTAGCATGCAATTCAGCTAACATCCTAACATTATCATCAATTCTAACTTGAATGGATTTTTTTTTGCTTTATTTAACATCATGAGGCATAACCTTTAGTTTCAGAAGATCAACATCAAGAGCAAGGGAATCAAATTTAGAAGCAAGAACATCTATTTTGCCAAACTTTTCCTCAACAGATTTATAAAAAGCAGTTTGTGTACTAATAAAATTCTTAAGAATGTTTTCAATATCAGAGGGCACACTTCTACTGTTTTTGTAGGAATTAACATAAGAGTTGGCATAACCATTACCATTAGTAGAACGATATGACCTATAACTGTTGCTACCAAAATTATTCCTATATGAATTGTTGTTGAAATTATTATTTTTAATGAAGTTCACATCAACATGCTCTTCTTGAGCAAAAAAGAGGCTAAATGAACATTGTTTGGATAAATAGGGCATGGCCATTAACAAGCATAGACATAATAGCATCAAGCCTATCACTCAAGGAAGATGTTTCTTCAATAGAATTTACCTTCTTACCTGGTGGAGCTCTCTTAGTGTGCCATTCAGAATAATTTATCATCATATCATCAAGAAGCTTTGTTGCAGAGCCCAAAGTGATGGACATAAAGATTCCTCCAGCAGTTGAATCGAGAAGGTTTCTTGAAGAAAAATTCAGACCTGCATAAAAGGTTTGGATGACCATCCAAGTAGCCAGTCCATGAGTGGGACAATTCTTTACCAAAGATTTCATTATTTCCCAAGCTTTAACAACATGCTCATTATCAAGTTGCTTAAAATTCTTAATGCTATTTTTCGAGATATAATCTTAGCATGAGGATAATATTTCCCAATGAAAGCATCTTTACATTTAGTCCATGAATCAATACTATTTCTAGGCAAAGATAGCAACCATTCTTTAGCTCTTCCTCTCAAAGAGAAAGGAAACAATTTCAGTTTAATAATATATCCATCTACATCCTTACATTTTTGGATCTCACAAAGTTCACCAAAATTATTAAGATGGGCAGCAGCATCGTTAGTACTAACACCAGAAAATTGCTCTCTCATAACAAGATTTAACAGGGCAGGCTTCATCTCATAAAAATCAGCAATATGAGCAGGTGGAGCAATAGGTGTGCTAATAAAATCATTATTTTTTTGTGCTAGTGAAGTCACACAACTTAGTGTTCTCAGGAGTACTCATTTTACAAGATTAAAAATAGGATAAAAATAACAACTAGAATAAGGACTATTTTTTGTGTTTTTGATAAAGAGAAGCAAACAAGAAAAAATATAATAAACTAAAGAAAACAAAAACAAAGTAAAAACATTGGAGGTGATAGATGCTACGCCTTGATGGTGCCAGGAATTCTTGCTGCTTGTGATGGCGTGTTGGGAACCCAAAGAGGAGGGTGTGATGAGTGTAGTGGTAAGAATTTCCCTCAGTTAAGAACCAAGGTTATCAATCCAGTAGGAGAAAGATGATATTTGGAAGGTTGATTCCACTGATGGTGGTGATAGCGCCTCACCGGTGTCAGCAACAACGTGGAACATGCACACAACACAACCAAAATACTTTGTCCCAACGGTACAGTGAGGTTGTCAATCTCACCGGTCTTGCTGAAAACAAAGATTAGACGTATAGTGTAGAAAATAGTGTATGCTTGCAGTAAGTAAAGAAAGCAGGAAATTGTTGTGGTTTGTTTAACAGTGTAGGAAAATGGACCGGGTTCATAGGTTCACTAGTGGTTTCTCTCCATAAAAGATAGCATGTTGGGTGAACAAATTACAACTAGGCAATTGAAAAATAGAGGTCATGGTGCACATTCATGACATGATGACTACTATGATATTTAGTGCGGGCATTACAACAATATACATAGACCGTAATCCAACTGCATCTATGACTAATAATACACCCTCAGGTTATCATCCAAACCCCCTTAGGTATTAAGTTGCAAGCAACAAATAATCGCATTAAGCAGTGTGTGTAATGTAAGCAATGATTGTACACGCGGGCACTCACACCGCAGTTTTCTCCCTAGTGGCAACATCAAATCCTCCCCCGTCACGTTTCTGTCACTCGAGCACATGCGAAAAGGAGGCATTAACCCATCTATCGAGCATAAATACTCCCTCTTGGAGTCACTAGCAACTATTTGGCCAGAGCAACCACTAGCAATGGAAAGCATGCAATATCACAAATAACATATGCAATAAAGAAAAAAATCAACTTGGCATAAGTTCAATATTCATCGGATCCCAGCAAACACAACACATAGAATTACATAAGAACAATCTCGATCATGTTATGAAGCTCACGAGATCTAAACATTGAGGCATAGGAGGAGAAGACAACCATCTAGCTACTGCTATGGACCCGTAGTCCAAGGATGAACTACTCACACATCACTCCGGAGGAAGGCATGGTGATGAAGAGGCCTCCGGTGATGATCTCCTCTCCGGCAGGGTGCCGAGAGACAGCTTCAGAACCCCCCTGATCTAGGGTTGAGGACGACGGTAGCTGCAAAACTTTTCGAGGATTTTTGATCAGGTGCTTAGGGTTTTCCTTCGGAGGGGAATAAATAGGCGAAAGTGCAAAGGCGGTGGAGCCCTGGGGGACCCACACCACCCCCCGGCGCGGCCAAGGGGGGGTGCCAACCTATGGTGTGCCCCCCTGAGGCCCCTCTCTGGGTCTCTTTGGGACTCCGTGGAACCTTCGGAAATTCTATGACTTGTGGGCTCCGAATTTTCCAATTCCGAGAATATTTCCAGAACAACTTTTCTGAAACTAAAAACAACAGAAAACATGGAACTGGCTCTGTGGCATAAAGAAGGGAGAAAATATGTAGCAATCGGCAAAATATCATCATGGAGCATTAGAAATTACAGATACGTTGGAGACGTATCAATAGACTCCCCTTGCAAAAAATCCTCTTCCTCCCCGGCAACGGTGCCAAAAAAAGTGCTTGATGGTGCAGTACTTGCACTCGTTGGGAGACCCCAAGAGGAAGGTATGAAGAGCACAGCAGCAAGTTTTCTCTTAGAAAGAAACCAAGGTTTAATCGACTAGTAGGAGAAAGAAATCACTTCCGAAGGTTGATGCAGCTGATGTGGCAGGGCGCACTACTGGTTTAGCAGCAACATGGAATCTACACAACACAATCAAATTACTTTTCCCCCAATGAAGCAGTGAGGTTGTCAATCTCACCGGTTTTGCTGAAACAAAGGATTAGACGTATAGTGTGGAAAGTAGTATTTGTTTGTAGGAAATGAAAGAGAACAATGATTGCAGTAGTAAAGCAGCGGTTGTAGTGGTTGTATATCAGTGTAAAGAAATAGACCGGGGTCCAAAGTTCACTAGAGGTATCTCTCCAAAGCAGATAGATAACATGCTAGGTAAATAAATAACAACTGGTCAATTGACAGATATAAAGGTTGCATCGTAGTGCATATGCTTGACATGATGATTACTATGTGATTCATCCAGGAATTACAACAACATACATAGACCGTTATCCAACAACATCTATGACTAATAATCCACCCTCAGAGTGTCATCAGAGCAAATCGTGGGTATTAAGTTGCAAGCAACAGATAATTGCATTAAGCAAAGTGTGTAATGTAAACAATGAAATCATCCTTAGAAAAAGCATTGTTGTTTTCTCCCGAATGGCAACAACACATCCCCCAACCGTTACGTTTCTATCACTCGAGCGTGAGTGAAAGGGAGGCATGAACCCACTATCGAGCATAAATACTCCCTCTTGGAGTTACAAGCATAACCCTTGGCCAGAGCATCTAATAGTAACGGAGAGCATGCAAGATCATAAATAACATACACATGAAATAACATGATAGATTGATCATCACTGTACATAGCATTCAATATTCATCGGATCCCAGCAAACATAACATGTAGCATTACAATAAGATGATCTTGATCATGTTAGGCAGCTCACAAAATCTAAACATGAGGCATAAAGAGGAGAGAACAACCATCTAGCTACTGCTATGGACCCGTAGTCCAGAAATGAACTACTCACGCATCACTCCGGAGGCAGGTATGGTGATGAAGAGCCCTCCGGTGATGATTCTCCCTCCCGGCAGGGTGCCGGGGAAAGCTCCACAACCCTCCCGAACTAGGGTTGATGATGACGGCGGCTACAGACCTTTTTGGCGAGGAAAAGATCGGGTATTTAGGGTTAACCCGAGGAGAGGTATAAATAGGAGAGAGGTCAACATCAGTGGGCGGCCAGGGGGCCCACACCACCCCCAGGCGCGGCCAAAGGGGGGGGCGACGCCACATGGTGTGGGGCCCCTTAGGCCACCCTCCGGGTCCCCTCCGGACTCCGTGTACGTGACAAATTTCTAAGACTTTTGGGCTTTGTTTTTTCCAATTCCGAGAATATTTCCAGAACAACTTTTCTGAAACCAAAAACAGCAGAAAACAGGAAATGGCTTTGTGGCATCTTGTATAAGAAACATGTAGCATATGGCATGAAAACAACATGGAACATCAGAAATTATGGATACGTTTGAGACGTATCAGGATCCATAGTTCACTAGAGGTGTCTCTCCGAAACAGATAGATAACATGCTGGGTAAATAAATTACAACTGGGCAATTGACAGATATAAAGGCTTCACCATAGTGCATATGTATGACATGATGATTACTATGTGATTCATGCGGGAATTACAACAAAATACATAGACCGTTATCCAACTGCATCTATGACTAATAATCCACCCTCAGAGTGTCAACCGAGAAAACGTTGGGTATTAAGTTACAAGCAACTGATAATTGCATTAAGAAAAATGTGTAATGTAAACAAGAAAATCATCCTTAGACAAAGAATTGTTGTTTTCTCCCTAATAGCAAAAACACATCCCCCACCCGTTACGTTTCTGTCACTCGAGCGTGAGTGAAAGGGAGGCATGAATGCACTATCGAGCATAAATACCCCCGCTTAGAGTTACAAGCATCAACTTGGCCAGAGCATATACTAGTAACAGAGAGTATGCAACATCATAAATAACATACACATGAAAGATTGATAATCACTGGACATAGCATTCAATATTCATCAGATCCTTGCAAACATAACATGTAGCAATACAATAAAATGATCTCGATCATGTTAGTCAGCTCACAAGATCTAAACATGAGGCATAAAGAGGAGAGAACAACCATCTAGCTACTGCTATGGACCCGTAGTTTAGGGATGAACTACTCACGCATCACTCCGGAGGCAGACATGGTGATGAAGAGCCCTCCGGTGACGATTCTCCCTCCCGGAAGGGTGTCGAGGAGAGCTCTAGAACCCTCCCGAACTAGGGTTGATGATGACGGATGCTACAGATCTTTTGGGTGGAAAAGACTCCAGTGTTTAGGGTTAACCCGTGGAGAAGTATAAATAGGTGAGAGGGCAACGTTGGTGGGCGGCCAGGGGGCCCACACCACCCCCAGGCGCGGTCAGAGGGGGGAGGGCGCACCGCCCTATCGTGTGGAGCCCCTAAGGCCCCCCTCCGGGTCTCATCCGGACTCCGTGTACGTGTCGACTTTCTAAGACTCTGTGATTTTGTTTTGTCCAATTTCGAGAATATTTCTAGAACAACTTTTCTGAAATAAAAAACAACAGAAAATAGGAACTGGCTCTATGACATCTTGTCAATAGTTTAGTCTCAGAAAATCCATAAAAATGACATAAAGTGTATAAGAAACATGTAGCATAAGGCATGAAAACAACAAGGAAAATCAGAAATTATGGATACATTTGAGACGTATCTGTATGCTTTTGAGCTCGCAAAGGTTGAGAGTGTTGCAGAAGCGAGTGATACGAGAGAGATTGGCGTTAGGGAGATTCTTATCCCGAACTCGGTAGACTTGATTGAAGTCGCCGGTAACAAGCCATTTGACACCAAGGGCCGGCTTTTCCGCAATGAGCTCATTGAAGAACTCCTCCTTGCGATTATTACTATAGGACCGTACACCCTGGTGATCTTAAAGAAAGTACTCGAAGCGTCGATGGAAACCATCACAGAGAGTTAAAATGCGGAGAAGCCAAGAAGGAGACGTCCGTAATTGTGACCTAAGTTTGATCCCAGAGTAAAAGAATCCCGCCTCTAGTGCCCAACGAAGGCCTTTGCGCAAAACCTCTCAGCCTGTTTCCACCCAGGTAGGCAGCAGTGGAGGCATGAATATCTTGAAGCTTTCTCTCCTAAAGATAGATAATGTGGCAAGAGGAAGCAGCAATGGACATGTGAACCACATCACGTCTCTACGAACCATTTAACCCTCTAACATTCCAGCTCAAAAAATTAATAAGCTCTTGAATTTCATTCATTGGAAACAAGCCATACAACAGGTTCTGGGGTCAGCACTCAGCCGAGCCAAGGCCACAAACCACTGCCACAAGCGGCAGTAAACAGGTAACGGAGTTATAAAAATACAGAGAGAATACAAGGATAGAATACACTTCTGTTTTGAAAAAAAAACTGTTTCTTTTTGGGCGTCTCTCAGTCCAGGAATCATAGGATTTTCATTAAACCCATGCCGTCTATGTGATCTTTGAACACACTAGGTGGTAAGCCTTTCGTTAGCGGATCCGCAATCATATCCTTTGTCCTTATATGCTCGAGACTTATAGTTTGATCCTGGATTTTATCTTTCACAACATAATACTTTATTTCTATTGGCTTTGTAGCATTACTCGACTTGTTGTTGTGAGCATATAATAATGTGGGCTGGTTGTCACAATACATCTGTAGTGGTTTGCTAATGCAATCTACCACTTTCAAGTGGGGTATAAATTTCTTTAACCATATCGCCTGCCTCGTGGGCTCATAACATGCTATAAATTCTGCATAAATCGTGGATGATGCAACTATTGACTGTTTGGAGCTTCTCCATGAAATGGCTCCTCCTGCGAGAGTAAACACGTATCCTGACGTGCATTTTCTATCATCTTTGTCTCCCGCAAAATCAGCATCTGAATGCCCTCTTATCTCTAGGGAATCAGATCTTCTATATGTTAGCATGAGATCCTTGTTGCCTTGCGCATAACGCAATGATTTCTTCGCCACTTTCCAGTGCTCTGAGTCTGGATTGTCTTGATATCTACCGAGTACCCCGGTGACAAAAGCTAAGTCAGGGCGAGTGCACACTTGTGCATACTGTAAGCTTCCAACAGCCGAAGCATATGGTATTGCTTTCATTTGATCGATCTCATATTGGTTGTTGGGACATTGAAATTTCCCAAAACTATCGCCCTTGACTATAGGAGCAGGTGTGGCAGAACTCGCATGCATATTATACTTTTTGAGAACATTCTCAAAATATGCTTTTTGCGATTGTCCTAAGACTTTATTTGTTCTATCTCGGTGAATCTCTATGCCCAAAACATATGAGGCTTCACCAAGATCCTTCATATAAAAGTTTGAGGATAAGAACTTCTTTGTTTCTCATAGAAGACTTACATCAGTGCTAGCAAGCAAGATATCATCCACATACAAGATTAAGAAAATGTATTTCCGACTTTTGAACGTTGCATAAATGCAGTTATCCTCAACATTCTCTTTAAATACAGAAATCCTTATTGCATCATTAAATTTCAGATACCACTGTCTAGAAGCTTGCTTTAATCCATAGATGAATTTCTTTAGACGACATCTCATATCTTCCTTACCTTCCATGATAAACCCCTTGGGTTGTTTCATGTAAACATTTTCTTTTAGATCTCCATTCAAAAATGTCGTATTTCATTTTTTGTAGCTCTAAATCAAATGTGCAACTAATGCCATTATGATTCTGAAGGAATCCTTACATGAGACTGGAGAAATGTCTCATTGTAATTTACCCCTTCTCTTTGTGTAAAGCCTTTTGCCACAAGAAGTGATTTATACTTTTCTACATTCCCATTAGAGTCACTAGTCATCAACCGTGCACCTGCACGGGCTAGTTGTGGTTATGAGACTTGCTATATCTTGCTATTTTTGCAAGTTAAACCATATCATTTTAGATTATTTTCAATTGATTTTTTCTGCAAATTTATTATTTTTGCAATGTAAACCATGCTATTTTAAATCATTTTCATGCGATTTGTACAATTTTTTATATTAATGTATTTTATTCTTTATTTTATGTGGTATTTCTACTCAAAAAATTAATTGCGATAGTATGCCGCACAGAGATTTTATTACTGTCCATTAGTTGCGTAGTAAAATTTCAATTTTAATACTCATATGTGTTTTGTGTTTATATTTAATTTTAACGTTAGGTGATTTTTATTTAGTTAATATTTCGGTGCATTTGGTGACTTTGTTGATATTAAAATTTGGCAACAACTCATATTCAGTATCCATAAGAGTAATTCCTTGATCCAGTATAACTTGTGAGACTACACGTGCGTCCATGATTTATTTGGGTTTATATAATTCATTAAATAAATCAAATCACATGTCAATATTTACATTTAGGGGTAGAACCTACAATGTTGTTCTTCATAAAAGGTTTGTGTATTCAGTAGACAATACTCCCAAAAGCACTTTGTATTTTAAATTAGAATAAAAACTCCTGACTATGTCTACCATGCACTGACGTACACGCACCGACTCCTCGTTTCCAAATCCCCTCATTCCTCTATTGAGAAAATGAAGAATCACTCTCTATTTCTCAGGGTAATTGTCAATAACCCCCAAAGTTGGCTGAAACTCGCTCACATACCCCTTTAATGTGCCACTGACATGTGGAGTTTAAGTGACCGGGGGGCTTATTACGTAATATTAGCACCCGTTCCTCTCTCCCATCTTTGAGATTCCCCCAGTTCAAATAAAGAACACAGGTAGAAAATAGGCCTTTAGTCCCGGTTCGCAAAGGCCATTAATCCCGGCCGTGCAACCGGGACTAAGTAGGCGCGACTAAAGTCCCCCCCTTTAGTCGCCCCTCTTACGAACCGCGGCTAAAGGCCCGTCCACGTGGGCGGGTGGCGTGCGCCGGAGGCGGACGACCTTTAGTCCCGGTTGGCAACACGAACTGGGATTACATGCTATTTCATTATTTCTTTAATTCATTTGGGTTTCTAATTATTTTTCACTCCAATTTTTCACTCCCTTTTTTTCACTCCAATTTTTCACTCACTTTTTTTCCAGATTTATTATTATTTGCTTAGTGTCTAACTACAATTATCTTTAGTCAAATTACTTACTCGTGGTCAAACTTCTCGCTCGGTCACCCATCCTCCCACTACTCTAGCACTAGCACGCTTAACTTCCGAGTTCCATCCCGTCCCGCATCCAAGTGTTTCGCACGCATGTATGTGATACTAGTATCATATCAATCCTATTAACATGTTGGTCGATGCCACATTTCTTTATTGTCTGAATTTCAAATAAATCTTTTAATAAACAAAAGTAATGATGTAATTAATAATTTTGAATAAATAAATAAACATTAACTTTTTAATTTGTATTATTTCTAAAAAATATTCAGAAAAATAAAACTAATTCATTTTAAAATCTTAAAAATACAAATAATATATCAAAATATTCAGAAAAATAAAACTAATTCATTTTAAAATCTTAAAAATACAAATAATATATAAAAAAATCAGAAAAATAAAACTAATTCATTTTAAAATCTAAAAAATACAAATAATATATAAAAAATTCAGAAAAATAAAACTAATTCATTTTCCCCTTTCCTAAATGCAAATTAATCTGATAAGATTCATGAACCAAACCATATGAAATCTAAACCATATAAAATTTGCAGATCCAAGTTTGGACTATTATTTTGGACACAAGAACTGTTTTGGCAATGACTATCTATGAGAATGATTTGAACCTAACTTTTAAAATACATAACCAAAATGGACAAAATAAAATGTTCTGGATAGATATTGAAAAGATCTATCCATAGCACTTAGCCTCACGTCAAGGTCAGCAACCAAATGAAAATACCATCCTTTTTAATAAAAGACCAGTAGGCTCTTCTATGATTTTTAGAATGAGTTCAAAAATGAATTTTTAAGTAAATCCAACTGGATGAGTTTGGTATTGACTAGATCTATGTTTTCCTGGCTTAGATTAATTTTTGGAGCTCTAGATTTATTTTTGGTGAACAGATATAGAAACAATTTTTTTTCTGTTTTGTTTTCTTGATGTGTTTTTGTTTGTTTTGAAATGTGTGTTTGATCTTATCTTGTTTCCTAGCTTGTATAGAGTGTTAGGACTTGATATTAGGTTGTTTGCTGGCAGAACATCTACCTTAGAAAGTGTGTGCATGATTGGAAACCCAAATAAAAATGGAACTAGCATTTGTTACTTTCTAGTTTTATTATTTTGGAATTGTGTGTGAGTTAGATCTTTGTGTGATTGCTTTAGTAAATTTTGTGCTATGTTTAACCCGTGATTTTATTTGAGCCATTACATAACATAGTGGTACATATATCCATTACATAATATAGAAATAATATAGCTAGGAATTAATATAGAAACAATATAGGAATTAATAGAAAGACTTATATCCATTACATATATCGAACGCAACATAGCGGTACATAGATGCGGTACACAAACAACATCTACTCGAGCTCCGAAGACTAGATGCGGAACAACTCGAAGGCAACGTGATCCGGTCAAGTGGGTTCTTCCCCCAATACATGTGATTCCTCGAGGGGAAACAAGTCTTCATGGTTTTGTAGTCGGGGTGGATGAACGCAGTTGCCATCTGAGCCATCCCGGTCTTGTGCCCGTACAGCTCATCAAAATGGATAAGGTCCTGAAGATCAATGTAGTGATCTTCAGGTATCTCAATACCCAACGTGCGCATCAACTTCTGCCGGTCTTGAGTGATGTCAACGCTACAAAAGTCGTAACCCTTGTTGACAAGAAAATCAACAAGTTCTTGAGATTGCTTTGAACTACTGCAACAACAAAAATGGAACATGTGTTAGATTTTATTGCAACACGTGTATTCTTCCAATGCAACAACAAATCGAAAATGCAACAACTATCCTAAGAGAGATTGTACGTATGCGTACCTTGCCCATTGGAAGACCAAAACGGTATCCTTGAAGGCAATCTGGATGACGGCAACATGCTTCTGATTCGCCGTATACTCTAGATCAAGCCCGAAGAACTTATGGTGTTCATCGGCTTCTTCATAGAGATCGACCAAACGGTTAAGAGCATAGGGGAGCCTCTCGCATATATTGGTATATGCCACGTCGAGATTCTTGCGGCATGGTGTGGGAACACGGAGAACGTTCCAAACGGGAGAATCCATGGGTGCTTGGTGGAGGAAGAAGAGAGGAAGAAGAACAGAGAGTCTCGGGTGCGCACTGTAGCAATGGCCTTCTGCCTCTCGCTCGCGAAATAAAACCGCGCGGGAGGCGAGCAGTTTGGATCTTTAGTCGCGGGTAGCCAGGCCAACCGGGACTAAAGATAGGGAGGCGAGCAGCTCCGACCTTTAGTCGCGGGTGGCCAGGCCAACCGGGACTAAATCCCTCCGCGCGCTACCCCAACCGCCACTCAAGACCTTCAGTCGCGGGTCGCCTCCCGAACCGCGACTAAAGACCCCTTTAGTCACAGTTCGGACATTTTGGGGACTGAAGGGGGCGTATGGAAGGCCTTTTTTCTACCAGTGGAAAAATCTTTGACATGTCCCCAGTTACTGTGTTGGATCTGGATGCTCCTCTGTTGGGAGTTCTGAGAGGAGCCATGTAGTCGGAATCATGTAGGAGCTGCAGTTGGCGGATGCAAAATCCGCATTACCAAAGGCCTAGTCGTGTAGGCTCGCACGTCGCCATTCTATTTTCCGTCATTCAGCCTTCCACGCTCACTGGACCTCCAGCGGCGGCACCCACCTCGATTTGTCAGGCCACCCAGCTTCCCCTCTCCCTCGCTGTACAACCACGGCTGCCAACGCCCCTGCTCGAGGCGTGGGACGCAGATCATGATCCTGTGCAGATGTAGTTGTGGCTCTTGTCGACCTGTCAAAGGGTGGCGAACCCGTTGTGCATGCATGTATACCGGGGCTAATTTTGAGTATGTGAGTTTGGCTCCCTTGCAAGTTGCAATAGACGATATCCGCTCATGATGTCGACGTCCTCGAGGATCATGGGGTCGACGCGGACGAAGATGACGCACCCGAAGATCTCGAGACTTGGATGTCAACACCGACCTAGACTTCACCGTATGGAATCCAATACAAAATACCCGTGTGCAAGGTCAGTACTACTTCTATTTTTTTGCCCCGATTATACACTTTTTAGTGTTTCTTCTAAAATGCCAAATTCAAGTCAAGAAATGCTCCGTTTCCAAGTTTTCACGATATAGCAATGAAGTATTTCTTCTTTCATGAAAACATATCATGGAATTATACAATTGTTTTTTTGGATAAAACATTACGCTCTACGACCTGTTCAACTCGCCGTCGTCAGCCAAGATGTCTGTCACTTTTGTTCTATTCCTTTCCTCCACAACGACCCTGTTATTAATCAGGTTTCTCTGTCTTCCGTACTTATGAAAATTCACACGGGTTAATGAGCATTATTTTTAACAGTTAGACAAATAGATAAAACTTTAATAATTACTTTACAAAGATATTATTATGTTAGAGTCAGTGATAGCACACGTCATGTCAAGATGAATAAAGAAAATGCCTTTTATGACCATGCCATTTGCACCGCAGAATTCCACTGTAAGCAGATGTCTATTCATGCCCATTTTCTTAAATCTTGAAGAGCTATGAAACTTCACTCTTGTTGATCATTAAGCGCCAAGTCTATCACATGAAAACTGATGCCTCCTGTGACAAATGTTAAACTCTAGGAAAAAAAGTATCCTCTACGGATATAGCATAGCTTGTGGGCACTACTAATCACCTAGAGAACCTGATTATATATATAAGGAGAGATTGATAATGCATAAGTTCATCTAAAAAAATCAGTACTCAATTGAATAGTTATCAACGCGTAACTGTGACAATATATAGATTTATATAACCATGTCTTTGTCACCAGTTTATTTTAAGATCTTAACTTTAGTTGAGAAAATTTCCCTCATGTTTTATAAAATATTTCAATATGTCAACAATTTCAGTATGAATGGTTGTGCCAAAAGTAGATTTTTACATGCACTGATCATGAACTTAACGTTGCTTATTGATCTTTGGGGATTGATCAGGGTGGAATAGTGTTTACAAATGGAAGTAGGGGATAGGGACTCATGGATGACTAACTGGTGTGATCATCCAGAGACCATTGTGAAAGCATGTACATTACCCTTACTAGCAAAATGCCCGTGCTCTGCAACGGATTTGAAACCAAATTATGTGATCATAAAACCCCGAAAATTCTTATATTACACCCTAAATACAATTGTGTGCACATCATTTATTAATATAGTTAATTTTCATTATGCATATCCAAACTAAGATCATGCAACAAGTTGTGAGTTTAGAAACAAGATAACAAAATGCTATATTTACTCAGCTCTGCTAAAAAAATAGCGTAATGAAAAATAACGGCTTTACACAGGCCTGCTTTTGTAGATATAGGTTTGGATAAGAACTTAAAAGATGTTACATTCAATTGCACAAAACATTTTCTCTAGAGGGCAAACCAAATTGAATATACAACTGATAGTTTCGATATCATCATTTGAGTTACAAACGAAACTTGCAAAATCACAAGAAAACATCATAGTGAAAGCATAAAATAATCACCGTAAAAATAACAAGACCGAAGGGGGAGACGCCACCCCGGCTTGTCATTAAGGTAGAAGTGTGACTCGAACCCGTGACCTGGCGCTTGGCGCTTTAGCCTGCCGACCATCTGGCCACGGAAGAGTTCACTAAAAAGGAAAAAAATAATAATCACCGTAGTGGCGACGGTTCGGAAGAATCGAACGGAAGGCAAAGTGAGCTCCCGCCAAGCAAAAAAAAATAGCAGGAATGGCATGCTCTCCCTACTGTTCCCACATATAAATAAACATAATAATATGAACGATTGTAGCTAGAATTAAGCTAGAACAAGACGCATGTAGACAAAATTCGTGGGCCTGTACAGTATAGGTAGATTAGGCAATATCACAAAGGTAGATGCCTAGCTATAATAGATTATTTCAGATATGCACTATGAATACATCTGCAATGTATACATGCAAAAGGGTTTCATGAAGACAAATATTTTGGCGAACCTGGATAGTGTCATGCTCGCCTGTGTCTATTCTAAAAATAGATTTCTTTAAAGAATAGGTGACCTAGATCGTGGTGAGATAGTAAAAGCAGCACAGCAGCAAACACGAACCATATCAAGATTGATACATATATATATCATGTGCATACCATGTTTCATTTGCAAGTCGATTGAACTACAAACTTGATAATTGTTCTGATGAAACGTAAAAGCATCCTTCAACTAAAATTTATTGTTCATCAAGTCAATTAACAATTGGTCAAACACCTACCGTGCACTTCCTTACAAGGGACGGGGGTTGGAAAATGATTTGAACTGGATAGATAACATGCTTAGTGCTTGAAGGAGTGCCACATATCTTGGTAATTTGGTTGGGTAATTGGGTTGATCCCGTCGGCGGTGAAGTGGTAATTGTGCTTAGTCCAAATTTTGCTGCTTCCGGTGGCATACACATGGTGCCCCTCTGGCTTTATCTTTCAGGCCGACCTCCCCATCATGGGTCAGATTTGGCATCCTGGTCATCTCCCCAGCCGTCCACGGTTCAAAGGCCCGCAGCGCTGCAGTTCTTCCCCGTAGCCATGTTGTGATTAGGGGCAGGGGCCGCCGCCGCCCCTGCTACAGATCTTCCCCTGCAGCTATGGTCTGAGGGACGATGGCGTGGCGGAGTCTGCGCGCGGCGGCTTGAGAGAGGACTCGAGGTCACCGGCGGGGCCGGCCGGTGCGTTTGTCTTGAGGGGTTAGCGACAGGGGCGGCCCGGGCGTTTGTCTGAGGGTCTCCATGGCCTGGCTGCGAAGCGCGAGAGGACGACGGACGAAATTCTAAGAACGAACAAAGAGGAAGGACTAAAGTGAAAAAGTGGCACGACGTACGACGGTCACGTTAAGGTGTATTATATAGTATTACCCTTATTTGTCGTGAAGGATCCGTGTATAGTACACCTGATTAAATAGCCTAGTTAAAAGAGGTTTTAATCCATAAAATTTGGTTAAGTAAAGTAGACAGCTCTACTTCGCAAATCGTTTGACATCTGCACCAATGTTGGTTGGGAAGAATGAATAATACCAATAGTAACCATATCAAGGTACGTACGCTATAAGCAGCACTACAAAACAAACTATTGAGTGGATGGAACTGTAGCATATCAGATGAAAAATTACAGTATATTGACGGAATCTTAGAAGAGACGGTCTATGTACAAAAATAACAACCCTTCTAATCTTAGAGAAATGGCAGTAACTTCACAAATTAATATGGTACCTGCAAAACAGAAAAATGCATTCATATTCTGTTCGTTCGAATATGAAGTAATAATTTGATATGTAATACATACTTACTGGACGTTGTTTGATCTTTCGTATTAGATCATTATGGCAAAATGTAACATAATCTACATCATTACCTCGAAAATCTGTATTTGGAAATCCGTAACATATGTTTTTTATTGAAGAAACTCATGTTTTTCTTAGCACTGCCATCCTTCAGGTTTCTATCTTGGCATGGAAAAGGAAAATAATTTTGTAGTTCTAGCCTTGCAGAAACTTGAACTGATGCTACATAATTAGCACATTTGACTCTGTTTTTTAACTATTATAGCATCTGACTAAACTGGATGCACACATCTTCACATTTTTTGCATTCACAAACTTTATAGAGCCATATAAGTTTCCTCTCTTGTGAAAATAAAATATAAAAAACGCTTCTGTTGTCTCACATGCCTAAGTTTCCTTCCACAACAAAAAGAGAAGATGATATTTTGTTAATTCTTAGAAAGATGGATTTCGCGAAAGAGTATAATTGAGGAATTCTTATGACTGAAATTGAAGGTAAGTATTTTGGAAAATTGGAAAGGAGGGCCCTTACCTTGATTATGTGCCAGCGTATTCTGTCTGTCATTCTTTGACCACCAAACTGAACTCTATATATCAAATATATCTTTCAGTTATAGTGTCCGCCGCTGATGTCAACTCGAGGAGGGGATTCACAGAAGATGGGCGAAGGAGTACTGTGCAAGATAGGAGCAACAGATCATATGAAATAGCTGTGGCGAGTGGCAGCTAGTTCAGACAAACGCCTCACCATATAATTTAGAACTCACAACGTGCACCTTCCCATCCTACATAAACTTAATACCACGAACAGCCCACTTCAATCTTCAACTAAACAGACAACTTTCTGAACACATCTGAGTGTAATATAGGAATCATGAAGAATACAGATTTGGCCAAAAAGAGACACAACCAAAGAGGCTACGATTATACAGTAGGTAGAATTTTCCATGTATGGCTAATTTCTTACATTGCAAGCGTCTATATTGGCTTCCGTATTTAGAAACAAATACTCCTGGACCTCCCGTAAGACAGCATCTCCATGGTCTCTTGAATTCCTTCATTAACAACCATCGTTCCTATAGCCATCTCAAACTGAATAGATCTAAACATCCGATGTATCTTGCCGAGGCTTGGAAGATGAGAGCACATAGCACACCTGTTTCACAGCAGAGGAAAGACGAAGCTCCGGCAGCTATCTGCGCGAACTTGATGGTACGGATGACGCAATATTGCCGCCGATGTTCCGGGCGCACCGGGAATAGGCAAGCACGCGAGTACATGAAAGATGTCGTGCTAAGGACGTGGGTCTTCCACTCAATCTAATGGCTACACATAAGTCGGAAGTTGATCCGATGGACTATATTCGCTAATCTCTAGGATTAACGTAGAGGCATTTACGGTGCCTCCAATTAGTAAATATAAGATACTTTATTTTGTAGACCCATTTATAGCCTATTGTTTTGGCTCCTTTAGTAGTATCCTCTAAGTCCCAAACATCGTTGGAAATCATCGATTTCATTTCGTCTTCCATTGCCTCCACCCATTTAGACGAGTGACGATTTCTCATGACTTCTTCATATGAGGTGGGATCACCTTCCTTATGAGCCGTTTCTGTGTTATAAACTTTATAATCACTAGAAATAGCTGACTTTTTACGTCTTGTAGACCTTCTAAGGCCTTTATTCTCTTGCTCACGTTCTGCCTCAACTTCTGGCACATCCTCTTGAGAAGGTTGCTGCTCCTCCCTTTCATGCTCAACTTCGGGTTCAGTCGGCTCCTGACGAGCAGGTTCCGAATCATCACCTCTAGTTGCCATGGTCGGAGTTACAACAGGTGCCTGCATTGCAACCTCAGGGGTTGATGATGCAGGTATAACAGGTAGTGAGAAAAACGGATCTTGAATCATCGGATTAGGTGCACACACCCTCTTCTCCTCAAGATCAATTTTCTGAGCTACCATGCTCCCCCTCATCATTTCTTCCTCTAATAAGACCGCATGTCTCGTTTGTACAAACTTTGTATATCTGTCTAGACAGTAGAAACGATAACCTTTTGATCTATCAGGATAGCCAATGAAGTGGCAGTTCACTGTTTTGGTATCTAACTTTGCAATGTTTGGATTAAACACTTTGGCCTCAGTTGGGCTCCTCCACACCCTGAGGTGTTGTAGGGATGGTACTTTTCCTGTCCACAACTCGTACGGTGTTTTGCGCACCGACTTGGTTGGTACTCTGTTGAGAATGTGAATGACGGTTTTAAGTGCCTCCATCCATAATCCCAATGGCAAAGTGGAATAACTCATCATACTGTGCACCATATCCATAAGAGTACGGTTACGCCTTTCAGCTATTCCATTTTGCTGAGGCTCACCCGACATTGAATACTGGGCTACTATGCCATTCTCCTGTAAGAACATTGCAAAAGGTCCAGGGACTTGGCCATATGGAGTGTGTCTGCCGTAGTACTCCCCCCCACACACAGTCAGATCTCACTATCTTTATTCTTTTATCATGTTGATTTTCAACTTCAGTCTTGAATACCTTAAATTTATCCAACACTTCAAATATTTCTATAATTGGATAGATGTATCCATATCGGGAGTAATCATCTGTGACCATCCACAATTTTCATAGGAAATGGTCCACAAATATCAGTGTCAATAATTTCTAGTGTTGTTGTACTTCGGTTTGCACCCTTTTTAATTTTCTTTACATACTTTCTTTTAATGCAATCTATGCATTGCTCTGTTTCTGAGAACTCTAGCAGAGGAATAATATCATTTTTTATTAGTCTTTCTATTCCCCCCCTCGAAATATGGCCCAAACGACAGTGCCATAATTTCGATGAGTCATGAGTTCTCTTTCTTTTCTTTTGTTCGTTATTCGACCAGAAACACGCTCATTCACTTTACACACAGAATAAAATTTTTCACGCAAAGATAATAAATAAAGCTCATTGTGGAGGAAAGCAACCCCCACATGAATATTATTACACCGTATGGCACATTTGCCATGTTCAAAATAACATTCACAATTGTCTTTGTCTAAACGTGATACACTGATCAAGTTCCTGTGTAGTGAAGGAACATACCAGATATCTCTAAGAATAATCGTGAAACCATCAGCTAACTCCAGGGAGATGTTGCCAATAGCTTCTACGTCTTCTTGAACTCCATTAGCGACCTCAATGCATCTTTTGTTTCTTTGCGTAGTCCGGGTGGAACTGAATCCCTGTAAAGAATTTGCAACATGAACAGTTGCACCTAAGTCAATCCACCAAGTAGATTTTGAAAACTGTGTATATACAGATTCATTTACAAAGTAAACAACATTGTTACCTTTCTTTGCCATTATGTACTTTAGATAGTCTGTGCAATCTTGCTTGTAATCGCCAATCTTTTTGCAGTGGAGACAAGTGTCTTTGTCCAATGGAAAAGACCTCTGTGGATGCTGATGCTGATGCTGATAGGGAGCCTTCCCATGTGGTTTTGAAGGAGAACCAGTATGGCTTTGACTATAGTTTCTTTTCTTATTATCCTTCACATAGTTCATAGAACCACCATGTGAAGTTTTAAGTCTTTCCTCCTCTTGAACGCACATAGCAATAGTCTTTTCGACATCCCATTTTCTAGGGGCCATGTTGTAGTTTATCACAAAGTTGTCAAACTGAATTGGCAGTGAAGCCATGATCAGATGGACAAGAAGTGCTGGCTTGAGCTCGAGATCAGCATCCATGGGCATAAGTTTTGCAGCCATGTTGCTCATCCTCAGCAACAAAGTTGTCAAACTGACTTGGCAGTGAACCCATGATCAGATGGACAAGAAGTGCTAGCTTGAGCTCGAGATCAGCATCCGTGTGCATAAGTTTTGCAGCCATGTTGCTCATCCTCAGTATGTGCTCCCGCATGCCATGTGCACCTCCGGTGTACTTTTCTGTTACCAGCTGTTTAATCAGCTGGGTGGCATATACCTTTGAAGAGCCAGTAAACTGGCTCTTTATCTTTTCTAAGTACTCCGTAACAGAAGCATAGTCTGCAATTGAGCCCATGATTGCGTTCTCAATTGTATTCCATATAAATGTCATGCACCTTTGTTGGCTGTTAGCCACATTCTGTTTTCAATAGAATATGACAACTCCAAAGGAGTATAGTCTCTTTTCTTTTTCTCCCATGCAACATCATCATCATCTTCCTCTTTAACAGGCTCTTTTGGCATGACAGGTTGTGGAGTGTCCACAACCCAACCAACCTCAGCACATACGAAGGGTAGATCCACCTTCTTCCTCCACTCACTGTAGTTGTCGCCTCTCGGGGTTGGGACGTCCTTGATGCATGTCATCAAGTAGAACCCTCCTGAAAACCACAATGAAGTGAGAAAAACAACAACAGTTGTATGTAATAATCCAACGTTGGTCAAAATTATAACACACAACTGTTTATGCAATTAAAACTATATCACCGTTGGGCAGAAAATAGTAATAAAAGCATATTTGAGACTATAACAAATAGTCATGATAATGCTATTAACAACGTTGGTCATATAACAACATAAATCACAACTATTATTTTAACATGCTTTTAGAATCTAATTCTCACTTTTAGCCTATTTTCCTTTAATAAGCCACTTTTCATTAAATTTGCAGCGGGAAACATGAATAAGAAATTTATACACTTTAAACATTATACGAATATTTATTTTACTTTTGTATTCCCTAAACAATAATTTCGTTGGAAAAAATTGAATAGGAAAGAAACTAGAACAATTTTGCCCAAAAATTTGGACAAAAAACTATAAAATCTGCATCTGTAAAAGAAAAACAGAAACCATAAAAAAACAATGTGAAATTCAGCCTATTCTGTGCCTGGCGTAGTCCAAGGCGTGCCTAACACGCCCGCACCCGCGCGATACTTAGCTGTCTGGCGCCCATCGCTCATCTCTCTGGCCGAAAAGGCCCAGCGGTCTGCAAGAGCTCGTGGCGCTCTTTTCTGTTTGCAAACCGGGGCGCTGTGGAAACTGGCCTGAGGCCCGGTCCACGCCCAGTCTTTCGGTCCACTGGCCCGTTTGCGCTCTAGGGTTTGCATCTCAGCCGTTGAGATCGATCGGACGGCTGTCCGCGCTCCTTGCTTGAACAAAACGAGTAGCAGCGCAGCCCCCCACCGAAACCTAGCTCATTTTCACTCCCGGACTTTGTCCCGAGCGGCGGAAGAAAACGGGCCGGCCGCGGCTGGCCACCGCGCCGCCGTCACCTGCTCGCCCCGCCGGAGATGGCGGCCGCCGCGTCTCGCATGCGCCTTGCGCACAACGCCGATGGCGACGATGAGCGCCACCAAGCTTCGGCCGAATTCTTTTTCCCCTCCCCTTTTCCAACCTCCTCTGTGAGAGAGAGAACCACAGGAGGGAGAGCGCCACGGGAGAGCCTCTGTGCTCGTCCGCGTACAACATTTACGCTCGACGGTGATCTTGCAGCGCCGTTGCTATCCCCCTCGCCGGTAGCGCATCCCCCTTGCGTTGGGTGCGCCGCCGTCGAGAGGTTTGGCCGCGGTGCACCTTTCTCCTCCCCGGCTGCTCTTCTCCCCGCGCCTCCTAGGATGCGCACGGGGTAGAGAGGAGCAGCGCGGCCATGACGGCGGCGCACTGGTGCCAGGTGAGAACACTTTTCCCCTTTCCCCTCTATCCTCTGTCTAGGGTTAGGGTTTTGACTTTCGGGTGGGATCTTTTTCTTTCTTTTGCAACCGAAACAATCTAGAGCCGCTCTGATACCAATGTTACACTATTAGATCTAGCTAGTCTAGAAAGTAATCGGTGGATGCAAGAACTTTATCTCTGTGATATTGATTCGAGAGAGAGAGAGAGAGAGATGAATACAGAGAGAGGGGAGAGATACCACTTTCGCTTCCCTTCGAGGACGATGGAGTGGAGGCAGTGGACATGGTGGCGACGGTGGAGGTGGCGTGGCGGTGCTTCCCGTCGCTTCTGCGGCTAAACCTAGATCGGTAGGGATGTGTCGGTGGGGTGGTGGCAGCTGCGTCAAATCTTGTGATGCGTGTCCCGACCCCCCAACTCTTTATATTGCGCAGCGCGACGGGGGCCCGTCAACCATATTCGGTTGTGTGCCCCCAATTAGGGCGCGGTTGACCAGAGGCACCTCACTCCCACGAGCGGCCACGGTCCAGGGGAGGAAGAGGAGAGGCCTGCGGAGGGCGCCGCTCAGAGGAAAGGGAGCGCTCGCGGCCGGGACGCCTAGACGCAGGGATGACTGTGCCGTCAGCCAGACACTGAGAGCGCCGCCTGTCGAGGAACGCGCATCAGGGATGTCCAGCTCCAACCCGCGCTGACGCTTGCTCGAAGCAGCCCAGTCGTTTCTGCCTCGACGATCATCACAGTAGAGCGCCTCTCCATGGCCCACGACCGGCTACAGAAAGGGAGCCTATCCTTCCAAGAGGAGCGGCGATCGTCGCGGCCCCTCCTGCGATCATTATCGTCATCACGCTGGCGTCTGGCGTCATCTCTTCTATCACGGTCATCATGGCGGTCTCTATCATCGTCCCTGCAGCGCGAAGAGTCTCTCCTCCACTCCCGCATCTGCGACTCACCATCAATGATACCCAGAGTCCAGTCGAAGGAGTGGGCATGGACGCTGCACGGGACTTCGTTGGCGTCAGGCGAGAAGTTCTCGTGCTTGGGCCGGCATAACGGCGACGAAGAAATTCTTCTTTCCATATGGCTCTTTCATTATAAGGGATAGATCCGAGATAAGTTTCTAGGAGGATAAGTGGTTAGTTTCGACCACCCTACGTGAACAATATCCGACTTTATACAATATATATAGTCCTGTCACGTCATAAAAGCGATACTCTCGCTACGGTGCTGGAGCATAACCCACCTATAGTGACGTTCCGAGCGGACCATGTTGGATCTAGAGTTCTAGACTAGCATCTTGGAATAAGTTGCTACATCGGTTAGCATTAGTTAATCTAACGTGGGGGAAGACGATATCCGCTGGAATTTTCTAACTAATGGTAAGTTCACAGTTGAGTCTATGTATAAAGCATTAATCCAGATGGATGGGCCAGTCGATAACAACAAGAAAATCTGGAAAATGAGGATTTTCCTTAAAAACAAGGTCTTTGCATGGTACCTTCGTCGAGGGGTGATCCTTATTAAAGATAACCTTGCAAAACGCAACTAACATGGAAGCAAACAATGCGTCTTCTGTCATAAGGACGAGACAATCAAGCACCTTTTCTTCGAGTGTTCATTTGCTAGTTCTATATGGTCAATCATCCAGATAGGGTCTACTTTATACCCACCACTATGTATCGCCAATATTTTTGGCAGTTGGCTCAATGGGGTGGATAAAAGGTTTAAAAGACTTATTAGGGTGGCAGCGCTAGCCGTTATTTGGTCGCTTTGACTATGTAGAAATGACAATGTTTTCAATATAAAAATTGCTCTATTATGCAGGTAATCTACAGGAGTACAACTACTCTCCGTTCATGGTCTCTGTTACAGCGTGTGGCGCATCGCGACCTATTTACGGAGGTGTGTACGCGACTGAAGTAAACGGCGAAACAGTTTTTATCCTGATATGGATTGCAGCATAATTTACGGATCGACCCTCTGACTTCTTAGGCGCTTTACCCTTTCTAATTCTGATACGTAATGCGTCTATATTTATTTTCGTGTTTTAGACGTGTTTCGGGTGTGTACATCTTTGCGATGCAAAAGCCGGATGTGTACTTGCTTAAACATTTAAGTAATAAATCTCCCTTTATATATATAAAAAGCAGCAAGATCGGTGGCCCGGTTGACCAAGTGGCTGTCTTGTCTACCGACAACCTGGAGATCAAGACCGATGCCCAGTGCCCACAAGGTGATGGATGCAATGAACAACTTGTGCCCAAACCAAGGTGGGACGAGCTCAGCGAAGACGAGTGAGCTGCTGGCTCACAACAACAAGCAGGATGGTGCTAAGTGCTTGGTAGGGCGTCCCCAAGCTCCAGCAGACCAGAAGATAGAATTTCCGAAATTTGTTCAGTTGGAAGACGTGTTGCCAATTTTTGACCCTTGTGTGTAGGTCCGAAAGACTCGCTGAGCGGCACCATGTGGAGTTTACTACTCTTCCACATCAGATTACAATTTCATAATAAAAAAGACCACGCATGGCAAAAGTCTGCTTCGGTTACAATTAACATTACAAAATAGACTTTAGCACCTCTATTTTGTATATGCATTTGGGTGGGAAATCACATAAAAACCTGAACTGACAGGACAGATGATGAAGCTGAATCTATCGGCTGACCTAGAGGACGATGACCGCAGCGGCACAGCCCCACAGAGACTTGAATGATTCTTGTCCTGCTCAAGGATGACCTAGAGAACGATGACCCGCACAAAAAGAATGATTCTTGTCCTGCTCAAGGATTTCAAAGAACAGAAAATGAGATCAGGTAACACTGAATCCCACGGGAGAATTGATTGCAGCTAGCTATTCAGCCCAGCATGGGTCAGCATGGTGTTCACCATTTGTTGCCTCAGACCAACTCCAATGCGCCGACCCATTTGATCCTCTCGCGTCCGAATCCATCCGCGCGGGATAAAAACACGACCCAACGCGCGCGACCCATTTAATGAATCCAGACAGATGACCGGTTTTCCGTCCGTTTTCGACTCATTCCTATCCCATATTTGGAACGGAAATGCCAACACGCCGGACCATTTGATTCGCTCGCGTCCGAATCCATCTGCGCGGGACAAAAACACGATCCAACGCGCGCGACCCATTTAATGAATCCGGACAGATGACCGGTTTTCCGTCCGTTTTTGATCCATTCCTATCCCATATTTGGGACATAAATACGTCGGCGCAGACGCGTGCGGATATTTTCGTTGTCCCCCCAATTCCCTCCCTAGTTCTATCCTGGCCCGCTTGTCTGTGGCACGCCAAGGACACTCCGACGCTTTCGGTCCCGCCTCCCTACTCAAAACAACCCCATGGAAGCCCTCGTTGCCGCCGCCGTCGCCGCCGACGTCGATCAGGTCCCCACCCCTCCAGGAACGTCTGATCTATTGGACGACAGCCCCGCCGCGTCCAAAAAGAAGCCGAAAAAACAGCTCACCCCGACGGAGAGGGCATCGGGGTCCTAGAAGCGCGACGACCGGAGGAGGAGCCTGGTCGCCGCGAAGGCTGCCCAGGCCATTGAAGCAGTTGTCGAGCCACGAGCGGAGGAAGCGGCCATCACCTACAAAGCTTTGCTTTCTAGCGCCCAAGTGGGCACCCTGGCAACCCTCCACATGCTGGGCATCGTCGCCGAGCCGGAAACTGTTGCAGCGGCCGCCGCCAGTGCCATGGCCGCGAGCTCGGGCTCATCTGTTCACAAGCCTCCGACGACACCGAGCATGTCGCCATCCCCGCCCCGATATGGATTTCTGTCCGGCGGCGTACAACTTGCCAGGAGCCTGCTGGGCCGGTCGCCGGTGGTCTTGCCTCCCCTGGAGGCCGATCTCCCGAGCGGGCGCAACCTGGTCGGCGAAATGGGGACGGAGGATTACAGGTACTTCGAGCAACACCAAGTGCGGGGTGAGGACCTGGAGGACGGTGGGGTTGATTTCTTTGGCACCGTCCTCGCCGAAGAGGCCGAAGAAGTTGGGTACGGCGAAGAAACAGAGGAGACCCAAGATGTCCTGGGCATCGATACAGAGACATTGTTCAAGGAGGAGCTCGCTCGCCAAGCAGGTGCATAGAGGAGGCGAAAACATGGTGCCGCAGCTGCTGCCACCAAGGGTTCTCCCAGAGAACCAAGGGATTCACCAAGTCCGAGGACATCGTCCTATGCAAAGTTTGGAAGAAATTGTGCATACGTCCGATCACCGGGGCCGAGCAGAAAGGGACCATCTTTTGGAAGAGTTGCCACGCATACTTCCACGAAGAACGGCTCATTTGCGAGAAGCCATTTCATAGTGACCAAAATGAAATCTCTCTATCCAAAAGATGGAGTTTCATTCAATCGGAGATGTCCAAATTTTGTGGCTCCTATGCTCAAGTTTATGCTCGGCCCGTGAGTGGCGTTGGGGTGAAGAACATGGTATGATCTATCCTCCCTTCTCGTATGCACAAGTCTAGTTCCCAATATGCACATTTCTTGCTTTGTGACAATGGAGAATGTAGGTACTTCAAGCACTTGAGACCTTCAAGGCCCAACATGGGTAGAAGGAATTCACCTTGACCCATTGTTGGAAAGAGCTCAAGGAAAATCAAAAGTGGAAGAACCTTATAATCCTACTCAAAAAAAGTTGGTACCGAGGTAGTCGATGTTGATTCCGCATTGGCAAAGAGGCCAAGGGGAAACAAGGGCACCAAGATGGAGATGAAGTGAGATGCTTCAACGATCGCCTTGCAAGACACCTTGAAGGTGTTCATCACCCAAAAGGAGAAGAGAACCGAGAAGAAGGACGAGAGGGAGAAAGAGAAGCGTCGGGAAAGGAAGGAGAGGGACAAGAACTTCCACAAGCTCCAAAAGAAGAAGATGGAGCTCGATGCGATAAAGGTGGAGGTGGAGCTGACCAACGCCAAGACAAGGGCAGCCGAGGCCGAGCTCAAGGCACATGAGATCAAGGCCGCGATCATGACCACCGACTTGATGACCTTGACCCCAAGGAGGAGGGCCTGGGTCGAGAAGAAGTTGCAGTACTACATGGAGAGGGATGCTTGAGATCATCTCCTCGTTCTTTTTTGTGTTTGTGCATGAAAATTGGCTGGGGCACACATCGGGCCTTGCACGACATAATTCTTTTAGGCACTATGTAGAATGTCAATGGGCATTCTATTCTTATGGGCACTATGGAACTGTTCTAAATTCATCTATTTGTTGGTCTGGTTTGTATTTTGGTGCGAATTGGGGAATGATCGAAAAAACCTGGCGCAGCGGACCAAATGGGTCGGCGCGTTGGGTTCACTCGTGTGGGAAGGACGGACATGGGCCGGATGACCATCCAAACCCTGACCCAAACGGAGGAAAACGGATCACGCGTGGACCCCAAATGGGTCGGCGCGTTGGAGTTGCTGTCATTCGTCAAATGAACAAAGTATGCATTGTCGTTCCAGCAAAGTTAATTTTTCGAGATAATTTCTTGGGCTTTGCTACTTGCAGATGCCACGAAAGGAGATGTCAAGGCTGGTACAACTAGAATGGTGTTTTGCAGCCTCAGTTTAGGTGCTAGCTTGATGGCGAGTGCTTATGCGTGAAGATTACACGATCGAATGTATTACTGTATTGAAAACTTATGGATAAAAGGTCTTTGGCCGGTTTTCCTTGCCACACGGGCCCTTTTTTTCGATAATGCGAGTTTTTAAAGTTAAGTATTACAAAACTAAGATGCAGACAACCGACAAAAATAGAACAAAAAAGGCGAATTACAAAACGAATGAAAGCCACTTATGAAAGTGGAGAGCCGATACACAAATCATGCCGCCATCCATGCTGGGATAAAAAGTGTCTCGCTGTATCCTCCAGTCTGATACACACCTCCATAAATAGGTCCCGGTGCTCCACGCGCTGCAGCGGTACCCAAGTACGGAGTATAGCTGTAGTCCTGAAGATAATCTGCATAATAGAACAATTTTTATCATTAAAAATCTTGCCATTTCTACGTAGCCGGAATGACCAAATAACAACAAACGCTGTTACCATAATAAGAACCTTTTATCCAGTCCATTTAACCAATTGCCAAAAATATTAGCAATACTTGTTGGTGGAAATAAGGTAGAATCTATCTGAATGATTGACCATATAGAACTAGCAGCCTTGCGGTCGAAGAACAAGTTCTTAATAGTCTCGTCATTATGACAGAAGACACACTGTCTACTACCATGCCAATTGCGTTTTGCAAGGTTGTCGTTGTTTAATATTACCCTCGACGAAGATACCACGCAAAAACCTTATTTTTAAGCGACATCTTCACCTTCCATTTTTGTTTATTGTGAATTGGCATATCTGGTTGTAACATTGCTTCATACATTGAGCTTACGGAGAATTTACCATTAGTACGTAAAATCCAGCGAAACTCATCCACTCCTTCGGTCAGATTTACTACCTCCAGTTGTTGGAGGAGCTCATTCCAAGCTGCGAGACGGGGACCAACCATGTCCCTCCTAAATGACACATTCGGCGGGAAAGTATCCAAAACCTTAGCTATAGTATCACTCTTGTGTTGTTCGTGGACTATATTGTATAAAGTTGGATACTGTTCTCGGAGTGTATTATTACCTAACCACCTATCCTCCCAGAACCGTATCTCCGAACCATATTTAATGGAGAAAGAACAATATGGGAAGAAGAATTTCTTTGTTGCCATTAGTCAAGCCCAAAAATGTGAGTCACCTGGTTCCATGAGACCTGTGAAACTGCACTTGAGCCAATATATTTTCTCCTAAGTATAGTTTGCCAAACACCTTCTTCAGCAAGAATCTTAAACAACCATTTACCAAGAAGGGCTCTTTTGGTCATGAATCCCTAGACCACCATGATCTTTAGGACGAGAAACTACATTCCATTTAGCCAATCGATATTTCCTTTTTTCACCATCCCCTTGCCTTGATCGAAAATAAACTAATCGATGCAAGACACCTTTTGGTAATTGGAAGAAGGAAATCATATATAGTACCATATTACTTGGAACTAAATTTATGAGAACCAGTCGTCCACCCAAGGATAATAGTTTTCCTTTCCAACTACTCAATATTTTTTGAAGTCTTTCCTCAACATGTTTCTATTGGGCAATCGTAAGCCTCCTAAAATGAATCGGAATTCCTAGATAGCTGATTGAAAACTGACCCTAACCACAACCAAATAGCTCATCATATAGGTCGGCATCATCCAGAGTGTCACCGAAACAAAACAATTCACTTTTATGATAATTAATATATAACATCCCTGATTTTTGGAGAAATTCAAGAATCAAAAAAATTATAACTTTTTTCTTGTTAATGCAATTCACCAAAATCAACTAAAATGCAAACACTAAAGAAATATTATAGCTTTCCAAAATATTGGAGTTGCTAAGTCCAAATATTCCTCTCTGTCCTAAACCCTAAATCTTTCTCAAAGTACAGATTTATACAAAATATTTATCCTTCATTTTTGCAAGCTCTATTTCGTAAAATGGTTTTAATTCAAATATTACTTTGAAAGTGTTTTCTTGGCATTCAAAACATGAGAACCCTGAACCTCAAGAATATTTTACCATCACTAAATATTTTATGAACTTGAAAATGGTTATGTGACCACAAAATGAATTATCCAACCTTAAGGTATAAAATGATTTTCTTAACTATATGTTTTCCAAATGGTGGTTTCAACTTCTATCCCTTAATAATATTTCATATTTTAATTATTTGATCATTAGAAATAGTTTCAAAGTCAAAATGGACTATATCAGTTTTCAACTTCTATCTCAAGTATTAAGTGATAAAATGATTTTCACAAAATTCTTCTTATATGAAAATGGGCTAATAACATGGAGAAACAATATTTTAAATGTTGTATGTCTCTGGATTTTGTTTGACCCAAATTTCAATTAATTATTTCTCTATTTTGAAATAGCATGAAGTTGCTATTGGTCATTTGATCATATTTTAAAAATGCAAAATTTCAAATGGTTGAAAGATAATTTTATTACAAAAGTTTAGATACAAATTTGAGGCCATTTGGAGCTTTAAATCAAAAGTTATACATTATTTGGTAAAACAGAAGAACAAAGAACAAAAAAAAATGGGAGGCATGCTAGCCAGGCCCACCCAACAGCCAACCTCCTTGCCTCCTTCTCTCGAACCTCCGTGCGAAGCCCACGGCCCAGGCCGCCGCCCACTAGTCAGGGCAATAGCTCACGTGCGCAGCCCACTCTCTCTCTCTCTTTCTCTCTCTGACCGGTGGGTCCCACCATGATGCAAGTGCCGACGTCACCACGTCTTCAACCTCTGGCGTAAATAAACGAACCCAAACGGAATCGAATCCACCTTCAATTTTCTCGCGATTTACGTGATTAGATCTCCTCCCCTCGGTCCCTCCGTCGTCGTCCTTCGCCTTTTCTGGCTAAGGGCATCTCCAGCCGTCCCCCCAGAGCCCCCCCAGGGGTTTTTTGCGGCGGAAGCGGCGAATAGCGCCGCTTCTTCACCACTCGGCCCCCCAGAGGCCCAAATAGCGCCGTTTCGGCGCTAAATAGCGCCGCGGCACCCAGGCCAAACCCAGCCCGCTGGGTTCGGCCTGGGGGGGCAAAACTGCGCGGCCGCGCGCGTGGGCTAGCTCGGTCAGCGACGCGACGGGAAAGCGCGGGAACAGAAGCCACCGCCCGTGACCTCCTTCTCGGCGCCCGCGCCGTCAAAGGCTGCCGGAGTTATGGCGTGGCGGCCGGCCAGTGCATGCACCCCGGTCAAAGGCTGCCGGATTAATGGCGGGGCGGCAGCGGTGACACGCGCGGCGCGGCGACTGGCCCGCCAAGCTATAAAAATGGTGCCCGCCCCCTCCCCGTACGCAAATTCTCGTCTCCTCCCTCGCCGTTCTTTCTCCACCTTCTCCCTCGCCGCAATGGATCGTCTCTAGGACGCGTGGTCCGACAGCGACTACGACGACGAGCTACAGCCAGCGGCGCCGGAGCCGCTTCAGCCGCAGCAGGCGGCGCCGGAGCCGCTTCAGCCGCAGCAGGTGGCGCCGGAGCCGCAGCAGGTGGCGCCGGAGCTGCAGCAGGACGAGGGACGAGAAGCACGGCGGGCTGCCCGTCAGTGGAGGCGGGAGATGAGGCGGCAGCCGATATGGCCCGAGCAGCACGCCGGGCTGCACTCGTTCGAGACGGCGCAGAACGAGGGCGCGTACCGCGAGGTTCGCGGCGTCCTCGAGCAGGCGGCGCAGGCGGCGGAGGCGGCCGCCATCCGGGCCTCTCTGGAGTCACACCAGAGGGAGGAGGCGGCGCGAGAGGTGCGCCGGCAGATGGCCGCGCGCGCTGCCTCGGCCGAGCAGGCGGGCATTATCGCCCTCTACGAGGCCGACCGGTGGCAGGTGGCGCTGCAGGGCGAGCGCCGCAGCCGCCCGCCCTCCGAGCAGGCGCAGCTGCACCGGCTGCGCCTGCAAGCCCGAGCGGAGCGGGCGGAGCAACGCCGTCAGAGCGAAGCTGGCCCCTCCAACCAGCGCCGCCACGGCGACGCCGCTGATGAAGACGACGATGCGTAGGCGTAGGGGTAGTTGTCGCGTAGTTTACATTTCCGCTGTTTTAGTTTGAATTTCACTCGAAAATGTACGCAATTCGCTTTGATCAATAAAATTTCGCCTCTTTTAAATTTGCGTTTGTTTGGGCCGATTCTTGGGCTCGGTACGCGACTGGGAAACGCGCCCCCCAGGTTCCAGAATAGCGTCGTTTAGCGCCGCGGCGGCACCAAAACGGCGGCGTTTTGGGCCCTGGGGGGGCGCAACGGCTAGAGATGCCCTAACCCATGGGTCCCCGCCGCCTCCTTTTTCTCTCCACCTCTCCCTCGGGGGTGCGACCCTAACCTTGCGGCGATTTTTCACGTAGTGATTTCGCCACGTTGTGCATGACAGAAGCATCACCAGAGCCCGTGCAACTCCGGACGTGCCTTGCTGCCATTCAAAGAAGAGCGAGTTGGCATCGTCGCCACCATCGTCTTCCCTGAGACATATTGCGCACCGTTGTCACCTCCGCAAGGCCGTGTAACCACATGAGAACCTCCACCGTGCACACCCGAGCCTGCGCCGCCGGCGTAGTCGTCTTCGGCGAAGATCCTCCGCCCCCGATGAGCCTCCTCTGTCCTCCGTCGTTGGATCACAGCCAACAATCACGATTAAATTGCGAACAGGTACCCTCTGTGGATCATTGGATCTAGATCTGACCAGTCAGCACAACCTAGTCAGCATGCCACGCCAGCGCACGGTCAACACCTTTGACCAATCAGATCCAGCCACGTGTGCCCAACTGTTTTATGTTTAATTCCCGAATAGGTTTAAATAGTCAGTTTTGCAGAAAAGCCCTTCCATCTTAGATTTATCATAACTTTTTAACCATAGATCCAAATTTCACAAACTTTAGAATTTTTGAAAAGCCCTGAAGATGTAGAATCTTTTAGCACTGGACAAATTTAAGTTTGACTATTTAAAATTTGTTCAAATTTAAATATGTTTGTTTGATGATTTTTAACATAATTTAAATTCTCTAAATCCATTTTTTGGCAAACCAATTTTTTTTGGATACCTTAGGATGTATTCTAATAGAATCCTCTGTTCAAAATAAATTTTGTGCTAATTTAGTTTTGTTTTAGAATTTTGATGCACCTTTGACTATTTTTACTTAGTTCAAATTTTATAAATATTTCCAAGATGTTTTCTCGTGGTGTAGGAAAAATATTCATATGAAGTTGGAATCCCCTTAAAAATATTCATGGTCTCCACATAAGTGTTGCAACTCTTACATAACTCTTATTGTCATAACAAGGAAACACACTTCTCATATAACATAGTATTTTATTATAATGAGAGCACATTTCCAAACATCAATGTATTTTATTAGTTTGGGAGTACCTTCTAAACAACATTCATTCCTAAATTAAAATTTTGCACAAGACTCCTTCTTGGATTGGTACTTCTTGATGCTCATCATGTCTTCATGCAGTATTGGCTTCGTTGAAATATTATTTTCCTTCCTTCTTCTTTTCAGGCAATCTTTGACATAGTGTCCTTTATTTATGCATTTGAAGCATGTCACTTGGCTGATGTCCTCTTGGAAGTAGTTGGGATTCTGAAGTTTCTTCTCCGTGTAGTCACTGGCATAATGTCCTGTATCTCTCCACTGGAAACAAGTGACGTTGCATAGGTCCTTCTTCCTTTTAATCGGCATTATCTTGGACATCATATCTTCAAACTGGTGTACAGTACGCTACTAGGAATAAGATAATGCGTGGCGCACCCGGGTGCGCCACGCCTATCACTCCACGCCTATTTTTTACCCGTGGCGCACCACCTGTTTGGTCCGCCACAGCTATGGTGTGCCACGGCTATGCATTTAGGTGCGCCACACCTATAGATTTCAAATTTCAAAAAGAAAAGGTGGGACAGATCCAGATGTGGATCTGGCCGCCCAATTTTGCAAATTCAAAAACAAAAACTGGTGGTCGGAGAAGAGGTGATGGCCGTGGAGAGGAGGTAGTGGCCAGAGAAGTGGTGGTGGCTGGAAAGGAGGTGGTGGCGGAGAAGAGGTGGTGGGCGTGGAGAGGAGGTGGTGGCCGGAGAAGTGGTGGTGGCCGAAGAGGAGGTGGTAGCCGAAGAGGAGGTGACCGCCAAGGAGGAGGTGGTCGCCGGAGTGGAGGTGGTCGCAGGAGTGGAGGTGGCCACCAGAGAGAAGGTGGTCGCCGAAGTGGACACGAGGAGGTGGTCACCTGAGTGGACGCGAGGCGATGGTGGTCGGAGGAGGAAGGGAGATGAGAGAGGGAGGAAGGATAAGGAGAAGAGAGACAGAAGGGAGAATGGAGAGTGGAAGAAGAAGAAGAAAGTGAAAGAAGGGAGAAGAAGAAATGAGAGGGGGAAGGTAGAAGGGGAGTATATGTAGGTGGGGTGGCTGGGTTCGAATTTCGAAAATCCTGCCCAGACTTAGTCGTGGCACACCAAACATGTGGTGCGCCACGGCTATTTTTTTATTTTGTAGAAAAAAATCATCTGTTTGAAATATCTTTTTTTTTTGTATTTCCGGATTCTGAGAAAACTTCACCGGGTAAACCTCGGTGAAATGGAGTTCCTTTTTTCCTCTGTGCTTTTTGGTATATTAAACATTAAATTTCGACGTCGTATGTAAAAGTTATGGCCGTTTTACTTTTTTCACCTACTTTTGCTCGGAAAGTCAAAATTCATGTTTCAAATTTTTTTCTAGTAACAAGATCCTAAAACCTACCTAGATCTCAAAGGATTTTATTTTTTGCAATATCTACCATTTTCGTTTATGTTTTACAAAACTGAAAAGACGGCCCACTAGGGGAGGGGGTTGAAAAAATTGGGCCATGCATAGTTGTGGCGTACCTAGGGGTTGGTGCGCCATGCCTAAGTCACATACCCGTGGTGCACCTAGGGCTTTGTGCGCCACGGCCATGCCTGGCCACCCAGCCGCCTGACCACCCATCCCCCAGACCAATAGGCGTGGCGCACAGAGTGGATGGTGCGCCACGGCTATGCCCTTAGGCGTGGCGCGCTAGTGTGTTGTGCACCATGGCTACGTGGGCGTGGCGCACGTGTAGTGGTGTGCGCCACAACTATGCCTCCACCTATAGCCATTTTCCTAGTAGTGGTATACTCTACCACATTGGCTGAAAGTCTGGGTTTGCTTGTTGGGACAGTTTCTTGATAAATGTTTATGTTGTTCACAAGAATAACAACACTTGGTAGTAGGTTTGGAGGTATGTGTATATGGTGTAGTCTTGGTTCCAGTATCCATGTTGAAACTGACTATCTGACTGGTATCTCAATTGCATTTTACTTTCACTTCTTGTTTTCCTAAGTTCTCCTTGAATGCACTAATCATTTCCACTCTGGCTTGTTGTCCTACTTGTTGTACCATTGGGTAAAGTGGACATTTTGTTGGAAGATGTGTTGTTCCTTCACATAAAAGAAAAGTAATCTGAGTGGTGTAATCTTTAGTTGGAAAATTTGCATCATCATGGGTCCACTCATCAAGACATTCTTTGGATAAGGGTCCTATCTTCCCACTTGGTTTGCATGCTTTGAGTGTTGACAACAATTCTTATTCTAACTCCTTGTTATCTCCAGCTATCAAGGGCTTATTGTTTTTTCCATTGGTCATATCTTGGGACATCATCTGTACTATCTGTGATTGGGTATCCAACACTTGTTGCATTCCTGGGGTTAGCTCCATATTGGGATTTCTGGCTTGATTTTGGGTCATCAGTTGTACTAGCTGAGTTTGAGCCTCTAGTAGAATTTGCATTGCTATTGACTTCTCATGGTGGTTGGCATTTTGGCTAGGCATCTGTTTGGGTTTTAGGAGAGATAAGTAGAGTTTAAAAATATATAAAGAAGGTTCCGACCCTAACCCAATCGATCAAGGAAACTCACCTTACAAGCAACTTCTAACAAGAATTCATCAAAACGAACATCATAGTTTTAGCAAACAAACTAGTATTGTAATGCCACACTTAATTGTATGCTCAATGCACTAACACTTTAACGCTATCATAACAAGGTAACTAGATTGGTGGTCTCATCTGTATCTTCTTGAGTTCTTCAAATCCTTCTCTCAATGTCTTGAGGTGTTTCTCATTGTTGTGAAATCTGAGTCCTTCTCCAAGTTATTTAATAATATTGAGTGTAGGTCTTCATGTGATGACAATATTTCTTGCATTTCATGATATGATCATCAACAATCATGTATTGATGGTATTCAGGAGGTAGGTCATCTAGAACAAGAGAAAACAATCGAGGGTGAATAATAGATGAGAGGATATGAGAAAAGATTAAGATGAGAAGTTTAGTTTCTAGAATGTTTGAGTAAAATAGATTTTCAATCCTAGGGTCCTTGAAGTCTTCGATTGTCGTGAAGTCAAAACTCTTCATCTTTGAGTTAGAAGGGTAGAAGAAAAGATAAGTCATAAATATATAAGGTGAAGAGGTAATAGATACGAAGCGAGTAAAATACTTGAAAAATATTAAGTCTTTCTCTATGGTGATCAACAGATTATTAACAACTTGTTGTAGATTGGATATTAACTATAGTGAGAGATACTAACACCGCTAGCCAATGAGGAAACATGTCTCATGTATGAGGACATGTAAGGTTTGTTCGGGCCGCTTCAACTCACTATGCCGCTAGGATCCAAAATACTCAAAGGAGTTAATAACATGATCAAAAAGGGTTTATCCACATCTAAGTGTTGAATCCTACAGGCAACACAATGCTCTGATATGATTTTGTAGTGTTCCCACATTTTAGATAACGCAAGAACATTTGTGTCACTATGTTAGTCCCTTGATCAATTGCTAGCACCACAGTACAAGATGAAATATCACTCAAATGCGTCAAATTCTATTACATCACATGATCGAGTATTTACATCATTATTAAATTATAACTTGCTTAGCCTCAGAAGACTAGCATGAACTAAATTAAAACTTGCATAATCTTAGAATACTAGCGGGAAACATAGTATTACAGCGGAAAACATAGTATATCATTGAGCCTCATCTTCTTCATCTGCCACAGGCAAAACATGTTTGCGGTAGACTCGAGATCTTAAACGAAATCCTCACTCATCATCAAATCCATCTGCAATATGGAATATGCAGCCATAAGGGTTTAGTACGATTTATTGTACTGGAAAGTAACACTATGATGGATATAAGTGACAAGACTAATACTACATGCTTATTTGGCTTAGTGGAATTTTGGCTAAGTTTGCATAAAGCCACTTTTCTCCTATCTCTTGTCATATAATATTTTCATATATAATAGGTATCACTGATAGAAACCAGTGAACCGGAACTAAATTAAAGAGTGCAACTGATAGAAACCAGGGAAAACTCCTACCCTTGTTCACCCATCAAAATTTTATTATGAAGTTCACATGATGAGATTCTTCCGTCTTTCCTTGCCTAGCTGCTCATAGTTGTCCATAACCGGAGACACGGCTAATATCTTAGTTTGTTGACTCTGCAGAATTTGTGCACTTTCACCTTTAGATTCAAATCAACCCAAACATCCTATACACTCAGAATGTGTTAAGGAAAGGAGAAGATTGAGACGAGATCTTTCAAAATAAATTCCACAACCGTTTGGCTTGAGCCATTCCACTTGCACCCTCTACATCTGCTTGTCAAGTTTGGTGAGTTCATTCAACTTAGTTGATCAAGACAGAACCCATATGACTAAAGGCTGCGCTAGAAACATCAAAACTTAGAATGACATAGTAATCTCTTTGTTCCTAGGTGGCATTCCTCAAGTGCACACCTTGGGTAAAAGACACCATAAAGATGGCCCTAGGCAGACACTCAACCTTCAACAAACAATCCACGCAGGTGGTTCATTAAACTTGGTAATTTTATCCTTAACATCTAAATAAAATATTTGAGAGCATAATTAAACAATTGCACTAATTTGAATGTCTTATACACTTCCAGGGTATAAAGGATAGCTGCACTACTTTGCATATTAGCATATCATATAAATATTTTCATAGCCTATCATGCACACTACCGAAAAGCACTAATGCATATAGAAAATAATAGGTCTTGGATGATGTGTCACTTGCCTTGTTGAAGTTGGTGTAGAGGTGCACTCTCCTCACAACTAGATTGTTTCTCTTCGTACAATCTAAACAAGTCAAACAAATAACAATAACCAAACATTCTCAACCCATGGAAAGACAAACATAACATTCAACAATTATAGTCTAAAGGGTTTTCAAGGTTAGATGGGCTAAGGCAAGGCTAAGGTATATCACAATAATTTAGTTTACTAAGGAAAGTATTGTGATTGGGTTAAAGGTCTACCAAAAGGTACATGGGTTGGTAAAGACATGGATTTGAAAGATTCAAACTCAATTGGTCATACTTGTCGAGGAAGTTCCAAGAGTTCCCTAAGGTTGGTCAAGTTCAAATTTGGAATAATTCCAACTTGATTAGGCAAAGGAATTTTTATAAGGGTCAAATGTTTAGACAAAAGCAAAATTGATATCAATCTACTTGAATAGGTTGTATGGTTTCTACAAGGCTTCACATTGTTGGTCTTCTTTAAGATCATCTTCAGGCTCCTATGTAGCTTCCTCCTTAGTGTAGTAACTCCATTGAATCTTGTAGAACTCCATGGTTTTGGGAGATAAGTCTAAACTCACTAACTTGTACATACTAGGGTCTTGTTGAAAGAACATAGTTCCTAAATCCTATTTTGAGTGTTTGATTACAACATATAGATGGACTAATGTGTTTTGCTAAGTGTACTCAGAAAAGATCTACCCGTAAACATCATACAAGTCGCAGAAATAAGAGAGAAAAGATTACGGAAAAAGACGTGGAAGAGAAGAGAAGAAACGGAAAAGAAAAGGGGAAAAGAGGAGAAGAAATAGGGGTGGCTGGCCTGCTGGCCGGCCTGGCCGGGCTCTAGGCCGGGCTGGCGCCAGCCCCCCAGCGCCCCACGCCGGCCCCAGGCCGGGTGCCAGGCCGGGTGGCTCGGGTGGGGGTTCGGCCTCCCCCTCAGCCCCCGCCGGCCCCAGGCCAGGTGCTAGGCCGGGTGGCTCGGGTGGGGGGTCGGCCTCGCCTAGCCCCCACGCCGGCCCTAGGCCGGGCTGGCTGGGTGCCTGGCTGCCCCCACGCCGGCCTCACTAGCTCCCACGCCGGCCCCAGGCCGGCCCCCAAGCCGGGGTGGGTTTGGCCCGGCCCTGGCTGCCCCCAGGCCGGGGGGGGGGGGCGCAGGAAGGTGAAAATACCCCCCAACGACCGTATTTCGGACACAGGTATAAATGGGGGGTCTCCACCTACCTCCTTGCTTTGTCAATCTCACCCACACTTTCTCACACCACCATTGATTGACCAAGCTCAAGCTCAAGAACAAGATCTCCAAAAATTCCCAACCAAAGCTCGTGATACTTTGGTATTTGAAGGAGACACCCCCGATCTACAACTCCACCGAGTCGATTAGAAATCCACCCACTAATCCCTTAGGGATCTTGTCATTCTTAGTTCATTGGAGCTAGGAATCTTGTTGCTCTTAGTTCATCGGAGCTTGGAGCCTTGTTGATATCCCCGGTGCTTTTGTGCCCGTGGATCTTGCTTCTTGGAGTCTTGGAGGCTCTTGGGATTTGGTGAGGACCCTCCAATCTTGTGGAGTGTGCCTCATCCTTGTAAAGGTTCTAGTTGTCAACCTCAACGGCAACATAGTGATTCGAGCCTATCCACATCGGTGGAAGGACTCGAAGGAGATACGGTGTGGCATTTGAGGCCTACTCGGTGTTCCACTTTGGTGGCACTGCACCGCTCCAACGGAGATTAGCTTCCATTGGGAAGTGAACTCCGGGATACATCTCCGCGTCACTATGTTCGGTTATTCCTCAAATTACCTTTACTAGTTACTACTAGCTTAGTCATATACTTACCTTGTGCTAGTTGTACTTGCTCAACATATAGTATTGTTCACCTAGTTGCATAATCTAGATAATCTATATTTGAGAATTACCTTGTTAACTTGAAAAAGAAGTTAAAATTTGTAGTTAACCTATTCACCCCCCCCCTCTAGTTAACCTCTCGATCCTTCAATTGGTATCAGAGCCTCGTCTCTTTATATAGGCTTTACCGCCTAAAAGAGGAGGTAAGGATGGCCGATGATCCCGTCCCCATGGATGGGATTCAAAAGCTAATCCAAGCTATGATTGATAGTTCCGAGAAAAATATGGAGGGAGTAATAAAAGAATTAACATCTTCATCTAGACAATCTAGTGAAAAGATTATTTTAGATGAACATGGAAAACCCATTCCAACTAAAGAAGCATCCGCATCATCTTCACCATTAAGTGGTGGTGATGGAAATTCTTTTGGCTTTGCTTATAAAAATGCTCCTAATGTTCAACATCCACATGTTTCTCATCTTGGTCCACCTCCTTTGGTGGATCGGCATCGTTTTACTAATTGGAAAGCTTCCATGAAGTCTTACATGTGCAGTTCTTCAATGCAAATATGGAGGATTGTTGAAAAAGGGTATGAGCCAAAGGACCCCGCAAATCTAAGCTCAAGTGACATCATAGATGAGCAACTCAACGCTCATGCTTTGCACATGTTGGAGAGGGCAATGGAAAAGGAAGGAGTTGAGCACATTCGGTCCTTCACTAGTGCAATGAAAGCTTATGATGGTCATGTCGATATGTTTGACGGCAATGTCAACCTCCAAAGGTCCAAGAGGTCAATCATTCAAAGAAAAGTTGACCACTTTCATTTGGGTGATGGAGAGAACATAGAAGACATGTTTAGAAGACTCAAGGCTCTTGTAAATGATATGAGAGATAGTGGATTCACGGATTGTACGGATAATTGGGTCAAGGAGAAATTTCTACTCACCTTGATGCCATACAATGAAAACATGGTGATGAATGTACAAGCAAGGGCCGACTATTTGGACCTATCCCCCAATGATGTCTTAGGTCTTTTTATCACTCTCAAGGTCATGAAGCAAACCTCCAATGATGTCATGGCCCGTGTAAACGGAGCAAAGAAAGCATATCTTGCCTTGAAGGCCAAGGTCATTCCCCATGAAGATAATGACTCAAGTGATGATGGTGGGTCCACTCATGAGGTCTCCGAGAAAGAAATGAGGACATCACATGAAGAATGCTTGGCTCTTGCTCAACACAAGTGGTGGAAGAAAGGAGACTTTAGATCCAATGCCACCAAGAATAAAGGGAAGGAATCCTCAAGCACGAAGAAAGCAAGAACTTGCTTCAATTGTGGAGATTCCGAGCACTTCGTTGCCGAGTGTCCCTTCAAGAGTAGAATTGAGAATGGAGGAAGACTTATCAAGAAATCCACCTTCATTCCCAAGTCCAAGAACTTCATCAAGAGAGGCCCTCCTAGGGCAATGATTGCTAAAGAAGTTGAGTACACCTCCGGTGGTGAAGAGAGTGATGGTGAAGGCGAACAAGTAGGTATGGCGGCCATGGCTAGGGGCGTCATACCTCCTAACTTAAGCTCTCTCTTCTCCAACCCAAATGACAACACGGGCCCTTCGAGTCACAAGTGCTTCATGGCCAAGGGTATACCCCCAAAGGTGACTCCTACACTTAAACTTGCTAACTCCTCTATTCCTTCACTACTAAATTGTGTCGAGGAAGACCCTTTGACAAACTTTGTTGAAAAACTAGAAGGAGAAACTAAATCCATCTTTGTCTCTCTCATGGATCAATTAAGTGAGGCACATGGCCTCATTGATGAACATGAGGAGAGAATAATGTTACTTGAAAAGTTTGCTCGTGATGATGCTAGTAAAATTGAGGAGCTTGAGAAAGCTCTAGATGAATCACATTGCCTTAAAGAAAGCATAGAAGAAACCTTTGCAATTGACATAGCTAAAGTAAAACTTGATTGTCAACATGCTTTTGCTAAGGTAACGGAATTCATGAGTTTAAATGATGCATCTAACCAAGGGTATAATGAACTCATTAAGGATTTTTATAAGCTTAAAATTGATCATCGTACTATCTCAAATGAGCTCAAAACCTTAAAAGGAGTAAGAGTTGTAAATGAAAACTCTTGAGCTACTAACCCTTTGTGTGTCAAGGCAACTCTCATTGAGGAGAACAATAGGTTGAAGGCACAACTCAACAAAGGTCTTGCCACATGCATCCAAGGCCAAAAGAACCTCAATGATCTTTTGAGTAATCATAAGAGAGTTGTTGGTAAAGAAGGCCTTGGTTTTGGTTCCACATCGAAGGTGGCCTACAAGAAGAAGTCAACTCCCTCCACTAACTCTATTGTTTTTGTGAAGGAGGGGGAGTTGGCTAATGAGGAATATGAGTTTGATATTATTGCTACAAGTATTGTTCCTAGGAACACTACTACTCACAACAACTTTGCGGGAAAATATAACCCATCTTATGTGCTTCTTAAATCTATTGATGGTCATGTTTATGCAAAGTATGTAGGCACTTCATATGGTGATGATTACAAGCATGCTATGTGGGTTCCCAAGACCCTTGTGACTAACAAAAAAGGACCCATCCAAAAATGGGTACCTAAAACAAGAAGTTGATTCATTGTAGGGTTGTATCTCCGGTGGAACATCATGGATGATTGATAGTGGTTGTTCCGCACACATGACCGGAAGCAAAGAAGTATTAGAAGACTTGAAGCTCCAACTTCTCAAATTTGCTCATGTAACTATTGGTGATCGCTCACAACTTAAGGTATTGGGACATGGCAAGGTGGTCATTTCTCCGGATTCATCCATTGAGAATGTCCTCCTTGTTGAGTCCCTTGGCTATAATCTTCTTTCCGTCTTGCAACTTTGTGAGTGCAATTTTACATGTGTATTTGGGCGTCATCATGTGCTCGTCCTTCACACTATTTCTCTTAAAGTAGCCTTTGTTGGATTTGTGGAAAACGGTATGTACATAGTGGATTTGTCGAAAGAAACTACACATATCGCCACATGTCTAATGGCTGAATCCGACGTGGGGTGGCTTTGGCATCGCCGCCTAGGCCACGTCGGTATGAGAAATTTACAAACTCTTGTGAAGGGTGAGCATGTGATAGGACTAACAAGTGTGAATTTTTCCAAAGATCGTCCTTGTAGCTCTTGTATTGCCGGAAAGATGCATGAGAAGAATCATCCCAAGACATCAATCATCGCCACAACAAGACCCTTTGAGCGCATTCACTTGGATTTATTTGGGCCTCCCACATATGATAGTCTTGGTGGCAAGAAGTATTGTTTGGTTATTGTTGATGATTATACAAGATACACTTGGGTTTTCTATATCAAGAAGAAGAGTGAAACTCAAGAAAGATTCATAACTTGGGCCACCGAAGTGCAACGCGAATATGACACCAAGATCTTGTCCATTAGGAGTGATAATGGGTCCGAGTTCAAGAACTACACCATGGATGAATTCTTGAGTGATGAGGGGATAAGACATCAATATTCCGCCGCGTACACCCCTCAACAAAATGGTGTAGCGGAGAGGAAGAATCTCACACTTATTGATATGGCAAGAACTATGATGGCCGAATTCAAATCTCCATATAACTTTTAGGCCGAAGCCATCAACACCGCTTGTCATCTATCTAACCGACTCTTCCTTCGTCCGATGATTGACATGACTCCATATGAGCTCCTAACCGGTAACAAACCCAACCTCAAATATCTTCGAGTTTTTGGGTGCAAATGCCAAGTCTACATAAAGGGAACTAGACTGTCTAAGTTTGATGCTAGAACTTTTGAAGGCATTTTTGTTGGTTATGCCACGAACTTCCACACTTATAGAGTCTACAACATATCCACCGGGTGTGTTGAAGAATCTATGAATGTGGAATTTCATGAGGATAATGGCTCCAAGTGGAGAAAATTGATTGTGATGTTGTAGGTGATGAACCGTCCTCCATATCCATAGGAAGAATGGGTGTAGGTCCACTTATACCCGTTGAGGGACACCTTGTGGCGAATGAGGATGGAACTAGCTCCACGCAAGTGGAGCCCCCTACATCAACCACCAATCAAATGGTAGACCAAGAGCAAGAAGAAGAATTTCATGTGGATACCTCTCATCAAGAAAGTGATCAAGATCCACCCAATGATAATGGTGGAAATGATTTTGGTGCTTCGTCACCAAGAACTCCAATACGAGTGGACAATGGCCTTGATGAAGGAAATGATGAGGATATTCCCCCCAATGAAAATCCTGATGATGCACTTGTTCGTATCATGACTCGTCAAGCATCAAGATTGCAACAAAATTCACTATATCAAAAGAACATCATTGGTGTCTTGGGGAGAAGTGTCTCCACTCGTGGACAAGTACTCAAGTTTTGTGGTTTTCATTCATATGTCTCTCATGTTGAACCCATCAAAGTTTATGATGCTCTTGAAGATGAAGATTGGCTTCAAGCTATGCATGAAGAGCTCCATAATTTTGAAAGAAACAAAGTATGGTCACTAGTGGAAAGACCCAAGGATCATAATATCATTGGAACTAAATGGGTGTTAAAAAACAAGCAAGATTCTCATGGGCAAGTGATTCGCAACAAGGCTCGATTGGTTGCTCAAGGCTACTCTCAAGTCGAAGGACTTGACTACGGTGAAACTTTCGCTCCCGTAGCTAGGCTTGAATCCATTCGTATATTACTTGCATTTGCCACTAGTCATAACTTCATCTTGCATCAAATGGACGTTAAAAGTGCTTTTCTAAATGGACCTCTCAATGAAATGGTATATGTTAAACAACCTACGGGGTTCGAGGATCCTAAGTATCCTAACCACGTCTACTTCCTCCATAAGGCTTTGTATGGCCTCAAACAAGCCCCACGTGCTTGGTATGATCATTTAAAGGAGTTCTTAGTGGATCGTGGTTTCGTACTTGGGGTAATTGATCCCACTCTCTTTACCAAAAGTGTAGATGGTCATTTCTTTGTATGCCAAGTATATGTTGATGATATTATATTTGGATCCACTAACGTGAGTTTTGTAGATCAATTTGCAAAACTAATGACAAGTGAATTTGAGATGTCTATGATGGGAAAATTAGAGTTCTTTCTAGGCTTTGAAATCAAGCAATATTATGAAGGGACTTTTATTTGTCAAGCCAAATATATTCAAGACATGCTCAAGAAATTTGATATGAACAATGCCAAACCACTACCTTATCCAATGCCAACAACCACGAATCTTACTATGGATCATGAAGGTATACCGGTAGACCCTAAACTTTATCGATCCATCATTGGATCTTTGCTTTACCTTTGTGCACCTAGACCGGACATTATGTTTAGTGTGGGTTTGTGTGCAAGATTTCAATCTAACCCCAAGGAAAGCCATATGATTGCGGTCAAGAGGATTCTTAGGTACTTGGTTGACACTCCCACACATGGGCTTTGGTATCCATCAAACACAACTTTTGATCTTGTGGGATATTCGGATGCGGATTGGGGAGGTGACAAAGTGGATAGAAAATCAACCTCGGGTGCTTGCCAATTCCTTGGTAGGTCCCTTGTGTGTTGGTCTTCCAAGAAGCAAAATTGCATTGCCACCTCCTCCATGGAAGCGGAGTATATTTCCGCCGCAATTTGTTGCTCTCAACTCTTATGGATGAGGCAATGTCTTAAGGATTTTGGAATTAAGATTAAGACAATGCCTCTTTTATGTGACAATGAGAGTGCTATTAAGATTGGTCACAATCCGGTACTTCATGGCAAGACCAAGCATATTGAGATTCAGTATCATTTTATTCGGGATCATGTGGCCAATGGTGATATCTCACTTTCTTATGTCAACACTAAAGATCAACTTGCCAACATCCTTACCAAGCCTCTAGATGTGAAGAGATTCAAGGAATTGAGGAGTGAGCTCAACATCGTATGTGCAAGCAATTTTAGTTGATTGAAAATCTTGCATACACACCCCTACTAGACTCTTATTTGGATTTAGATGCACGCATAGACATAGGGGGAGTGTAGCTCAATCAATGAGCCAACACTACCTTTATAATGCATAAATAAACAAATCATGCCTAAATGATCATTTTTAATGACATCATGTGCTTCAATGATGAGTCTCGACAATGCACCCAAGATACATCTTCGCGGTGACATATCGAACATACTCAAACATGGTGGCTACGGCCACCGCCAATTTTCAATGGGACATTTGTGTTCGAGTGTTCACTCATTTGCTTTTCCACTTGTTTTCATATTTCATTGGTATCCAATGTTGCTCATTTCGTTTCTTTTTTCTCCATTAGATACAAATGAAAACATCATATGCATGTCATCATCCTCATTTCATTCGTGCACATGGTCAAATAAAATTGCTCTAAGAACCAAACTCATGAAAATGTGCTATTAAAACATTAGCTTCACCTTGTCGTCTTGTTTGTTAGAATATATTTCATAAAAATCTTTGAATACAAATATTTTTTATGATGTTTTTGTTGTGTGCTATGGCTTGGTAGTTGTGTAAGTTCATTTCGTTTTTTTATTATTTTTTTACAAAAAAAACAACACAACACACACACACAAACCCAGCCCACCCCAACAGCCAACAGCAAAAAAAAAACCGCGCGCGCACACCCAACCCCGGCCCCAGCCGCCGCCGAGCCGGCACCAGGCCGGGTGCCAGGCCGGGGCGCTCGGGCACCTGCCCGGCCTCGAGCTGCCGCCGCGCCGGCCCCGGGCCGGGGGCTAGGCCGGGCCGTTCGGCCACCTGGCCGGCCTCCCCCCCCCGGGCGCCGGCCCCAGGCCGGCCCACCCACCCACCCGCCCGTACCCGCCGAGCCGGCCTGGCCGGCATCCCGCCCGGCCCCAGGCCGGGGTGGGGCGCTACCTCCCCATATGCACACACGCACGCACGCACACCTCCACCAACCACCCCCATCCCTTCTTCTTCCTTCCCCCAACCTCCATTAGATCCCCTTAGGTGCTCTTCCCCCCACCTCCCTAGCCCATCCCCACCGCCCAAATTCACGGATCCGCAAGCCCTCGGTCTTCTCCGCCCCCTCCTCCACACGGATTTCTCATTGACCCCTTATTGGAGGAGATCGGGTCACTTCATTGCCTAGTGGCTTTTGTTTGACGATGGCTTCGAACTCGGGTAATTTTTCTTTGGGCTAGTCTATGTGTTATGTGTATGTGAGTGCCATCCATGGGTGTGCTTGTACTAGTGTTCATGTGCTAGATTTTTTTTTCTCCATCTCTTCATGCTAGGGTTCATGTCACTAGTTTTTATTCCTATGCCATGCTATGTTAATGTCATATATACTTCTCGTATTCTAGCCCTATGATATTATGTTTTACCTAAATTTGCAACATATTCTCTCATGGTTGGCCATGGTTCAACAAATAAAATTTTCACAATATTGATATGATTGTCCTAGCGTTGTGCTTCTACACTATTATATTCATTGTGACATGATGTATATGCTATGCCCGAAATTTTCTTTTACATCCTAATAGTGTTTCTAGTATCATGCCCAATTTTTTTTCACATGCCTATGTTCACTAAGCACACCACACCATCCTCTACACATGCTATGTTAATGTGCTCCCTCTAATAAGCATATGCCTTGTCCTGATGAAGTTTGTGCTCATGAATGTCTTTCACCATGTCACTATCACATATATTCATGGATTCATTTTTTTTCAAACAACGACCATGTGCACTCATCATCATGCTCCATACCCATGCATCATATGTTTCAGGTGATTCCAATCCTCCCGATGAGTTCGAGGTTCCCCGCTCTCTCCGCCCTCGCACTTCCCGCAAGAAGAGTGCCCTGGATGTTGCTGGTTCTACTCCCTCACGGAGACAGGCTGCATCTCTTCCAATCAATCCGAAGGAGCCCGTGATCAAAAACTGGGGTGGTCTTAGTACCACCGACTTTGATGAAGCAAGGCTCAAGTTTAATCCTTATGAGTTTTGTGAAAGCACATGCTCGGATCCTCGGTTCTATTGCAAGATGCATCAAGTCATGCATGAATTTATTCTTGGCAAGCTTCAGCACAGTCACGTGGATCAACATTACTTTGACATTGAGTATGCTCGCAACAAGTGGCCTGAAGTTATGACAATCATGGACTACCACAACCTCACTCCTCTCATGGGTGACACTCTTGCTCATCCATTCTCTCCAGAGCTGCTCAGGGAGTTTTACTCCACCGTTCACTTCTCCTCTGGAGGCCCCACGCGGCTCCCGCGTACGTTGACATGGATGAGCGGTGGCTCCAAGTGTGAGGCTACCATGGATGACTTTGGTACTATTCTGGGTATCCCCGAGTATCGGTTTGATTATACCTTCTATTTCCGCATTCATGGGGATTCCAACAAAATTATGAAGGCCAAGGAGGGGATTCGCCATTGCTATCCCGAAGGTACCGGCTCCATGCATATTCCTAAGATCAAGTTCTTTTCTGAGCATTGGTATATGGTACACGCTATTCTTCGCAACACCATCAACGCCAAATTTGGTGAGAAGGGCGAGGTACGCAAGTGGATGATCAACCTTCTATTCCACATTGAGTCTCAGATGAGGGCCAAGAAGCAATTGGATGTTCTGGACTACATGTGGCAGGAGATGCAGAATGTGGTTAGGGAAAAGCGGGTCCCCATCTATGGCTCCTATATTCAGCGTCTTATTGAGACCAGGATCCTAGCCGGTCTTGTCAACAACTATGCCACGGTGACTCCCAAGAAATCTATTCTTATGTTTGATGCTCCCATTGAGTCTGCTGCTGATCCAAGGCCTAAGCGCACCCGCACCGAGTCGGTTGCTCGCCGCTCTCCTTCACCTTCTCTTCCTCCTGAGACTTTCAACCTCAAGAAGATTCTTCAGAAGATGAACTGCTTCTTCATTGATAAGCAGCATCAGGATTATGAGGCCTATCGCAAGGGCAAGGCCTCTAGTCGCCGTCAGCGCTCCATACAGACTGCTCTTCATATTCCCCTTAGTCCTCCCAGCTCAGATGAGGTTTCAGAGGAGAAGTGGAAGTCTGCGCATACTTATTGGTGTGGAGATGATGCTAGCTCACTTGGCTCCTTTGCGGCGCAATACACTAACCCTGGTGCTAGCTCCAGTCAGGTTCCTCCAGAGGACTTCATTGAGGAAGATGAGGAGATGGGCGACGAGTGATTGGATTGCATTTTTCTCCCTTTTTGGTGTATGATGCCAAGGGGGAGAAACACTCACGCATTGCATTGCATTTCATGCATTCATTTGCGTCTTATCTTCGTGATTTGCGTTCATCATTCTTATTTGATACTATTTGTGCGTTTCGTTGAAACTTTGGTGTTATTGTAAGACTATGTCGTCATTTATCTATCGTACTCTTTATCTATATATTATGCGTGTGATAGTTGATATATTGAAGATCATAGCAAGGCTATCATGTTATTTCATCTACTCACTATTTCCATGTGTTCAAGCCATAATGAGGGTAGTTGTTATTCATCTATAAATACGAGAAGAATGCTATGGTAAGATCATTCTAGTGGTAAATATTATTGCTCACCCTTGTGTTCATACATGTGTATCTTCAATGTTAAAATCATGATTGGATTAATTCTAGCACTTCACATAAGTATGTCGTAGTCACATCATTATCTTATAAAACATAGTGTGAAGTTGAGTTTATGAAAGGAGCACTCAACATGATTATCAAATATACATGTCAATTGTTATGGGCACACAAATAGGGTGAGTATGAATATATGTTAATTCTCTCACAAATAGCTATGCAAAATTATTTCTTACGCAAATCCGTATGTTGTCATCAAACATCAAAAAGGGGGAGATTGAAAGAACATAGTTCCTAAATCCTATTTTGAGTGTTTGATTACAACATATAGATGGACTAATGTGTTTTGCTAAGTGCACTCAGAAAAGATCTACCTGTAAACATCATACAAGTTGCAGAAATAAGAGAGAAAAGATTACGGAAAAAGACGTGGAAGAGAAGAGAAGAAACGGAAAAGAAAAGGGAAAAGAGGAGAAGAAATAGGGGTGGCCGGCCTGCTGGCCGGCCTGGCGCCAGCCCCCCAGCGCCTCACGCCGGCCCCAGGCCGGGTGCCAGGCCGGGTGGCTCGGGTGGGGGTCCGACCTCCCCCTCAGCCCCCGCCGGCCCCAGGCCGGGTGCTAGGCCGGGTGGCTCGGGTGGGGGGGCCGGCCTCGCCTAGCTCCCACGCCGGCCTCCCTAGCTCCCACGCCGGCCCCAGGCCGGCCCCCAGGCCGGGGTGGGTTTGGCCCGGCCCTGGCTGCCCCCAGGCCGGCCAGGCCGGCCCCTAGGCCGGGGGGGGGGGGGGGGGGCGCAGGAAGGTGAAAATACCCCCCCAACGACCGTATTTCGAACACGGGTATAAATGAGGGGTCTCCACCTACCTCCTTGCTTTGTCAATCTCAACCACACTTTCTCACACCACCATTGATTGACCAAGCTCAAGCTCAAGAACAAGATCTCCACAAATCCCCAACCAAAGCTCGTGATACTTTGGGATTTGAAGGAGACACCCCCGATCTACAACTCCACCGAGTCGATTAGAAATCCACCCACTCATCCCTTAGGGATCTTGTCATTCTTAGTTCATTGGAGCTAGGAATATTGTTGCTCTTAGTTCATCGGAGCTCGGAGCCTTGTTGATATCCCCGGTGCTTTTGTGCCCGTGGATCTTGCTTCTCGGAGTCTTGGAGGCTCTTGGGATTTGGTGAGGACCCTCCAATCTTGTGGAGTGTGCCTCATCCTTGTAAAGGTTCTAGTTGTCAACCTCAATGACAACATAGTGATTTGAGCCTATCCACATCGGTGGAAGGACTCGAAGGAGATACGGTGTGGCATTTGAGGCCTACTCGGTGTTCCACTTTGGTGGCACTGCACCGCTCCAACGGAGATTAGCTTCCATTGGGAAGTGAACTTCGGGATACATCTCCGCGTCACTATGTTCGGTTATTCCTCAACTTACCTTTACTAGTTACTACTAGCTTAGTCATATACTTACCTTGTGCTAGTTGTACTTGCTCAACATATAGGATTGTTCACCTAGTTGCATAATATAGATAGTCTATATTTGAGCATTACCTTGTTAACTTGAAAAAGAAGTTAAAATTTGTAGTTAACCTATTCACCCCCCCTCTAGTTAACCTCTCGATCCTTCACTTGTCTTGTGGTGTTGTTGGGGAGGTCCTCATTGGGGAAAACAAAGAGTGATGGGGAGCGGATGATGCAACATCTATAGTGACCACTCCACTTGGATTCTTCTTCTTCTCCATCATCTTTGGATGAGTAATCTTGTTGAGTCAGCAACACCATCCTTGAATATGGCTTCTTGTTGAAGTTATTATTCTTGATTAAAGACTTCTTGGTCAAAAATGTTCTCAGCTCATTTGGAAAACAAATTCCAAGACATGCATAAATGGTGTGGATCACTATGGTGGTTTTACGCTAACTTACATGGAAAAAGGATCAAGGGTGCCTGATGACCCACAAGTATAGGGGGTGTATCATAGTACTTTCAATAAATAAGAGTGTCAAACCCAAGGAGGAGCAGAAGGTGTTTACAAGCAAATTGGATAAAGGATTCACTCTAAACACTAGCAAGCAGGTTTTTAGGGGTTTTTGATATAGAAAATAAATAAAATGCGAGTAAATAAAAGACAGTTTTAATAATTGCAGCAAGTGGCCCAATCCTTCCTAGAGAAAAGGACAAGCCATTTGGTTTACTTCTGATGACCAAACGTTCTCGAGGACACATGGGAATTTCGTAAAGCGCTTTCATTTCCTACAGTTGATTAATGTTTATTGTTTTGATAGGTGTTTTGTGGGTGAACCTATGCTAATGCACTGCCCTACTTGGACTAATACAAACTTGTGATTATACCCCTTGCAAGCATCCGCAACTATAAGAAAGTAATTAAGATAAATCTAACCACATCCTTAAACTTTGGAATCCTACACTCCCTCATGCATCGGTTTCCTAACGGGGATTTAGGTTTCTGACACGCTGGCAACCCCACAATTAGTAGCCGAGTAGAAAATGCATACCTCTAGTCCCGTAAAGGTAAAGTGTCATGTAGTCGAATTTCACATGACACCACTAGAAGAATAACACCACAACTTAAATATCAAACCAATAAATATTGCTCAACATAATTACATTACTAACATCTTGACTTCTCGCATGTCCTCAAGAACTAAACGTAATACTCACAAGATATAATATGGATCATGATTAGAGGTGATATAATCATGAATAACAATCTGGTCATAAGGTGCAAACACCGATAAATCTCGTAAGCATCAACTACAAACAAGTAATCCACACCGGGAGAGAGATCTAGTGAAGAACAACAATATAGAACCATAATTGTTACAGCGGGACGCAGGTGGATGCTGAGGATTATGGTGCTGGTGGTGATGATGATGACGATGATGATCTTGATGATGCCCAGTGTGATGACGGTGCCGATGGCGATGATTTCGCCTCTCCGGGAAGGAATTTCCCCGACAGATTTCTCCCTACCGGAGAGGTTTTCTCTCTCTGTTGTTTTCCGCCCCGAGGAGGCGGCAGAATATTTCCTCGATCGTTCTCAAGGGCTTAGGGTTCCCTAGGGATGAAGTACGCGAAGGGGGCTGCCAGTGGTGGGCCAGGGCAGCCACACCATGTGGCGGCGCGACCAAGCGGGGCACCAGGTGGTGTGGGCCCATCGGCCCCCCTCTGGCTCCCCTCCTGGCTAGCTCCGCCATCTGGCAACTTAAGAACTCTATGATGTTTCTCTTCTTGTTGTGATCTTCAGAAATATGGTATCTTGACGGTGCTTTTTCTAGCAGATTTCTGGCACCGGCAAATTATTCTCCAATAATTGTAAAACATGCAAAATAGATGAAATAACATAAGTATCATCTTTAAATATGAAAATATCGATGAATAACAGTAAAATATGATATAAAATGGTGATGAAAAATGGACGTATCAACTCCCCCAAGCTTAAACTCAATAAACAAGACCACTGGTTTATGGAGTGAAGTGTCGATAAACAAAATACAGACAAGAATCGTCACATTTATCAATAAAAAAGTCATTCTAGACAGCAACTTCATCTCATATAATCTAAAATTGAAACTATTAGAGGGTGTCACAATAAAGGTGCAAAGCAAAAAACCATAGTTGGTGATGGAAAACTTTGCTCTTGGTCAAAGAACAATTAATAGACCGTACTTATCTTTCGATCAGAGTCTTTATACTAGAGCTTATATTGCAGATTTTTACATGCTCAATCATAACTATATCCTTACAATCATTGATAACTTTCAAAGTTATATTCATTCAGATAAAATCATTGTACTAAACAGGGAAGTATAAAATACATGATTGACTAAATCAACATATAGATGGTTGGATCACAACAACTCAAATGCTTGCTTGAGATAGGAAGGAGTAGGTTTACTGACTCAACATAAAAGTAAAAAGATAGGCCCTTCGCAGAGGGAAGAAGGGATTAACTAATGTGCTAGAGCTTTTTATTTTATAAACAAAGGTAATGAAAACAAGTTTGACAGAGGTGTATGTCTATGTTAATGAATCAGCAAGCAGACTATACATTAAGTCACAAGCTAACTAGACTTTACAACAACGGCTCCCATTGAATGACGTCCTTTCTACTGGGGTCAGTAGATCATTCCTCTTCTCTTTTGTTTACACAATTATGCTTGAACTGATAAATCAGGGGAAAAAAGAGTGAAGAGGATTTATAGTAACCAAGTTTCGGGCTGGGCAACCCATTGCCATCTCTTCTAGCAGTTGGATAAGCGGATATGCCACTAGTCCAGGTGTGTAAAGTTTAATCAACGAGCGAAATAAAGACCGTCTACCTACATCCTCATGAGCTAAAATAGAGCACAAAATATGTATCATTTTGAAGGTTTTAAAGGTAGCACACAAGCAAATTACTTGGAGTGGCAGTTAAATACCACATGTAGGTAGGTATGGTGGACACAAATGGCATGGTTTTTGGCTCAAGGTTTGGATGCACGAGAAGCGTTCCCTCTCAGTACAGGTTTTTGGATAGCAAGGATGGGTAGAAAGCATAAGAGTTGAGGGAAACAAACAAATATACATGTGATGGAAAACAATCATGCAAACTTCCTTGGAAGTACAAACGATCTTAACTTGAGAATACTAAGCTTATGAGCCAAAAAGAAAGAAAGATAATTTAATAGTGTATCTACATGCATCTCCTTCTTTTCTACTAAAGTCTCAAAGTATTGTTGCTACTGACCAATGCTAAGTTTTCCAAAACCAAATAGATTAACTTAATGCTCCCAAAGTGACACAAATACTATCAACAAGAGCAATCATATAATAGAAATTGCAAACTAAAATAAGGTGCGCAGAAACTAAATGTTAAAACTTCTCATTAATATTCCATAACAAAACTCACACCAAGGGATACATAGATAACCAACTAAGGGAGAGATACTTCCACATTGCAAACCATCCTATATGATAACTTCTCTACTCATGATATGACTACTAAGAAGTAAAAATGTGAAAGATAATGGTGTGATACCGCGACACTCCCCCAAGCTTGGAACAAGCCAAGGGGATACCAATACCAATGAAGAATTACTCCTTTGGTGGTGGTGGTGAATCCTTGATCGAGGTACAAAACGCTCCAGTATCTCGCGAAGTCTGTTGTTCTCCTCTTGAAGTATCTCTACCTCCATCCTTAGAGCTCGATATCGATCACAAAACTCATCTGCGACTCGAAGAGCTTCCTCTACTCCAGAGAAGGAGCTGAGGCCTGGAACTAATGGTATTGGTCCCTTATTTACGCTCTCCTTGGGCTTAGGACCTTGGGAATCATCTTCCATAGGCTCCTTCCTCTTGTTGTTATTGGTAGAGACCATGGTGCTTCTAAACCCGAGAACAATCCTGACAGAAATAGATCGAAACAAAAACACGACGAGAAAACGATATATGGACCTTAGGGGATCCAGGGGAATATATAGCGAAAAGTTTCATAACAAAAGGAAGGTGTAGGGTGAAAACAGGCTCCAAGGCGCCCACACCATGTGGTGGTGCGGCCCGGGGTGGGCCCGCGCCATGCCATGGTGTGGTGCCCTCGGGCACTGTTTCCTACCCTTTTCCGTCTCATAATTTTTCATATTTACTAAAAACAACAAAAAAAAAAAAATAAGTTGGACGGTAATACGCAAATTTTTCTTACCAAAACTGTTACCTATTCGAAAATGGACTCTGCAGTTTCTGGAATCTTGTCTTTAATAAAATCCTCCGGAGTCACCACTTGAATAGTATCAATATCTTCATTATAGGAATCTCCAGAATATAATGTTTGAGTCCTTGCCCATTCACCACTTGTGTAGTGTTATCTTTAAAGGAAACAATTTTGATTGCACCCGAATTGTACACCTCGACAATAAAAAAAGGTCCTTCCCATCTCGAGATTAATTTTCCTGCAAAAATCTGAGACGAGACCTATGCAATAGAACTTTCTCATCAACATGGAACTCTCTCTTAAGAATTCTCCTATCATGCCATTTTTTAAATTTCTCTTTAAAGAGTCTAGCATTTTCATAAGCTTCACTTCTCCATTCATCGAGAGAACTCAACTCAAGTATCCTTTTCTTACCAGCAAGTTTAAAATCTCTATTGAATTCCTTCACTTCCCAATAAGCTTTGTGTTCTAATTATAAAGGCAAGTGACAATCTTTTCCATAAACCATTTTATAAGGAGACATACCCATATGATTTTTATAAGTAGTTCTATAAGCCAATAAAGCATCATTTAACTTACTAGCCCAATTTTTCTTAGATTTATTATTAGTCTTTTGCAAGATAGATTTAATTTCTCTATTTGATAATTATACTTGCCCACTTGTTTGAGGATGATAAGATGAGGAAATTCTATGATTAACATCATATTTAGCAAGGGTTTTTCTAAAACCACCATGAATAAAGTGAGAACCTCCATCTGTCATAAGATATCTAGGCACACCAAACCTAGGGAAAATAACATCTTTAAGAATTTTTAATGAGGTTTCACCATCATCACTCTTTGTAGGTATAGCCTCTACCCATTTAGTAACATAATCAACAATAACAAGTATATGAGTATAACCATTCGAAGAAGGAAACAAACCCATAAAGTCAAAACCCTAATAGTCAAAAGGTTCAATAACAAGAGAATAATTCATAGACATTTCATTGTGTCTAGAAATATTACCAACTCTTTGACATTCAGCGCAAGATAAAATAAACTTTCGTGCATCTTTAAAGAGAGTAGGCCAATAGAAACCCGATTATAGAACCTTCTGTGCGGTTCTATCTCCGGCGTGATGTCCTCCTTAAGCACTACCATGACATTTTATCAATATCTCTCGTTGTTGAACACATCTTTGCATAATACCCTCTACTCCTTTATATAAGTGTGGTTCATCCCAAAAATAATGCCTCAAATCATAAAATAATTTCCTCCTTTGCTGAGCTGTAAAGGTTGGAGGCAAGTACTTGGAAACAATAAAGTTAGCATAATCTACATACCAAGGACTATCTCGCGAGCTTACTTTTATTGCAGCTAGCTGTTCATTTGGAAAATTATCATTAATAGGAATAGGGTCATCAGCAATGTTTTCCAATTTAGACAAATTATCAGCAATAGGATTTTCAGCACCCTTCCTATCTACAATATGCAAATCAAACTGTTGTAAAAGAAGCACCGATCTAATAAGCCTAGGCTTCACATCTTTCTTTTCCATAAGGTACTTAATAGCAGCGTGATCAGTATGAATAATAACTTTCGAATCAACTATATACGGTCTAAACTTATCACAAGCAAAAACTACAACTAGGAACTCTTTCTCAGTGGTAGCATAATTCTTTTGAGCAGAATTAAGAGTCTTACTAGCATAATGAATGACATTCAACTTCTTATCTATTTGATGTCCAAGAACACCACCTATAGCAAAATCACTAGTATCACACATAATTTCAAAGGGTAAATTTCAATCAGGTGGTTGAACAATAGGAGCAGAAATTCAAGCCCTCTTTAGTGTTTTTAAAGCTTATTTGCAATCATCATCAAAAACAAAAGGTACATTGTTTTGGAGAAGATTAGTAAGAGGCTTTGATATTTTAGAGAAATCTTTAATAAACCTCCTATAGAAGCCATCATGACCAAGAATACTACGAATACCTTTGACATCCCATGGGACAGAGAATTTTATGAATTGCTTCAACTTTGGCCCTGTCAACTTCAATACCTCTTTCAGAAATTTTATGTCCAACAACAATTCCTTCATTTACCATAAATGGCATTTCTCCCAATTAAGAACAAGATTAGTTTCCTCACATGTCTGCAAAACTTTATCAAGATTGTGCAAAAGGTTACCAAAAGAAGTCCCATAGGCGGAGAAATCGTCCATGAATACTTCCACAATTTCCTCACAAAAACCATGAAATATAGCAGACATGCATCTTTGAAACATAGCAGGACCATTACACAAACAAAAAGGCATACGTCTATAAGCATAAGTTCCATAAGGACAATTAAATGTTGTTTTCTCTTGATCTTGCTTTTTAACAGCAATTTGAGAAAACCCAGAATAACCATCAAGACAACAAAAATGAGTTTTCTTAGACAACCTTTCTAACATTTGATCAATAAAAGGTAACGGATAATGATCAATAAAAATCAATGGACATTCTATAACAAACTACTACTCTCTGAGGAATGAGCTCATCATTTCCATTTGGCACAACAGTATTTCCTCCTTTCTTAGGGACACAATGCACATGACTTACCCATCTACTATCATCAATAGGATTAATAATACCAGCATCAAGGAGTTTCAATACCTCATTTATTACCACTTCCTTCATCTTAGGAATTAAACGGCGTTTATGTTCAACAACTGGCTTTACATCAGGTTCTATATCAATAGCATGATGACATATAGTAGGGGAAATCCTTTTCAAATCATCAAGAGTATATCCAATAGCTCCGTGGTGTTTCTTCAATACTTCCAACAACCTTTCCTCTTCCATACTTGAAAGTTTAGAACTAATAATAACAGGATATATTTTCTTATCATCAATATGAGCACATTTAAGATGATCATGTAAAGGTTTTAAATCAAAAACCGTATCCTTCTTGGGTGGTACTGTGGTACCTGATACGTCTCCAATGTATCTATAATTTCTGATGCTCCATGATCATATTATGTCAATTGCTACTTGTATTCTCCCTTATTTATAGAATTTTAATACGTTTTCCGGGACTAACCTATTAACAAGATGCCAAGTGACAGTTCCCTGTTTTCTACTGTTTTTGGTTTCAGAAAACTTGTTCTGGAAACATTCTCGGAATTGGAATCCACAAAGCCTGAAGTGCCTATTTTCCCTGGAAGCGTCCAGTACACCGAAGAGGAGTCGAAGACGGGCAACAGGGGCACAGCATAGGGTGGCGCGGGTCCCCTGACCGCGCCACCTATGGGTGTGGGGCCCCTGGAGCTCCACCGTCTTTGCCCTTTCGCCTATTTAATCCCTCCGGATGGAAAATCCTAAACACCTGATCAAAAATCCCCGAAAAGCCGATGTCACCTTCAACCCTACATCAGGGGGGTGTGAAGCTGTTTCCGGCACCCTGCCGGAGAGGATATCATCATCGGAGGCCTCTCCATCACCATGCCTTCCTCCGAAGTGATGCGTGAGTAGTTCATCCTTGGACTACGGGTTCGTAGCTGTAGCTAAATGGTTGTCTTCTCCTCATATGCCTCCATGTTTAGATCTCGTGAGTTGCCTATCATGATCGAGATTGATCTTATGTAATTCTATATGATGTGTTTGCTGGGATCCGACGAATATTGAACTTATGCCAAGTTGATTATAGTCTTTCTTTGCATATGCTATTTGTGATCTTGCATCCTTTCCGTTGCTAGTGGTTGCTCTGGCCAAGTAGTTGCTAGTGACTCCAAGAGGGAGTATTTATGCTCGATAGTGGGTTCATGCCTCCTTACCACATTGCTCGAGTGACAGAAACGTGAAGGGGGGATGTGCTGTTGCCATTAGGGATAAAACAGCGGTGAGAGTGCCCGCGTGCATAATCATTGCTTACATTACACACTTTGTTTAATGCAGTTATCTGTTGCTTGAAACTTAATACCTAAGGGGGTTCGGATGATAACCTGAGGGTGGATTATTAGTCATATATGCAGATGGATGTCGGTCTATGTATATTGTTGTAATGCCCACACTAAATATCATAGTAGTCTTCATGTCATATATGTGCACTACGGTGCAACCTCTATTTGTCAATTGCCCAGCTGTAATTTGTTCACCCAACATGCTATCTTTTATGGAGAGACACCACTAGTGAACCTATGAACCCAGGTCCATTTTTCCACACTGTTAAACAAACCACAAATATTTCCTGCTTTCTTTACTTACTGCAAGCATACATCATTTTCCACACTATACGTCTAATCTTAGTTTTCAGCAAGACCGGTGAGATTGACAACCTCACTGTACCGTTGGGACAAAGTATTTTGGTTGTGTTGTGTGCAGGTTCCACGTTGTTGCTAACACCGGTGAAGCGCCAGCACCATCGTCAGTGGCATAAACCTTCCTGAGATCCTCTTCCTCCTACTGGATTGATAACCTTGGTTCTTAACTGAGGGAAATTCTTGCCGCTTGCTCATCACACCCTCCTCTTGGGGTTTCCAACAACTTCATCAACTCTGCAAGCATCAAGGAATTTCTGGCGCCGTTGCCGGGGAGGAAGAAGTCTTCTGGAAAGGGGAGTCTCTCACTCTTAACCTCTTTATTTTGTTTATTGTCTTGTTTTTATTTTTGTCTTGTTTTCTTTTCTATATCAAAAAAAATAGTTTACTTCATAGCTTTTATTTACTTGCTTGCTTTTATTTTGCTAAAATGAGTATTCCTGAAGTAGAGGTTCGTTCTTTGAGGAAACAAGGGGGAGAAAGTTTAAAAGATGCTTGGTATAGAATAAATGATGCTCATAAGAGGTGCACAAAAAAATATTCTACCATGATACTCCTGAGAAATTTTTATGTTGGTATTTCTGGTTGGTATAGGCATGTGTTAGATACTCTTACGGGTGGAAACTTTCTACGAACTCCTGCTTTGGAAGCCTGCAATTTGATTGAAAGTTTGGTAGGAGCACCCCCATTACAACTGTTAAAACTGAGATCACTTTGGAGGATGTTATTGATAAACTAAACTCTTTGGAAATGAACTTATCAATTTTCCTTGATAATGCTAGCAAAGTTAATGAATTAATAATTACTATTGATAAAAGAATCACTGCTCTAGAAGCTAGCAACACACATGATAATCAAAGCTTTAGGATTGGGAAACTAGAGGATGCTATGGGAACTTTAAGCTCAAACTTTTCATCTCTTAAATTCAAAAAGGAGAAAGCCTTTGTGGGAAAGGAGCAAAGATTCATGTATGCTCCTAAGATGGTAAACCCAAATCTCAATATGTGCTAAAAATTGCTAAAACAATTAATGAAACTAAGAGTGACCTTCATGTTGAATCTTAAAAAACATCTAGAGTGCCTATTTATGCAAATAATGGTTTATAGGAAGTTATATAGGATGCTTCTTCACTTGAAAATACTTGAGTTGCCCTTTTATGCCTAGCTGAAAGGCGTTAAAGAAAAGAGCTACCTTGAGACAACCCGTTTTATTTCGCTGTTTCAACCTGTTTTCTTTCGTTTTCTTTGGTGTGCTTTGCACCTGGGTATTGTCTAATTCCTTAGCAACCCCGCTGTATCGTTTCTTTTGTGTTTTTGTTGAGCCAAGTAAAGCGTCTAGTGGAAAGTTGAGGCTATATTTCGGATTTCTGCGCAAGAAACAGATTTCTGCTGTCCACTGTTAATTCCATAAAAAATCACAGAAAATTGAAAATGATCTGAGTTTTTTGTGCTTAATCCTGAGTTATATACGCAACCTTTCTTATTTGACCACTTTTTTATTTGAGCAACAGAATATTTTTTGAAAAAAATCGATCTTCGCCTACTGTTCGGTTTTGACAGATTTCTGCCATTTATCAAATTTGCATCTTAATCTCTTTCTTTTGGTGTTCTTTTGAGAAAAAGAGTTTTAAAAGAAGTTGTGACAGTAGCTAATGTGTTATTGAGTGTTAGACTTGTGTTGAAACTGAACCATGTGAATTTATTATTTCAATTACACTAACGTTGCTAATGAAGATTGTGAGAAGTTTGGTGTGAAGGAAGTTTTCAAGGGTCAAGAGAATAGGATGATATGATGTCATCAAGAAGAGTGAAAAGACTAAGCTTGGGGATACCCCGGTGGTACATCCCAGAAAATTCCAATAAGACTCAAGCGTCTAAGCTTGGGGATGCCCAACGCATCCCCTTCTTTATCAACAAATTATCAGGTCACTTCTAGTGAAACTATATTTTTATTCGGTCGCATCTTATGTGCTTTACTTGGGGCATCTTTTATTTTTATTTCAGTTTGTTTTTGTTTTTGCTTTAAGTTTGTTTTTAATTTTTCAATAAGCTTGGTTGGACCCCAGCATTCTTTTATTGGAGAGTGACACGCTCCGCTTTTTCGTGAGAATACGTTGTATTGTTAATCTCTCTCTAGCTGCTGCATTTATTTATCTCCTGTTTTGCGTGCATCTCTTATTAGAGTTGTTAGTTTTAGTAGTGTTATGTGAGTACTCTCATGTTTTCTTGATGTATCATAAAGAGTATTTTTGTTAAAGCATGTTTTGTATGGTGCTTGTTGGGAGAAAGAAAACTGCTGCTTGAAGTAGAATTTATAACAGTACTAGTAGAAGCTTGTATAGACCGTGGCTAGGAATTTTTCATGCCATGCGAAATGTTATTTTAATTTTAAAGCCTTGTGGTTATTGAGTAGCATGATTAGCCTCAAATAGCTGAGAGTGTTTAATATGTCTTGAAAGATTCATGAGTTGTTCTTGTCATAGTAAAGCACCAATATATGGTATTCTTTCGAATGTTTTATTTGGTTGACTTGGCGCATGCTCACACCATATTTATGACTACAAACTATTCACGAATAGCCTCCATGACCACTTAGTTTTTGAACTTGTGATACTGCTTATGTTTTAATTATTGATGCTTATGTCGCTATGCATGATTATGGCTCTTATGCTCTCTTGATTTGTCGCTCCCAGTCTTTTGCTAGCCTCCACCTGTACTGAGTATGAGCTCTACTCGTGCATCCAAACTCCCTTAAACCAAAGTTTTCCCCATTGTGTCCACATACCTACCTACATGTGGTATTTAACTGCCACTCCAAGTAAATTGCTCATGTGTTACCTTTAAAACCTTCAAAATTACTCCTGCTTTGTGTTCCTATTTTTGCTCATGAGAACATATATAGAGAATCTTTATCTCACTTGTTGATTGGATTTCACACCCTGGACTAGTGGCTTCATACGCTTATCCAAATGATAGAAGAGTTGGCAACGGGGTGCCCAGCCCCAAATTAATACAAACAAATTCTCTTCACTATTTTTTCTCTGATTTATCAGTCAAAGAATAATTGTGTAAATAAAAGAGAAAGAGGGATGGCCTTCTACACCAGTTGCGTCCTTCACCATGCGAGCCGCTCTTGTGAATCCAGTTGGCTTGTGACGTACTATATTTTCTGTTTACCATTCATTGACATTAGCATACATCTCCCAAAATATAGACACTCCTCCACGGTGTGTGATTGTTGGAAGGCACCCGAGTATTCGGTTAGCCATGATTTGTCGCTCCCAGTCTTTCTCTAGCACATGAGTGATCCATGCTTCCCTCCGTGAAGGGCCTTTATTTTACTTTTATGTTGAGTCTCCATCTTCTAACTTTATGCACAGTTGAGAGAGCATTTTTGCCATTCTGAGTTCTATGTGCATTTGTCCCATAAGAACCAATAATAACATCATGATGTGATATTATTTGTTCTTAAATTATTTGTTCTAGTCTTCCTCATGAACTTTGAAGGTGTCCTGGCATTTATGTTTTGCCCCACTCTTAAGGACTAGCGAAATATCACTTTGCCATGATTTCTCTGTACCTGAAACAAACGTTTACCTTTCTTTGCATTATTATTCATGATCCTTTATTTGAGTTACTCTTCGTGATGCAAAGTAATTGCTATGCTTTATTTTTAACGTTCTATTTATCATGTTTGTGCTTGAAGTTCTATGATCTCAGCGTGCATATGCTTTTACATTAGATTGATCAAGTTTTCGTTAGTAGCATGTCACCTCAGAAATTATTGTTTTATCGTTTACCTACTCGAGGACGAGTAGGAACTAAGCTTGGGGATGCTTGATACATCTCCAACGTTCTATATTTCTGATGATCCATGATCATATTATCTCAATGGCTACTTGTTTTCTCCCTTATTTATAGCATTTTTATACGTTTTCCGGGACTAACCTATTAACAAGATGCCAAGTGCCAGTTCCCTGTTTTCTGATGTTTTTTGTTTCAGAAAATTTGTTCTGGAAACATTCTTGGAATTGTACCCCACAAAACCCGAAGTGCCTATTTTCCCCGGAAGCATCCAAAACACCGAAGAGGAGTCGAAGACGGGCAACACGGGGGCCACACCATAGGGTGGCGCGGGTCCCCCTGTCCGTGCCACCTATGGGTGTGGGGCCCCTGGAGCTCCATCGCCTTTGCCCTTTCGCCTATTTAATCCCCCCGGATGGAAAACCCTAAACACCTGATAAAAAATCCCAAAAAATTTTCGCAGCCGCCGTCACCATCAACCCTAGATCAGGGGGTTTATGAAGCTGTTTCCGGCACCCTGCCGGAGAGGAGATCATCCCCGGAGGCCTCTCCATCACCATGCCTTCTTCCGGAGTGATGCGTGAGTAGTTCATCCTTGGACTACGGGTTCATAGATGTAGCTAGATGGTTGTCTTCCCCTCATATGCCTCCATGTTTAGATCTCGTGAGCTGCCTATAATGATCGAGATTGATCTTATGTAATTCTATATGCTGTGTTTGCTGGGATCCGATGAATATTGAACTTATGCCAAGTTGATTATAGTCTTTATTTGCATATGCTATTTGTGATTTTTCATGCTTTCCATTGCTAGTGATTGCTCTGGCCAAGTAGTTGCTAGTGACTCCAAGAGGGAGTTATTATGCTCGATAGTGGGTTCATGCCTCCTCACCACCTTGCTCGAGTGACAGAAACATGAAGGGGGCATGTGTTGTTGCCATTAGGGAGAAAACATCGCTGAGAGTGCCCGCGTGCATAATCATTGCTTACATTACACACTTTGTTTAATGTAGTTATCTGTTGCTTGCAACTTAATACCTAAGGGGGTTTGGATGATAACCTGAGGGTGGATTATTAGTCATAGATGCAGATGGATGTCGGTCTATGTATATTGCTATAATGCCCGCACTAAATATCATAGTAGTCTTCATGTAATATATGTGCACTACGGTGCAACCTCTATTTGTATATTGCCCGGCTGTAATTGTTTGACCCAACATGCTATCTTTTATGGAGAGACACCACTAGTGAACCTATGAACCCCGGTCCATTTTTCCACACTGTTAAACAAACCACGACTATTTCCTGCTTTCTTTACTTACTACAAGCATACATCATTTTCCACACTATACGTCTAATCTTTGTTTTTAGCAAGACCGGTGAGATTCACAACCTCACTGTACCGTTGGGACAAAGTATTTTTGGTTGTGTTGTGTGAAGGTTCCACGTTGTTGCTGACACCGGTGAAGCGCCAGCACCACCGTAAGTGGCATCAACCTTCCTGAAATCCTCTTCCTCCTACTGGATTGATAACCTTGGTTCTTAACTGAGGGAAATTATTTCCGCTTGCTCATCACACCCTCCTCTCAGGGTTTCCAATAACTTCATCAACTCTGCAAGAATCAGTACCCAAGTATTCCATAGGTAAATTGTGTTTCAGCATCGCTGGTTGACGAAGAAGAATATCGTCAATCGTATTTCTTTCTTCCATAAAGACCTCACTTTCGTGGTCCTCCTTGTATTGCTGCAAAGCATTGATAGGAGCAAGAGCAATAGAGGCAAGCTGTTCAACTCTAAAATCTTCATTAGGCAATTGAGTTTCATAAGGAGCTTTAGCAAATTTAGAAAAATTAAACTCATAAGATTTTCCATCAAATTTAGTCAATATTTTCTCCTTCTTAAAATCCATAACAGCACCACAAGTGTTCAAGAAAGGTCTACCAAAACTGATAGGGCAAGTTTTACTAGCAGTTGTACCAAGTACTAGAAAATCAACAGTTTATTAAGTTTTACCACATAAAAATTATACATCTCTAACGATTACCAATTGGAGAGATAGTTTCTCTATTAGCAAGCTGAATAACCACATCAACTTCCTGAAGTTCACAAGAACCAATTTCATGCATGATTTCTCTATAAAGCTCATAAGGAATAGAAATTGAACTTGCACCAATATCACATAAACCATAATAGCAATGATCTCCTATCCTAACAGAAACCACATGAACACTAGTTTTCCTAGATTTTCTAGGATGTGAAACAATATTAGAAGCATCTTCACAAAAGATAATGTGTCCATCTTCTACACTTTCAGTGACAAGGTCTTTAACTATTGATACTGTAGGTTCAACATTTATTTATTCATCAGGTTCTATAGATTTATTTGTACTTTTGTTAACCACACTAGCTATAATAGAATGTTCCTTTACCTTAGCAGGGAAAGGCATTTTCTCAATATAAGGTTCAGGCACAACATGATTAACAGTATGAACTTCTATACTTCTAGCAGGAACACAATTTGAGACTAAAGGCCATAGACAACACTAACATTACGAAAATCATCGGTTCCCATAAAAACTTTAATGCATTCATAATCATAATTTATACCTGACTCTCTATCTTTGTCATTCTCCCATCCTTCAGTATTTTCTTGAATACGGTCAAGAAGATCCTATTTAGCTTCTCCTTTCATACGTGTAAATGATCCAGAACAAGAAGCATCCAATAAATCCTTATCATGAAAAGAAAGCCTTGCATAGAAATTATTAATAATATTATTCTTGGGGAGCTCATGAATAGGGCATTTGAGCATCGATAACTTCAATCTCCCCCAAGCTTGGGCAATACTCTCTCCATCATGAGGCCAGAAATTATATATTTGATTCCGATCCTTATGAATCTAAATGGGATGATAGAATTTAGAATAAAAAAGAGGTACAATTTCCTCCCATCCAATAGATCGGCCATTTTTCAGCATGTTAAACCACTCCACAGCTCTGCCCTTCAGTGATAAAGAGAATAGCTTCCTCTTCACCTGGTCCATTTAAATACATGCACACCTAAACAACTCGCATAATTCATGTATAAAGAGTAAATGATCACTAGGATGGACAGTTCCATCTCCAAAATAGCAGTTATCCATAACACATTCAACAATTTTCATAGGTGTTTTAAAAGGATCCAATTGAGCAGGCAGCGGGTCATCTACTACCCTAGCAGTGGCAGCTATACACCTAAATAGGGAATCAAATGGAGATCTCTCCATAATATAATAAAGCAGCAGATAGAAATGAAAACAACACTCACAGGAAAATTTCCCTTACCAATTCCACTTACCAATAATGCTTCACTTCCCGACAACGGAGCCTGGAAAATAGTCTTGATGACCCACAAGTATAGGGGGTGTATCGTAGTACTTTTGATAAATAAGTGTGCCGAACAAAAAAAGGAGCAGAAGGTGTTGACAAGGAGGTTGGATAAAGGATTCACTATGAACACTAGCAAGCAGGTTTTTAGGGTTTTTGATATAGCAGATAAATAAAGTGCAAGTAAATAAAAGACACTAATAATAATTTCAGCAAGTGGACCAATCCTTTCTAGAGCAATGAAAATTTGGTTGGTTTACTGATGATGACCAAACATTCTCGAGGACACATGGGAATTTCGTCAACCGCTTTCATTTTCTATATTTTATTAAAGTTTATTGTTTTGATAGGTTTTGTGTGGGTGAACCTATGCTAATGCACTGCTGTTACACCCCAATTTTTGGAATCTTGTACTGTGCTCAAGAAGACAAAGATTAGGGCCAACATTTTTTTTCCTAACAACATGATTGTTTGAAACTAACATGTGTTTATGATCTTATTCATATTTGCAACACAAGTTTTGTTTCTAAATAAAACCAATATAAAATTTTCTGAAAACACTTCTATTATTTTTCCAGATATTTTTCCCTGATGTTTTCCTCATATTACTTGAGTGAATTTTATTCCAAGACATGGATTATCCTTGGTTGCATCTTAAAACAAACTTTTAACTTTGTTGGATCCAAGAAAACAAGTTTTCAAAATGATTTATGAAAGTCTTCTTTTAAGTTTTCTATAGAAAACATTTCCTGAAAATATGGCCAAGTACCTGTTTTCTACCTTTGTTTTCACTAGGCTATAACATGTTATTTTATGTTTTCTTGACTTTTATTTGATCCTTGATATATGTACTACCAATACATAAGCTTGGTTTCATTTTTGGATTAATAAAAATTATCTTTTGCTTGTTGTCTTTGTGGTATAAAATTAAGACAGAAAAAGACATTTTTGGAAAACCGAGAAAAACAGAAAGTATACCTTTTTCCACAATGTTTTCATGGCCTTAAACTATTTCAAATTTGTTTTCAAAAGATGATTCTATAATTTTATAACATGGTTAACAGGTTCACACTTTGAAAACAAATTTTGGAAACCATTTGGCCCTTGAAAACAAACTCAACTTTTTGATGATTTAATCTGTTTCCAACACTTAGAAAATTTTCTAAGTCTAAACTGAATTTTCTGAATTTTGTGAACAGTGTGAGATAGACTTTTGGGCAATTTTTTTCTTTGTGTTTATTTGCAAGTTTGGAAGTGTGACCATGCCAAATGTGTTCACCACAGTACAAACTCTAGCCACGATGGATGGCTATGCTTCTAGAAGCCTTATAGATGAAGGAAAACAGGAGAGAGAAGGAGATGAGGTGGAATGGTATGGCAAGCCCATACCTTGACCTTTTGACTTTCCCCTGCCCTCCCCTTGCCTCCAAAGTCCAAGGATTGACTTGCCCTTTCGTGATCTAGGCCATGGGCAGCCAGAGCGTGAAGAGGAAGACCAAAAAGGGCCCCCAGAGCGCCCTCATGCCGCTCACTGACATGCCCCCAAGCCCACCCGTGGCCATTTTGCCCTTCCCCACGAGTACAAGACACTACCCCATGTCCCTTGCGCCACTGCATCCCCACACACCCACCCACTCACCTCGAGCAGCCCAGGCCGAGCCCGAGAGCGTCTGCGAGCTCCACGGGGAAAATCCTCGCCGGCGGCCACCGAGAGCCACCAGAGGTGGTGCAGCCCTAACCAGCCCCTCCCACCTGTTTCTTTCGCCTCCGTCAAGATCCTTGTAACTCGTAGCGCCGCGCTGACATTGCCTCACGCTCGTTTGCTTACAGGGTGAGCGCCGCCGTCACCGTCGCCGCCGTGGCCGCTCTGCGTCCGCGCCATCGACTGGAACTGTGCCAGCCGCCAAGCCCGCAACCCTCGACCCCCGGACAACCTACGACACCCCCGACCCTACGCCATCGCCTCCTGCAGCCTCACGGTGAGCACCCGAGCCCTCCCGCGCCGCCGTGCGTTTCCCGTCGGGTGAGGATGAGAGAGAGGAGGACGAGGCACGTGTGCCGTTGATCTGTTGATCAACGGGCCACGTTGAACCGGTGCGTTCCCGCGCCTATCTCGCGCGCGCGCCCGAGTTGGGCTGATTTGAGCCTTGTTGGGCCGCGCGGTAGAAAGAACCAGCCCGTGCTGCGTTTTGTTTTTCCTTTTAAAATTTAACAGAAACTTGCTTGGTTACTTTGGACTTGGGAAAAATATCAAACATGCAAAATAAAATATACCAAAAATCATGGACCCAATATGTTGTTTTCCTAACCACGTAACATTTGTAGATCTACGATTGGACTGTTATTTTGGCCACAAGGACTGTTTTGCCACAGAGTGTCTGTGAGAGTGTTTTGAACATAACTTTTTGAATCTGGAGCCAAAATGGTCAAACTAAAATGTTTTCGATAGCCCTTGAGTATATCTATCCATAGTACTTTTCCTCACATCAAGGTGAGGTACCAAATGGAAATGCCATCCATTTTGGTAAAATTCCAGTAGGCCCTTCTGTGATTTTAGAGTGAGTTCAAAAATGATTTTTGAAGTAAATCCAACTGGATGAGTTTGATATTGACTAGATCTATCAAATCCTAGCTTATATTAATTTTTTGGAGCGCTAGATTAGTTTTGGTGAGCAAAACTAGATACAACAGGTTTTCTGTTCTTGTTTGTTTGTGTGTATTTGCTTGAAATGAATTGTGTGATTGTTTAAATCTTGTTTCCTAGCATGTATAGAGTTGTTATCACTTGTTATTAGGTTGTTATCTTGCAATACATCTACCTTAGAAAGTGTGTGCATGTTTGGAAAGTCTATTGAAAACATGAATAACATTTGGTTATTTCTCTAGTTTTATTTTTAGATTATTGTGTGAGCTAGATCTTTGTGTGCTTGATTGACTAAATTTTGTGCTATGTTTGCTATGGATCCAGTACCATTTTGGTACTGTTATTTTGAAGTTATTTCCTCTGTTAGATTGCATGTTACTTTTATAGCAAAGCATGTGTAAGTCTTGTTATTTACTTGCACTAGTATTGTTTTCCCTAGTATGAATAGTCTAGTATTGATTGCTTTATTAGATTATTTTTGTCATGAGTAACCAGAGGCTTTGTACCTCTTTTGCCTTGGTATTAGTGGGCCCATAATCCACTGGTCCCAGTGCATCTTGGTTGAGGATGAAAATCCCCAACCATACATGTGTGTGAAAATAACATGTTTTATTATATGATTGATTGTTATTTTCCATCATGGGAAAATAGATTGTTTGTTTCACTTATGCAAGTGAAAAGTTTATTTATTACTTGTAAATAGTAGTATATTTAAGGGTGAATTATTTGTTAGCATAATATTCCTTAGGAGTATCATGTTAAGAAATGTTTCACTATTGTGTGCTAAATTGAATTGTTTGCTAATAGAATAAATCCTTGTGATTGATAGATTATTTGTGAATGATTTTTATTGAGTGTTTGGATTTTTGAAAGTGTTTATTTAGTATTTTATTGAGTGCATAGCTACTGGTTGTGTGGTTTATACCTTGGTTTCTTGCTATTTAATCTTTTAGAAGAGCATGTATTACTAGAATTTGTTATGCATGCTAAATAGATGTTTTCATAAAATTATTTTATGGTATTTCTTACTAGAATGTTTATGGTTTGTGGGCTGTTAGTAGGTATATTTATGTTCATGACTTGCTTGTTTAGAGTTAAGCATCCTTGTAGCATTGTTTGCTTCTCTAGTGTTGAACTAGTGTCACCGCTAGAAATTGTGGTTTTTGCTCTGGTATTGTTATCTTTTACTTTAGGAGTGTATGTTTTATCCTAGCATATTTAGGAAGTGATTGATTATGTTATGATGCCATGAATTCTTTAGTTTCTTGTGCTATAGTTGTAGAATGCAATTATTTCCTATGGCATGCTTGTGTAGAATTTTCCATACTAGTAGGCTATTAGTGCATTCCTGCTTTTATGTAATTTGTTAGGAGTATTATCTTGTGTGATGGATGTGTTTAGATTATTTTTAGGACTTGATATCATTATTTTTAGCTACTGGTTGTTTGTGTAATTTTCATGATTGATGGATTCCATAACATCAAGTAGGCATAAGCATAATCTATAAATAGTCTATTCATCTGTGGTGTATTTTGCCTGCTGTTTGGAAATTGTTTGAGTGATTACCTTAGCATGAGTATTTTACTTATGCTATTTATGTGCTAGTTTTGTGGTTGTGCTTAGGTAGTATCTTGTTATCTAGGCATTATTTTACTAGTGATCTTGTTTAGTGATGATTGCTTGTGTGTTGTTAATACTCACTGCCATGGGCATTGCTTTGTTTGATTGTTAATTATTTTAGTAGTCTCACTTTTGTACCCACAAGCTATAATTTTAGATTCTTGTATATCTTAATATGAGAGTGGTACACCAATCCATATATTGTATGTAAGATGTGGGATATGTTTTTTCAACCATATGTTTGTCTGACGATAGTTTGTACCCTGAGAGTTTGTGAGGTAGTTTTCTCGATAATTTTTGAGTGATTGCGCTAGTATAAGTTTGCTTGCTTTATGTGTTGTTTGGTTTAGTTGTTAGGTCTTTATATCTGAGGATGTGTCTTTTATTCTTTTACGACGCTAGAAAACAAAGAAGAAGAAGAAGCAGTTGTGGAGCTGTGCGTCAAGTTTAAACTACTTCAAGGCCAGGGACGTTAAGAGTTTTAAGGCAAGCCATCCTGATGCTTGCTGTTATAATACACTTATCATTATCTATCATGCATGTTTTACTTCTGAAAGGTTTTTCCAAAACTTTGATTTCCAAAAACTATTTTTGAGTGACTACTATTATTATATATACTATATACTATGCCAGTAGTTGATACTTGGTGTTACCAAGCCCATAGCCACCTTATAGTATTTATTGCGATCAAAAGTATTAGTCCCTAAGTGGACACCCTAAAAATGTGTTTTCACAAAGCAAAGGCTTTATGGAAAACCCGGAGAAAAGGGTGAGCCTTATTCGCCGGAGGAATGTTGGAGGGGTCATTTTTGGAAAAATGGTGTTTTACAAAAATGACACATAACCTAGTCTTCGCCGAACAACCCTTACCGTACTGCCGCCCTACCCCAACATGGGCACGGGGCTTAACTTAAAGTTTGTTCTTGTTAGTGTGTGTTCTATCTCAAGTTGTTATAAGGGCATGACGTCCCTCGAACCGAAATGCCGCCAGTCATTACTTCAAATAGGCATAAAAAAGTGTGGGATTAAGTTCTCCTCCGGTCGCAACAGTTGGGTCCCTTGCCGTGGCGCTGGTGGACAGCGTGCTGGGGGAACCATGCCCAACTGAAGAGATAGACATATTCTATCTTGATCATAGTGGATGGTTAGGATCAGTTATCTGATGTTTACATACTGTTGTTATAGTCCGTGGTTGTTCACGATGGATGTACTAGATCTGGTGGATGTGTACACCTCTGCAGAGTACAACTATTTCGAAGTAGCCGCGTCCTCGGATATGGACAGTTGAATGGCCATGTAGCTAGCATTGTGTCAATGTTTTCAAAAAGGATTTTTCAAAAAGGTGTTGGACTTATGAAGTATCTAAAGTAGGAATTCATGTACCGTGGAGGTACCATTGATGAAAAGCCACAAGTGGTTTTACAAAAAGTTTTGCAAAGAGAAAACCTTCTTTACAAAATGAGTTTTACAAAACCTCTTGTACATGTGATATCTACAAGAGAAAGAAAACTATATTATTTTCTTTTGAAGTATCTTCTTCAACGAAGATACATAGATTTTAAAAATCAACTATGATATGTCTTACATATATCATTGATAGCGAACCCTATGTATAGCCTACCTATTCCACTGTATAAGCATACTTGCATAGGTAAGCTACATGATGGATGTTTTGCTGGGTACATTCAAATGTACTCATATTGGTTTCGTCCCTGGTATCAACTTGCCAGATATCGAGAAGGAGTCTCAGAAGGAGATCTACGAGGAGGAGTACGGAGCTGATGGCTTTGCGAACTAGGATCGTCTCCCGGTCAGCAGCCTGTAGGTTAAGGCGTGACTTGGGATCTACCACGTATTTGTGTGTTAGTCTTCCGCTGTGGGTGTTGCGTGTTTGCCCTGCGTGGAAGTTGTGTTGGACTTGGCCATGTGGCCATGTCACTTTTTAAGTGTTTATGCAACCGTGTAATGGATATTGTATCTGTGTACCAACTTGACATGTTGTTCACGACCGGTATGATCTAGGATCGTGAATGTATGCATATCGAAGGTGTCCTTGAACAGTGGTTCTGGGGCGGACCTTACAACTGCCCTACTTGGACTAATACAAACTTGTTATTATACCCCTTGCATGCATCTGCAACTACAAGAAAGTAATTAAGATAAATCTAACCACTGCCTTAAACTCTGGGATCTTACACTCCCTCATGCATCGGTTTCCTAACGGGGGTTTACGTTTTTGTCACTCCAGCAACCCCACAATTAGTAGATGAGTACACAATGCATCCCTCTAGGCCCATAAAGGTGAAGTGTCATGTAACCGACGTTCACATGACACCACTAGAAGAATAACACCACAACTTAAATATCAAACCAGTAAATATTACTCAACATAATTCCACTACTAACATCTTGACTTCTCCCATGTCCTCAAGAACTAAACGAACTAATCACAAGACATAATATGGATCATGATCAGAGGTAATATAATGATGAATAACAATCTGGTCATAAAGTTTAAACATCGATAAATCTCGTAAGCATCAACTACAAACAAGTAATCCACACCGGGAGAGAGATCTAGTGAAGAACAACGATATAGAACCCTAATTGTTATAGTGGGACGGAGGTGGATGGTGAGGATGATGGTGCTGGTGGTGATGGTGATGACGATGATGATCTTGATGATGCCCGGTGCGATGTGGAATTTCCCCGACAAATTTCTCCCTGCCGGAGATCTTTTCTCTCTCTGTTGTTTTCTGCCCGAGGATTCGGTGTTATATTTCCTTGATAATTCTCCAGGTCTTAGGGTTCCCTGGGGATGAAATACGTGAAGGGGGATGTCAGTGGTGGGCCAGGGCAGCCACACCACATGGCGGCGTGGCCAAGGCGGGCGCCACCGGGTGGTGTGGGCCCATGGTGGCTCCCCTCTGGCTCCCCTCCTGGCTAGGTCCGCCATCTGGCAAATTAAGAACTCTCCGATGTTTCCCTTCTTCTTCTAATCTTCAGAAATATGGTATCTTGACGGTGCTTTTTCTAGAAGATTTCTAGTCCATGCAAATTATTCTCCAATAATTGTAAAACATGCAAAATAGATGAAATAACATAAGTATCATCTCTAAATATGAAATGTATCGATGAATAACAGTAAAATATGATATAAAAATGTGATGCAAAATGGACGTATCAGTGCCTCAAATATTTAGGTAAGAATGTCTCTTGTCCAAGGTTATTATTTGGAGCAATTTTGCATAACAAAACATATTCTAATTATTTATGGAATTATAACTATGTCGAAAATACTCAAATGGCCAACTTAAATCGAATTTAAATCTAAACTTGTCCAATCATTATTTTTGGTAGATGGGTCTAATAGAACACATATTAATATTTCCAAATATATTTTATTTACACTTTTTGGATTTGTAGAATTTGAATTATGTCAAAATTCATCCAAATGGCTCATTTGAATTTGGACAAATTTCAAATATTCGAATTTTATTTTTGACAATGCTAAAATTTTCTATATGTCAAGTGCTTTTCAAATAGTCTAAGTTTACTAAATTTCGCTAAGTGGATCGAAAGTTATGATGGTTCTAATATCTAGGGGCTTTTGTGCAAAACTGCCATTTATTTTTATTCCAGAATTTAATTGGATAATGTTGGTTAACGTGGCCCTGACTTTGCTGCTGACAGAGCGATGACTGGGAGCTAACTGGACAGACACGTGGCAGGCTGTGATTGGCCATACCTGTTCGATTTAAAACTTCTAATCGCGACCGTTCACACATATCCAACGGTTGAGGATCTAGGGTTACCTCGATGGTGCTCGGGTGGCGGAAATGGCTGTGCGGCGCGTAGCGGCTCGGGACTAGATACCAGGGACGCTCTGGTGGTCTCCTAGGCTCAGGAAGACCACGACAACTCCCATCTCATCACGACGAAGAAGAGGGCGACCATGGCGCGCTTCCTCGCTTCCGGGATTGACGGCGCGACGCAGACGGAGAGGTTCCCGCGCGAGTGAGCTTCGGGAGTGGTCGTTGCGGTTTTGACTATGCAAAAAAATCAAGAGAGGGTGTCAAAGGGAGCGCATTGGCGAGGGGAGTTAAGAGGGACAAAAGGGGCGGCAGGGGGCGGCTAAAGTGGCTGGAGACAACAAAGATGGCCGGTGGTTATGTCGAACTTCGACGGTCAATTTCTTCTCATCCTCGGGGCAATTCAAAAGGAGGAGGGAGGGTCAATGGAGACGCAGTGGAGGGCTATAAGGTTGAGGGCTCGGTGGAGGAATTAATCGTCTTAAACTCGCGAATAAACACGAATCAAATCAAAGAAGAAAAGATGGTTCCAGTTTCTACCGAAGGTTGATGACGATGATGTCATCTTTTCTTTTTTATTTCCTGTTTTCAATAAAAAAAATTATAGTTCCAAATCACCTCAAATAAATTTCTAATTTTTTTAATAAAAATGTCTTTAAACTAAACACATTTGTAAACAATTTTGGACACATTTCAAATTTTGAATTCCAAAATTCAAAATTTGAATGATTTCCTAAATGATTAAAATTCCTTTTTAAATATAGAAAACCAATATTTTGGAAAATCGGCTTTATAAAAATAAGAAAAATTGTGAAAATAAAACTATTGAGTTTATAAATAATAATAAATTATTTTGTGCCCAAATAAGATATTGAAAATCATTTTAATATTAAAAATCTTTGAAACAAAATAATAGTTTTTGAGCTTTAATATTAATAATTAAATATTTTGAGGGCTCATATTCCTCATGTTTTCTAAAGCCAAAATAATATTTCCAAAGAAAAAATATAATTCAAAACCTTTTGGTTTTAAAACATTGCTTGAATTTTTTTGTCTCTTTGCAAAATATCCATTTGAATAAAATTAAGGGTTATAAAATAGAGGCATATTTGGATTATAAATTCCAATAACATTGGATTAAGGGAAATTATTTCTTTTCTGTTTTGTTTTTCTTTGTTTTTGGTGGCTTGCATTATCAGGTAAACAAAATTTTCAATTTTTTGTGATTTTTGAACGTTCCAAAAATTAGGGATGTTACACCATCTCTTGCTCTGAAGGCCACATCTCATGAGGAAGATGACTCAAGTGATGATGGTGATTCCTCATATGTTGTCTCCAAAAAGGAGAAGAGGATATCACATGAAGAATGTTTGGCTCTTTCCCAACATAAGTGGTGGAAGAATGGAGACTTTGGATAAAATAAAACAAGGAATAAGGGAAACGAAGCCCCAAGCATGAAGAAGGCAACAACTTGCTTAAATTGTGGAGATAGTGATCACTATGTTGCATAATGCCCTTTCAATAGTAGGATTGAGAAAGGTGGAAGGCTAGTGAAGAGGTCCAACTTCATTCCCAAGGCCAAGAACCTCATCAGAAGAGGTACACCAAAGGCATTGATTGTCAAGGATAATGAATACATATCCGGTGGTGAGGAGAGTGATGATAATGATGAAAAAGTTGGCATGGCGAACATGGCAATTTTTGTCGTTCCCCCAACCTTGATCTCTCTCTTCTCTGGACCAAATGATAATAAGGGCCCCTCAAGTCACAAGTTCTGCATGGCCAAGGGTATATCCCCAAAGGTGTTTCCTACACTCAAACTTGCAATTTCCTCTAATCGATCTCTATTAAATTGTGTTGAGGAAGTATAATCATATTTGTAAAAATACTTGAGGGGCCCCTAACCAACTTTGTAAAAATACTAGAAGGTGAAACTAAAATCATATTTGATGCTCTCACAGTTCAATTAAGTGAGGCACATGGCCTCATTGATGAACATGAGGAGAGAATCACTTTACTTGAGAGCTTCTCTCCTGATGATTCTAATAGAATAGCGGACCTTGAGGAAGCTCTAGATGATTCACAATGTCTTAAGGAAACCATGGAGGAGACCTTTGCTATAGACATAACTAAGGTAAAAAAGTTATTGTGATCATGCCTTTGAGAAGGTGAAGGAATTCACAGCCCAAAATTATGCAACTAACAAAGATTCAATGATCTCATTAAGGATTTTGATAACCTTAGGAATGTTCATAGAGTACTCTCAAGTGAGCAAAAAACTCTTAAGGGTTCACATGATATAAATTCAAATGCTTGTGCCACTAACCCTTTATGTGTCAAAGCATCTCTCATTGAGGAGAACAATAGGTTGAAGGCTCGGCTCAACAAGGGCCTAGCTACTTTCATCCAAGGGCAAAAGAACCTCAATGATCTTTTGAGTAATAAAAGAAGAGCTGTTGGGAAATAAGGACTTGGGTTTGTATCTACATTCAAGAAGACCCACGAGAACAAGTCAACTCCCTTCACTAATTCTATTGTTTTTTTAAGGAGGGGGAGTTGGCTAATGAAGAAGTGGAGTTTGATGCTATTGCTAAAAGTATTGCCCCTAGGGACACTACTACTCATAACAACTTTGCGAGAAAATACAATCCATCTTATGTGCTTCTTAAATCTCATGATGGTCATGTATATGCAAAATATGTTGGCAGTTCATATGGTGATGATTATAACTATGCTATTTTGGTTCCAAAGACCCTTGTGACTGACAAGAAAGGACCCATCCAAAAATTGGCATCTAAGACAAGAAATTGATTCATTGTAGGTTTGTGCTTCCGGTGGAGGAACTTGGATGATTGATAGCGGTTGCTCCGCACATATGACCGCAAGTAAAGAAGTATTAGAAGACTTAAAACCTCAACTAATCAAATTCTCACAAGTCACCATTGGAGATGGTTCAAAACTTAAGGTATTGGGACACGACAGGTGGTCATTTCTCCAATGTATCCATTGAGAAAGTCCTCCTTGTTGAGTCCCTTCGCTACAACCTACTCTCTGTTTTACAACTTTGTGAGTGTGGTTATACATGTGTATTTGGAGCTCATCACGTGCTTGTTCTTCACACTATTTCTCTTAAAATAGCCTTTGTTGGATTTGTCCAGAACGGTATGTATGTAGTGGATTTATCGAAAGAAACTACACATATTGCCACATGTCTAATGGCTAAGTCTGACGTGGGGCGGCTTTGGCATCAACGCTTGGGCCACATTGATATGAGAAACTTACAAACTCTCGTGAAGGATTAGCACGTAGAAGGACTAACACATGCGATTTTTTCCAAAGATATTCCTTCTAGCTCTTGCATGATAAGAATCACCCCAAGAAGTCAATCATTTCCACAGGAGGCCCTTTGAGCTTATTCATTTGGATTTATTTGGGCCTCCTACAGATGATAGTCTTGGTGGGAAGAAATATTGCTTGGTGATTGTTGATGATTATACTAGATACACATGGGTGTTCTATATCGAGAAGAAGAGTGAGACCCAACAAAAGTTCATTGTTTGGGCCACGGAAGTGCAATGTCAATATGATACAAAGATCTTGGCAATAAGGAGTGATAATGGGTTGGAGTTCAAGAACTACACCATGGATGAATTCTTGAGTGATGAGGGGATAAGACATCAATTTTTGGCTATGTACATCCCTGAACAAAATGGTGTGGCGGAGAGAAGGAACCATACACTCATTGAGATGACAAGAACTATGATGGCCGAGTTCAAATACCACATAACTTTTAGGCCGAAACCATCAACATCGCTTGCCATCTATCCAACCGTCTCTTTCTCCGTCCGATGATTGACATGACTCCATATGAACTCCTAACCGGTAATAAACCCAATCTCAAGTACCTTCGAGTTTTTGGGTGCAAATGCCAAGTCTACATTAAAGGCACTAGATTGTCTAAATTTGTTCCTAGAACTTTTCAAGGAAAATTTGTTGGTTATGCCACGAACTCTCATGCTTATAGAGTCTTCAACATAGCCACTGGTTGTGTTGAAGAATCTATTAATGTGGAGTTTCATGAGTATAATGGCTCTCAAGTGGAGCAAATTGATTGAGATGATGTAGGTGATGAACCTTCCTCCATAGCCATAGGAATAATGGGTATAGGTCCTGTTACACCCATTAAGTGACACCTTGTGGAGAAGGAGTACGGGACAAGATCTACGCAAGTGGAGCCCCCTACTTCAACCATAAATGAAACGGTAGACCAAGAACAAGAACAAGACCTTCAAATTGATATCACTCATCAAGGAAGTGATCAAGATCCACTCAATGATAATTGTGGTCATGATATTGGTGACTGTTCACTAAGAACTCCACTCCGGGCAGATCATGGCCTTGATGAAGGAAATGACGAGGATGTACCTCCAATTGAGAATCCTGATGATGCACTCATCTGTAGGAATTCTCTTCAAGACACAAGATTGCATCAAAATTCACACTATCAAAAGAATGTTATTGGTGGTTTGGGAAGAAGTGTATACACTCGTGGTCAAGTACTCAAGTTTTGTGGACTTCACTCCTATGTCTCTCATGTCGAACCAATCAAATTATATGATGCTCTTGAAGATGAATATTGGGTTCAAGCTATGCATGAAGGGCTCCACAACTTTGAAAGACACAAATTATGGTCTCTAGTGGAAAGACCCAAGAATCATAATGTCATTGGGACAAGATGGCTATACAAGAACAAGAAAGATACTCGGGAAAGTGGTTGCCAACACGGATCGTTTAGTTGCTCAAAGCTGCTCTCAACTCGAGGGACTTGACTACGTTGAAACTGTTGCTCCCGTAGCTAGACTTGAATCCATTCGTATACTACTTGCATTTGCTAGTAGTCACAATTTCATCTTGCATCAAATGGATGTTAAAAGTGCTTTTCTAAATGGTCCTCTAAATGAATTGGTGTATGTTAAACAACCTCCGGGATTCAAAGATCCCAAGTATCCTAACCATGTTTACTTACTCCATAAGGCTTTGTATGGCCTCAAACAATCCCCACGTGTTTGGCATGATCATCTAAAGGAGTTCTTAGTAGATCATGGTTTCGTACTTGGGGTAATTGATCCCACACTTTTTAGAAAGAGTGTAGATGGACATTTCTTTCTATGCCAAGTATATGTTGATGATATTATATTTGGATCCTCTAATGTGGCTTTTGTAGAACAATTTGCTAAGCTAATGACAAGTGAATTTGAGATGTGTATGATGGGTGAATTGAAGTTCTTCCTTGGCTTCGAGATCAAACAATATAATGAAGGAACTTTCATTTGCCAAGTCAAATATATTCAAGACATGCTCAAGAAATTTGATACGTCAATTCTAAGCCACTAGGTTTTCCCAAGTCAACAAATGTGAATCTGAAGATAGATCATGAAGGTATACCGGTTGATCCAAAACTCTATCGTTCTATGATTGGTTCTTTGCTTTATCTTTGTGCATCTACATCGGATATTATGTTTAGTGTGGTGTCGAGTCTTCTTAGTTCGGTTCATGGCCGGGGGTGCCATAAGCCTGCTGATAGAACCGTGGGTGGAAACGTGGGAGAGTGGAAACAAGGACACGAGTTTACCCAGGTTCGGTACGTCGCAACTATGGCGGTGTTCCTACTCCTGCAATCTCACTAAATCAGGGCTGAAGCTTGAAGTATACAAAGTACAATGTGAGTATGGTTTCGCTAACTCGGCGAGGAAGAACTTCTCGGCGAGTTGGCTTCTAGCTATTCAAACTCTTGTTCTATGTCTCTTTTATCTGCTCCCGTCCAGCTTTATATAGATAGACGGACTAGAGCTTACAGGAAGGAAACCTAAAAGACTACAGAAAGTAATCCTATTCTTAGAAAGTAAGGTACCCGGCTTCTTCTCCAAGCCGGTCCACGTATTGGGCCGTAATCCGGGTTCTTCTAGAATCCGGCTTCCTGTGCGTCAGCTTACTGGGCCGTCCAATGGACCTTACTCCATTGCCTATGGGCCACCCTGGTAATCCAGCCTTTGGCCGGTACCGGATACAACCCTAGTTGGCATATATCTGATAGTAGCCCCCAACGAGAGTTCAGACTTCACTTTTGCCGGCCTTCTTCAATTTGCATGCTTTTCAGAAAAGTTGGTACTTCCGTCTTGGATCTTCTTCTTGAAACCTTTTATGCCAGACTCGGTTTTTCCGAAATCTGGCATTCTATTCCACGAGCCTTCGCTAAGAAGGAATTTGTGACGTAAGCGATATAATCATGCTTAAGTCACGACCGCTTTTCTTCAGTCAAAGACTGAAAACGAATCTCTGCCAGATTTGGTGAGAGAAATGAGGAGATGGCCATTATTACCCCGTCCCCTCGTATCCTGGATTTTACTGTGTGACACGCGTCAATCATCCAACGGCTAAATTAGCTGTTGGGGTAATCTCAACGGTAAAATCCGGTATAAATAACCCCGAGGTTCCATCGTATTCATTTTCTCCCACTATGCGATTCACTTGAGAACAACAACACTCACACGCTCCCACTTCCAAGAGAGAAAACCTTGCCAGAGTTCCAGCCTGCGTCATCGCCACCAGAAGATGGATGCCGGAAACCCTTCCCGCTCATCTAAGGTCATCGTCGACCTTGCACTCACGGTGCCTACCACGGGCTCCGTGGTTCCTCCCGCGCACTCTTCTGATGCTACATCCACGGCGGAAGCATCCTCGTCTTCTTCCCCGGTGGATCCTCTGGTTACCACCACGGCGACTAAGGTGACCGCACGGAAACTCTAATGGGTGGAGATACTCCTTCCGCCTCCGAGCCTGTGCCTTCCACCACCTCTTATGTTCCACCTCCTCACGTCTCCAGATCTGGAGACGGGGAAACTTCTCGCGCCGGCGAGGGCGCAGACTGCAACGCCGCCAGTGGTGGCGAATAAGATGAAGGAGGAGAATCCGGCAATTGGAGTCAGTGCAATATTGCATTGACCCTTTTGGCGAGTTTGGAGAAACACGGCTTTCTGCAGCAGGGGAAATGGCGGATGGAAAACGAAGACGCCGAGCCTTAGCGGAAAGACGAAGAAAGGGTAATCCTGGCCTCCAAAATTTTGCGAGGTATGGTTTTTCTGCCTTCCGCCTTTTTTCTCCAAGTCCTCCAGCACTACGGGTTCGACCCCACAATATTCCTCCAAACACCATTGCATACATAGCTGGCTTCCAGGCTTTGTTTGAGGGCTACCTAGGAAAAAAAACCTAGGTTACATCTATTTCAATACTGCTTCAATGTGAAGCGAAACAGTTTTGACGATGTTCTCCCAGTTTGTGGGACCATATCCTTCAATCTACGCAGAGGTAGAGAGATATGGTTCCCAAAAATCAAAACCTCGGAATCCGTCAAGTTTTGGACGAGTTCCTTCTTTTATCACTCGGATGTCGTATATCCTGGAAAGGATACCGGCATTCCGACTTTAGAGAACTCCACGGCTACTCCTAGGGATAACTGGGCTCTGGACGCGGTCTCAGTTCTTTCCCCAGATCTCCTGCACATCAAAAGGCGGATCACCAAATTGGTCGTCTCTTCGCCACCACTCACAGGCATGGACACTGTCCTTTGTTGGCTCGGAAGGCGGATTGAACCTCTCTCCTTCCGCTCTAGCCGCCTTCTCTGCGAGTATATTGGTACAGAGGATACCATGCGGGTGACTAAGTCGGCCATGCCCGAGAAAGTCTTCCGGAAGCATTTCAACCACTTGGTGGCCACTCGTGATCAATACGAGGAAAGCATGCCAATGTTCAACGCCGAGAACCCTCCTCCCAAGGTATGCATTCTTTTTTCTGCCTTTTGGGAAGGTTTTCATACTTTTGCTTTTCACGAATGCATACTAACAACTTATTCGTGTTTTTACATCTTGATACTCTCAAAGAGGATCAACTTGTTTCCGCAGAAGAGGAGGATACGCTGAAATCCCTGCCAGTGGACGGAAACGCAAGAAGATTCCTGCGTCCATCAAAGTTATTGATCTTGATGTCGCCACTTCCAGGTAATCTAAAATCTTTGCATACTCTCCTCTTTCTTTGATCTTGAAGAGGAGGGGTCTGCTGCTCGCCCAGCCCATCGGGTACGGAAGGAGTCCGTATCGGTCCATCAAGATAGGGAGAACCCCTAACAGTTCTCCACCAAGGCCAACCCCTTGAAGAGGAGATCTCCTCGGGATCTCCACCGCGCATCGCTGTGGTGGAGTCCTGCTCCGAACCCGCTCCTTTCCGGAAGGAGCCTCGCCTGTTGGGAAACATCCCATGTGAGGGTGACGCTCTGACCTCTATGCGAGTGACGAAGCCGCCGCGGGAGACAAAATGGCTTTGGTAGTTGCCATTCTCGTGTATAAAGTGCAGAGCTCCGCTACACGCATCAAAGCCTAGTCTTTGGCCTTCCTCTTTGGTACAAGAAGACCGAGTCCGCGCTAGAAGACGAGGGCGGCGTCACTAGGGTCCCCCACCATGACGCCACGTACGGCGCAACTGTCCCCTGGTGACCAGGACCGCGCAGGAGGCGCAATAGTATGGGACGCTCCATTCTTTGGCATCATGTGGTATCTGTTTTTCGCCAAGTGAGCAGGAAATAGGGTCGATAGCCAGCATAAGTAGACCTCCCTTACCTCCACAAAGGGGGGGGTGAAGAAACAAGAGTGAAAAGAGAAGAGAGAAGACACCAAGTAGATAGTTCACCTAGAATCCCTCATTGCACTGTAACCTCCACAGTGCAATCAACCAGACAAGTAGGAGTAGGATTTTACACCATCACGGTGGCCTGAACCTGGGTAAATTCCCCGTGTCGTTACTGTTTTCCTTCGAGAGATCCCCTCTTAAAGCCCCCGAAGGTGCGATTTAACATTGTTAGCTCCCAGTGTTTGAACCTTTGAGTGCTACTGTGTCGTTCACAGAACAACAACTTCTACATTTGGCGCACCAGGTAGGGGGCTAAGGCGTTTCTCTCGCATCTCCGTCTCCATGGTCACCTCCCACACCAATCGGACCAGCCGCAAGGCGCGGTCCTGGAAGCGGAACAACCTCGTCGGCCTCGTCATCGACTTTGCCCACATCGGGATCTCCCACTCTCACTCCCCCGCATCACGGCACGGGCGTGAAACGACGCACGCCGGCGAGTTCCCCGCGAACCCGGCGCGGCCCCTGCAGTCTCCTGCGCGGGCAACCGTGGAGGATGCCCCGTCTGGAGCACAGGGGCCGGCGCCCTGCCCGTGCATGCTCGACGCAGGTGACGCTCGGTTGGTGCACACCACCAAAATCACCTCAGCACCATCAGCTGACTGGGAGTGGACTGGCTTCACCGCGGCGGCCACGCCCGTGGTCAGGACGGTGGAACCCTAGATGCATAGGGAGAGGCGCTCTCGAGCGCACGGCACGACATCCTTCGCCCCGGGAAACGTACCACCGACTCAGAGTGGACTAGCTACCGAGAGCGGTGGTCGAGCGCCTGGGCAGAGTGCTGCTACGCATTCAACAGAGACCATAGGGAGGCAAGGTGGCCTTCAGCTTTTCGGCCTCTTCTCCCTCCATGCTACACAAGGGACATTCCCACATCGTACTTCCTGCGGCGGTACGAGCCACGAATCAGGGCTGCTGGGGGAGGCGACCGGTGCCTCCTGAGGTACTTTCCCCTGGATCTCTGCGGCCCTGCGCTCGCATGGTTTCTAAATCCCCCGGAAAGCTCCGTGAACTCGTGGGAGGACCTGCGCGCACCGTTTCTCCAACGCTTCCGCCACTGCGGCCATCTTCCCCGCGGTGAACCTGAGGGTCACGTGACTCTTTGGCGTTTCGCCGTGGGACGCGGCAACCACGGTATGACGGAGGCGCGCGACACCACCCGTCACGCCGCATGCATACTCAGCGGGTCCCTCGCCCCCTCTTCTGGGCGCCACCTCAAGCAGGCATCACGGGATGTCAACGCTGCCCGTCGCGGGGGAGAAACGGCTACGTTGCCACTCAAGTGGTCCCAGCAGGAGATCTCCTTCGACGCCGCCGATCACCTCAAGGCCGTTAGCTCCGTGGGAGCCATCCCTCTGGTGTGTACCCCCACGATCAACCACGTCGCTGTCTCGAAGACGCTTGTGGACGGAGGCGCCAACCTCAACGTGATCTCCCTCGAGACTTTCGAGAAGCTGTGCATCCCGCGTGACTGCCTCAGGGCCACTAGGCCCTTCACTGGAGTAACCAGCGGTACAACCGTGCCGCTGGGGAGGGTTAGGATGGCAGTCACATTCGGGGCCCGCCAAAACTACGGCACCGAGGAGATCGACTTCAACGTCGCCCACATCGGACTGCCCTACAATGCCATACTTGGCTACCCGATGCTGGCCAAGTTCATGGCCGTCATGCACCACGCGTACAACATGGTCAAGATGCCCGGGAGCAGCTGACCCCTCGCTGTTCACGGGGACGTGAAGGACACGGTGCGCTCCATGGAGGACGCCTACAAGGAGGCATCAGTATCACACTCCATAGACAAGGGAAACCTCGGGGACACTACCGAGCCTCCGAAGAAGAAACAGCTATTCTCTCATGAGAGGACAGAGACAAAGAAGGTCTCCATGAACCCCGACGGCACACGACTGTCACTCACCATCGGGGCCAGGTTGCCTCCCAGATAGGAAAGCGGGCTTGTCGCCTTCCTTCGGGAAAACACAGACATGTTCGCGCGAACATCTTCCGATATGCCTGTTGTACCAAGGGAGGTGATTGAGCACCGTCTGGTAGTATGCACGGGCGCATGCCCGGTCAAGCAAAAGGCCCATCGCCAGGGCCCGGAGAAGCAAGAATTCGTCGTCAAAGAGGTGGAGAAACTCCTGGATGCCAAGATTATCCGCGAGGTCATCCATGCCGAGTGGATCTCCAACCCTGTCGTCGTCTCCAAGCACACGGGTGGAGGACATCTCTGCGTGGACTTCATCGACCTCAACAAGGCCTGCCCAAAGGATCCATATCCTCTCCCGAGGATCGATCAAATTGTGCACTCCACCGTCGGAGCGATCTCCTCTGTTTCCTGGACGCCTTCTCAGGCTATCATCAGATCAAAATGGCCAAAGAGGATGAAGAGAAGACCGCCTTCATGACGCCTTGCGAGGTGTTCTGCTACGTCTGCATGCCCTTCGGTCTGAAGAACGCAGGAGACACCTTTCAGAGGCTCATGCGCATCGCCTTGGGGACGCAGATAAGGAAGAATGTGGAGACCTACGTCGATGACATCATCGTCAAGACTCGCAAAGAGCGCACGCTCGTTGACGACCTCACGGAGACGTTTCAGAACCTCCGCAGGGTCAACATCATGCTCAACCCTGACAAATGCATATTCGGGGTTGCAGAAGGGAAGCTGCTGGGTTTCCTGGTGTCCCATCGGGGCATCGAGGCAAACCCCGACAAAATCCGGACCATTGAAGAGATGCAACCTCCACGACAACTAAAGGATATGCAACGCCTCGTGGGATGCGTGGCGGCACGGGGGCGCTTCATTTCAAGGTTCGACGACAAGGCTCTGCCATTCTTTAAGCTCATGAAGCGTCCGAGTCCATTCAAATGGACTGCCGAGGCAGCTGCTGCATTTGAGGAGCTCAAAAGGTATCTGGCAAGCCCTCCTATACTCGTCGCGCCGCGACCGCGGGAGCCGCTACCTTGCGGCCACCCCTCAGACAGTAAGAGCTGCACTCGTTGCTGAAAGGCCGGCTGACAAGAAAAGAGCGGCCCTGCCCGAGCTGGAGCCCACGCCGACTTCTCCCCGGGAGGACCCCGTTGCAGGCGAGGGGCTCCACAAGGAGAATACCCTCATGCAGCCTCAGGAGAGCACCAATGCGTCAGGTTAACTCACTGTCGGGGCCTCTACATTCGCTCTTTTCTAACACCCTGTCTACTTTGTTAGCCCCGTGCTTCGAGATGCCCGCGAGAGGTACCCTGTGCAGCAGAAGCTCCTGTACGCGCTGCTTGTAGCTTCGAGGAAGCTTCCCCACTACTTTGAAGGGCACTAAATCAATGTGGTCTCAACCTTCCCCTTGAGCAGATCCTTCGAAATTCCAACGCCACTGGGCGTGTCGCGGAGTGGGCTAGCGAGTTTCAACACGTTGAGCTCCAATTTCTCATGACCAAGACCAACAAGGGAGGAATTCTGGCGGAATTCAACACAGAATGGACAGATCCACAGCCGAAAGAAGACCCCAAAGAGGAGACAGCCATCCTCGGCAAAACTGGCTCCCGAAGAATGGACCATGCATTTCGAGGGCGCTTTCTCCTCCAGGCGCTCGGGGGCTGGCGTCGTGCTCACGTCGCCCATGGGCGACAAGCAATACTACGTCGTCCAGCTCCAATTTGGACACAAGGCCAAAGTCTCCAACAACACCGCCGAGTACGAGGGGCTCCTCGCCTGAATCAGGGCCGCCATCGCCCTGGGCGTTATGCGCCTCGTCATCAAGGGACACTCGCAGCTCCTGGTAAACTTATCCAATAAGAGCTACATCGCCAAGGACAAGCACATGGCACTATACCTCGAGGAAGTTCGCAATCTCGAAAAGTGCTTCCTTGGCCTAGAGCTGCGGCATATCGCACGCGGGAACAGCCAAGAAGCAGACAACCTCGTCAAGCGAGCATCAACAAACTGGGCGCAGGCACTGGGCGTCTTTGAAGAAAGGCTTGCCAAGCTAGCCATCATACCTCCCGTCGAGGACAAGGAGCCGCAAGGCCACCAGCCCCTCGAGGAGGCGCCACCACCCGCTCCCTCCCAAGGCGCACCTGACTGCAGTACCCCTTTGGGAAACCGCCTGGTGCTCGCCTTCACTCACGAGGAAGCATGCTGGAACAAGAGCATGATCGACTATCTCCAGAAGGGAGACCTCCAAGAGGACGAAGCATAGGACGAGCAAGTCGCCCATCGAGCCAAGATGTACTGCGTCATCGACTCCAAGCTGTACCGGAGGCGCCCCAACGGCGTGGAACTCCTCAAGGACATCCACCAAGGCGACTACGGCCACCACTCCTCATCGCGTACCCTCGTCAGCAAGGCCTTTAGGTACGGATTCTACTGGCCCACGGCTCTCAAAGATGCCACTGAGCTCGTCAAGTCTTGCAAGGCGTGCCAGTTCCACGCCAAGAAAACGCATCAGCCCGCGGAAGGGCTCCAGACCATCCCCCTCTCATGGCCATTCGTGGGGCCTGGACATCCTGGGACCCTTCCCTCGAGTGCTCGGGAGCTACCGCTACCTCTATGTCGCCGTCCACAAATTCACCAAGTGGGCGGAGGTAGAAGCTGTCCGGGACATCTCGGCAAGAACGGCGTTGAAGTTCATCAAGGGGTTGGTCTGCCGCTTCGGCGTGCCCAACCGCATCATCACCGACCATGATGTGCAATTTACAAGCAGCCTCTTCAAGTCCTACTGTGCCAACCTCGGCATCAAGATCTGCTATGCCTCCGTCGCGCACCAGCGCATTAACAACCAGGCAGAGCGCGCCATTGCCGAGGTCCTCAAGGGCCTCAAGACTCGGAGTTTCAACAAGATCAAGGCCCACGGCAAGAAGTGGATCTATGAGCTCCTGTCGGTCCTGTGGTGAATCCAAACCACCGCAACCAAGCCCTCGGGGTCAACGCCTTTCTCCCTAGTCTATTGGGCCGAGGCCGTTCTCCCTGCTGAACTCAAGCTTGGCTCTCCCCGAGCCATGGCTTTCAGCAAGGACAGGAAGGGGGAACTCCATGCTGAGGACTTGCTGCTTCTCGAGGAGGCTAGAACCCGAGTCGCCACCCGCGCCGCTTGGTATCAGCAAGGCCTCCGGCGCTACCACACCAGCACCATCAGGCCACACACACTGGAGGTGGCCGACCTGGTCCTAAGGAGGATTCTCTCCCGAGAGGGCTTGCACAAGCGCTCTCCCATGTGGGAGGGGCCGTACCGGGTAATGCACGTTGCGAGACCTGGTGCGGCACGACTGGAGACTGAAGACGGCACCCTTGTGCAAAACCCGTGGAACATCCAGCATCTGTGGAAGTTCTACCCTTAGTCCTTAGTTATTGCTCGCTCCACGTGCCTCCCCTAGGCCGTGGTGAAGCACCCTCGAGGGGACCCCATGATACCACGGTAAAAATGACGCCAGGACCTGAGCATCTCAGGGGGCATCTCATCAGGCGTCCACTCGGCCGTAGAGAGCCTCTACCCAAACAAGTGGGAAGCCGCATGGCAAATCTTTGCACCTGAGCTCGCGGGAGTCTCAGCCCCATGACGATGGGAGTCCCTTGTCCGCACGGGGCGTCAATTGCTTCTTGGGGGACAACAGGGTCATGACATCCCCAAGCGTGTGTTGTAGAGCCTCACCCTAGCAGTAAAAAAATTGTCACTGCCAATAACACTTGTCTCACGGCAAGCCTTTCTTTCCTTCTTTGGGAGCATGTATCTTTCACTCCTTCTCGAGGACACTTCGCGAGCGGGGGATGGGATCGGTACCTGTGCACGAGTGAGATTCAATCAGAATAAATCCAAGTGGTAGAGCTCTGTCTAAAAGGGTCGCTACCGTGCACGACACCTCATCAATCCCTTGGTGTTGACTTCCTCTCAAGGTATCCACGAGAAGAGTGCGAGGCATGTACTCTCGCTCGCTGCAGAAACAAGCACCTACCTCCCGAAGCAGCCAAGCACGGACTTTTCGCAACAAAAATAAGGATGCCTCAACAGGGGCAGCGACAAAGACATTTGCAGCAAGCAGCTCACCGCGACAAGAAACTGCCAGAGCTAAGTTTTAAAACTCTTTCCGCTGGCTCTCCAAAGAATCCATTCGCAAATTATAAGACAAAACACACATTTACTTCATATTTCATACATGAGATACATTCGACTACATGGAAATGCTGCAGATCCGTCGCGAAGACAAAAAAATGTTAGGACCAGGAAGGAGCTATCCCCCTTACGCGGCTATCAAAGGAACAAAAACGGTGACCAACCTCGGCCGAACCTGTCTTCGCCACAGCTACGAGACATGATCGACCGAGGAGGAGTGATGGAGGCGACAAGGAGAAGGGGGAAGAAGAGGAGTCCAGATGAAGGCTGACTGATCAGGATCGTCAGGCCCTCCGTCTGGATGAAGGCACCCAAAGGCCTTCAGCCGCTCGCTGAGCCTAGAACATTGCTCTCCTCCTTGACAGATGACGGATATTCCTCGTCCTCCTCTTGAGCAACATCATCTTCATCACCGGCCTCGTCATCCTCCTTATCACTACTCTCACTCTTGATGCAGCATTCCACACATTCGCCGCGACGCCCGAAGATCTTCACGAAGAGGCGGTCCACCTCGTCAATGCGGAGTTGGAGGACTTGGCTCTCCTCTAGCCGCTGGGAGCGAGCGAAGGTCTTTCACCCCCTCGCCAGAGACAGGTGGCCGGCGAAGCAACACTCCGCCGACGCCCACCAGGGCCCATTGATGCAGCCCACCACCTGAAGCTAGAAGATGCGAGGCGGATTGCGCTCGACGGAGGCGGTGAAGGCGTCGGGGAGCCTCAGCTGACTGCGGAGGCGGCCACAGAGGGCCAAAAGGAACACATGATCTGGCAAGCGAGTGTCCTTCGCCCAGCGAGGAAGGGAAATCCCCATCACACCGCGGCCGCGGGGAGCACGACCACCTCGACCACGACGGCTCCCCGCGTTTTCTACAGCCCGAGCAGATGACCCCTCCGGCGAGTCCACGGCAACCACGGTATGCCTCGCGCTCTGTTGGGGGAAATGGCGGAGCCCAGGGACAAGCCTCTACCTCGACCTCCGTGAGCCACACTTGGATCCCTTTCCTTTTCTCTCTACAGGTGAAGAACGGGGGAATGAAGACGAAGGCGGTGTTGGAATGGGAGGGGGGCGGCCCCTCCTATTTATGCCGAGGCCAAGAGACAGCACTACCCTTGTTTAGCCTTCTGCCAGATTGAGCATCAAGGCAGAAGGGGTCACATCCCATGGGGGGCATGACCAGACGACGAGGCGCTTGCTGCTCTCTACCGCCTGGTTAGAGCTATAATTGCGACAAGACGTTTCCGCCACGCGGGGAGATTGTGGGGTTTCCTGCGAACCGTCGCTCCACATGGGAGGCTGGGCCTGCGGTCTGCGGCCCCAGGCCGCTGTGCTTTCCCTAAGCGCGCACGTCATGGGCCCGGGGGCTACTGTCAGACCCACGGATATCAGGGTATCCTGGGCCGTCTGCTGCTGGCCTAGCCCATCGGGTACGGAAGGAGTCCATACCGTTCCATCAAGATAGGGAGAACCCCCTAACAGTTATCCACCAAAGGCCGGCCCCTTGAAGGGAAGATCTCCCCAGGATATCCACCGTGCATCGTTGGGGAGGAGTCCTGCTCCAACACCGCTCCTTCCCGGAAGGAGCCTCGTTTGTTGGGAGACAACCCATGTGTGGGTGACACACTGACCTCTGCGCGGTTGACGAAGACGCCGGAGGAGACGGAATGGCTTTGGCAGTTGCCATTCTCGTGTATAAAGTGCAGAGCTCCGCTGCGTGCACCAAAGCCCAGTATGTGGCTTTCCTCTTTGGTGCAAGAAGACCGAGTCCGCGCTAGAAGACGAGGGTGGCGTCACTAGGCTCCTCCACCATGACGCCATGGACGGCGCAGCTGTCCCCCGGCGACCAGGACCGCGCTGGAGGCGCAGTAGTACGTGACGCTCCATTCTTTGGCATCTTGTGGTATCCGTTTCCCGCCAAGTGAGTGGGAAACAGGGCCGATAGCCAGCATAAGTAGACCTCCCCTACCTCCACAAAGGGGGGCGAAGAAACAAGAGAGAAAATAGAAGAGAGAAGACACCAAGTAGATAGGTCACCAGAATCCCTCATTGTACTGTAACCTCCAAAGTGCAATCAACCTGACAAGCAGGAGTAGGGTTTTACACCATCAAGGTGGCCTGAACCTGGGTAAATTCCCCGTGTTGTTACTGCTTTCCTTCGAGAGCTCCCTTCTTGAAGCCCTCGGAGGTGCGATTGAATGTGGTTAGCCCCTAGTGTTAAAACCTTTGAGTGCTATCCTGTCATTGACTGAACATCAACTCCGACATTTTTCTCTCTGATTTTTATTCTGGACTTTTCTTCCTTCGTTGTATTTCTCCCGCTCCACTGAAGGAAAAAGGCTAGAAGAAACAAAAGGTTACCACTCGCAGGGCAGCCAAGCCTTCCCCTGCCACCGCCCCGTAAAGGGCGACACAATTTGAGGAAGGGGCCCTTCTCTTGTCAAAATTGACGAGGATATTCCAACTTTTGACCATAAATTCAAGGTAAAGCAAGAAGCATGCTTTGATGAGAGTGGATTTATGCATACATGGGAAAAACTTCAATTTGTCCGAGCCCCCTTGATTCGTCCTTGGCCAAAAGGCGACTTAATTGTGCGGAATAATTACACTTTCTCGCCTCGGCAGGTCATCCAAGACGGAATCCACCATATGGGGATCTCCTTCTCAGAATATTCCAAGGAATTCTCCGAGATGCTCTCCGGGTTGCAAAAGATGAGCCAGGTATAACTCCAGCCCCCAAGTATTAAGACGAATGTGTTCTTTTCGTTTTAATACTTTTTAGGATTTGGTGCTTATCTTTTGTATCTTAACCAATCTTCCCTTTGTATGCTTTCAGCAAACTGCCGAGAGCAACAATATGGAATTTTTTTACAAACTCACGGTGAAAAATAAGGAGGTGAAATCCCTCCTTGCTATCACCAATGAGAAAGAGTCGGAAATTGTCGAGCTTCAAAACGAGTTGAAGGAAAATGCTTCTAAGTACTCTTATCCATTCCTTATTTTTGCTTTTGACCTTGCAAGATTTTTTCTCTAAGTACTTTCGCGTTAGAACTTTTTCCTTCTTTCCTTTTCAGCCTTACTGGCTGAAGCTAGGCAAGTAGCTGCGGATGCTGGCAATGCTCATCAGCTCCGTGTCACACCCCAGTTTTTGGAATCTTGTACTGTAGTTCAAGGAGACAAAAATGTGGCCACACAATTTTTTTTCTAACAACATGAGTGTTTGAACCAACATGTGTATATATAACAATATTCATATATGCAATGCAAGTTTTGTTTCATTTGAAAAACCAATACAAACAATTTTCTTGAAAACACTTTTATAAATTTTCCCTGATGTTTTCCATACTGTTACTTGAGTGATTTTCATTCCAAGACTTGTATCATGCTTGTTTGCATCTTGATTTAAACTTTTAACTTTGTTGGATCCAAGAAAACAAAAATACAAAATGATTTATGGAAGTTTTCTTCTAAGTTTTCTATAGAAACTATTCCCTGAAAATATAGCCAAGTACCTGTTTTCCGCACTTGTTTTCACTAGGCTATAATATCCCATTGTGTGTTTTCTTGACTTTGATTTGTTCTTTGATATATGGACTACAAATCCATAAGCTTGGTTTAATTTTTGGAATAAGAAAAACAATCTTTTTCTTGTTCCTTTTGGTGAAGAAAATTAAGACAGAAAAAGGCATTTTTTAAAAACAGATAAAAATAGAAAGTACCCCTTTTCCCACTTTGTTTTCATAGCCTTCCACTATTCCAATTTTTTTTTCAAAATATGTTTCTGAAAGTTCAAAACATGTTTAACAATCTCTAACTTTGCAAACAAAATTTGGAATTCATTTGACCTCGGAAAACATTCTGAACTTTTTGCTCATTTTATCTGTTTTCCAACACGGCAAATTTCTCCAAGTCTATAACTGAACTTTTCTGAATTTTTCAGGAATAGTGTTTTACAAAAGTTTAGAAGATGTTTTCAATTGGTTTTTTTTCAAATTTGGAAATGCCACTTTGCCAAATTGATTCTTGGATATTTGGACTTCACATTGGATCCTTTAGTTTGCTTCTAGAAGGTTTGAAGGAGGGCATTTCGAGAGATGAAAAGTGTAGTGAGAGAGAGGGATGGCATGACATGACATGGTAAACAGTGCACTGGCCACTGTGGCCATACCATGGCCTCTCCACCCCTCAAACGCCACATTTAACTTGCCCCCAACCCCCTCTAGCTCCCAGACATCATCCCATGCCCTGGCATGTCGTGGACACGAGCTAGAGCTCGCCCCCATGCCGTTTTCTGACAGCCCGAGAGCACCCCCTAGCCTTCCTACTCGATGGCGCGGCTTGAAGCCTCCTTACTCGAAATCCTTGCGCCACTGCACTCTCACACCACCACCCTCTCACCTCGATCAGCCAGACGAGCTCCCAAGCCTGTAGGTTAAGGCGTGACTTGGGCTCTGCTACGTTGGGTGTATTTTGCCTTCCGCTGTGTGTGTTGCATGCTTGCCCTGTGTGGCAGTTGTGTTAGACTTGGTCATGTGACCATGTCTACTTTTTAAAACCTTTGTGTAATCGTGTAATGGATGATGTTCATGACTGGTGTGATCTCGGATCGTGAATGTATGCTTATTGGAGGTCCTTGAACAGTGGTTCGGGGGTCCTTACACTCCGCTCCGAGAACTTAGAGCTTCATACAATTAATAGGTAGCTGCAAAAGGACTTGGAGGATAGCCAGATGGCGCTGGGTTTAGCCGAATCTCGTCTTACGTCCCAAGCCGAGAAAGACAACAGAACCATCCAAGACCTAGAGGCTGCTCTCCATCTCTAGCTTGAGGACGTTGCCGCAATGGATAAAATACTTGGTAAGTTTTGAACTTTTACCGGATTTATCATTTCATTCGTTGAAGTTCATATTTTTCATCTCAATTCTAGCTTATATCTGATCTTCTGTTTTTTCAGCAAAAGGCGGTCCTTCCTCTTCCCGGATCGACTGCATCCGATATTTCGGGGCCTTCGTCGATGAGATGAAGAAACCGGAAGGCAACTTATTAATAAGTGTCTTCCGGATAAGAAGGACGAATACTCGGACATAGGCAAGCTGCCGGATGCCTTCGCAGAGGTTATCGACCAACGCGGAAGTTGGATGAAATCTTCCACCCGCGGTGGAGTGCGTATTGCCTTAGGGCTCATGATGATGCACTACCCCACCGCCAAGTCCTGGCGCATTGCCACAGGCATTCCTTAGGGTTTCTCTGACGCGCAAAGGGTGGAATTTTTTACTCCACTAAAGGTCACGCGTCCAACATCGCTCGGATGGTTTCTACCATCACTATCTACCCGGAGGAGGTGATTCTTTCAACTCCGGAGAATCCGAGCAACAACGATGAAGACGACAAAGATGACTTTGTCTATGCCGTCTAAGTCCATGTCCTGCTTGAGCTGAAAGTCGGAAGGATGCATTACTTTCTTTCATGATGAAATATTGATATGTAATGCATCCTATATTTTGTATGAACAAAGTATGCTTCTGCAGTTTTAATTGTCTTTGCAAGTTTCAATTTGTCTCCTTTTTATTTTAAGTTCTCTGGTTTTTATGCTTTAACTTTCCTTAGTTTATGAGTGATTACGAAAACATGAAATCTTCACGCCGAGAAACCGGGTTAAGTAACCAATCAGTATATACTCAAAATCATGAGTCATGCTTTGGCACAAACTAACTAATCTAGTGACCCAAACAAACAAACAATCAGATAATACTTAAGAAAACAAGGAGCTAAAAGTGTGAACTCCAGGCACGCAGGCACAAACTGGTGTTCTATAGCCTTTTTAGGCTAAAAAGCATTCAATTTTTTAACTCCGAGCACACAGGAAAAATTCGGCTTAACATTGAAGCAAATTGAAAGATCATTGGGAAATAAAAAAAGACGGAACATGCTTTAACAATAAAGACAGAAAAAATAATTTGCATGCTTTTTCGACTAACTTTATTTCATGATCTCAATAATGTTTACATAGAATTGGAATAGGTATAGAAAGGATGCAACTGCTGGATGCTCCAGGGCCTGTTTGTCTCTCCTAGTTCTACATCTACGCTTCTATTCCTCTTGCGGTTTTACTTTTTTGGGTCATCTTCAGTATCCCGAATGTCTACAAGGTAGTATGACCCATTTTCATAGCTTTGCTCATGACGAACGGTCCTTCCCAGATTGGGGCTAACTTGTGTTTTCTTTCTTGCAACAACCTTAGCAATAAATCGCCTTCCTTAAAAGAGCGATGTTTGATTTTTTGGCTATGATATCGCCGTAAACCCTGCTGATAAATGGCGGATCTCTGCAGCACAAGTTCTCATACTTCTTCTAAAAGATCAACAGCGTCCTGTGGCGCACTTTCGGCATCTGTCTCGGTGTATGCCTACACTCTAGGGCTATCATGGATCATGTCCGTTGGAAGCACTGCTTCTGCACCATAAACCAGCAAAAAAGGCGTCTGCCCCGTTGACCTATTTGGCGTTGTTCGTATGCTCTAAAGCACGGACGGAAATTCTTCTACCCATGTTCCAGCTACTCTATGAAGAGGGGATTCGAGTCTTGGGCGTATTCCTTGTAGGATTGAACTATTCAAACGTTCAATCTGGCCATTGGATTGTGGGTGCGCAACAGATGCAAGATCGAGGCGGATTTCCGTTTCCCAGAAATATTTTGCCAGCTCTTTAATTGCAAAGTTAGTCCCGTTATCCGTGATTATGCTATGTGGGACGTCGCATCTCAGGACTATGTCTATGATGAAATTTCTGGCAGTCACACTGTCAAGTTTTTTGATGGGTTTGGCTTGCACCCACTTGGTATACTTATCTACTACAACTAGTAGATGTGTAAGACCGCCCCTCTCAGTTTTGAATGGCCCCATGATATCTAGCCCCCATACCGCAAATGGCCATGTGAAGGGAATATGCCCGAGAGGCAATAATAAAATGGTTATTATCTTATTCCTTGTTTATGATGAATGTTTATTTCTCATGCTAGAATTGTATTAACCGGAAACGTTGATACATGTGTGCTTAATAAACAAACAATGGTTCCTAGTAAAGCCTCTCTTTTAACTAGCTCGTTGATTAATAGATGATCAAGGTTTCCTGATCATGAACATTGGATGTTATTAATAACGGGGTCATGTCATTAGAAGAATGATGTGATGAACATATACCCAAAGATAATATAGCAATGCGATCAAGTCATTTAGTTTACATTGTTATATCAAACATACGAAGTAACTTATTCCTTAGACCATGAGATCATGTCAATCACTGATACCGGAAGAGTGCTTTGATGGCATCAAACGTCACACCGTAACAGGGTGACTATAAAGGTGTCGTTAAGTATTCGTAAAGTATTAGTTGAGGATCATGGATCAAGAGTGGGATTTGTCCATCCAAATGACGGAGAGATATACTCTGGGCCCTCTCGGTGATATCACATCGAAACCGCTTGCAAGCACGTGATATGATCACAAAGGATGTTATATCACGGGAACGAGAAAAGAGTACTTGTCGGTAACGAGATTGAACAAGGTATGGTTGATACCAATGATCGAATCTCGGACAAGTAAAATATCGCGAGACAAAGGGAATAGTTCACGGCGTTGTTGGTTCACACGATCACGAGAGTCATCGTTGAATATATAGGAGTCATCACGGATCTCCAGATCCCGCTGTTGATTATTGATCGGAGAGGAGTCTCGATCATGTCTATCTTATTCGCGAACCGTAGGGTGACACACTTAAGGTTCGATGACGCATTTGAGAGGATACGGAATATCGGAGAAAAGTTTGGACAACACCGAAATTGTTTCGGGGAATATTGAAATAGTCACCGAAATTGTTTCGAGTAATTTTGAAATAGTTCAAGGGGATTCTTATCAAATGGTTGTTAATAGATTTAACAACTAACTCAAGGGGTTATATGTTAATGTTTGTTAATGGAATTAACAAATATTAAAATAAAGAAATAAAATTGTTTTATTTATTTATTAAAGAAAACCCTTGGGATTTTGAGTGGGAATTCATGGAAGAATGAGTGGGTTGAGTGGAGACTCCACTCACATGATGAGGGAGAGGTGGAGGCAGCCAAAAATTCGTGGCTGCCATCCCCTCCTATAAAAGGAGGGGTGAGAGCTCCCTCTCCCACTACACACACTTGTGTCATCTCTTCCTCCCTCCTGCCGCTGCTCCACCACTTGTTCGTGCGCTTGGCGAAGCCCTGAGCAATGTTTTTCTCCACCACACCACGCCGTCGTGCTGCTGGAGTTCCGAGGGATCCTCTACTTCCGCGCCCCGCTGGAACGAGGGAACGGAGGTCGTCATCAACCGTACGTGTGACCGATCACGGATGCACCGCCGGATTGCGGTGCCATCTTCTCGCTATCGGGATCGGTGTGAGTACGACTACGCCAACAACGAGATTTGATCTCGTACCACTTTGAGTCTTCGAGGGTATGTGTTCTCCTTAACCCTCTTGTTGCCCGTTGCACTTCGTCTCCTAGATTAGATCTTGGCCTTTCGGGTATCTCTCGCGTAGGAAATTTTTTGTTTTCTATGCTACGTTCCCCTTCAGTGGTATCAGAGCCGGATCTATGCGTAGATGTTTTGTACGGGTAGAACACATAGGTGTATGTGGGCGTTGATGATCATGTTATTACCTCCTTGACTATTTTATGATCTTAGTGGCATAGTGGGATGAAGCGGCCCGGACTAACCTTACATGTCCACGTACATGAGACTTGTTCCACAACTGACATGCAACTTGTATTGCATAAGTGGCTTGCGGGTGTCTGTTTCTCCTACTATAGTTAAGATCTAATCTATGAAGGGTTGTTAAAAATGTGTTTATCAACGTTGTGGTTGATGTTCGTAGGTATGAACGGTTCTATCCTCGAAAGCCCTAAGCCACGTAAAATATGCAAAAATAAATTAGAAGCGTCTAACTAGTTTTTGCTGGGCATGTGAATTGATATGGTCAATATTACAAATTTGATTATGAGATGATCTATTTTGTAAATTATTGATATACCGGAAGGTATCCATATGGTCGTCTTCTTATTGATGGACAATCAAGTTTGGGGTACCGTGGTACTTGGTACCACGCCGGTGGAATGATTGAGATCATACCATAATGCACATGATGGAGATCAAGTGCAAGAAGGACCATATCATATCACGTTATCCTTTCATGTGATGTTTGTGATGTTAATCCTTTTTATGCATCTTGTGTTGCTTAGATAACGATGTTAGCATTATAAGATGATCCCTCTCACTTAATATCAAGATAATAATGTGTTCTTCCTTAAGTATGCACCGTTAAGAAAGTTCGTCGTTTCGAGACACCACGTGATGATCGGGTGTGATAGACTCAACGTTCGCATACAACGGGTGTTTTCAAGCCTAGCATGTACAGACATGGCCTTGAAACACACGCAATACTACGGTTCTACTTGGCGAGCCTAGCATGTACAGACATGGCCTCGGAACACGTAACCGAAAGGTAAAGCATGAGTCATATGGATGATATGATGAACATGTCAATGTTCGCCTTTGAAGCTACATCATCTCACGTGATGATCGGTTTTGGTGTAGTGAATTTGGTTCGTGTAATCACTAAAGACGACTAAGAGGGATGTTGTTTTTGAGTGGGAGTTCATGGCTTAATTTGAATTAACTTGAACTTATTTATCATGAACAACAAATCAAAGTGAATTTGCACAACTTGTAGTAGTCATTGGCATCCTCATAACTATCTTACACTTAGATTGTTAATTGAGATATAACTGTTATGATCTGGTAAATACCATTTAAGATTGGTACCGTATTAGTGAAATTTAAAATTGAGTCCTATCGTAAATTTTTGGTATTTCCTACCTAGCTCCATGTGGTTAATGATTGATTAATCTAGAGAGCAAATAATTCCTACTTAGAATCCAGAGTCATGGTTGCTTTCGTATTACTTTATCTTCAAAAGAATGTTTTGTTGATCAAGGTGATTTAGGGACTGAAAAGAGTTATTTTCAGAAACAATCAAGTGAAAGATATATTGATATCTAGAAACTTATTTGTGGCAACATGACTGAGTATAATTTAGCGTGACAATGTTTGCTTATATTATCTGAATATATGCAATGATTGAAGACGCTAGGCGTTTGAATATTCCAAGAAATTGGATGCTAAAAATTATCCTCTAAATTCCTTCCTTCGAGCTATAATAGCTTAATCATAAAATTGTTATGATTGGATGGATTAGAAGTATGGGTAAACTAGTTTACCTTACTTGGAAAATGCTAAGAGTGGAATCTAGAAGAATGCTATTAATATGGTGATATTAGTAGAACAATCAAACTCAAAGTATGACTCAATGGGTGATAGTATATAACTAACACGCCAAAGAAAATGAGCTAGTAAGACTAGCATTGTTTGATGTTGAATGATTCTTCTATAAAGGAAAGGGAATATTGAAAATAGAATTACAAATAGATATATGGCAGAAAAGAAGATAACTGGAAAAGTCCAGCTCAGGAGTATATACTTGATATACAAGATATAGATGTATTACTAGTTAACAAAGTATTTTTGGTATTTTGATACCACATTGGTTGGTATGAGTTGTCATACAAAGCAACGCAATGAAAGAAATACAAGGGCCTAAAAGGAACTAGTAATAGATGTGGAATCGATTATGACAAGAACATAAATAAAGTGTTATTGTGTTCATTGTCGTATCGAACCAACCAGTCAAGATTTATTTGAAGAACTTAATAATTTGTTATTTTGTTCTAGTCTTTTGTGAGAACAAATGAGATTGTTCAAACTATGATCATATTCCATAATTGATGGATATGTTCATATAAATCATGTTGGTAAAGTAAACATCTATAAGACTAAATGCTAAACGTTGCAAGACGTTGAAGAGTTTCACTTAAATTGTGACACCACCATTTTAGTTCATATCGGAAAGGAAAACATGAAGGAACTCCATATTGATGGACTTCCGGAGTCATTTTATTGACGCTTGTGAGACCTCTTCCAAAAGATGACTAGAATTCCGTTCTTAGGCCAAAGTAGAATGGACGACTAATTTAGTGGAGATTATACATATTGATGTATATAGTCCATTATGTGTAGTCATGTATGGTGGATTAATTTTTCCTTCATAAAATTCTATCGATGATTTAAGTAGATATGTGAGTATATCTATTTAAAGGGAACAGAGTTTGACATTTTGAATTGGTTCAAAAGGTTGTTAATATGAAGTTAAAATCAATGTAACAAGATAATCAAGTTTTTATGATTGGATCATAAAGGATAAAGTTTGAGTTACAAGTTTAGCAAAACATCTGAGAAGTTGCAAAATTGTTCTACAACTTATACTTCTCGAATACCCCACATTAGATTGGAGTATTCAAAAGACAAAATCAAACCCTGTTTGACATGGTAAGATTAATGAAATTGCCATTATATGTTTGTAGTTTATACATTAAGGACAACCGCTTTTATACTGAAAAGAGCACCATCATGATCCGTTGAAATTGACAACATATAAGATATGGTTTGGGTAATGACATGAATTGTCATTTTTCTTAAGTTTTGGTATGCATAGCATGTGTAAAATGTTTACAACCAAAATAGGATAAATATATGTTTATAAGGTTATCCCAAATAAAACATTGGGTATTTATCCTATCACCGAACCAAAAGACAAATGTTGTTTGTCAGAAAGGGTTGATTTCTCGAGAAAGTAGTTCTTGCGAAACAAGTGAGTGGGAGCACGGTACAAACTCAACAAGATTACAGAATCTCCGTTATCATGTCAAGAGTAGCGCAGCACTGGAAGTTGTTCCGGGGTTTACTATTTTGACTAAGTAGAAGACACTACAAATGTTGTAGATACTTCAAATGAGTTTGCGAACTGTAGCAGAAAAGTCCAAAAACTTTGCACTTTGAACAACTTGTGGTTTAAGTATAAAGTGTTGTTTTCACAACAAAGGACCTGGACCTTATAAAGGAAGCAAATGATGGGCACTGACTTCGTAAAATTGACTATGAGTCATTATATCCGCCATAGTATCCTTGTATGAATATCAAGTATGTGACTTGGTAGTCCTTTCAATAGGAATGATGCCTAACGATAGCAAAAGGGTCTATATAGCGACAAAGACATGGATACTTATCGAAAAGTTGTTTTCGACGAAGTTCAAAGAGTTCACTACTACAAGATTTTGATCTTCCGTAGTGATGCTTAGTCTTTGCAGATAGTTCTAGCAAAGTTACATATTATGATATGGATGTTGAATAACAAAACCAAATCTCCTCTCGAGGAAGTTTGTTCAAGGATGTGTACTTGACACAGTCTGAGAGTTTTGTAAAATTCAAAAGGTTGCTAGAAAGGCATGCGCACTTCAATGGTTGAAGTGAGCATAACGAAGTTGAAATCTTTACCTTAATGAAGTTATCAAAAGAGTTTGATCCCATCATGAATGATAAAGATGCTTGTAGAGTTACAAGAAATTAAGTGGGAGCGTTATGACATATTTCCAATACTTTATGTAGATGACATATGGTTGATTGGAAAATATGTATTTTAAATTAACACGGTTAAGATTTCATATTGATGAAAGGCTTAGAAGATATTGGGCATCGATATCTATAAAAGATGGATTGAAGCGCCTGATATGATTGAAGCCAAATTACATAGATGAAATATTGAAGTAAGTCAATATACAATTGATAAGAAGGAGTTCTTGTCACATGGAAAATAATTGAGCAAGATTCATGTGTTTTGACACATGATGAGCATCATTGAAATTGAGATTTCTAAGTCATGTTTCCATGCTATGTACACAACCAGATGAGTCCTATGCTATAAAATGTTATAGTAGGATAATTCATATGATGATTAGACAACAGTGGGAGAGATCCTTGTGTCATTTTAGAAATGCTAAGGATATGTTTTCCTATATAGTAATGACAAAATAATAGTTGTAATATGTTACACTAATAGTCTTGTCATTTATTCAAGTAATTTTATCTCAATTAAAATATGTGATGAAGGGTAGCACAATAGGATGGAAGAAAGTTCCATGCTGGATTTGAAAGAGTTTCAAAATTAAAATATTGTGACAGATACTACAACAAAGGCTAAAGTATATCGTTGTGTTGACAACTAATTATAAGCGTATTTTGTGTCAAGGAGTTCTTTATTGAACTTGGTGAATTTCCAAGAATGCTGAAACTATGAAGCTACATTTTCACAATGTTAGTAACATCAGTTTAAGCTGAGGAATTAAGGTATCACCGGAACTTGGTGAGTTTCCAAGAATGCTAACACTATGAAGCTACATTTTCACAATGTTAGTGACATCAGTTTAAGCTGAGGAATTAAGTTTTCACGAATTGACTATATATATACAAAGCCATCTCATTAGAGAATGAGTGATGCGTGTAGACGCAAAGAACATGCAAATACAATAGGACCTGAACAGTTCAGATCTTTTTGATGATGTTTACCGCATGCGAAGCATGGTAATAACACTGGTACACCATATGTGTTAAAGTGCTTACAAACTAGATTATTGACTCTAGTGCAAGTGGGAGACTGAAGGGAATATGCCCGAGAGGCAATAATAAAATGGTTATTATCTTATTCCTTGTTTATGATGAATGTTTATTTCTCATGCTAGAATTGTATTAACCGGAAACGTTGATACATGTGTGCTTAATAAACAAACAATGGTTCCTAGTAAAGCCTCTCTTTTAACTAGCTCGTTGATTAATAGATGATCAAGGTTTCCTGATCATGAACATTGGATGTTATTAATAACGGGGTCATGTCATTAGAAGAATGATGTGATGAACATATACCCAAAGATAATATAGCAATGCGATCAAGTCATTTAGTTTACATTGTTATATCAAACATACGAAGTAACTTATTCCTTAGACCATGAGATCATGTCAATCACTGATACCGGAAGAGTGCTTTGATGGCATCAAACGTCACACCGTAACAGGGTGACTATAAAGGTGTCGTTAAGTATTCGTAAAGTATTAGTTGAGGATCATGGATCAAGAGTGGGATTTGTCCATCCAAATGACGGAGAGATATACTCTGGGCCCTCTCGGTGATATCACATCGAAACCGCTTGCAAGCACGTGATATGATCACAAAGGATGTTATATCACGGGAACGAGAAAAGAGTACTTGTCGGTAACGAGATTGAACAAGGTATGGTTGATACCAATGATCGAATCTCGGACAAGTAAAATATCGCGAGACAAAGGGAATAGTTCACGGCGTTGTTGGTTCACACGATCACGAGAGTCATCGTTGAATATATAGGAGTCATCACGGATCTCCAGATCCCGCTGTTGATTATTGATCGGAGAGGAGTCTCGATCATGTCTATCTTATTCGCGAACCGTAGGGTGACACACTTAAGGTTCGATGACGCATTTGAGAGGATACGGAATATCGGAGAAAAGTTTGGACAACACCGAAATTGTTTCGGGGAATATTGAAATAGTCACCGAAATTGTTTCGAGTAATTTTGAAATAGTTCAAGGGGATTCTTATCAAATGGTTGTTAATAGATTTAACAACTAACTCAAGGGGTTATATGTTAATGTTTGTTAATGGAATTAACAAATATTAAAATAAAGAAATAAAATTGTTTTATTTATTTATTAAAGAAAACCCTTGGGATTTTGAGTGGGAATTCATGGAAGAATGAGTGGGTTGAGTGGAGACTCCACTCACATGATGAGGGAGAGGTGGAGGCAGCCAAAAATTCGTGGCTGCCATCCCCTCCTATAAAAGGAGGGGTGAGAGCTCCCTCTCCCACTACACACACTTGTGTCATCTCTTCCTCCCTCCTGCCGCTGCTCCACCACTTGTTCGTGCGCTTGGCGAAGCCCTGAGCAATGTTTTTCTCCACCACACCACGCCGTCGTGCTGCTGGAGTTCCGAGGGATCCTCTACTTCCGCGCCCCGCTGGAACGAGGGAACGGAGGTCGTCATCAACCGTACGTGTGACCGATCACGGATGCACCGCCGGATTGCGGTGCCATCTTCTCGCTATCGGGATCGGTGTGAGTACGACTACGCCAACAACGAGATTTGATCTCGTACCACTTTGAGTCTTCGAGGGTATGTGTTCTCCTTAACCCTCTTGTTGCCCGTTGCACTTCGTCTCCTAGATTAGATCTTGGCCTTTCGGGTATCTCTCGCGTAGGAAATTTTTTGTTTTCTATGCTACGTTCCCCTTCACCATGTTATGGGGATAGTCCTGAGTGCTTGAGATGACATATTGGTCTACTTGGCGTAATACTGACATCAGGCATATGTGTCAACTATGTGCTCTGCATCTGTCTTGGCTGTAAGCTAGAAAAATCTTGCTCGGAATGCTTTCTTAACTATGCTCTTTGATTGAGCATGATGTCCGCAATCTCCGGTGTGGATTTCTTGCAGGATTTGTCGTCCTTCTTCCGGCGAAATACAACGCTGCAAAATTCCGATAGTACTCCGTTTATACAGGAAACCATTAATTAACGTGTATCCTTTGCATCGGCATTTTATTTACCTTTGCAAAACTTCGTCTGCTCCGTCCGGGAACTTCTGATCAACTAAGAATTTTAAATATGGTATTGTCCAATCTGGGATGATGAACAAAACTTTTATTGACTCGGATACTAGGGGATAGTCAACATCTCCGCCTTTTATGGATGGTTCATATAAATGCTGGACGAATACACCAGGTGGTAATGTTTTCACCCTTTCCGAGCCCATCCAGGCTAAAGCATCCGCATGCCAGTTTTCTTCTCGATTCATGTGATTTACCTCAAACCCTAGGAAGAAAATGGTGAATTCATCAGCAGTTCTCTGATATTCCGCCATTATGGGGCTTTTGACATCCCATGTATGCATTTGACACCTATTTCCTTTGCAATATGCAAACCGTAAAGTAATTCTTCATATTCTATGACGTTATTGCTGGCGTTGAAGTTAATTTGAAGCACATACTCCATATGGCCTCCTTTTGGAGACTTGGGCACTACACCTGCACCAACAGCTTCCTTCATTTTGGGTCCGTCAAAATGCATGATCCAATATTCCGGCTCTAGCATGGGTGTGTTTTCCATCGCTTCTGTCCAATCAGCTACAAAATCTGCCAACACCTGGGATTTGATTGTCGTCCAGGGTTGGTACTTAATTTCAAATGCAGCAAACTCAATGCCCCATTTGGCAACTCTGCCTGTTGCATCTGCATTCTATACAGTATCCCCTAGCGGTTATTTGTTTACCACTTTTATGAAATGTCCTTGGAAATAATGGCGGAGTTTTAGAGATTCGAAAAATACACCATATGCCAGCTTTTGGTAATGTGGATACCTTTGCTTTAGCTCCGAGAATACTTCACTGATGTAGTATACCGGGTATTGGTCTGGAATGATTTTTTCATGTTTCCACCTTTCCACAATTATTACTGCACTGATAACCTTATTTGTTGCTGTTAGATACAGTAACATGGGTTCTTCGTCTTTTGGGGATGCCAAAATCGGAGCTTTCATTAAAGTTTCCTTTAGCTAGGCTAACGCTTTGTCAGCTTCTTTTGTCCATTCAAATTTGTCAGATTTCTTCAACAATTTGTATAATGGCAGAGCTTTTTCACCAAGCCGGCTTATAAACCTGCTTACAGCGGTTGCGGAACCCGTCAATCGTTGGACGTCTTTCAGACACGTGGGTCTTTTGATGTTCAGTATTGCTTTGATCTTTTCTGGGTTTACTTGAATTCTTCTATGAGAAACGATAAAACCCAGAAGTTTTCCTGAGGGAACTCCAAATACACACTTTAATGGATTTAACTTCATTTTATACATGCGTAAATTATCGAAAGTTTCTTGTAAATTTCAAGGAGTGAATGTTTTTCCTTGGAAACAACGGCAATATCATCCACGTAAATGTAGACATTTTTACCTATTTGGTCAAGCAAGCATCTTTGCATAAAATGCTGGTATGTGGCTCCAACATTCTCCGGACCAAAAGGCATGGTTATGTAGTAATGCGTTCCATTGGGTGTTATGAAAGAGGTTTTTATTTTGTCTGCTTCTTTCATGCATTTTTGATGATACCCGGAATAAGCGTCCAAAAAGCATAAAAGCTCAGGTTCCGTAGTGGCGTCTATTATTTCATCGATTCGCGGTAAAGTGAATCTATATTTTGGGCACAATTTGTTCAAGCCGTATAATCTATACACATCCTAAGAAAAATAGTATCCTTCTTCGGGACTAATACTGGGTTTGCAGACCAATCAGTATGTAGGACTTCCCGGATAAAGTCGGCTGCTAAAAGTCGGATGATTTCCTTGCCTATAGCCTTCTGTCTTCTTCAATAAAAACGAAGGAGACCTTGTTTGACGGGTTTTGGTCCTGGTATGACCTTCAATTCGTGCTCAGCAAGTTCCCGGGGTACACCTAGCATATCAGTGGAACACCAGGCGAAAATATCCATGTTCTCTCAAAGGAACTCGATGCGCGCGATTTCCCATCTGTCCGTCATTCCTGTTCCCACTACGACGTATTTTATCGGATCCTTGGTGTCGAAGAGTCGTGTCGACAAATCCCTCGGATGATCCGGTAGGGTTTCGAGTAGAGGAACGATGTACGCGCTGGTGATCTCCACCGCTAACAAGGAGCAAGATTTACCCAGGTTCGGGGCCCTCGTAGAGGTAAAACCCTTACTCCTGCTTGTCTGATATGTATTATGGCGAGATAGTCGAGCTGTTTACAATGACGATGCCATGGTTAGGCGTACTGGGTATCCCGTGTATTGCCTAGTCTAGTTGTGGCTTGTATCTTCCTCTCTCTAGATTGGATCCCAGATTGGATGTCTTTTTCTCTCCTCCCTCCTGGCTTTATATATGCAGCCAGGAGGGGGTTACACGAGTCCTAGTAGACTACGTATAGGAGTTCTTGTCTTGACCCGCAAGTCTTGCGGGTGGGCCTTCGTTGGGCCTTCTAGTAGCACAGGATAACACCTCTCTTTGGGCCTAGGTCTTGGGCCTTGGACCGGGTAGGCTCACCCGATAGGTCCAGGAGTCATCCCCATGTCAGTAGCCCCCGAGTGTTTATTCGACTGAGAATAGTCGGGTAAGCACTCAAAGTTCGTTCTTGATTTCTTCGATTGGTCATTCAATCGACTGTTTTTGAGGGTGTATTCCCTGTGCGCGACGCGCTCATGTACTCGAGCATCGAGTGATAAATGTGCCTTGTGTAGGCTGTTTTCGCAGAAGGATGTGACTCAGTCGCTTGGCTCTCCCGAAAGATCAGGGCCAATTAATTGCATCTAGGGCAAAAACGGTTCTGGCCTACACGAATTCCAGACCTCCGACCAAATCCGGCGAGGTGATCGTTGCGACTGGGCCGTTGAGGTCTTACCGAGTCTAACTTAACCTAAAGGGGTACCCGGCGCGTCCGCTAGGATTTTTCTTCGTGTTGTTGACACGGAAAGTTTACCGGAGGACGCAACTTGAGTGCGATTCCAGGCCCAAAAGAGAGATCCTTGGGTCTTACCTTCGTACTCGAAATAATACGGCATCCGGATGTGCCTAGTCGGCCGAACGATTCAGGATAAGGATGTGTAAATACATCGTGTGGTAGAGTTGCGGGAGCCGCATACTCGCGATTTTACCTTGGTCATGTTCTTGCGATTCTTCGGGTGAAGAGATCTTCCTTCTTGATCTTGTGCGAAAGAGATTTCGCGTTATAAAGTTTACACGAAAGAAATTTTGTCTTGATGTGCCCATACGAAAGAGATTCCGTGTCAGGGTGACTATGCGAAAGAAATTTCGCGTCTTGATGTGCCCATACGAAAGAGATTTCGTGTCAGGGTGCTTATGCGAAAGAAATTTCGCGTCTTGATGTGCCCATACGAAAGATATTTCGTGTCAGGGTGCTTATGCGAAAAAAATTATGCGTCTTGATGTGCCCATACGAAAGAGATTTCGTGTCAGGGTGACTATGCGAAAGAAATTTCGCGTCTTGATGCTCGTACGAAAGATTTTTCGTGTTTGTGAGGTGTGCAATGACGTCACCGCGCACTCTCCTGCTCCCGATGGGATGTGACATTTGTGGGGCACCCATCGTGTCAGCTTTTGACCGGAAGCGTGCCGTTGTGCGCCCGTTTTTCGCAGGACGTGCAGTGATTACGCGGAAGAGGTGTACTCGACACGGCGGACGGAGTCAACGCGGTGGAGATGTACTCGACACGGTGGAGGGAGTCGAAGCGGTGGAGGTGTACTCGACACGGCGGACGGAGTCGACGAGGAAGTCGTATAGTCGACGAGGCGGATGGCGTCGACGCGGTGGAGGTGTACTCGACACGGCGGACGGAGTTGACGAGGAAGTCGTGTAGTCGACGAGGCGGATGGCGTCGACGCGATGGAGGTGTACTCGACACGGCGGACGGAGTCGACAAGGAAGTTGTTTAGTCGACGAGGCGGATGGCGTCGACGCGGTGGAGGTGTACTCGACACGGCGGACGGAGTCGACGAGGAAGTTGTTTATTTGACGAGGCGGATGGCGTCGACGCGGTGGAGGTGTACTCGACACGGCGGACGGAGTCGACGAGGAAGTTGTGTAGTCGACGAGGCGGATGGCGTCGATGCGGTGGAGGTGTACTCGACACGGCGGACAGAGTCGACGAGGCGGACGGTGTTGACGTGGTGGAGGTCGTGTAGTTGACGCGGACATGGCGGAGTCGCACGACGACGTGGAAGTCGTGTAGTTGACGCGGACGCTCAGCCACCGAGTCCACACAAGAAGATGGACCCGAAAAGTTTTCAATATTTTCTGATTTCGCGAATTGGCTCGCGTTGTCATATGCACCTCGTCGAGACGAACAAGTTTGATGTTTTGTTTTTCTTTATCCGAGTTAATGTGCGGTCTGTACGACCACAATAAGGATCTGGAAGAAGAAATCTGACAGAGCTCCTCAGGTACGCGGCCAGCGTGTCATATGCTTCCGACATGGTTGTACGTTGAGGGCGCCCGTAGCGCTCGTCGGTTGCGCGACCAGCGCTCATTGGGTGCGCGGCCAACATTCCCGATGGAGTAGCCCTCGAGTCTATGTGATTATTTGTAATCGGGCATAGACTCAAAGATCTTGTAACGTTGCTTCTTCAATTTGTCGGGTGCACGGCAGTGCTCCCGATGGGAGTAGCCCCCGAGGCTATGTTCGACTCGCAGAGTCGGGCATAGGCTCAAGTTGTTCTGAAGCTAACCCCGTGCGTTTGTCTTCTGTTGGCTCGCGCATGAGGACATGCGTCGACTCCCGGAGGAGGGTATGTGTCGACTCTGAGCGGATGATCTGTGTCAACTGTCGACTGTCGACTCCGAGCGGAGGATATGTGTCGACTGTCGACTCCGAGCGGAGAATATGTGTCGACTCCGAGCGAGGATTGTGTCGACTGTCGACTCCGAGCGGAGGATATGTGTCGACTGTCGAAGTTGCAGCCGACGTTGTGATTCCTCCGTTGCAGTTGCAGCCATATAATCGGATGTGGTTAAATAATATAACAGTAGTGCTGTGTCTAGCAAAATGTACAGAACAAATTATTGCTCGGGTTAATCTTGATTGTGAACCAACAATCTATCGACTCGCAGAGTCGAGTATGGCCTGTTGGTAGGCAATGATTTGACCCTATGCGACACTTTTGCATCGTACGCTGTGCCCTTTCGTTAGCCTGACAGCCATTGTCTATGCTCCTTGCCGACCTGTCAGTTGCTGCTGCAAACCGGGTCGGAGTCAAGGGTCGACGTCAGGCGGTATCAGCTACTCGGGTTGTAGCGTGTAAATACGGTAGTGTAACACGCAGCATGATGGGTCTCGAGTATTCATTTAGTTTGCGGGGCGCAGCCCCCGAGTGTCAGGTGTAGCTTCACAGCAGATTATAGACATGAAAAAATAAATTTGTCGACTTGTATAAGAGTAACTTATCTTTGTATGACACTGTCGTAGTCGACGAGGCGGTGCCGAGTGACGGAGTCGGCAAATATCGCCGGAATCGATGAACCGGACTCGTGTGTCGAGTGCGGCTGTTTCCCGCCTCGGCCCCCGAGTGTCGAGTGCGGCTGCGGCGAATTCTCGAGTGCGTCTAATTTGCAGCACAACTCCCGAGCAACGAGTGTGGTTGCGGTGAAGGATAGCCCCCGAGACGCTTAGTCGAGAGGATTCGATGCAGCGGAGTTGTGCGGCGGAGTCGCGATGTTTTCAGGACGGAGTCGAGATATTTTCCGGAAGGACTCGACGAGGTGGACCGAGTCGACGCGGCGGAGTCGCGATGCTTGTCCGAAGGACTCGACGCGGCGGACCGAGTCGACGCAGCAGAGTCACGATGTTTTCCCGAAGGACTCGACGCGGCGAAGTCGCGATGTTTGCCTGAAGGACTCGACGCGGCGGACCGAGTCGACACGACGGAGTCGCGATGTTTCCCGAAGGACTCGACGCGGCGGAGTCGCGATGTTTGTCCGAAGGACTCGACGCGGCGGAGTCGTGGTGTTTGTCCGAAGGATTCGACGCGGCGGACCGAGTCGACACAGAGGAATCGCGGTGTTTGCCCGAAGGACTCAACGTGACGGACCGAGTCGACGCGGCGGAGTCAGGGTGTTTGCCCGAAGGACTCGACGCGGCGGACGGAGTCGACGCGGCGGAGTCGCGATGCTTGTCCAAAGGACTCGACGCGGCGGACCGAGTCGACGCAGTGGAGTCGCGATGTTTGTCCGAAGGACTCGACGCAGCGGAGTCGCGATGTTTGTACGAAAGACTCAACGAGGCGGACCGAGTCGACGCAGCGGAGTCGCGATGTTTGCCCAAAGGACTCGACACGGCGGACTGAGTCGACGCGGCGGAGTCGCGAGGATTTGTTGTGTGTATACGGAGGGCAATGTTGATGTCGAGCCCCGGGAACTAGTATGGCGAGTCTCCATGTTTTATTGACGTTGCTTGGTCTTTGTGTCGACTCGCAAATTGCCGAAATAGGATCTGGATCCGCGATTTGAATTCGCGAATTCGCAGAGATCCAAAACGTGTCGCAGTGTGCGAGCCGCTGACAGAGATCTAACCGTTGGAATTGGCTCAAGAAAAACGGAGTGGTGCGGGATTGTATTCCGCAGCTGTTCAATGGTGTGATCTTCGATTTGATGTCCGAGTCGACTGTGAGAATTGTTTTCCCAAAGTCGCGCGGAGTTCCGTCAGATTCTGACAGGACTTCAGTGTTCGGATCATCCACGGAGATTTAACCGTCGGAATTCGCCGATTCTTTTTGGAGCGGAGAGATAATTTGATTTCGCATCTTTCCACTGAAGGAATTTTCCATATGAGTTTCGAGCCACTGTTGATGCCGTCCGCAATATGTACGTTTCTGCTGTCCAGCAACCTGCGCGTGAAGAACGATGTCGATTTAGACGATGAAGGCCGTGCGTGATGCCGGCGAGTACTCTATGAAGTTGAAGGAGCCAAAAGTAGATCGAATCCATGGGGCCGAGGACCCGAAGCTTGATGTAGATGAGTCCGGCGAGACCGTAGATCCAGCACGTGTCTTTCCCTCAGACGGCGACAATTGTCGAAGAGTCGTGTCGACAAATCCCTCGGATGATCCGGTAGGGTTTCGAGTAGAGGAACGATGTACGCGCTGGTGATCTCGATGGCTAACAAGGAGCAAGATTTACCCAGGTTCGGGGCCCTCGTAGAGGTAAAACCCTTACTCCTGCTTGTCTGATATGTATTATGGCGAGATAGTCGAGCTGTTTACAATGACGATGCCATGGTTAGGCGTACGGGGTATCCCGTGTATTGCCTAGTCTAGTTGTGGCTTGTATGTTCCTCTCTCTAGATTGGATCCCATATTGGATCCCATATTGGATGTCTTTTTCTCTCCTCCCAGCTGGTTTTATATATGCAGCCAGGAGGGGGTTACACGAGTCCTAGTAGACTACATATACGAGTTCTTGTCTTGACCCGCAAGTCTTGCGGGTGGGCCTTCGTTGGGCCTTCTAGTAGCACAGGATAACACCTCTCTTTGGGCCTAGGTCTTGGGCCTTGGACCGGGTAGCCTCACCCGATAGGTCCAGAAGTCATCCCCACGTCACTTGGGTTCCAGGATAACCTGGTTTGTATTCTCGGACGCTTTGAAGCTATCGGCCGGCTTTCGGCTTTCTTTCCCTGTCGGCATTTCTGTCGGCATACCTCTTTAGCTTGCTCTTTCAGTTCTTCCTTTGCTATTACCTATTCGGCACAAAGAGCGTTTCCTAGCTCTATCTGGTTTGCCAATTTGAAGTCCCCTTCAATGGTGATTACTCCACATTTTGGCCCTGGCATTTTAAGCTTGTTGTAGATGTAGCACGACCTAGCCATGAATTTGGCAAAAGCCGGACGTCCAAGTATTGCGTGATACACGCTTTCGAACGGGACTACTTCAAATGAAATCATCTCCTGGCGGAAGTGGTCCACCTTTTTGAATATTACTTCTAGGGAATATCTCCTAGGGAATGCGTTTGCCTGCCAGGAACAATGTCGTGAACCGTACATTGTTATGCTTGAGCTGGGTCTCTGACAGATGCAATTTATTTAGAGTACTTAGGTACATAATTGTCGCACCCTGGGTTTCTAGAGGATACTCTCCGCACGAACTGGAAGTCAGGTGCTTGGATTATGGGGCATACATGCTCCCACGTCCCAGCTTCCTGGTAGGCCTGCGCTTATGCGCGACAACACAAGCCCTGCTTCCACCGTCGAAGTGAACTATCCGCTAGGAACCTAAAGGCACTACTGTCGACGTACTTCATAATCAAACACGCACGGTACGTCAACAGTTTGGTACGAATGATAACACAGAATGTCTCTAAGACACAAAAGAATGAAATAATTGCAACTGGCCTTCACTAAGGCAGAAAATATCGAATACAGTCATCCAGAGGACACATGTCCCAACATATCATTCATTACAACAGCGGAAGCAATCAAAGGGGTCTGAGTACAGACAAATCCATGGCTTAAGAAGCCTGAGAACATAAAGAAAAGCGAAGCCCATCCACGAAGGTCTGGATCCTGCCCTGGTCTAGCTAACTACTCGTCTGCAGCGTCATCGAACTCCACAAAGTAGCCATCCTGGAAAGCATCGTAGTCGTAGTCGTACTCTGCGTAAACCACAGCCCCAACGGGGTCAGTACATCCAAGTACTGGCAAGCAAGACTCACAGTTCATCAAGGAGTTACCCGTCAACACAAGCATAGATGCTTGGGATCAACGGAAGAAAGAGGTGATATAAAAGTTGCTGCTGGCTGCTCTAAACAACTACAGAATATAACTACAAATTCCGGCTAACAGAAAAGATAAGATCGAGGATTGTAACCAACTGAAAGATAACTTCAACCAAACCCATCCTGGATCTCGCCCCTTATCCAAAGAAGCAATCGAGGATAACTCACACAGTTGTAATAAGGTGAATCAAGTTATTGTGTGAATAACCTATTACTAGTCAGGTTATTAAGCATTGGGTGAAACATGGTTGATCATTATGTTGAAGTTGTCCTGAGTACTTGTTAGCCAGTACTTTCACCAAGTAATCCATAACCGCGGAAAACACGGCTTCTCGAGAAGATTATCCCTGCAGGGTTGCACCAATTTGGCCGTACACTCATGAGTATCCCGCCAGACGGGATGCCTCCCACCAAGCGGGGCACTCAACACAACCAACCATTCTTCGCATCAAGCCCAAAGAACCTTGGGCGCACGGCTAATCAAGCCCAGAAGAAAATGGACCATCATAGCACTCTAAGACCGTGTCCCCCTATATGCCGACTACGAAAGTTCCACCCTGCGCTGGGCTCGCAAAAACATGCATGCGGCAAATGGAAAACACGAACTAAATGAGGCGATTTGGACGAGATGCGAATCAGGTCAAGTTGAGGGGGGGGCGCCCATACTCGCTTCCCAAATGCGGGTAGTGCGCTCATCATGGATCAGTAGACAAGACCCTTTTCCTATTAGGGTCGACACTAGCAGGCTCCAAAACCACTCATGGGCCTCCTGCCGGTGCCTTATCATCAAATTATTATTACCATTAGCAATTAACAGTATTGATTGATTAATAACGAGCCCCGGTACAAGATAATAAGATAGTAACAGTAATAACCGACAACAGACTCGAGTAAAAGCAACCCTAAGCATGCTAGATAATACTAAGGCACAAGCAATGGCTGTAGGTATGGAGGTGGTGGCAATATCATGGCTCAAGGTATCATGTGATGGGTTCGGAGAACAAGCAACGATACATAGGGCTAGCAATAGTAGACAAAAGATAGTATCGACAACAAGTGTGGAAAGGAACTCGATGATTCATGTGAGTGATAACTTGCCTGGCAGCTCAGCCTCGTACTGGGCTAGGTCCTGAGTAGTGGTGTCGTAAGGCTCGTCGGTACCAACGTCGTCGTCTAACCGAGAAGAAGCAAAAACAACAACGAAGGAAGACGGGCAATCAATACATGGCATAAGTGCACAAACATTGGATGATGCATGTCATGTTTAATAGATGCACCAAAATAACTTGCTTGACATGAAAACACAAGTTTAAATGGATTCTATATGCAAAGGTTGCATATGGAAGCCCATGCTTTAGAGTTGAATTAATTGTTCTATCACTAAGCATCATGTGTAAGTGACTTAGTATGATGCATGCATGATGAGGAACAATAAGATAACAAGTTAATTGCAATTGGAAAGATAGTTAACAATTTAGAAAGGCATTTATCAAATTTGGAATTTTGTTACTTAAACATGGCACGCAAGTAAATGTTGTTATCACCAAGTTAGGGTGTGCAAAACAATTTACAAATTTTATATTTGAAAAGTTTATCAAATTTTAGTTGGATTACATGTTTCACATTTTGAAATTGGACTTTGGATTATTTAGTTATGAATTAAACAATATTAAACAAGTTTTAATTGAATTAAACAAGATTTAAATAGTTTAGGCAATTTAAATTGTTCAAACCAGAAAACAAAATTTATATTTCAATAGAGCATTCAAAAAGGTGTGAAAAACATATTTTATTTGAATTATTTGAAAACAGTTTGAATTAGTTATGAAATATTTCAATTTGTATTTGAATTATTCAAATTTGAATTTAGATTGCATTTTGAAAATTCAAAACAGAACACAAGTTGCAAATTTGGAAAGTTTATAAAATTTGGATCAGAATAGACATCAAGTTTGTATTTATTGGATTCATATAATAAAAGTTATTGCATTTCCAAATTAGATGTTTATTCTGCCCATTTTAAAGGAATTGGAAAAAAATAACAGATTTGCGTTTTTTTTCTTTTGTTACCGTGAGGGCCTCTACCCGCTGCCACTGACCAGCGGGTCCAAGCCAGCGTGGCAGCGCACGTGGCAGCCCGCGTGGCCAGAGGAGAAAACCAGCAAAAAAAAAGGGGGGCGGACGCGCCCGCGGGGTTCGACCCCGGGACCTCTGGACCGCGCGCAAGGGCCTGGCCAGATGCGCTAGCGCTTCGATTCTGTCAGAGTACAGGTGCGACGGAGGTTAACCTTCAGGTAAAAGAGATAACTGAATTCAGTTCGTTTCTGAACTTTCTTCCGTTTGCAGGTAACGAGTACTGCATCTCGATGCAGTCGCCGGAGCGAGGAACTAGCGAGGCGGACGGCGGACGGCGGCCGGCCGCGGTGGCTCGCCGCCGCGTGCGGTGTGGTGCGCGTGCGCCCGAGGCACTGAGAGAAGAGAGGAGGACGGGGTCGAGGACCTCACCTCGGGGGCGGACGGAGCAGGTCGGGCTGTTGCAGGAGGCCGGCGGTGGCGAAGATCTTGACGGCGGCGGGGCTACGGCCAACCTCCGGTCTCCGCTCCTTCACGAGACTCGAAGAGGAACTCAACACGGTTCCATTCCAAGGCTCAGCTGCCCCTCGCGGTGACCAAGGGGAAGGGACGGTGACCGGGAACGGAGGTGGTTCGGTGAGCTCGCGGTGGTTCAGAGAAAGAAGTTCAGAGAGAAAGACAGGGGCTTGGGGGAGAGGAAAGGAAGGTTGGCGGCGATGGAGGGTTAGGGCTAGGGTTGAGGGGCAGGAGGAGGTGCCGCGGTGTTTTTATGGAGGAGCAGGTTCAGTACGGCAGCCATCGAAGGGGTTCTGTGGAGGATCAACGACGGAGGAGGATTCGTACGCCTGACGTCAGAAAGAGGGAGAACGATAGCGACGTGCGAGGAAGGTTTTCGGGCCAAAAGCAGGGAACTGGGCTGGGCCTAGGTTGGACCAGCTGCTGCTGCTCTCCTCCCTGGCTTTTTTTTTTTTTTTTGTACACTGTTTTTTTTTTTGTAGTTGAGTGAATTGGAAACAAAACAAGATGTTGTTTACTGAAATTTTTGGAACAAAAATAGGGTAAATTTATTAGTGGAAAAATGCAACCTTTTGGTAGTTTTTGTTTTCCAAAATTTTATGGTTTGTTTGTTGTTTTAAAATTAACCAATTTAATTGGAAAATGCAATAATACTTAATATTGAAAATAAAGCCATTCCCACTAGGGTTTCCCCTAGGGTTTTGGAAGGGTTTAAAAAATTATGGATACCAATTAGTTATGAACTTCATGGCTCCAAAAGATTAAAGGTTTGGAGAGTTGGTTTGAAATTGGAAATGATTTGGAATTAATTGTTTTAATTGAGTAATTGATTTAAGCAACAATTTAATGGATGAATTACAATGGATTGTTTGGAAACAAAAGAGGTTTTCAAATTGCAATTCTTTGTTTGAAAGAAAGTAACAGACAAGTGTGAAAACAATGTTTGATTAAGCTTGACTTTTATTATGAAAACAATGCAAACAGAAATGAAAATGAGAATGATGCCATGATGCATTGCATAAATTAAACAAATAAATAAAACAACTAAGGGTTTTCATACTTGGATGTTACAAAACGCCCCCCCTTGAAGGAATCGCGCCCCGAGATTCCCTACTGAGAAATGAACAGGTCCGGATACTTCTTGCGAAGATCCTCTTCGGTCTCCCACGTTGCCTCTTTATCAGAATGATGCGACCATTGGACTTTCAAGAACTTGGTGCTCTTGTTGCGAGTCTTACGAACGGTCTCATCGAGAATTTTGATAGGGTGCTCCTCATAAGACAGATCATCTTGCAGTTCGATGGAATCATGATCAACTGCACGATCTGGATCTTTGAAACACTTCTTGAGCTGTGACACGTGGAACACATCGTGCACTTTGGATAGTTTTTCTGGAAGTTCAAGACGATAAGCATTCTCTGCACGTCTTGAGAGGATGTTGAAAGGGCCAATGTATCTTGGTGCAAGCTTTCCTTTCACACCAAAACGATGAGTGCCTCTGAGGGGAGTTACACGGAGATATGCCTTATCACCAGGTGCATAGACCATATCCCTGTGCTTGCTATCATAATAGCTCTTCTGACGAGACTGAGCAATCCTGAGATTGCCACGAATGATACGAACTTTCTCCTCGGCTTCCTTAACAATGTCAGGGCCTAAAAGTGAACGTTCACCAGCTCCAGACCAATTGATTGGACTCCTGCATCTGCGACCATACAGTGCCTCAAATGGTGCCATGCCTAGGCTTGCCTGGTAGCTGTTGTTGTAGGAGAATTCAGCATATGGAAGGCAATCCTCCCATTTCATGCCAAAGGAGAGACCACATGCTCTGAGCATATCCTCGAGAATCTGATTGACTCTTTCGACTTGCCCCTGAGACTGAGGGTGGTAAGCTGTGCTGAACAGAAGTTTAGTGCCCAATGCTTCTTGAAAGCTTTTCCAGAAATGAGAAGTGAAAATACTTCCACGATCTGAGCTTATTTCCAATGGAACACCATGAAGGGGAACAACCTTTGCTGTGTAGAGCTCTGCTAACTGGCTAGCTGAGATAGTTTCCTTTACAGCGTAGAAGTGAGCAACCTTAGTGAGACGATCAATAACAACGAAGATTGCATCGTTGCCCTTTTTGGACTTTGGAAACCCAGTAACGAAGTCCATTTCAATCATGTCCCACTTCCACTCAGGAATTTTCAGAGGTTGGAGTAGACCTGCTGTCTTCTGATGGACTGCCTTAACACGTTGACAAACGTCGCATTCAGAAACGTATTGAGCAATTTCACGTTTCATGCCAGGCCACCAATACAGAGTCTTGAGATCCTGGTACATCTTTGTACTTCCAGGGTGAATGGATAGAGGAGTTTCATGAGCCTCCTTGAGAATGATATCCTTGAGACTTTGAATCTGAGGGACTGCAATGCGTCCTTCGAAGAACACAGTTCCCTTGTCATCAATTGAGAAGGACTTGAACTTGTCATTGCCCTCCTTGATGTGATCCACAATCTTCTTGATTTCATTATCACGAAGTTGTTCAGAACGAATCTTGTCCTCGAGAGTTGGGCTGGCTGTCAAGCTAGCAAGGTATCCTTCCGGAACAAGACCAAGGTTCAGCTTCTGGAATTCTTCATGAAGTGGAGGTTGGCTTTCCATGATCATGAGATTATTGCAATAGGATTTGCGACTGAGAGCATCGGCCATAACATTAGCCTTGCCTGGAGTGTAAGAAATGGTGAGATCAAAGTCTTTAATCTTCTCAATCCATCTCCTTTGCCTGAGGTTCAGATCTGGCTGAGTGAAGATGTATTTCAGACTCTTATGATCGGAAAAGATTTCAGTTTTGTTACCCAACAAGTATTGTCTCCATTTCTTGAGGGAAAACACCACTGCTGCAAGTTCAAGATCATGAGTGGGATAGTTTTGCTCATGTGGGTTCAACTGACGTGAAGCATAAGCGACAACTTGACGTTCTTGCATAAGAACTGCTCCTAGTCCTTGGAGAGATGCATCACAGAATATCTGGAAAGGTTTGGTAGTGTCGGGGCCAACTAGAACAGGTGTGGAAGTGAGTTTAGTCTTCAGGAGGTTGAAACTCTCATCACATTGTGGAGTCCAAACGAACTTTTTGTCCTTCTTTGTGAGATCAGTGAGAGGTTTAGCAATCTTGGAAAAGTTTTGGACGAAACGACGGCAATAGCTAGCCAAGCCAAGAAAGCTTCTAACTTGCTTCACCGTCTTAGGGGGTTTCCAGTCAACAATTGCCTTAACCTTTTCCGGGTCAATGGCTATGCCTTTGGCAGAGATGATATGACCAAGATATGCAACTTCTGGAATCCAGAACTCACATTTGGAAAACTTGGCATACAGACGATGCTCGCGAAGTTTCATGAGAGTGAGACGAAGGTGTTCTCCATGCTCTTCCTCGGATTTTGAGTAGACTAGAATGTCATCAAGATATACCACAACGAACTTGTCGAGGTATTCATGGAAGACAGAATTCATGAGTCTTGAGAAGGTCGCCGGTGCATTGGTGAGACCAAAGGACATGACGGTGTACTCATATAGACCGTACCGAGTGGTGAAAGCTGTCTTAGGAATATCTTCCTTTCTGATCTTTATCTGATGGTAACCCATCCTCAAGTCCAACTTTGAGAATATTGAGGCTCCAGCAAGTTGATCAAAAAGATCATCGATACGAGGAAGTGGATACTTGTTCTTGATGGTTTTCTCGTTGAGAGGACGATAGTCAACCACGAGTCTCTTAGTTTGATCCTTCTTGGCAACAAACAGAGTTGGGCAACCCCAAGCGGAGGAACTAGGTTGAATGAAACCTTTGTCCATATACATATCGATTTGCTCCTTCAACAATTTCAGTTCAGGAGGAGCTATCTTATATGGATGCTTAGAGATTGGAGCAGTACCTGGCTCAAGCTCGATCACGAACTCAACTACTCTGTCCGGAGGCATCCCTGGCAACTCTTCTGGAAAGACGTCAGGGAATTCACAAACCACCGGAACATTTTCAATTGCCGGAAGGGGTTTGGCATCGAGGCTGAACAGCTGAGCAGAAGTTGATCCATATGGAGAATAGACTATCTGGCCTGAAGTGTGGGAGAGAGTTATTGACTTTTGAGCACAGTCAATTTTAGCTTTGTGGGTCTTCAACCAATCCATACCCAGAATGACATCAATGTCAGAATTTCCCAGCAACATGAGTGAAGCAAGGAATACAGCGACCTCCAATTAGGATCTGATTGTCCATGCTTATCTTGGAAGTAATCATTTTATTTCCCGGAGAGTGCACATAGATTTGATTGCTTAGAGGAACCAGAGCTAAGTTGTACGTTGTAGCAAAGATCTTTGACACAAACGAATGCGATGCTCCAGTATCAAACAACACTTTAGCTGGAATAGAGTTTACAGGGTAATATACCGAGAACGACGTCAGCAGCCTCTTCGGCTTTGTCGGCCTTGATATGGTTCACCCTCGCGTTCCTCCCGACAGGCCTATTGTTGGAGTTGAAGGCTTTAGCCGGAGTAGCACGAACCATAGCCTGGTTGGTGTTGGGGCGAGGAGCTAGGGGTAGCTGCTTCTGAGTGCACTTATCAGCATAATGTCCAGTATCCTTGCACTTGTAGCAAGTGACGATACGAGAAGGACCTGGCCTTGGCTGCCCCATCGGGAACCTCTGACCCTGCATCTGAGATGGGTTGGGTGGGCGGGGACCAAAGCCTGGAGAAGCTTGGGCATTTGGAGCCCGAGTGACAGCACCATTTGGCACCCAGATGCGGCGCTTCTGCGGAGGGGTGGTCATGTTGGAGGAGGAACCACCCTCACGCGAGTGCTTGCGCGACTCTTCGAACGCCTTGCGCCCATTCTCCTCATTGAGCGCGGTGTTCACGAGCTCCACGAAGTCCTTGCACTTGATGTTTGTGAGAGCGTACTTCAGTTCCGGGTTAAAACCTCGGCGGAACCTTGCCATCTTCTTGGCTTCGGTGGACACTTCGTCACCAGCATACCGAGCGAGACGATTGAACTCGTTCTGGTAGCCGAGAACGTCCAGCTTGCCCTGTCTGAGAGAGCAGAATTCCTCACGCATCTTTTCCATGAGACCATCCGGGATGTGGTGCTTCAGGAAGGCATCTCTGAAACATCCCCAGTTGATAGGAAAGCCAGCCCTCATGGCCTGGTAGTTCTCCCACCAAGTAGCTGCCTGACCCTTCAGTAGGTAGGTGGCGTACTTGACCTTATCCTCTTCAGCAACATGAGCTATCTCCAGAGCTCTTGCTACGTCACGGATCCAGTCATCAGCATCCAGGGGCTCACGTGTTGTCACGAAAGCTTTTGGGCCCAAGCTGAGGAAGTCCTTGATGGTGACCCTTGGAGCATTCTGGTTGTGTTGCTGGTTAGCCTGGATCTGGGCCATCTGTGTCACCACTTGGGTCATCTGAGCCAACAGTTCCCCCATTGGTGGTGGCGGAGGTGGGTTGTTCCTGGTTGGAGGCATCCTGAACAGAAATTCATTTTAGCACAACAACAGAAAAGGATAGACTTGGTAACCGAAAGATAGATTATTCCGACGCATGAATAGATAACCAACAGGTACATCATCACATGTTCAAATACATCAGAATATCCAACAGACCAAATACATGGTTCGAAAACGAAAGGATAAACTAGACACAGCTAGTAATGGATACAACGGTACTCCCATGCTCATCACGCAGGACGGCGGTGAGTAGTACGACGAGAGATACGGTGAGGAGGAATCCCACGGAAGTAGGTATCACGACGATCCATGTAGATAGGAACTGCTCTGAGAGCAACTCTCGGTGTGGTGAAGTGGAAAGCGTCCTCTCCCTGTGCTCCATAGCGGGGAATCCCTGTGTAACCAGCTCCGAGGTCGAGAAGTGGGCCTCTGATCGGCTCGTAACCTCCAGCATCTGGCAACGGAAGACCAGCTGGCTGAACGACACGTGCGAAGCGCTCGTCTCCAACAAAGTCTGTGGTGTACGTCGCCAGACGAGTGAGAGCAAGGTGGAGCTGCTCCCTGACTGAGGCTAACTCCTGAGAAAGTGCGGAAGCAACGGCATCACTGTGACTAGCGAACTGGGCAGTGATCTGAAGCCTGGAGCTATCAGTCTCGTAGGTATCCATGTCGCGGTGGATAGTGAAGTGAGCTCCCGCTGCCGTGATGTAACCACGGGGGATGTGACGAAAACTGGACTTATCAAACCCCCAGTAGTCAGCACGGAGAACGGTGACACTCACGTACGCTGCCTGCTGCACTGCCATATCCACTGTGGACCCTACTGCCTCGTACTGGTGTGCAATGCTCCTGCCATCATCCGACAGAATGTAGACGATAGCCCGGTAGCAAGTCTGGTCACACTCTCGCTGGTGCTCGTAGACCTGGTACTCTGGTGCCCAACGGAACCCCAGAAAGGTAACCATGTCTCTCAGCAACTCCGGAAAACCGGCGGTGCTCTCACAGCGAGTCATGCGAACCACCTGCGGATAGTAGTTGAGACCCATCTGCAGATTATTTGGAAGGTTTTGATTAGACTCCGGTAGATGAAAAAGGATGTGGAAAACAACAACAAGGTTGAACGGACGAAAGGATGTTGAAAAGAACATGATATCGAAGCAACATCGGGAAAACGAGACCAAAAGTCCTGAGGTACTACAGAGAACCCAAAACACGTGAAATCCTAACTTGAAAGTTTAGGTGAGAACAGAAAACAACGTTGCACTTCCTTACGAGAAAAGGGTGGGTGGGTGGGGAAAGAAGAAAAATGGCAGAATTCCTACTCTCACGTTTCATTTTTCCTATATAGCTACAAAATAGTTTCTAGACTCAACTGCGACCAGTAAAAAGGGATCCTACAGGCAGACAGGCTCTGATACCATTTGTCGCACCCTGGGTTTCTAGAGGATACTCTCCGCACGAACTGGAAGTCAGGTGCTTGGATTATGGGGCATACATGCTCCCACGTCCCAGCTTCCTGGTAGGCCTGCGCTTATGCGCGACAACACAAGCCCTGCTTCCACCGTCGAAGTAAACTATCCGCTAGGAACCTAAAGGCACTACTGTCGACGTACTTCATAATCAAACACGCACGGTACGTCAACAGTTTGGTACGAATGATAACACAGAATGTCTCTAAGACACAAAAGAATGAAATAATTGCAACTGGCCTTCACTAAGGCAGAAAATATCGAATACAGTCATCCAGAGGACACATGTCCCAACATATCATTCATTACAACAGCGGAAGCAATCAAAGGGGTCTGAGTACAGACAAATCCATGGCTTAAGAAGCCTGAGAACATAAAGAAAAGCGAAGCCCATCCACGAAGGTCTGGATCCTGCCCTGGTCCAGCTAACTACTCGTCTGCAGCGTCATCGAACTCCACAAAGTAGCCATCCTGGGAAGCATCGTAGTCGTAGTAGTACTCTGCGTAAACCACAGCCCCAACGGGGTCAGTACATCCAAAGTACTGGCAAGCAAGACTCACAGTTCATCAAGGAGTTACCCGTCAACACAAGCATAGATGCTTGGGATCAACGGAAGAAAGGGGTGATATAAAAGTTGCTGCTGGCTGCTCTAAACAACTACAGAATATAGCTACAAGTTCCGGCTAACAGAAAAGATAAGATCGAGGATTGTAACCAACTGAAAGATAACTTCAACCAAACCCATCCTGGATCTCGCCCCTTATCCAAAGAAGCAATCCGAGGATAACTCACACAGTTGTAATAAGGTGAATCAAGTTATTGTGTGAATAACCTATTACTAGTCAGGTTATTAAGCATTGGGTGAAACATGGTTGATCATTATGTTGAAGTTGTCCTGAGTACTTGTTAGCCAGTACTTTCACCAAGTAATCCATAACCGCGGAAAACACGGCTTCTCGAGAAGATTATCCCTGCAGGGTTGCACCAATTTGGCCGTACACTCAAGAATAACCCGCCAGATGGAAATGCACTTCCACCAAGCGGGGTACTCTACACAACCAACCATTCTCCGCATCAAGCCCAAAGCACCTTGGGCGCACGGCTAATCGAGCCCAGAAGAAAATGGACCCTCATAGCACTCTAAGAACGTGTCCCCCTATATGCCGACTACGAAAGTTCCACCCTGCGCTGGGCTCGCAAAAACATGCATGCGGCAAATGGAAAACACGAACTAGATGAGGCGATTTGGACGAGATGCGAATCAGGTCAAGTTGAGGGGGGCGCCCATACTCGCTTCCCAAATGCGGGTAGTGCGCTCATCATGGATCAGTAGACAAGACCCTTTTCCTATTAGGGTCGACACTAGCAGGCTCCAAAACCACTCATGGGCCTCCTGCCGGTGCCTTATCATCAAATTATTATTACCATTAGCAATTAACAGGATTGATTGATTAATAACGAGCCCCGGTACAAGATAATAAGATAGTAACAGTAGTAACCGACAACAGACTCGAGTAAAAGCAACCCTAAGCATGCTAGATAATACTAAGGCACAAGCAATGGCTGTAGGTATGGAGGTGGTGGCAATATCATGGCTCAAGGTATCATGTGATGGGTTCGGAGAACAAGCAACGATACATAGGGCTAGCAATAGTAGACAAAAGATAGTATCGACAACAAGTGTGGAAAGGAACTCGATGATTCATGTGAGTGATAACTTGCCTGGCAGCTCGGCCTCGTACTGGGCTAGGTCCTGAGTAGTGGTGTCGTAAGGCTCGTCGGTACCAACGTCGTCGTCTAACCGAGAAGAAGCAAAAACAACAACGAAGGAAGACGGGCAATCAATACATGGCATAAGTGCACAAACATTGGATGATGCATGTCATGTTTAATAGATGCACCAAAATAACTTGCTTGACATGAAAACACAAGTTTAAATGGATTCTATATGCAAAGGTTGCATATGGAAGCCCATGCTTTAGAGTTGAATTAATTGTTCTATCACTAAGCATCATGTGTAAGTGACTTAGTATGATGCATGCATGATGAGGAACAATAAGATAACAAGTTAATTGCAATTGGAAAGATAGTTAACAATTTAGAAAGGCATTTATCAAATTTGGAATTTTGTTACTTAAACATGGCACGCAAGTAAATGTTGTTATCACCAAGTTAGGGTGTGCAAAACAATTTACAAATTTTATATTTGAAAAGTTTATCAAATTTTAGTTGGATTACATGTTTCACATTTTGAAATTGGACTTTGGATTATTTAGTTATGAATTAAACAATATTAAACAAGTTTTAATTGAATTAAACAAGATTTAAATAGTTTAGGCAATTTAAATTGTTCAAACCAGAAAACAAAATTTATATTTGAATAGAGCATTCAAAAAGGTGTGAAAAACATATTTTATTTGAATTATTTGAAAACAGTTTGAATTAGTTATGAAATATTTCAATTTGTATTTGAATTATTCAAATTTGAATTTAGATTGCATTTTGAAAATTCAAAACAGAACACAAGTTGCAAATTTGGAAAGTTTATAAAATTTGGATCAGAATAGACATCAAGTTTGTATTTATTGGATTCATATAATAAAAGTTATTGCATTTCCAAATTAGATGTTTATTCTGCCCATTTTAAAGGAATTGGAAAAAAATAACAGATTTGCGTTTTTTTTCTTTTGTTACCGTGAGGGCCTCTACCCGCTGCCACTGACCAGCGGGTCCAAGCCAGCGTGGCAGCGCACGTGGCAGCCCGCGTGGCCAGAGGAGAAAACCAGCAAAAAAAAAGGGGGGCGGACGCGCCCGCGGGGTTCGACCCCGGGACCTCTGGACCGCGCGCAAGGGCCTGGCCAGATGCGCTAGCGCTTCGATTCTGTCAGAGTACAGGTGCGACGGAGGTTAACCTTCAGGTAAAAGAGATAACTGAATTCAGTTCGTTTCTGAACTTTCTTCCGTTTGCAGGTAACGAGTACTGCATCTCGATGCAGTCGCCGGAGCGAGGAACTAGCGAGGCGGACGGCGGACGGCGGCCGGCCGCGGTGGCTCGCCGCCGCGTGCGGTGTGGTGCGCGTGCGCCCGAGGCACTGAGAGAAGAGAGGAGGACGGGGTCGAGGACCTCACCTCGGGGGCGGACGGAGCAGGTCGGGCTGTTGCAGGAGGCCGGCGGTGGCGAAGATCTTGACGGCGGCGGGGCTACGGCCAACCTCCGGTCTCCGCTCCTTCACGAGACTCGAAGAGGAACTCAACACGGTTCCATTCCAAGGCTCAGCTGCCCCTCGCGGTGACCAAGGGGAAGGGACGGTGACCGGGAACGGAGGTGGTTCGGTGAGCTCGCGGTGGTTCAGAGAAAGAAGTTCAGAGAGAAAGACAGGGGCTTGGGGGGAGAGGAAAGGAAGGTTGGCGGCGATGGAGAGTTAGGGCTAGGGTTGAGGGGCAGGAGGAGGTGCCGCGGTGTTTTTATGGAGGAGCAGGTTCAGTACGGCAGCCATCGAAGGGGTTCTGTGGAGGATCAACGACGGAGGAGGATTCGTACGCCTGACGTCAGAAAGAGGGAGAACGATAGCGACGTGCGAGGAAGGTTTTCGGGCCAAAAGCAGGGAACTGGGCTGGGCCTAGGTTGGACCAGCTGCTACTGCTCTCCTCCCTGGCTTTTATTTTTTTTTTGTACACTGTTTTTTTTTTTTTTGTAGTTGAGTGAATTGGAAACAAAACAAGATGTTGTTTACTGAAATTTTTGGAACAAAAATAGGGTAAATTTATTAGTGGAAAAATGCAACCTTTTGGTAGTTTTTGTTTTCCAAAATTTTATGGTTTGTTTGTTGTTTTAAAATTAACCAATTTAATTGGAAAATGCAATAATACTTAATATTGAAAATAAGCCATTCCCACTAGGGTTTCCCCTAGGGTTTTGGAAGGGTTTAAAAAATTATGGATACCAATTAGTTATGAACTTCATGGCTCCAAAAGATTAAAGGTTTGGAGAGTTGGTTTGAAATTGGAAATGATTTGGAATTAATTGTTTTAATTGAGTAATTTATTTAAGCAACAATTTAATGGATGAATTACAATGGATTGTTTGGAAACAAAAGAGGTTTTCAAATTGCAATTCTTTGTTTGAAAGAAAGTAACAGACAAGTGTGAAAACAATGTTTGATTAAGCTTGACTTTTATTATGAAAACAATGCAAACAGAAATGAAAATGAGAATGATGCCATGATGCATTGCATAAATTAAACAAATAAATAAAACAACTAAGGGTTTTCATACTTGGATGTTACAATAATGTTGGTGCTTGATCCTCTGTCCATCGGCACCCTCTTTAGCCTAGTGTTTTGCAAAATAGGGCTTACTATCAAGGCATGTGTGCTGGGTTTCGAGATATTACCGGGATGATCAGACTGATCCCAAGTAATTGGTGTTTTTGAATACTTTAAGTACTTTGGAGTTGGTGGAACGACGACGTTGATTTCTAGCAACGTTCGCTTCGCCTGTTTGGCTGATGCGTGATACGTCATAAACGTATACTTAATTTCTGATGTTCCATGTTGTTTTCATGCCATATGCAACATATTTTCCTTACACTTTATGTCATATTTATCCATATCCTGGGACTAACCTATTCACAAGATGCCACGGAGCTAGTTCATGTTTTCTGCTATTTTTAGTTTCAGAAAAGTTGTTCTGGAAATATTCTCGGAATTGGAAAATTCAAAGCCCAGAAGTCTTAGAATTCTCGTAGGATCCACGGAGTCCAAAAGAGATGCATAGCGACAAAAACATCATTAATCAAAGCATAATGTGGGGACCCCAGACTAGATGTCCGAGACCGCCAATATGCACACACTCATGATCCCAGATCGACAGTCATGGGTAACATATTTAGAAAAGGTACAAACAGAGTTCACATCCATTACACGAATAACATAGTCTTACACAAATGGTCTGTTGACCAAGTGTGAGACAACTGTCACGCAGGACAATGGCAAGCACACATCACAACTACTTTATGTTGGAACGCGTAGAGATAAACGAAAAAATTTCTACGCGGTACTTCCAAGATCTAGCCGAGGTAGAAGGCCACAAGGATTACCACTAGACGAGCAGGTGTGGATTATCGATGCAGCGCGTCGATGCAGTGTAGTCCCACGATCCGATCCAGTTGATCCAATCCCACGAAATTCGAAGTGCTGAATGTACAACACATCTGCCGGTATCCACACGTGCGAGGAGGAGCTCCGACGGCGGACTGCTAGGTCCAGTGCGACGGCTGGACTCAGTGGGGCTAGGGTTCCCAACGCATGGGAGTGGAGTAACGTGCCCGCTGGGCAACCTGCGCCCCTCTTTATATAGCGAGTGGTAGTGGGCTTCACAACGCTTGTGGCCCATTCCCTCTATGAGTCCGACTCACAAACTCAGTCCATTTCCGGATCGGGTACAACCCGACCAATACACTTGCTCCCGCTCTTAAGTGTGCGACCCTGCAGGCTCATGGCGACTTGGACACGATTGGAGTCTGACTCCCAATCTATCAATCGGTAGCGGCTCCTAGCAGAACGTGCCGACTCCCAAGTTCCATTTAGTCATGACGACATACCTTCCGATGTGAGTTTCATCTTGGTCCCTTTTGCCTCACGATATACCTTGTCGAACTATAGGCGATTTATCGTCATCCCTTAATAGCTCAACTCTCATCTCGGTCCGTGATATATGATTCATCTGACTAACTCTTAGTCAACAGACTCACTTAACACTTAACCGAGTTGTGCATGGCCATGCTTCCGAAATCATATCACTCGAGAGGGCCCAGAGAATATCTCTCCATTCGGAGGGGCAAAATCCCATCTTGATTATCCACATCACGCAGCTTGCTTCTCATTCGACCCGAACTCTGCCTTTATAACTGCCTTGTCACAGAACAGCGTTTGACAGAACCTAAGTCGGTGATCCACATCTCGGATTGTGCGACAACCTCAGGTCTAAGGATTACATTGATTGAGACATGCAAATGACGACTTTCACATTTCATCTCAATATGGGTCAGTATGACTTGCTAAACTCTTTAGCCAAGTCTGTGAACGTTGGAATGGCATCGCCATGCCCATGACAAGTGGAACCGAGTCATCAGCCAACACTCACATTAGTCTAGGGTGTGTGTCCAGCACAACCTTGATGACCAAGTACAATTTAGTATGAACAACATGAATACATAGTTCCACAATCGAATCACATATTCAATGACATATATCAGATGTTCAAAACAAGGACGACTTAATAACTTTATGAATACATTGGGAATTATATCACACATGATTGCCTCTAGGGCATATTCCCAACAGTCTCCCACTTGCTCTAGAGTCAATCATGCTGGCATCATATTCCTAGGCATCGAATGCCCATACCTCTCATGTGTGCATCATGCTTTGGCTGTGGTAGCGCCTTTGTCAACGAATCTACAATGTTTGCATCCGTGTGTGCTTTGCATAACTTGATATCACCTTGTTCGACAAACTGGCTAATGAGGTGGTAACGCATGAGCATATGTTTGTTCTTCTGGTGTTGTCTAGGTTCCTTGGCTTGTGCGATAGCACCATTGTTGTCACAATATACGTCCAAAGGATTGGACGCGCCCTGAACCACACCAAGATCTATCAGGAGGTTCCTGATCCAAACAGCTTCCTTTGCAGCCTCAGAGGAAGCAATATACTCAGCCTTTGTCGTGGATGCAGACATGGTATCGTGCTTGGAACTCTTCCAGCTCACAGCCCCTCCATTCATTATGAACACGTATCCAGATTGCAAACGAGAATCATCTGAGTCGGTGAGATAACTCGCATCTGTGTAACCCTTTATATTGAATTCCTCATCACCTCCATAAACTAGGAACATTTCCTTAGTCCTTCTCAAGTACTTAAGGATGTTTTTAACCGCTGCCCAGTGGGCTTCGCCAGGGTCAGCCTAGTACAAATCATGACATACATGATGGATCCGATTGCCGAAGCATACGGGATCACACTCACCCGACTTCGCTCATCAGTCGTCGAAGGACACTGAGTATTGCAAAGTTTTATACCATGGGACATCGGTAAGAATCCCTTCTTAGACTCTTCCATTTTGAATTTCTTCAAAACTTTGTCCAGATATGTACTCTGACTCAATCCAATGAGCCGCCTTGATCTATCTCTATAGATCGTGATTTCTAATATGTAAGTCGCCTCACCCAAATCCTTCATTGAGAAACTCCTTTCCAATGATTCTTTGATTTCTTGCAACATCGTGACATCATTTCCCATCAGTAATATGTCATCCACATATAAGATTAGAAAATTTACTTTGCTCCCACTAAACTTCTTGTATAAACAAGAATCATGATCGCTCTTGATGAAGCCAAACGATTTGACTACCTCATCAAAGCGAATGTTCCAACTCCGAGATGCTTGCTTCAACCCATAAATGGATTTCTGAAGTTTGCATACCTTGTCAGCATTAGCCGGATCGACAAAACCTTCAGGCTGTATCATATACACGTCCTCAGTTAAATTTCCATTAAGGAAAGCCGTCTTGACATCCATCTGCCATATCTCATAGTCGAAATAGGCTGCTATGACTAACATGATCCGAACTGTTTTAAGCATCGCTACGGGCGAGAAGGTCTCGTCATAGTCAACTCCTTGAACCTGTCGGAACCCCTTCGTGACAAGCCGTGCTTTATAGACGGAAATATTTCCATCCATATCAGTTTTATTCTTAAAGACCCAATTGCACTCGACGGGTAGGAAAATCAACCAAATTCCAAACTTGGATTTCATCCATGGACTTTAACTCGGATCTCATGGCTCCAAGCCAGGACTCGGAATCAGATCCCACCATCGCTTCCGAATAAGTTGCCGGCTCATTAATGTCTAACAGTAAAACATCACGAGCATTTTGTAATCTGGCAGATCTACGTGGTTCAGGTGTTGTTACCGGCGTAGGTACCACGATCGTCTCAGCCTCCAAGGCCCTTGCCGACTCGCCCCTAGACGGTTCCTCTCGAATTTCTTCAAGTTGCACTGTGCTCCCACCGACTCCCCGATTGAGAAACTCTTTCTCAAGGAAGACACCATTCTGAGCGACAAACACTTTTCCCTCTTCCCGGTTGTAGAAGTAGTACCCCAAGGTTTCCCTCGGATACCCCACGAAAATACACTTATCCGACTTGGGCGTGAGCTTGTCCGACTGAAGTCGCTTGCCAAATGCTTCACAACCCCAAATCTTAAGAAAAGACAAACTTGGCCTTTTGCCAGTCCACATATCATGTGGTGTCTTCTCTACTGACTTTGATGGTACTCTGTTTATTGTGAACTCTGCAGTTTCTAGACAATAACCCCAAAATGATAAAGGTAGATCTGTCCAACTCATCATTGATCGTACCATGTCCAACGAGGTCCGATTTCTCTGTTCTGATACACCATTTCTCTGCGGTGTACCCGGTGGAGTGAGTTGAGGAACTATTCCACAACTCTTTAGATGGTCATCAAACTCATGGCTCATGTACTCGCCTCCACGGTCCGACCGTAGAAACTTTATTTTCTTGCCGAGCTGATTTTGTACTTCGCTCTGGAATTTCTTGAATTTCTCAAAGGCTTCCGACTTGTGTTTCATTAAATAGATATATCCATACCTACTCAAATCATTAGTAAAAGTAATAAAGAACTCATAACCACCTCTAGCTGTCGTGCTCATTGGACCACATAAATCACTATGTATTAGTTCCAACAAGTCGGACGCCCTTTCACAACTCCTTGCAAAAGGTGTCTTGGTCATTTTGCCTAGCAGGCATGATTCGCATGTCTCGAATGAATCTAAGTCGAACGAAGTTAGAAGTCCATCATCATGGAGCTTCTTCATGCGCTTCCAACTTATATGACCAAGCCGACAGTGCCAAAAGTAAGTCATATTTAGATCATTTGGTTTCAACCTTTTCACATTTATATTAAAGACCGATTCACTATCAAGATTTAAAATAAATAACCCGTCCTGAACGGGTGCAAAGCCATTAAATATATCTTTCAAATATAAAGAACAACCATTATTCTTAATATTCGACTCATAACCTTGTCTCATCAAACATGAGGCGGAAATAATGTTTCGACTAAGCACTGGAACATAATAACAATTATTCAGCTCCATTAAAAATCCTGAAGTTAAATGAAGTTGCATCATGCCGACTTCCAACGCAGCGACTCTCGCCTTGTTGCCGACCCGAATATCAACCTTTCCTCTTGCCACGCTCCTAGTTCTTACCAGTCCCTGCAACGAGTTGCATATGTGAATAACTGATCCGGTATCATATACCCAAGAACTGTTAGGTGCATCAGCAAGATAAATGTCTATAACATTGCACACAAGCGTACCTGAGTTGGAAGTCACGCCTCCACTCTTGGCTCTGTCAGGCAAATACTTGGTGCAGTTCCTCTTCCAGTGGCCATCCTGCTTGCAATAGAAGCAATTGGCTCCGGCTGTAGGAGATGGCTTAGTCTTTGAGGAAGCGCTCTAGACAGGGCCATGGGCGTTGCCTCCTGACTTATCCTTCTTCTTAGTCCAAGAACTCTTCTTGAACTTAGCCTTATTCTGCACCATCAACACTTCACTGACGCCTTTCTTGAGATCAGCCTCTGCCGTTTTGAGCATCTCATGTAATTCAGTGATCTTCTTATCCATACCATGCATGTGGTAGTTCGAAATGAACGGACCATACGCAGTAGGAAGAGAGTTTAGAATTATATCAGTAGCAAACTCTTCGTTAATTGGCAAGCCCAGCCGGTCCAGAGATTGCACGTAACCAGTCATCTTTATTACATGCGGACTCAGTGGATCACCGTCTTTAAGCTTACAACCTAGCAAAGCTGACAGACTTGATACCTCTCAGTATTTGCCTGAGCCTGGAACATACTTTTGAGGCTTTCGATCATATTGTAGGCCTGAACATTCTCGAATTGCTGCTGCAAGTCCGGTTCCATGTGTGCAAGCATAAGACAGCTAATTTCCGTAGACTCATCTCTAGTCTTACGGTAGGCATTCATGACAGCGATAGTCGCATCATCATCAGGCTCTTCTGGAAGTGGAGTTACTAGAACATGTTCTTTCTTGTCATGCTTGAGGACTATCCTCAGATTACAGTACCGGTTGGTGAAATTAGTTCCATTAAGCTTATCTTTCTCTAGGATTGACCTCAACGCAAAAGTGGACAACTGAGGAAGGTTGCTAGGTGCCATTGATCTACAACAGAAAATATGCAAAACACTTAAGACATGTATTCATAAAAGAGCGGGCATATTAAACGCTTTAATACTTATGCTCCCACTAGAACCAACACCCCTCCGATGGTTGCTGAGTGATTCAAGATCCTAAATAAGCAAGCCGACTAGTGAGCTTTACCATCACCGCTAGCCGTCAAGTGATCTAGGTAGGAAACACCTTGCCAATCGTATCCAATACGACTCCTGTTAGTTGGGTGGCATCACATGCCCCGGCTGCCAACCTACCTCACCCCGAGCCCCACAACCGTTGTGATGGACTCGTCTAGCTTACCAAGTGCTTCGGCTGTAAGAGTCCGACTCAAACCCACCTAATCGGAAAGAATTGGTAGCACCTCAATTTTATGAGCGCACTACCAAGAATGTCCGACTTGTGATGGTGCAGCACTGGCGGGGCGACGGACTAGACCTTCTTTGAGGGATTAAAATCTACCAACTATCTAAATAGAGGTAAAAAGAGACATAACAATAACACAAATAAAGCAATTATAATGTGAAATGGTATGGCTCTCTTCATGGTGATCTCCATTTCCACAAAGCTTGCAAGTCGACTCGTGGAAACTCTTGTCACGTGCCATCTTACTCCATGTAGCCGACTTGTACATCGACTTGCATGTCATCTGGGTTCTCCAACAAGCTACACTAGATAGTAAATGAAAAATTACATAGAGAATCCAACACGCAGGCCGGTATACAATAAAATGACATCACCGAACATGGATTTCTTCATCGGATAAAACGATTTTACCCAAATCTGATATGTATTCCGATTCGATCAAACTCTTTGATCTTCGATCACCGCAACTGGATTTATGTGTCACGGTATACCCCGATGGCGGAAACCGACCGGTAGGGGTAAATTGTTCCATGACCTTAGCAGTATGATCACGGAAACCAGATCATCCATTAACCCCGAGTATGATTGATCCAATCAACCTTGTACAAAACCGATCTATCTCATAGAACGACCACCAAAACAGCAATTAGATCACATCTAACGCTAACTACATATCACATACGTGCGGATCTCGGGCCTAAAACCAGAAGCTACCGCTCTGATACCACTGTTGGAACGCGTAGAGATAAACGAAAACTTTTCTACGCGGTACTTCCAAGATCTAGCCGAGGTAGAAGGCCACGAGGATTACCACTAGACGCGCAGGTGCGGATTATCGATGCAGCGCGTCGATGCAGTGTAGTCCCACGATCCGATCTAGTCGATCCAATCCCACGAACGTCGAAGTGCTGAACGTACAACACCTATGGAGGTATCCACACGTGCGAGGAGGAGCTCCGACGGCGGACTGCTAGGTCGGGTGTGACGGCTGGACTGAATGGGGCTAGGGTTCCCAACGCATGGGAGTGGAGTAACGTGCCCGCTGGGCAACCTGCGCCCCTCTTTATATAGCGAGTGGTAGTGGGCTTCACAACGCTTGTGGCCCATTCCCTCTATGAGTTCGACTCACAAACTCAGTCCATTTCCGGTTCGGGTCCAACCCGACCAATACACTTGCTCCCTCTCTTAAGTGTGCAACCCTGCAGGCTCATGGTGACTTGGACACGATTAGAGTCTGACTCCCAATCGATCAATCGGTAGCGGCTCCTAGCAGAACGTGTCGACTCCCAAGTTCCATTGAGTCATGACGACATACCTTCCAATGTGACTTTCATCTTAGTCCCTTTTGCCTCATGATATACCTTGTCAAACTAAAGGCGATTTATCGTCATCCCTTAATAGCTCAACTCTCTTCTCGGTCCGTGATATATGATTCATCTGACTAACTCTTACTCAACAGACTCAGTTAACACTTAACCGGGTTGCGCATGGCCATGCTTACGGAATCATATCACTCGAGAGGGCCTAGAGAATATCTCTCCATTTGGAGGGGCAAAATCCCATCTTGATTATCCACATCACGCAGCTTGCTTCTCATTCGACCCGGACTCTGCCTTTATAACTGCCTTGTCACAGAACAGCGTTTGACAGAACCTAAGTCGGTGATCCACATCTCGGATTGTGCGACAACCTCAGGTCTAAGGATTACATTGATTCAGACATGCAAATGACGACTTGCTCGTTGCATCTCAATATGGGTCAGTCCGACTTGCTAAACTCTTTATCCAAGTCTGTGAACGTTGGAATGGCATCGCCATGCCCATGACAAGTGGAACCGAGTCATCAGCCAACACTCACATTAGTCTAGGGTGTGTGTCCAGCACAACCTTGATGACCAAGGACAATTTAGTATGAACAACATGAATACATAGTTCCACAATCGAATCACATATTCAATGACATATATCAGATGTTCAAAACAAGGACGACTTAATAACTTTGTGAATTGTAGCGTTCCCACATTTAAATAATGTAAGGACATCTGTATTATTGTGCTAGTCCCTGGATCAATTGCTAGCACAATAATACAAAATGAAATATCATGCAAATGCATCAAATTCTATTACATCGCATGATCCAGTGTTTACAAAATAAGATTACAACTTTCATAGTCTTACAAGACTAGCAAAAAACAAAGAAATACAGCGGAAACATAGAACAACATTGAGCCCATCTTCTTCATGTGCCACAGGCAAAACATGTTGGTGATAGTCTCAAGATCCTAAACGAAATCCTCGCTCGTCTTCAGAAATATCTGCAATATAGAATATGCAGCCACAAGGGAGTCAATACAATTTAATGTATTGGCAAATAACACTATGGTGGATATAAATGGCAAGACTAGTACTACATGCTTATTTGGCTGACTGGAGTTTTGGCTAAGTTTGCATAAAGCCAGTTTTCTCCTATCACTTTTGTGAAACAATCTTTTCTTTTCAAAAGGGTGGCAACATTGGATTAAGATCCAAGCACCACAATACTGTTCACTTGGTCAAAATTTTACTTATTGAAATTGGTGATGAGATTCTTCCGTCAATCCTTGTCCAGCTACTCATAGTTGTCCATAACCGGGGGCACGGCTAAGATCTTAGTTTGTTGACTCTGTAGAGTTTGTGCACTTTCACCCTTTGTCTTCAATTAGCCCATCATGGAAAGGAGAGGATTGAGATGAGATCTTTCAGAAGAAGGAATTCAACCCACCGGCAAGACCCGTTCCACCTATAATTATGCCACATCTGCTTGTCAAGGGACATAACAAGTTAAAGTCTTGGTCTTTTCCATTTGGGTCAAGGGCTGGACAAAAACAACTTGTTATTCTTCAACTTGTGTGGATGGCTCCAAGTCTTCACATGCTTGTCTTCTTGAAGATTATCTTCATGCTTCTATTGTAGTCTTTTCCTTGGATGGATTCTTCTCTTGATCGTGATAGATTTCTTCATGGATTTCACTTCACTAATTTTGTTTGGATATGGGATGGGCACAAAATACCACTAAGTCAAGAGAAAGAAAATAGGAAGAAAGATAAAACGAGAGAGGGAGATGTTTTCTTCTGGATTTCTTCACACTTGTCCTTCCTTGAGTTGCTTCTAGTGGTGGAGTCTTTTCTTCAAAATTTCTTCATTGAACCTCATTGTAGCTCGTCATGTTGCCACCAATTTGAAAGTGAAGAGCCTTCTATTGCTTGAGTCTTGTTTTCCATTTGCTAACTTGGTGGATTCTTGAAGCAAGAATAGGGGGATGGAGGAGTAGATAGAAAACTATAGTGTTAGTGTTTGAGGTTCACTACTTGGTCTCTTATATGGTTTACATACTAGGGACTTGCTCTTGGATTCAAAATGGCCACAAAAAACAATGGTAGAAAGAATAGAAAAAAATCTAAGGCATGATCAACTAGTGGTTCACTAAGATGGATTTTTGGTCCAACTTATAAGGAAATGGTTCAAGGTTGTCCAAAAGGTTTAGGTATTGATGTCTCTGGTTCAAGGTTACCAAAAGGAGCAATTTTGCTTAAGGGAACATATTCTAATTATTTATAGAATTGATTCTATGCCAAAAATACTTAAATATACTACTTAATTCTAATTTCTAAGCTAACTTGTTCAAACACTATTTTGAAACAGAGGATATGAAAGTACACATCCTAAGGTTTCCAAATATATTTTATTTGCAATTTTTGGATTTGTAGAATTTGAATTATGCCAAAATTCATCAAACTAGCATATTTAAATTTGAACCAATTTAAGTTTGTCAAATTTGAATTTTAACAGTTCCAAAAGATTCTACAGATCCAGGGGTTTCAAAAAGTCCAAGTTTGCTAAATTTGGGCTTATGGTTAAAAAGATATGATAGATCTAAGATACAGGGGCTTTTCTGCAAAATTTACATTCTAATTTTATTCGGAAATAAATTCCAGAGACAGTTGGCCCAAAATGGCTTATCTCTCGCGCCGGGCGATGGACTGGAACTGGGTTTGGGCCGGTTGTGCTCTACGCTGAGCGACGGATAGTGTTTTAACGCGCACACTGAGTTGGCGCTCTCTGATTGGCCCGTACCGATTCGTTAAGTGAATCTATCGCAGCCACATGATGCAGATCGGATGGTGGGGGGCTAGCGTTACCTTGCTGGCGGCGGGACGACCGGAAAAGAAGAGGACGGCGGTGCTCCGGTGGCCTGAGGTTCGAATCTCCACGGCGGCGACGCTGGAAAGCTTTCGAATTTTGTAACCCGATCTTCCGTCTGATATGCGGGACAAACATCGTTATAAGTTGTCCAAGTTGCCAAGAAAGAGTTCAATGGCACGAGTAAGAAACCGAGGTCACGGGTCGCCCTCGTTCCGTAGTTGAATTCTTTCGCATTTCTCGTATCGTTTTTCGTGGATTAGCATTTCGAGGTTCTTTGATGGGCATAAAGAAATCGTCTTGGTAGCAACCACCAAACCAATAGAACAAAGGTTAGCTCTGCAGCTAGTCCATAGGGTTGTAGGTCCATTACCGTCCGGCTCCCGACCGAAACTAACGGAGTCATCCCAACTCTCGGATCGGAGATGCTAACGGGACAGGAATCGAAGTGGGGGACCTCTCTACCGCACCTGTCTCCCCAGACATAGACTACGTACAGGGTAGTACTCTTGGAAAGAGAGAAGATCACCGCGTGAACAAAATCAAAAGTAACGAATGTCACTCCCGAGGGATCGACCACTATCATACATGATATTTTTCATAGAATGATTGTTCATGTTCACGCCAGAGTGCTGAGGTTGTTCCCACCATTGAAGTCAGAGTCTGGGTGTGGGCCCGCTTACTAATACGGAGAGGGTTCCGAATGATAAAGACCAATCAAAAACTTCTGCGTTTCGTTGATAGAACCCACGCCAATATCATATTGACTCTCTCTCGTCCAATAAGAGTTTCCGAGAGTTACTTTATTCTAATTCTCTCCTTTCCAAAGCTCCTAGGGCTCGGGGAAGCCACCACGGGGATCAGCGCGTCACGGCGGACTCGTGGGTGGCCACAGCGTGTGCTCGCGCTTCCAGGAATGATGGTGCAATGCGGACAGTGCAGCGACGAGCTCCGGTGACCTCGGTTACACACGGCGCGGTCGAATCCCTGCAGCAAAAAATCGCGAGGACATACTCAATATGTGCGCGGGGATAAGGGAAAGGAGAGGAGGGAGGAAACTAGGCCGGGGACCTTCTCCCTTGGCCGAAATCGAGCTGGGACGATGGCGGATGCAGTGGACTCCGGCGAGGGATTTCTCCGGCCCTCGGGCTTGGTTAACTTGGACTCCAGAGGGGAATTGCGGAGGGGGGAGGGGGATTCGTAGCCATGGGCTCGGCGCAATGAATTCGAGGAAGAAACGCTCGAATTTACGGGGATTCAATTCGGCCCGAAACGGAAGAAACAGCAACTGCCGGGGCTTGATGATGATGACGTCATCATTTTTTTTTTCATTTTTTCCTGTTTTCTTATTTATTTTGTATCTTTTGATTTATAAATCCAAACCACCTCAAATAAATTTCTAAAATCTTGAAATGAAATTTTCTTTCAATGAAGCATGTTTGAAAAGAATTTTGAACACATTTTAATTTGAAATTTGAAAATATATGTAATTCACTAATAGTACTTAATACAATTTTTAAATTAGAAAAATAAAATAAAATGAGGTTTTGATTAAATAAAATTTCAGAGACAATAAACATGTCAATTACTATTTTTTAAATTCATTTCACCTCACTTTCATATTTTATAAATTTAGCATTTCAGTGATTTACTAATAGTAACTTAATTCCATTTTTTAAATAGAAAATTAAATAAATATAAAAAGTGGTTTAATAAAATTTGGAAAAATCCCAAAAGTCATAATATTGTTTTCTAAGTCTTATTTTATGTTATTTACAAAGAACATCATTTTATATTCACTCCTTTGTGTTTAAAACTTGGAATAATATTTGCATATCAATAAATAATTGTTATTCTCATAAAATAATTTTGAGGCATAAAAATTATTAGAGATAATAATTCTCTGGTTTCAAAAGCTATAAAACATTTTCAAAGTAATAGGTTATTTGAAAACATGTTATAAAATAAGGTTTTCTAAGAGAAAATAATTTCTTTGATTAATGAAAATTTTGAATGGGCTTTTAGGGTTTAGGAAAATAGAGGCCTATTGGATTCTTAATTTCAATTTTCATTCAGTTATGTATTGTTTCCTTTTTATTTCTTGCATCTCATTGGTTTTTGGTGACTTGCATAACATGAAAACAAAAAAATTCAATTTTTAGTGATTTTTGGACTTTCTAAAAATCAGGGATGTTACAGACTACCACCTTTAAAAGGAATCTCATCCCGAGATTTGGGAAGGCTAGAAAGAAAGATTAGGTTTGGGTAACTAGGTTCCAAAATAACTAGGTGGGCTACCACCCTTAAAAGAAACTTTTGTGGGTAGTCTATTTTTATTATATTGGTGTGTAGATTGATTTGAGATTGTCTTGAGTAGAAATTTCCTTCATGGTAGAGTTATAGACCAACATAGATATGTTGAACTACCTTTGACACTGAGGGGTCACTCTTTGGGTCAATCAAAAGTCTTTGGGTTCCTCTCAACTTGGTCTTTTGATGTCTTTAGTATTCTTCCTTCTTGTTGTCATCCTTGAAGGCAAACACCATGCTATTTCTAAGGAAACTCTCATGGTAGGCAAAATCTTCCATGGCTTGATATCTCCAAGGTTGGCTTGATCCTCACCAAAAATAGTACGTTTCAGTAACACTAACATAGTGTCATTATTGTATTCTACCATTCTATGGTTCAGGTTTAACATCGTCGTCTCTCTAATAGGTATGTCACTCAGATTTAGCATTCCTCATAGCAAAAGTAAATAATGTGAGTAGTCACCATGGGGGCCAATCCATGTTGCACTCAATTATTACCTTGTACTTGGATTAATGAATCTTGTTTAATAACACTAGGTCACTTCACTTGTCCAACAGAAAGTTTCCAATCGGTAAGACAAACTTGAGCTAACTATCATTTCTCAAATAGTGGGTTGCGTAAAACTCCTATGTAACACAAACTGGATAGTTGTGTTTTCTTCATTATTTCTTCTCTTGGTGTAGTTGGCTCTGAAATCTTCATAGCTCATGCAACTTTGGGTTCACTTGTCTTTCTTCACTTGTTGATTTGCTTGCTGCTCCTTATGATGAAGTTGGCATTGACCATGGATGTGATTGTTCCTTCACACAAAAGAATCTTGAAATCTGTGACATTCCTCAATTGTATGGCTTGTGTCTCTATAAATAACTAGTCATGACATTCTTGGGTGAAAGGTTTGTTGTTGCACTTCATACTCTAGTTCACTAGGGTTGTTGAATGGGTATGGGATTTGGTTTGGCTTAGCATGGATGAGTAGATATTAGAAAGATAGCTAAAAGAGGTTACTATCCACACACAACAGATCAAGGAAACTAATCTTGCACAAAACAAACATATAGCAAAACATGCATCACACCAATAAACATGGTTTTTAGAAAACACTAATATTGTCATACCACACTCATTGGTATGATCAATACACTAACACGTTAATGTTGTTCTAAGAAAGTAACTAGGTTGGTGGTCTCATCTATATCTTCTTTAGTTACTTCAAAATTCTTCTCTCCATGTCTTGAGGTGTTCTTGATTGTTGTGAAGTCTGTGGTTTTCTTCAAGTTCTTCAATAATTTTGAGTGTAGGTATTCATTTGGTGAGAATACTTCTTGAACTTCTTGGTATGGTCATCAACATTCGTGTCTTGATGGTATTGAAGAGGTAGGAGATCTAGAAAATTTTGAAGGTGAATAATAGATGAGAGGATATGAGAAAGATTATGATGATTGTTTTGTTTCAAGAAAGTTTGAACATAGAAAGTTTTCAATCCTAGGGTGATCTATGGGTTATTAACAACTTGTTGCAAATTGGATATTCACTATAGTGAGACGGACAATGCACCCGCAAGCCAATCAGGGAACGGTCTCGTGTCCGTGGACACGTAAAGTTGTCCGGGCCGCTTCATCTCACTATGCCGCTAGGATCCAAAATACTCTAAGGAGATAATAACATGATCAAAAATGGCTTCCAAACCTAAGGGTGTCGAATCCTACAGGCAACACAGTGCTCTGATACCATTTTGTAGTGTTCCCACATTTAAATAATGTAAGGACACCTGTGTTATTGTGCTAGTCCCTGGATCAATTGCTAGCACCATAGTACAAAATGAAATATCATGCAAATGCATCAAATTCTATTACATCGCATGATCCAGTGTTTACAAAATAGGATTACAACTTGCATAGTCTTAGAAGACTAGCAGAAAACAAAGAAATACAGCGGAAACGTAGAACAATATTGACCCCATCTTCTTCAAGTGCCACAGGCAAAACATGTTGGCGATAGTCTCGAGATCCTAAACGAAATCCTCACTCGTCTTCATAAATATCTGCAATATGGAATTTAATGTATTGGCAAGTAACACTATTGTGGATATAAATGGCAATACTAATACTACATGCTTATTTGGCTGAGTGGAGTTTTGGCTAAGTTTGCATAAAGCCAGTTTTCTCCTATCACTTTTGTAAAACAAACTTTTATTTTCAAAAGGGTGGGAACATTGGATTAAGATCCAAGCACCACAATACTGTTTACTTGGTCAAAATTTTACTTATTAAAATTGGTGATGAGATTCTTCCGTCAATCCTTGTCTAGCTGCTCATAGTTGTCCATAACCGGGGACACGGCTAAGATCTTAGTTTGTTGACTCTGTAGAGTTTGTGCACTTTCACCCTTTGTCTTCAATTAGCCCAAACATCCTATACACCCGGAGTGCATCATGGAAAGGAGAGAATTGAGACGAGATCTTTCATAAGAAGGAATTCAACCCACCGACAAGACCCGTTCCACCTATAATTATGCTACATCAGCTTGTCAAGTCTGGGCTAAACCCTCACAACTTAGTTGATCAAGACAGAGCCCATATGTCAAAAGGCTGCACGGGAAGCTACTAAACTTAGAAGGACATAGTAATATCTTTGTTCCTGGGTGGCCATTCGCAAGTGACAACCTCAATTGGAATAACCCTTTGAAAAGGGCCCTGAGGCAACACTCAACATAAACCAGTCTTATCACTTCCACCCAGGTGGTTCATTTCTTAGTTATACTTAGAATTTTTCCTCAACATCTAGTAAAACAATCCGTAATATTGCATAGCATCTACTAAGTTCTAAGGCTATCAAAATAACAAGGGTAAAAGAGATGGCTACACACTACTAGGATAATAGCATAGCATAATATAACTTATTTAAAATCCCTATCATGCATACTACTCAAAATCAACTAATGCATATAGAAAATAAAGGGTAGTTGATGGTGTGTTACTTTCCTTGTTTAAGTTGGTGAAGATATTCACACTCTCTTCACAAAAGATCGTTGCTCTCCGTACAATCTATTCATTGAAAACACAATAACAAAATAAACAAGCATCCTAGCAATCAAACACATAAGTGGAGAAAGCAAACAGAGCAAATAACATAACAAAGGAGTTGGACCAAGTTTCTAGGACAAGGTTCAACTAACTTCATAACAAAGGATATAACAAGTTAAAGTCTTGGTCTTTTCCATTTGGGTCAAGGTCTGGACAAAAACAACTTGTTATTCTTCAACTTGTGTGGATGGCTCCAAGTCTTCACATGCTTGTCTTCTTGAAGATTATCTTCATGCTTCTATTGTAGTCTTTTCCTTGGATGGATTCTTCTTGATCTTGATAGATTTCTTCATGGCTTTCACTTCACTAATTTGGTTTGGATATGGGATGGGCACAAAATACCACTAAGTCAAGAGAAAGAAAATAGGAAGAAAGATAGAATGAGAGAGGGAGATGTTTTCTTCTGGATTTCTTCACACTTGTACTTCCTTGAGTTGCTTCTAGTGGTGGAGTCTTTTCTTCAAAATTTCTTCATTGATCCTCCTTGTAGATTTTCATGTTTCCACCAAGTTGAAAGTGAAGAGCCTTCTATTGCTGGAGTCTTGTTTTCCATTTGCTAACTTGATGGATTCTTGAAGAAAGAATAGGGGGATGGAGGAGTAGATAGAAAACTGTAGTACTAGTGTTTTAGGTTCACTACTTGGTCTCTTATATGGTTTACATACTAGGGACTTGGTCTTGGATTCAAAATGGCCACAACAAACAATAGTAGAAATAATAGAAACAAAATCTAAGGCATGATCAACTAGTGGTTCACTAAGATGGATTTTTGGTCCAATTTACAAGGAAATTGTTCAACATTGTCCAAAAGGTTTATGTACCGATTTCTCTGTTTCAAGGTTACCAAAAGGAGCAATTTTTCTTAAGGGGACATATTCTAATTATTTATAGAATTAATTCTATGCCAAAAATAATTAAATATACTACTTAATTCTAATTTCTAAACTAACTTGTTCAAAAATTATTTTGGAACAGAGGACTGAAAGTACACATCCTAAGGTTTCCAAATATATTTTATTTGCAATTTTTGGATTTGTAGAATTTGAATTATGCCAAAATTCATCAAACAAGCATATTTAAATTTGAACCAATTTAAGTTTGTCAATTTTGCATTTTAACAGTGCTAAAAGATTCTACAGATCCAGGGGATTTCAAAAAGTCCAAGTTTGCTTAGTTTGGGCTTATGGTTAAAAAGATATGGTAGATCTAAGATACAGGGGCTTTTCTGCAAAATTTACATTCTAATTTTATTCGGAAATAAATTCCAGAGATAGTTGGCTCAAAAATGGCTTATCTCTCGCGCCGGGCGATGGACTGGAACTGGGCTTGGGCCGGTTGTACCCTACGCTGAGGGACGGATAGTGTTTTAACGCGCACGCTGAGTTGGCGCTCTCTGATTGGCCCGTACCGATTCGTTAAGTGAATCTATCGTAGCCACATGATGCAAATCGGATGGTGGGGGGTAGCGTTACCTCGCCGGCGGCGGGACGACCGGAAAAGAAGAGTACGGCGGTGCCCCGGTGGCCTGAGGCTCGAATCTCGACGACGGCGATGCTGGAGAGGGTCCTAGGGCTCGGGGAAGACACCACGGGGATTAGCGCGTCACGGCGGACTCGTGGGTGGCCACAGCGCGTGGTCGCGCTTCCAGGAATGATGGCTCAACACGGACGGTGCAGCGACGAGCTGCGGCGACCTCGGTTACACACGGCGCGGTAGAATCCCTGCAGAAAAAATCGCGAGGATAGACTCAGTATGTGCGCGGGGATAAGGGAAAGGAGAGAAGGGTGGAAACTAGGCCGGGGACCTTCTCCCTTGGCCGGAATCGAGCCAGGACGGTGGTGGATGCAGTGGACTCCGGCAAGGGATTTCTCCGGCCCTGGGGCTTGGTTAACTTGGTCTCCGGAGGGGAATTGCGTAGGGGGAAGAGGGATTTGTACCCATGGGCTCGGCGCAATGAATTCGAGGAAGAAACGCTCGAATTTACGGGGATTCAATTCGGCCTGAAATGGCAGAAACAGCAACTGTCGGGGCTTGATGATGATGACGTCATCATTTTTTCATTTTTTTTCCTGTTTTCTTATTTATTTTGCATCTTTTGATTTATAAATCCAAAACACCTCAAATAAATTTCTAAAATCTTGAAATGAAATTTTCTTTGAACTAAGCATGTTTGAAAACAATTTGGACACCTTTTAATTTTTTAAATTTGAAAATATATGTAATTCACTAATAGTACTTAATACAATTTTTAAATTAGAAAAAAATAATAAAATGAGGTTTTGATTAAATAAAATTTCAGAGACAATAAACATGTCAAAATACTATTTTTGAAATTCATTTCACCTCACTTTCATATTTTATAAATTTATAATTTCAGTTATTTACTAATAGTAACTTAATTCCATTTTTAAAATAGAAAATTAAATAAATATAAAAAGTGGTTTAATAAAATTTGGAAAATCCCACAAGTCATAATATTGTTTTCTAAGTCTTATTTTATGTTATTTACAAAGCAAATCATTTTATATTCACTCCTTTGTGTTTAAAACTTGGAATAACATTTGCATATCAATAAATGGTTGTTATTCTCATAAAATAATTTTGAGGAACAAAAATTATTAGAGATAATAATTCTCTGATTTCAAAAGCTATAAAGAATTTTCAAAGTAATAGTTGATTTGAAAACATGTTATAAAATAAGGTTTTCTAAGAGAAAACAATTTCTTTGATTAATGAAAATTTGAATAGGCTTTTAGAGTTTAGGAAAATAGAGGCCTATTGGATTCTTAATTTCAATTTTCATTCAGTTATGTATTGTTTCCTTTTTATCTCTTGCATCTCATTGGTTTTTTGGTGACTTGCATAACATGAAAACAAAAAGTTTCAATTTCTAGTGATTTTTGGACTTTTCAAAAATCAGGGATGTTACATGAATACATTGGGAATTATATCATACATGATTGCCTCTAGGGCATATTCCCAACACTTTATTCAGCGGAAGCAAACACAACGAGTAGAACCCATGTCAACGCCTTAGCACCACAGGCTGCTGACCGGGAGACGTGCCTAGTACGCGGGATCGTCATAGTACTCCTCCCCAAAGGTATCCTCCTGAGACGGCTCCTCAAAGTCGAGAAAGACAATAGCCAGGGACGAAACCATATGAGTACATTTGAATGTACTCGGAAGACACCCTAAATGAAAGCCCAACAAGTGCAAGTCTGATATTATGGTGGTAGGAAGGATGTTTATTTAAGGGCTGTACTATCCATGATGAGTAAAAGACTCATCATGGTTGCTCAAGTTTTATTTGTTTGATTGATGAAGATACTTCAGAAGATAGAATGTTTCTCTTGTAGATATCGCCTATCTCCAAGGTTTTGGTAAATCATTATCATTAAAGGAAAAGTTGTTCTTTTGAAAGAACTTTTGGAAAACACCAACTCCCAGACCAATGCTTCTCCGGTACCTCAAAGGTACGATCATTCCCTTTCATGTACCTCCCAGGTACGACAACATAAACAAGTTCCAGCTTTTTGAAAACAGTGACACAATGCTAGCTACATGGCCATTCAACTGTCCATATCCGAGGACGCGGCTATTCTGAATAGTTTTACTCTGCAGAGGTGTACACAATCCACAAGATCCAGTATATCCGTCGTGAACAACCACGGACTGTCCGAGACAGTATGCAAACATCGGATAACTGGTCCTGACCATCCACTATGTCAGCGCTAGTAAATGACTACCTCTTCAACTGGGTTTGTTCTCCCCGGCACCGAGTGAGTCAGCCGTATCGATCCGGTTTCCCCTGACAACACACCTCCATGGCAGGAGACCAATTGCTGCAACCGGTAGTGAACTTAATCCCACACTGTGAATGTCCCGTTTCTCCCTCCTGGCGACAATTCGGTTCGGGGGACTCTAACCCCTATAGCACTTTGAGGTAGGCACGGACTAACACCGACAAGCAATTAGCTAGACCCCGTTCCCATATTGAGGTAATGTGGCAATATGGCTTGGTTGTCCGGCGAAGACTAGGTTATGTGTTATTTTTGGAAAACAAGTTGAAAACACTTCCTCCTTCACAAAACCATCCCTCGGACAAGGTCCCACCTTTCCTCAGGTTTTTCCAAAAACAACAAGTTAAGATGTCCACTAAGGGACTTAAGTTAATTAAATGATGGCTCCAAAATTCCTAAGGGCTTGGTAACACCAAGATTATGGAGTGGCTACGGCAATTCGATAAAAGCGATAACGATAGTTTTCACTTAAAATAATAGTTAGAAAACCTCATAAGTAAGGACTTCAGAAGTAAAACATGCATGGTAAGTAAAACAACAGCAAGTATTTAGAGTGTCTTGCCTTGGCAATGGTCTTGATCACACTCTTGAAATAAACAAGAGTTACAGAAAACCTCTTCAGGAGCAATAGTCTCTTCGTTATCTAACGTCGTAAAAGTAAAAAAGAAAAACACTCAATCATCACAAGACAAAGGAAAACACAAGCTAATACAGTACACATACAGCAAGCATTCACCTACAAAGAATTACCCAAAATAACATTACTTCCACGTGCTACAACACTCAAACATGCATAAAAAACATGCATAACATGGCATAGTTTTCTACAAGTCATGCACCAAGCATATGACATGAGTCCAGTGGGTGTACCGCTCTCATATAAGGCCATAAAGAGTGAAATGACTCTCTGGTCATTCACCAAAATGAGTAAACATCATGGCAATAATTTAGGAAACAACTAAACAAGCCTAAGGGAGTAAAACATGCATTTCTATGGACAGGCAAGCCATAATATAGTTGTAAAAGATAACTAGCATGCAACCAGAAGCTAAACACATACATAACAGAGGCATATCATAGCATGCAAGGCATGAAAACAATCATGGCATGAAGGTACACATGGCAAACAATCTAGTAACCATAGAAAATAGAAAATAAGCATAGATCTTAACATGCATGACAAACCATGATATTTCCATGAACAAGATTTGTTCTAACATAGTATATCTACAAGATAACAATCACATGGCAGTGAAAACAACTCCTATACATGCTAGTAAGATCACACAATGTATTTACACATTTAACAAAATAATAAAACATGTGATTCACACATGGGACAATACCCCTAAAACTTGTAATGCATGCCAAAATCATTCTACAGTTCAAAACATCACACCAAGCTAGGATATGATAGATCTATACATACAGAAGCACATCCAAAAGGATTCATCTCAAAAATCATCTTAGAAAAATTCATAAAAAACATCTAGTGGCTCTCCGGTTATATACCATTTTGCATGTCCAAAATCATGTGCATGTGAGGCCAACTGATCTAGTTAGGTTTCATCAAGATCTATACAGAGAGCTCAACCTCACTTCCATTGGATTCCTAAATAAAAAGTTATTTCATGTTTAAACTTTCAGATAGGTTGACTTGTGGGATTTTTCAAAGATGAACCAGGGATGCAAATACAGATCTGTCACTTGCATGTGGTTAGGAAAACATGCATGTACCCTAGATAAAAAGTGGGTAGCCAGATTTGATGTTTAGGCATTTTAGTTTGGATTAAAGTGATTAGGCAGTTTTCTGGAAGAACAGAAAAGGGATTTAAATCGCCAGCGCGGGCTCAGCGGGCCGCTGGCCTCTACGCGACAGAGCGCGTTGCGCTGGGCCGGCCCAGCTCGTTTGCGCGTGCAAGCTAACCGGTCCGGAGCCACGCGATCCAGATCTAACGGCCACGATACATCCCGTGGGAGTTCAAAGAGAACCCTCGATCTAAAAACGAACGACACACGTTCTTTCTTCCTCCTCGCGACCAGATCAGGCCGCCGGCGAGCACTAGCACACACGCACGGGAAATAGCTCACCTTGGGCTTGATAGGAATCGATGTTCGGGGAAGAGGTGATGGAGCAGGGTCGATGGAGTCGTTCAGGAGCAGCAGCAACGTTCAGGTCAACTCGCAGCTCCTGCGCGCACCTAGGCATCCCCGGCAGCGTCGAGCTTGGCGACAGTGATTCTGCATGCCAAAGTGCAAGAAAGGATGTCAGGCACTTAGGCCTTGGCAAGGGGAAGAATGTGGAAAGAAAATGGCTCGAGGATAGTGAGAGACGGGAGCAGGTGCTTCTGTTCTTCTCCGCGGGCAGAACAGTGAGAGCACGCTCGCTTTGCTCTCACAGAGAGAGCAACAACTGAAACATCGAGGTAGGGTGGATGCGGTGAGAGTGAGGAGGTGAGTGTCGAAGCAGTGGGCTGCAGGGGCTTTATACAGAAAGATCACGGGGAGGGATTGAGCTCGGGCGCTTGCCACCGCGACAATGGCCATGCCAGCTCGCTCGCGCTCTTAGGCCACGGACAACACGTGGAGAGGCCGAGGGGCTTCGTGGCATCGCGTTCACGCACGCCCTGGCTCAAAGCCGCAGAATATGGGATCCATGGCACGGGTTTCCCCTGTTCTCTGATGACAGGTCGGCCCGGTGGCCACCATCCTTGTACTGGTGTTGTTCTTCTCCTCTGCTGCGTCTCATGCCAAAACAGCGGCTGGTTTCGAGTGAGGCGAGTGAGGGAAAGTGGTTTGGCACCAGGGCACTGCACAAGGATGATCACAAACATGAATTCGGACCAAATTTGAATCGGGTGCAAACTGATAGAACTCGGGTGCAGTTTCAGAAAGTTCAGATAAGGAATTTTGGAAATTTTCCTAAGACCTGAAATAGACAGAGGATAGGAAAAGTAGGGACTTGTTTGGCACAACAAAGAATTTCCAATTGGAAAAATGGAAGTATGGATTTGAAGAGCACATCACCTAGTTTTAGAAACATATTTTTATTTGATTTTAGAAAATACAAAATTGGCTGAGAACAAGGCTGAAACAGGGGTGGTTTTCTGTTTTCACTGTTTTTCTTTTTCCTGTTTTTCAACTAGGCAGAAAAACACTCATGAAAACATGTTTTCCACTGGCTCAAAAATATTTCTTTGGACATGGTGAGAAAGTCCATACCATAATCATGGATGACATCCAAAGAAAACACAAAAATGAGTTGGGGTTCATAGGTAGAAATAATGCCTAAAAGGCTTAGTGATAGCTAGAAACACAAAAGGAAAAATCATGTTTCCCCATAGGACTTTCAAAAAGAATCTTGTTTTCTTTCCTTGGTGATCCATAACCAAGATTAATAAGATGATAAGGATTACAAGGAAACAAGATAACAACTTTCCACTCTTTATTTCTCATAGAAAACATCAGGTTCACATAAGGAGTTACAATATCAGGAAAACAACAGGATCAACTAAAAAGTTTTTGTTGGTCCTAAATTTTGTGTTTTCCTCCTTACAACCTTGTTCTCAAATGAGGATGTGACAGACCTCCCCTCCTTAAAAGAATCTCTTCCCGAGATTCGGGGGTTCAGTCATAGTGGAAGTCAGGAAACTCTTTGTTGATATAATCTTCGCGTTCCCAGGTGGCTTCTTCCTCAGAGTGATTAGTCCACTGAATTTTGAGGAATTTTATTGCACACCTCCTAGTTACACGAACATTTTTCTCAAGAACACGGAGTGGTCGATCACGATAAGTCAAATCATTATTGATGTCAATGGTCCGGTAATCGATGTCCTTATAAGAATGATTCTTATCTGGTAATTGGAGACATTTCCGGAGTAGTGACACATGAAGGACATCATGGAATTCTGAGAGATCAGCGGGAAGCTCAAGTTGATAAGATACTTCACCACGTCGGGCTAGGATCTTGAATGGCCCAATATAACGTGGTGCAAGTTTCCCTTTGACGTGAAAACGTTGCATTCCTTTAAGAGGTGTGACTCTAAGATACACGAAATCTCCCACACGGAAGGAAACTTCGCGTCGCTTGGAGTCTGCATAACTCTTCTGACGGGATTGAGCAGCTTTGAGGCGATCACGGATAAGTTGAACTTGCTCTTCGGCGGCACGCAAGGAATCCACACCAAATATCTGACTGTCACCAGACTCAGACCAGTTTAAGGGTGTGCGGCACTTGCGACCATACAAGGATTCAAAAGGAGCCATTTGCAGACTAGCTTGATAGCTATTGTTGTAAGGGAACTCCGCGATCGGTAGACAATCTTCCCACTTAGTACCATAGGACAACACACAAGCACGAAGCATGTCTTCCAGGATTTGGTTAACATGCTCGGTTTGTCCTCCGGTTTGTGGGTGATAAGTTGTGCTGAAAGAAAGTTTTGTTCTAAGAGCTTCATGCAATTTCCTCTATAACCGAGATGTGAATTGAGTACCTCGATGAGAAACAATCTTCTCGGGTACCCCGTGCAAACTCACAATCCGAGATATATAGAGATCAGCCAATTGGTCTCCATGATGAGTTGTGCGAACAGGAATAAAGTGAGCTACTTTTGTAAGCATGTCCACAATAACCCATATGGCATCATGCCCTCAGTTTGACTTGGGAAGTCCAGTGATGAAATCCATTTCAACTTCATCCCATTTCCACTTGGGTATTTGGAGTGGTTGAAAAAGACCAGCTGGACGTTGGTGTTCTGCCTTCACGCGCTGACAGATATCACACTTCTCTATGTAAGAAGCAATCTCTCGCTTCATACCATGCCACCAGAACTTCTCTTTAAGGTCTTGATACATCTTTGTTCCTCCGGGGTGGATGGAATAAGGAGTGTCATGAGCCTCGGTGAGTATAACTTGCTTTAGCTCTGACTTAGATGGAACACATATGCGACCTTTATACCAGAGAATACCTTCAGAATCGACAGAGAAACCAGGCACTAGTTCCTTCTTCATTCGATCCTTGATTCCTTCAATACTCTTCTGTCCCTTCTGAGATTGTTTTACTTGATCAACCAGGGTAGATTTGAGTTCAATAGTATTCAGCATCCCATGGCAGACTACTTCGATACCCAGTTGATCAAGTTCCTTCCATAACTCAAGTTGTCTGGCCTTGATGATTGCATTCAAAGAGGCGGGTTCTCGACTGAGTGCATTAGCGACAACATTCGCCTTGCCAGGATGATAGTGGATACTCAGATCATAATCTTTGATGAGTTCAATCCACCTGCGTTGCCTCATATTGAGTTCGCGCTGAGAGAAGATGTACTTCAAGCTCTTGTGGTCAGCATAAATCTCACATCTATTACCCATAAGGAAGTGTCGCCATGCTTTGAGAGCATGCACAACAGCTGCGAGTTCCAGGTCATGTGTAGGGTAATTTTGTTCATGAGGCTTCAACTGACGAGAGATATAAGAGATGACCTTCCCGTCTTGCATAAGAACACTACCGAGTCCAATCTTTGAGGCATCACAGTACATATCAAAACTTTTGTGACATCCGGCATAGTAAGAACAGGATCGGTCACCAACCTTCTCTTCAATTCTTGGAAACTTTCTTCACATTTGTCAGTCCACTCAAATTTCTTGTCTTTCTTGAGCAATTGAGTGAGTGGTCTGGCGAAACTGGAGAATCCTTGAACAAATTTGCGGTAACAACCAGCCAAACCAAGAAATGATCTCACTTCAGTTGGGTTGGTTGGAGCATTACGCTTCATGACGGACTGAATCAGAGTGGGATCAACAGAGATTCCACCTTCAGATACCACATGTCCAAGAAAACCCACTTCTCTAAGCCAGAATTGGCATTTGCTGAACTTGGCATACAATTGATGCTTCCGAAGTGTTCCGAGTACCAATCTTAGAAGCTCTTCATGTTCGGCTTCATCTTTGGAATAGACAAGGATGTCGTCGATGAACACCACGACGAATTTATCCAGGAAATCCATGAACACCTTATTCATGAGATTCATGAAATAGGCAGGAGCATTGGTTAGACCAAAAGACATTATGGTGTATTCATACAGCCCGTAACGAGTAGTGAAAGCAGTCTTCGGAATATCCGATTCCCGCACCTTCAATTGGTGATTACCAGTGCGGAGATCTATCTTGGAGAAGACACGGGCTCCATTCATATGGTCAAAGAGATCTTCCATCTTGGGAAAAGGGTATTTGTTCTTGATGGTAACATCATTCAACTTCCGGTAGTCCACACATAGACGTGAGGTACCATTTTGTCCACAAAGATGACAGGCGATCCCCAAGCTGAAGCACTTGGGAGAATCGATCCTTTTTGCAACATACCATCTAGTTGTTTCTTCAACTCCTCTAATTCCTCCGGGTTCATCCGGTAAGGTTTCTGAGCTATGGGTCCGGTTCCAGGAACTAACTAAATGATAAACTCGATATCCCTGTCAGGGGGCATACCGGGTAGTTCTTCTGGAAAGACATCCGGATACTCACATACCACAGGAATCTGTTCAAGTGAGGGGTTGGATACACTCTTATGGAAATGAGCTTTGGAGGTGGTTTTGACTGCCTTGTACTTAACCTCTTCCCCAGTATTACTGGTCAAGGATATAGTTTTTGTGGGGCAGTCAATGACTCCCTTGTACTTAGTCATCCAATTCATACCAAGTACAACCTCAATGCCTTTCTCGTCTAGCACTATCAGATCAGCATGAAATGTTTTCCCATTGATAACAATAGGCACATTGTTGCAGAAGTGAGTGGCTCTAGTTGTCTCGCGTGGGATTTGCACTAGCATGACTCTAGCCATAGGGCTGACCTTTAAACCACTTTTCTTCACACAAGGTTTTGTGACAAATGAATGCGAAGCACCAGAGTCAAACAGAAAAGGGACTGGTACGGAGTTGACATGAAACGTACCAATCACCATACTTGGGGTGTCCTGAGCTTCTTCTGCGGTGACGCAATTCAGATGTCCCTTAACAACATTCCCCTGCTTCTTGTGAGATTGCCCATGTGTCATCTTGGCCGCATTAGGGCGAGTAGGAGCAGGACTCTTAGTGGGACACTCCCGAGATAAATGCCCTCCTTTGCCACATGAGAAACATGTCCCTGATGGCTTGGGTGCAGTTGGGGTAGCACGGGTGAATGTATTCCTAGTATTCCCTCCTCCAGGACGAGGTGCATAAGGAGCACTCCCAGAATTCAGAGGCTTCGGGTAAGATGGAATGCTTGGGAGAGGAGCATAACCAGGTGTCTTGTTGAAGGGTGGCCTCGCAGGTGGGAAGCTGCAAGCCCTATTGACACTCGGCCCTCCTTGCTGCATCATCTTCCGCTTGCGATTGTCATAGGATGCCTGACGCTTATGTTCCATGAGGATAGCAGCATTGGCAAGAGACTCAAGGTCTTGGAAAGGAATCACCACGAGCGTACACTGCAGCTCGTCGTGTAAACCATTGAGGAATCTCTCCTTCTTCTTCTCTCCAGTGTCAATATCATGGGGAGCATACCTAGCCAGGGTAGTGAACTCATCCCAATACTTGGACACAGTCATGCCACCTTGCTTGAGTTTCAGAAATTTTTCTCTCATGATACCCATGACTCCTTCAGGGATATGATACTTGCGAAACTTGAGGACAAACTCCTCCCAGGTAGTGACATGATCAGCTGGCAGTGAAGCCCGGGTGGTTTCCCACCATGTCCTTGCAGGTCCAGCGAGAAAATGGGAGGCATAAAGTATCTTGTCTTTGTCTTCGACACCAGCAACTTGCAGATTGTTGGCAATGGTACGAAGCCAATCATCAGCGTCCAGAGGTTTCACAATCCGGGAGAAGACGGGTGGGTTGGTATTCTAGAATTCCTTGAGCTTGGAGCGGGTTCCATTTGCACCATTGGCTCCAAGAGTTGCCAGATGAGCGCTCGGCACGGGCAGCCTCCCGGTCTTCCATGTACAAAGCAAGGACCTGAGCCGCAGCCGGCTCAGGTGGCATAGGTGGTGGTGGATCCCGCAGCATGCTGAATGAAAGAAGATATAAGAATAAAGAGGCAGATAGATGTGTTTGTCTAACATCGACAAACGAGAATCGAAGAGGATGAAAACATGGAACTTTTAGACATGCTTGGTAATGTATTCAGAGAAGCCAAAGCACAAACCTATCATACATAAACAGGCAGGTTCAAGCATACATAGCATATCATACAACACGTCTAGCAGGCAAGTGGTTTCCGAGGAACCACACTACAAAGCAGCGATTCAGGGTCATCACAGCTAACTAGTACTAGGTGCTTACATAGCACAGGCTAACAACACGGCCTACCGCCTAGGCGTCTCCATCATCACCGTCAAACAGGATCTCCTCCGGGTCCTCCTCGTCTCCGGCGAGATCGTCGTCCTCCTGGTCGCTCTGCTCACTCATATCCATGCCTTCGGAAGGGACATCATCATCAGGATGAAGATCCTCGTTCTCCTTGCGGAGCTCGGCGATCTCCTCCTCTAACTCCTCGATGGTCGAATCCCTTGCGGCGAGATCCTATCTAGCTATCTTCAGCCGGCCATGGAGTATGGCGTTGGCGTTCTTGAGCGACTTAGACTTCTTGAAGAGACGAGTACGGGCCAAACGGGTGGTCCGCAGCTTGTTCTCCAAGGTCCTTTCCTTGGTGGCGAGGTCGGCGTGAACAATCTTTAGATAATCCAAGTTGTTCTGAGTGTAGTGCAGGTAGAACTCCATGTCCTCCATGTGGGATCACACAATGTCACGGGGACACGGACAAGGGAGTGGGAAGACCCCATCGTCGCGCCTCCCGTGGCGCTGGAAAGGAGTATCCACAAAGCGAGTCTCGTAGAGGTGAGACATGCGTGCAACAGCCAACTCGAGCACACGAATAACCGCGTCCTTCCATGAGCGGTCAATCGCGTGGAAGACGTGCACATGTTCAGAAGGCGCGGTCAATGGAAAACGGAGGGTGCACTCCGCCAACCAAGACAACCCCGCAACAGAGCCGGTGATCTCCCCTCCTCTAATCTCAGGTAGTGGACGCCCAAGTATCTTGGTCATATCCACGATCTCCCTCTCGAAACGGAACAGAGTGTCCCGAGGAAGTCCCAACTGGAGAGACTCGGTGAAGACGACGTCCATCTACACAATTTTTTAAGTTAATGACTAGTGTGCAAAATTTTAATTTTATGGAAATGAAAACTTAATGTAATGAACCATGTAAAAGAAACCAAGCAGAGGGGGTTACTAATCATAGCTTTTGACATATACCCATATTATAGGCTTGTATTAGAAACTAAGGTAGATGTCGGAGTACAAACTAACGCCCATTCTAACTAAGGTCTCCTATGGTCAGGATGGCTCTGATACCAACTCTGTGGGGACCCCAGACTAGATGTCCGAGACCGCCAATGTCACGGGGACACAGACAAGGTAGTGGGAAGCCCCCATCGTCGCGCCTCCCGTGGCGCTGGAAAGGAGTATCCACAAAGTGAGTCTCGTAGAGGTGAGACATGCGTGCAACAGCCAACTCGAGCACACGAATAACCGCATCCTTCCATGAGCGGTCAATCGCGTGGAAGACGTGCACAGGCTCAGATGGCGCGGTCAATGGGAAACGGAGGGTGCACTCCGCCAACCAAGACAACCCCGCAACAGATCTGGTGATCTCCCCTCCTCTAATCTCAGGTAGTGGACGCCCAAGTATCTTGGTCATATCCACGATCTCCCTCTCGAAACGGAACAGAGTGTCCCGAGGAAGTCCCAACTGGAGAGACTCGGTGAAGACGACGTCCATCTACACAAGTTTTTAAGTTAATGACCAGTGTGCAAAATTTTAGTTTTATGGAAATGAAAACTTAATGTAATGAACCACGTAAAAGAAACCAAGCAGAGGGGGTTACTAATCATAGCTTTTGACATATACTCATATTATAGGCTTGTATTAGAAACTAAGGTAGATGTCGGAGTACAAACTAACGCCCATTCTAACTAAGGTCTCCTATGGTCAAGATGGCTCTGATACCAACTCTGTGGGGACCCCAGACTAGATGTTCGAGACCGCCAATATGCATACACTCATGATCCCAGATCAACAGTTGTAACATCCCAATTATGAAAAATAGCCATTAGAATGTTTGCTCTCTGTTATTTTATGTTTTGCATCATGACATCATGTTCATTGCATTTGTTTTGCTTGTTTTCCATTTGTTTTCCTCTGTTTTCCTTTGTTTTCCTTTGTTTCTGTTTGAATTTCAAACCAAATTTCAAACCTTTTGTTTCATACTTGTGATGTTACAATTTTCCAAATGAATATTCAAATCAAACCAATTAATTGTTTCCATTAAACTATAAAGTTCAAACCATCAAATTGTTTAAGTTTCAATAATTCATTTAATAGCAAATTCACTTAATTCAAATTCCTTTCAAATTCAATTAATTTCCAAAACAGCAACCCTTTTGAACTTTATGAAAATTACAAAACTCTCCTTTGTTTCAAGTTAACTTGAAATCAAAAACTTTAAATTGCTTAAGTCACTATTATTCACTTAATACCAAAATTACTCAATTTCAATTAAATTTACAAACAACAACTAATTTTGAAATTTTTGGAAAACCAAAGTTGCACTAAGTTGATGTTACAATAAATAAGCACTACAAAATTTTTCCTATCCAAAAAAAAACCCATCTATTTCTTCTCTTATTCTTTTCTACAAAAAAAAAGAGGAAGGAAAAAAAAACAACCAGAGAGAGAGGGGGCAGGCCAGCCCACCTCTCCCCCTCGGCCTGGTAACCCCCACCCTTCTTCTTCCTCGTACGGCAGCCATCTGAGGTTGCCCACGTCGACCAGCAGCAGCAGCGAACGGCTGAGCGCCTCCCTCCTCCCCCTATAACCCTAGCCCGAGCACCTCTCCCCTCTGCCCTAATTCTCTTCCCCCTCCTCTCTCCCCCGCCTCCATTTTCTCTTCCTCTCTGCTCTGCTCCACACCTCTCTGTAACTCTCTGAACCCAAACACCCAAGCCCCACCCTCTTCCCTCCGGCGATCGCCGTCGATCGGGCCTCCCTCCGGCCAGGGTAGGGCCGGGAACGGATCCCCCTCGACGCCACCTACCTCCTCGTCCCCACAGCAGCGTCCGGGAGCACAGGATTCGCCGCCGCCGTCGAGGTTCGTTGCCGGCCAACCTCCACACCGACCCTCTGCTTCCCCTTCAACCGGAGGTGAGCTCCACCTCTCCTCCCTCGTTTCCTTCCTCTCTTCAATCACCAGCACACCGCGAGCACGCACCACACAGCACACGCCCTGCGCGGCACGCCCGCGCGCGTGGCAGCAGGCCGGCGAGCATCGCCGTCGTCCGTTGCGGATGTGTTCTGTCACAGCCGGATTCAGTTTCGTCAGAGCTTATTTCCGAAACGCACCTCAAAAACCCGCGCCAGTGTTACCTGACACGAATCAACGCATAGCGCACTGGTTACTGCTCGCCGCGCGCAGCAGGGGGTGGTGGGTTCGAATCCCACCCCCGGGATTAAACCCAACCTTTTTCCATCTTTTTTCCAGGCCCAGAAACTTGACAGAATTGCACCCAAGTCCCTGGTAGTATTATTCTAGGTCCCTACAAATAATTTCTAAGTCCCTAGCTAATAAATAAAATGGTAGAATAATACCTAATCTTGGAAATTGCCTAAATAATTCATCCCAACTCCAAATTCAACATTTTAAATATGTTTTCCACTCCAAATTAAATTCTCTACCCAAATATAAATTTTGTTTACTCTTTTGAATATTTTAAATTGGTGAAATATTTGAATCCTTGTTTAATTCATTTAATTTTGCAAAATTCATAACTTGGGCATAAAAATTCCAAATTCAACAAACCAAATATGTTTTCCATCCAATTTTTCATGTACTTTACAAATATCAAATTTGTTTGCTGTTTTAAATAAATTAAATTGCTGAAAACAACTGTTTCTTAATTAATGCATTTAAAATTACCAAAATAATAACTTGCTCATTTTGAATCCATTTTCAACAAATAAAATATGTTTCCCATGCTAAATTAAACCCTCTTTCCAAATATAAACTTTGTTTCATGTTTTGGATAATTAAAATTGGTTAAATAATTTAAACCTTGTTTAAATCATTTAATATTGTTAAAATCATAACTTGGTCAAATTAATTTCTTTTGAACATATAAAATATGTTTTCAAACCATAAAAGTATAAACTTTTCAAATATGAACTTCATTTAATGTTTTGCACAAATAAAAATTCAAATAAATTCATACTTGAATTAAATTCATTTAAATCTTGTTTAAACTTGTTTAATTCATAAGTAATTTATTGTAAATCCTTTTTCAATAAGTGAAACATGTATTCCACCTGAAATTTTGTGTTCTTTTCAAATATGAACTTTGTTATCTATTTTGAACAATTTAAATTGGTGAAAACAACAAATGCTTGTGTAACACCTTTAAGGAACCAAATTTTCATAACTTAATAAATAAAATTCCAAACTTGGTAAAACTTATTTCAAATTGATCCTATTGTTGTTTTATTTCTGTTTTCCTCATCCATGCATCATGCTAATCCACTTTCACCTGTTTGTTAGTTGTAAAACAATTATTTTAACCTTAATTCATGGGCTTTCCATATGCAATCCAATTGCATATGGGTCCATTTAAACATGTTATCTTGTCAACTAGTTTATTTTGATGCATCAATTAAATGGTCATGCATCATCCCATGATTTTGCACCATGCCATGTTATTGATTGTTTGTCTCTCTGCGTTGTTTGTTTGCTTCTTCTCGAATAGAAGACGACGTTGAGACAGACGAGGTTTATGACACCCCTTCTGAGGATCTAGCTCAGTACCAGGCTGCTGAGTTTGCAGGCAAGTATTCACTCACATGAACCATTGTGTTCCTTTCCACATTGGATACCGATACTTTCCGTTGTCTATTCTGCTAGCCTTATGAATCGTGCTTCTGTTACGAACCTATCTCATGTTATCCTTTAACCCTGATATAGCCTCACCTCCACACCTATAAACCCGTTGCTTGTTGCCCGTGTCTTACTAGCATGCTTAGGGTTGTTTTGCTCGAGTCTGTTGTCCGTTACTTTCTATTACTATATCATTATGTTCTGGGGCTCGTTGTTAAACAACAACCTGTTAATGTTTGAGGTAATAATAATTTGCTGATAAGGCACCGGCAGGAGGCCCGGCGTGGTTTTGAGGCCTGCTAGTGTCAACCCTAATTAGGAAAAGGGTCTTGTCTACTGATCCATGATGAGCGCACTAACCGCATGTGGGAAGCGTGTATGTGCGCCCCCCTCAATTTGATTCGATTCGCATCTCGTCCAAATCGCCTCATTTAGTTCGGGTTTTCCATTTGCCGCATGCATATGCAGGTGCGAACCCTTGGTACCAGGGTGGAACTTTTGTAGTCGGCATTTAGGGAGACACGTTCTTAGAGTGCTATGAGGGTCCCCTTTTCTTCGTGGGGCTTGATTAGCCGTGCGCTTAATTGCACGGGGTTCTTTGGGCTTGATGCGAAGAAGAGTTGAGTTGTGTTGAGTGCCCCGCTTGGTGGAAAGGCCATTCCATCTGGCGGGTTATTCTTACGTGTACGGCCAAATTGGTGCACCCCTGGAGGGTTAAATCTTCTCGAGAAGCCGTGTTTTCCGCGGTTATGGTTGACTTGGTGAAAGTACTGGCTAACAAGTACTCAGAACAACTTACACCTAACTAATGATAACTTGACTAGTAATAGTCTTATTGACACAATAACTTGAACCATCATTAATCCAACTGTGTGAGTTATCCTTGGATTGCTTCTTTGGATAAGGGGCGAGATCCAGGATGGGTTTGTTTGGAGTTAGTTGTTATTTGGTTACGATACGCTATCTTGTCTCCTTTCTGCTAGCCGGAAGTTGTAGTATGTTCTGTAGTTGGTTAGTGCAGCCAGCTGCCGTATCTTTTGCATCACCCTTTTCCTCCGTTGAACCCAAAGCATCTGTGCTTGATGTTGTGGGGTACACTTTGGTGAACTATGATTCTTGCTTGCCAGTACGTTTATGTACTGACCCCTTTGGGGCTGTGGTTTCCGCAGACTACGTTTCTGAGGATCCCCATGGTGGCTACTACGTGGAGTATGACGAGACTGCTGACGAGTAGATAGCGGACCCGGGCAGGATCCGAGACTTCGTGGATGGGCTCCGTCTTTTCGTTTCCGGTCTCTTAGGCCTATTTGGATCTTGTCTGTACTCAGACACTTTGGATGCTTCCGCTGTGTTGTAATGATGAATTGTTGGGACATATGTCCTCTGGATGATTGTATTTGCTATCTCTGCTCTAGTGAGAGCTATTTGCAACTTATTTCCATCTTTTGTGTCTTAGAGATATGTTGTGTTATCATTTTGTTCAACGCCGTTGACGTACCATGTGTGTATGGTATGAAGTACGTCAATGGAAGTATCTGGATTTCTATGGGATGGTTTGCGCAGACGATGAATAGTAGAGAATGGTTGTCACACGTTTACGTGTTGGCCTGCTCATATTGAGATGCGGGTGCCGGTATGCCCCGTAAGCCATTTATCTACTGTTTAACGGACTGTGAGTATCCCCTAGAAGTCCGGGTGCGACAAATGGTATCAGAGCCTGTCTGCCTGTAGGATCCCTTTTACTGGTCGCAGTTGAGTCTAGAAACTATTTTGTAGCTATATAGGAAAAATGAAACGTGAGAGTAGGAATTCTGTTCTTTTTCTTCTTTCCCCACCCACCCTCCCTTTTCTGGTAAGGAAGTGCAACGTTGTTTTCCCTTCTCATCTAAACTTCAAGTTAGGATTTCACGTATCCTGGTTTCTCTAGGATAGTTATATCTACTAGACCATAGGAATGGAGGTGGTTGTGACATGATTTATCATGTTCCCTACTAACGATTGAGAACGGAGGCGTGTAAGCCCCGGAAGCAGATCCTTTATTCTTTAAGCAGTAGATATTGATCCTTTAGAAGCCCGGATGGGTTTTTCGTAGTACCTCAGGAATGTTTTGGTCTGGTGTTTCCCGATGTTGCTTTGATATCCTATTCTTCTCAACATCATTTTCCTCCGTTGAAACATTGTTGTTGCTTTCCACTTCAGATCTTCTACCGACGTCTAATCAATAACTCTGTTCCACCCTTCTGGCCAGATAGTCTATTCTCCAAATGAATCAAGTTCTATTCAGCTATACACCCTCGATGCAAAACCTCTACCTTTACTCGAAAATGTTCCGGTGGTTTGCGAATGCCCTGACGTCTTTCCAGAAGAGTTGCCAGGAATGCTTTCGTCTTGAACTTCCAGAAAAACTATCCAAGGTGCACGATGTGTTTCACGTGTCACATCTCAAGAGGATCTTCGCAAGAAGTATCCGGACCTTTTCTCTTCTCAGTAGGAATCTCGGGGCGCGATTCCTTCAAGGGGGGGGGCGTTTTGTAACATCCCAAGTATGAAAAATAGCCATTAGAATGTTTGCTCTGTGTTATTTTATGTTTTGCATCATGACATCATGTTCATTGCATTTGTTTTGCTTGTTTTCCATTTGTTTTCCTCTGTTTTCATTTGTTTTCCTTTGTTTTCTATTTGAATTTCAAACCAAATTTCAAACCTTTTGTTTCATACTTGTGATGTTACAATTTTCCAAATGAATATTCAAATCAAACCAATTAATTGTTTCCATTAAACTATAAAGTTCAAACCATCAAATTGTTTAAGTTTCAATAATTCATTTAATAGCAATTTCACTTAATTCAAATTCCTTTCAAATTCAATTAATTTCCAAAACAGCAACCCTTTTGAACTTTATGAAAATTACAAAACTCTCCTTTGTTTCAAGTTAACTTGAAATCAAAAACTTTAAATTGCTTAAGTCACTATTATTCACTTAATACCAAAATTACTCAATTTCAATTAAATTTACAAACAACAACTAATTTTGAAATTTTTGGAAAACCAAAGTTGCACTAAGTTGATGTTACAATAAATAAGCACTACAAAATTTTTCCTATCCAAAAAAAAAACCCATCTATTTCTCCTCTTATTCTTTTCTACAAAAAAAAAAGAGGAAGGAAAAAAAAACCAGAGAGAGAGAGGGGGCATGCCAGCCCATTTGGGCCAGCCCACCTCTCCCCCTCGGCCTGGTAACCCCCCACCCTTCTTCTTCCTCGTACGGCAGCCATCTGAGGCTGCCCACGTCGACCAGCAGCAGCAGCGAACGGCTGAGCGCCTCCCTCCTCCCCCTATAACCCTAGCCCGAGCACCTCTCCCCTCTGCCCTAATTCTCTTCCCCCTCCTCTCTCCCCCGCCTCCATTTTCTCTTCCTCTCTGCTCTGCTCCACACCTCTCTGTAACTCTCTGAACCCAAACACCCGAGCCCCACCCTCTTCCCTCCGGCGATCGCCGTCGATCGGGCCTCCCTCCGGCCAGGGTAGGGCCGGGAACGAATCCCCCTCGACGCCACCTACCTCCTCGTCCCCACAGCAGCGTCCGGGAGCAGAGGATTCGCCGCCGCCGTCGAGGTTCGTTGCCGGCCAACCTCCACACCGACCCTCTGCTTCCCCTTCAACCGGAGGTGAGATCCACCTCTCCTCCCTCGTTTCATTCCTCTCTTCAATCACCAGCACACCGCGAGCACGCACCACGCAGCACACACCCCGCGCGGCGCGCCCGTGCGCGTGGCAGCAGGCCGGCGAGCATCACCGTAGTCCGTTGCAGATGCGTTCTGTCACAGACGGATTCAGTTTTGTCAGAGCTTATTTCCGAAACGCACCTCAAAAACCCGCGCCAGTGTTACCTGACACGCTTCAACGCATAGCGCACTGGTTACTGCTCGCCGCGCGCAACAGGGGGTGGTGGGTTCGAATCCCACCCCCGGGATTAAACCCAACCTTTTTCCATCTTTTTTCCAGGCCCAGAAACTTGACAGAATTGCACCCAAGTCCCTGGTAGTATTATTCTAGGTCCCTACAAATACTTTCTAAGTCCCTAGCTAATAAATAAAATGGCAGAATAATACCTAATCTTGGAAATTGCCTAAATAATTCATCCCAACTCCAAATTCAACATTTTAAATACTTTTCCACTCCAAATTAAATTCTCTACCCAAATATAAATTTTGTTTACTGTTTTGAATATTTTAAGTTGGTGAAATATTTGAATCCTTGTTTAATTCATTTAATTTTGCAAAATTTATAACTTGGGCATAAAAAATCCAAATTCAACAAACCAAATATGTTTTCCATCCCATTTTTCATGTACTTTGCAAATATCAAATTTGTTTGCTGTTTTAAATAAATTAAATTGCTGAAAACAATTGTTTCTTAATTAATGCATTTAAAATTGCCAAAATAATAACTTGCTCATTTTAAATCCATTTTCAACAAATAAAATATGTTTCCCATGCTAAATTAAACCCTCTTTCCAAATATAAACTTTGTTTAATGTTTTGGATAATTAAAATTGGTTAAATAATTTAAACCTTGTTTAAATCATTTAATATTGTTAAAATCATAACTTGGTCAAATTAATTTCTTTTGAACATATAAAATATGTTTTCAAACCATAAAAGTATAAACTTTTCAAATATGAACTTCATTTAATGTTTTGCACAAATAAAAATTCAAATAAATTCATACTTGAATTAAATTCATTTAAATCTTGTTTAAACTTGTTTAATTCATAAGTAATTTATTCTAAATCCTTTTTCAATAAGTGAAACATGTATTCCACCTGAAATTTTGTGTTCTTTTCAAATATGAACTTTGTTATCTATTTTGAACAATTTAAATTGGTGAAAACAACAAATGCTTGTGTAACACCTTTAAGGAACCAAATTTTCATAACTTAATAAATAAAATTCCAAACTTGGTAAACCTTATTTCAAATTGATCCTATTGTTGTTTTATTTCTGTTTTCCTCATCCATGCATCATGCTAATCCACTTTCACCTGTTGGTTAGTTGTAAAACAATTATTCCAACCTTAATTCATGGGCTTTCCATATGCAATCCAATTGCATATGGGTCCATTTAAACATGTTATCTTGTCAACTAGTTTATTTTGATGCATGAATTAAATGGTCATGCATCATCCCATGATTGTGCACCATGCCATGTTATTGATTGTTTGTCTCTCTGCGTTGTTTGTTTGCTTCTTCTCGAATAGACGACGACGTTGAGACAGACGAGGTTTACGACACCCCTTCTGAGGATCTAGCTCAGTACCAGGCTGCTGAGTTTGCAGGCAAGTATTCACTCACATGAACCATTGTGTTCCTTTCCACATTGGATACCGATACTTTCCGTTGTCTATTCTGCTAGGCTTATGAATTGTGCTTCTGTTACGAACCTATCTCATGTTATCCTTTAACCCTGATATAGCCTCACCTCCACACCTATAAACCCGTTGCTTGTTGCCCGTGTCGTACTAGCATGCTTAGGGTTGTTTTGCTCGAGTCTGTTGTCCGTTACTTTCTGTTACTATATCATTATGTTCTGGGGCTCGATGTTAAACAACAACCTGTTAATGTTTGAGGTAATAATAATTTGCTGATAAGGCACCGGCAGGAGGCCCGGCGTGGTTTTGAGGCCTGCTAGTGTCAACCCTAATTAGGAAAAGGGTCTTGTCTACTGATCCATGATGAGCGCACTAACCGCATGTGGGAAGCGTGTATGGGCGCCCCCCTCAATTTGATTCGATTCGCATCTCGTCCAAATCGCCTCATCTAGTTCGGGTTTTCCATTTGTCGCATGCATATGCAGGTGCGAACCCTTGGTACCAGGGTGGAACTTTTGTAGTCGGCATTTAGGGAGACACGTTCTTAGAGTGCTATGAGGGTCCCCTTTTCTTCGTGGGGCTTGATTAGCCGTGCGCTCAATTGCACGGGGTTCTTTGGGCTTGATGCGAAGAAGAGTTGAGTTGTGTTGAGTGCCCCGCTTGGTGGAAAGGCCATTCCATCTGGCGGGTTATTCTTACGTGTACGGCCAAATTGGTGCACCCCTGCAGGGTTAAATCTTCTCGAGAAGCCGTGTTTTCCGCGGTTATGGTTGACTTGGTGAAAGTACTGGCTAACAAGAACTCAGAACAACTTACACCTAACTAATGATAACTTGACTAGTAATAGTCTTATTGACACAATAACTTGAACCATCATTAATCCAACTGTGTGAGTTATCCTTGGATTGCTTCTTTGGATAAGGGGCGAGATCCAGGATGGGTTTGTTTGGAGTTAGTTATTATTTGGTTACGATACGCTATCTTGTCTCCTTTCTGCTAGCCGGAAGTTGTAGTATGTTCTGTAGTTGGTTAGTGCAGCCAGCTGCCGTATCTTTTGCATCACCCTTTTCCTCCGTTGAACCCAAAGCATCTGTGCTTGATGTTGTGGGGTACACTTTGGTGAACTGTGAGTCTTGCTTGCTAGTACGTTTATGTACTGATCCCTTTGGGGCTGTGGTTTCCGCAGACTACGTTTCCGAGGATCCCCTTGGTGGCTACTACGTGGAGTATGACGAGACTGCTGACGAGTAGATAGCGGACCCGGGCAGGATCCGAGACTTCGTGGATGGGCTCCGTCTTTTCGTTTCCGGCCTCTTAGGCCTATTTGGATCTTGTCTGTACTCAGACACTTTGGATGCTTCCGCTGTGTTGTAATGATGAATTGTTGGGACATGTGTCCTCTGGATGATTGTATTTGCTATCTCTGCTCTAGTGAGAGCTATTTGCAACTTATTTCCATCTTTTGTGTCTGAGAGATATGTTGTGTTATCATTTTGTTCAACGCCGTTGACGTACCATGTGTGTATGGTATGAAGTACGTCAATGGAAGTATCTGGATTTCTATGGGATGGTTTGTGCAGACGATGAATAGTAGAGAATGGTTGTCACACGTTTACGTGTTGGCCTGCTCATATTGATATGCGGGTGCCGGTATGCCCCGTAAGCCATTTATCTACTGTTTAGCGGACTGTGTGTATCCCCTAGAAGTCCGGGTGCGACAACAGTCATGAGCAACATATTTAGAGAAGGTACAAATAGAGTCCACATCCATTACACGAATAACATAGTCTTACACAAATGGTCTGTCGACCAAGTCTGAGACAACTGTCATGCAGGACAGTGGCAAGCACACATCACAACTACTTTATTTAGCGGAAGCAAACACAACGAGTAGAACCCATGTCAACGCCTTAGCACCACAGGCTGTTGACCGGGAGACGTGCCTAGTACGCGGGATCGTCATAGTACTCCTCCCCAAAGGTATCCTCCTGAGACGGCTCCTCAAATTCTGACCAAGACAATAGCCAGGGACGAAACCATATGAGTACATTTGAATGTACTCGCAAGACACCCTAAATGAAAGCCCAACAAGTGCAAGTATGATATTATGGTGGTAGGAAGGTTGTTTGTTTAAGGGCTATACTATCCATGATGAGTAAAAGACTCATCATGGTTGCTCAAGTTTTATTTGTTTGATTAATGAAGATACTTCAAAAGATAGAATGTTTCTCTTGTAGATATCGCCTATCTCCAAGGTTTAGGTAAATCTTTATCATTAAAGGAAAAGTTGTTCTTTTTAAATAACTTTTGGAAAACACCAACTCCTAGACCAATGCATCTCCGGTACCTCAAAGGTACGATCATTCCCTTTCATGTACCTCCCAGGTACGACAACATAAACAAGTTCCAGCTTTTTGAAAACAGTGACACAATGCTAGCTACATGGCCATTCAACTATCCATATCTGAGGACGCGGCTATTCTGAATATTTTTACTCTGCAGATGTGTACACAATCCACAAGATCCAGTACATCCGCCGTGAACAACCACGGACTGTCCGGGACAGTATATATGCAAACATCGGATAACTGGTCCTAACCATCCACTATGTCAACGCTAGTAAATGACTACCTCTTCTACTGGGTTTGTTCTCCCCGGCATCGAGTGAGTCAGCCGTATCGATCCGGTTTCCCCTGACAACACACCGCCATGGCAGGAGACCCAATTGCTGCAACCGGTAGTGAACTTAATCCCACACTGTGAATGTCCCGTTTCTCCCTCCTGGCGACAATTCGGTTCGGGGGACTCTAACCCCTATAGCACCTTGAGGTATGCACGGACTAACACCGACAAGCAATTATCTAGACCCTGTTCCCATAGTGAGGTAATGTGGCAGTACGTCTTTGTTGTCCGGCAAAGACTAGGTTATGTGTCATTTTTGGAAAACAAGTTGAAAACACTTCCTCCTTCACAAAACCATCCATCGGACAAGGTCCCACCTTTCCTCGGGTTTTTCCGAAGACAAAGGTTTTCTTAAAACAACAAGTTAAGATGTCCATGGGACTTAAGTTAATTAAATGATGGTTCAAAATTCCTAAGGGCTTGGTAACACCAAGATTATGGAGTGGCTACGGCAATTCGATAAAAGCGATAACGATAGTTTTCACTTAAAAGAATAGTTCGAATACCTCATAAGTAAGGACTTCAGAAGTAAAACATGCATGGTAAGACTGGACTTGATCACACTCTTGAAATAAACAAGAGTTACAGAAAACCTCTTCAGGAGCAATAGTATCTTCGTTATCTAACGTCGTAAAAGTAAAAAGAAAAGCACTCAATCGGCACAAGACAAAGGCAAGCACAAGCTAATACAGTACACATACAACAAGCATTCACCTAAAAAGAATCACCCAAAATAACATTACTACCACATGCTACAACACTCAAACATGCATAAAAACATGCATAACATGGCATTGTTTTCTACAAGTCATGCACCAAGCATATGGCATGAGTCCAGTGGGTGTACCACTCTCATATAAGGCCATAAAGAGTGAAATGACTATCTGGTCTTTCACCAAAATGAGTAAACATCAAGGCAATAATTTAGGAAACAACTAAACAAGCCTAAGGGAGTAAAACATGCATTTCTATGGACATGCAAGCCATAATATAGTTGTAAAAGATAACTAGCATGCAACCAGAAGCTAAAAACATACATAACATAGGCATATCATAGCATGCAAGGCACATATCATAGCATGCAAGGCATGAAAACAATCATGGCATGAAGGTACACATGGCAAACAAATCTAGTAACCATAGAAAATAGAAAACAAGCATAGATGTTAACATGCATGACAAACCATGATATTTCCATGAACAAGATTTATTCTAACATAGTAGATCTATAAGATAACAATCACATGGCAGTGAAAACAACTCCTATACATGCTAGTAAGATCACACAATGTATTTACACATTTAACAAAATAATAAAACATGTGATTCACACATGGCAAAATACCCCTAAAATTGTAATGCATGCCAAAATTATTCTATAGCTCAAAACATCACACCAAGATAGGATATGATAGATCTATACATACATAAGCACATCCAAAAGGATTCATCTAAAAAAATCATCTCAGAAAAATTCATAAAAAACATCTAGTGGCTCTCTGGTTATATACCTTTTTGCATGTCATTTAAAATAGGAAACTCAAGTGCATGTGATGCCAACTGCTCTAGTTCGGCCTCCTCAAGATCTATCTAGAGAGCTCAACCTCACTTCTATTTGATTCCTAAATCAAAAGTTATTTCATGTTTAAAATTTCAGATAGGTTGACTTGTGGGATTTTTCAAAGATGAACCAGGGATGCAAATACAGATTTGTCCCTTGCATGTGGTTAGGAAAACATGCATGTACCCTAGATAAAAAGGGGTGGCCAGATTTGATGTTTAGGCATTTTAGTTTGGATTAAAGTGATTAGGCAGTTTTTTGGAAGAACAGAAAAGGGATTTAAATCGCCAGCGTGGGCTCAGCGGGCCGCTGGCCTCTACGCGATAGAGCGCGTTGCGCTGGGCCGGCCCAGCTCGTTTGCGCGCGCAAGCGAACCGGTACGCAGACACGCGATCCAGATCTAACGGCCACGATACATCCCGAGGGATTTCAAAGAGAACCCTCGATCTAAAAACGGACGGCGCACGTCCTTTCTTCCTCCTCGCGACCAGATCAGGCCGCCGGCGAGCACTAGCAAACACGCACGGGCAATAGCTCACCTTGGGCTTGATAGGAATCGATGTTCAGGGAGGAGGTGATGGAGCGGGGTCGATGGAGTCGTTCAAGAGCAGCAGCAACGTTCAATTCAACTCGCAGCTCCCGCGCGCGCCAAGGCGTCCCCGGCAGCGTCGAGCTCGGCGGGTGATCCTGCATGCCAAAGTGCAAGAAAGGATGTCAGGCACGTAGGCCTTGGCAAGGGGAAGAATGTGGAAAGAAAATGGCTCGAGGAGAGTGAGAGACGGGAGCAGGTGCTTTTGTTCTTCTCTGCGGGCAGAACAGCGAGAGCACAATCGCTTTGCTCTCACAGAGAGAGCAACAGCTGAAACATCGAAGTGGGGTGGATGCGGTGAGAGTGAGGAGGTGAGTGGTGAAGTAGTGGGCTGGAGGGGCTTTATACAGAAAGATCACGGGGAGGGATTGAGCTCGGGCGCTTGCCACCGCGACAATGGCCATGCCAGCTCGCTCGCGCTCTCATGCCACGGACAACACGTGGAGAGGCCGAGGGGCTTCGTGGCGTCGCGTTCACGCATGCCCTGTCTCAAAGCCGCAGAAGAAGGGATCCATGGCACGGGTTGCCCCTGTTCTCTGAGGACAGGTCGGCCCGGTGGCTACCATCCTTGTCCTGGTGTTGTTCTTCTCCTCTGCTGCGTCTCAGGCCAAAACAGCGGCTGGTTTCGAGTGAGGCGGGTGAGGGAAAGTGGTTTGGCACCAGGGCACTGCACAAGGATGATCACAAACACGAATTTGGACCAAATTTGAATCAGGTGCAAACTGACAGAACTCGGGTGCAGTTTCAGAAAGTTCAGATAAGGAATTTTGGAAATTTTCCTAAGTCCTGAAACAAACAGAGGATAGGAAAAGTAGGGACTTCTTTGGCACAACAAACAATTTCCTATTGTAAAAATGGAAGTATGGATATGAAGAGCACATCACCTAGTTTCAGAAACATATTTTTATATTATTTTAGAAAATACAAAAGTGGCTGAGAACAAGGCTGAAACAGGGGTGGTTTTCTGTTTTCACTGTTTTTCAACTAGGCAGAAAAACACTCATGAAAACATGTTTTCCACTGGCTCAAAAATATTTCTTTGGACATGGTGAGCAAGTCCATACCATAAGCATGTATGACATCCAAAGAAAACACAAAAATGAGTTGGGGTTCATAGGTAGAAAGGATGCCCAAAAGGCTTAGTGATAGCTAGAAACACAAAAGGAAAAATCATGTTTCCCCATAGGACTTTCAAAAAGAATCTTGTTTTCTTTCCTTGGTGATCCATAACCAAGATTAATAAGATGATAATGATGACAAGGAAACAAGATAACAACCTTCCACTCTTTATTTCTCATAGAAAACATCAGGTTCACATAAGGAGTTACAATATCAGGAAAACAACAGGATCAACTAAAAAGTTTTTGTTGGTCCTAAATTTTGTGTTTTCCTCCTTACAACATTGTTCTCAAATGAGGATGTGACACATAAGTGGTAATACAAGTTCAAAAACTAAATGATCATAGAGGCTATAAGTGAGTGTTTCGTAGTCATAAACATGGTGTGAGCATGCGCCAAGTCAACCAAATAAAACTTTCAAAGGAGAACACCACAAATTTATGCTTCAAAATGACAAGAACAACTCATGATTCTTTCAAAGGAACATTAAACACTCTCAGCTATTTGAGACAATTCATGCTACAAAAATAAGTACTAGGCTTTAGAATTAAAATAAAATCTAGCATGACATGAAAAAGTCTAGCCACGGTCTATACAAGCTTCTATTTGCAACGTTGTAAGCACGAAAACTGTACTACTACTTTCCAACACCAAGCATTTCATAATAAACAAAAACTCTCCAAGAGATGAAGAAATGAAACAGGAGAGTACTAACACAACTCTACTAAAACTAACAGCTCTACATATGAGATGCAAGGAAAACAGTAGCTAAACAGGAATTTTGCAGCAGCTAGAAGAAAAACTAAGAATACGAGCATAACGAGTATTCAAATGAAAAGGCGGAGCATGTCTATCTCCCACACAAATAATGCTAGGTTCTAAAAATATTATTGAATCAAGGAAAACAAAAGAAAACAAAAGAAAATCAAACATACGCTCCAAGTAAATTTCATATGATGTGACCGAATAAAAATATAGTTTCACTAGAAGTGACCTGATAAATTGTTGATGAATAAGGGGTTGCCTTTGGCATCCCCAAGCTTAAGTGCTTGAGTATTCTAATAATTTTCTACGATGAACCATGGGGGCATCCCCAATCTTTGACCTTGCACTCTTCTTGATCACATTATACACCCTCTTCTCTTGACCCTTGAAAACTTCCTTCACACCACACTCAAAAAGTAATTCGCATTAGAGGGTTAGAGCAAAAATAAAAAATCCATGGGTTCTACATGGGCACAAGTGCTATTGATACTTTTAAACATTATCTACAGCCACTTATGTTTTTTGAAGAAAATAAATCCACTTGACATCGTAAAAGAGCAAATGCAAGAAAAATGGCAGAATCTGCCAAAACCAGAACAGTCTGTAAAGAAGAATTTTCTCGGGGCACTTACGTTGCTCATATCAAAAAACATAAAGAACAAAAAAGTTTCGTAATTAGCGGAGTAATAAGCACAAAAATTTTCAGGTCATTCTGATATTTCTGAGTTTTATCAGATTTTTTACGGTGGACAGCACAAATCTGTTTCCTGCGCAGAAATCCAAAACCAACTCCAAATTTCACTAGAAACTTTACTTGGCACAACTAAAACATGAAAATAAAGATACAAAGGAGTTGCTACAAAAGTATACAACCCCTTGACTCAAACAAAACATATAAAAACAAAGAACAAATAAAACCATGGGTTATCTCCCAAGAAGTGCTTTTCTTTAACGCCTTTTAGTTAGGCCCTTAAAAATGGAATCAAGTGTTTTCAAGTGAAGAAGCATCCAAATTGTAATTTGTTATAAAAATAGAATCAAAAGGAAACTTAATTCTATTTCTAGAAAATTGTTTCATACCTTTCTTGAGTGGGAATTGATATTTAATATTCCACTCTTTCATATCAATAACAGCACCAACAGTTCTAAGAAAAGGTCTTTCCAAAACAATTGGGCAAGAAGCATTGCATTCAATATTCATAACAAAAAAAAAATCAACGGGGACAAGGTTATTATTAACTATAATAATAACATCATCAACTCTCCCCAAAGGTTTCTTTCTAACATTATCAATAAGACGAATATCCAAATAATAGTGCTCCAAAGGTGGCAAATCAAGCATATCATAAAGTTTTTTAGGCATAACACAGATACTAGCACCAAGATCACATAGAGATTGCAATAAAAATCATTCACTTTCATTTTAATGATGGATTCCGAACCATCATCTAACTTCCTAGGGACAGAGGCTTCACACCTTAATTCATCCTCTCTAATTTGCATGAGAGCATTTGTAATATGTTTTGTGAAAGCCATATTCATAGTACTAGCATTAGGACAACTAGCAAGCATTTGTAGGAACTTAATCACTTCAGTTATGTTGCAATCAACAAAGTCAAGATCATTTTTATCAAAGCTAATGGGACTATTGTCTCCCATGTTTCTAAAAAATTCAGCACCTTTATCAGGAACAATTTTAGCAGTTTTAGACAGTTTTGCATTTTTAATAGCAGAAGTGGGAGTATTGCCAACACCAATTACTTTACCATTGATAGTAGAAGGTTTACTAGCTTGAGAAGGTTCAGTTTTACTAGTGGTGGTAATGGTGCAAACATTAGCTATATTATTCTTTCTAGCTAATTCATCTTCTCTTTCCCATCTAGCATGCAATTCAGCTAACATCCTAACATTGTCATCAATTCGAATTTGAATGGCATTTGTAGCAGAAAAAGGATTCTCATCTATAGTTTCAGTTTTAGCAGTCATTCTATTGATCAAAGAATATTGAGCTTTAGACATGGATGAAATAGAAGTTTCAGCATGAGCAATTTTAACTTGCAAACCAGATATTTCTCAATTTAAGCTCTCAAGTTGATAGCTGATATTTCTTAGCATAACAGATTGTTCCTCCATAGTCTTAGTAAATAGTTTATTTTGCTCATATTGCTTTTGCACAAAGTCTTTAGTGGCTCTTTCAACTTATGAAATTCTTTCATTAGACATTCTAGTTCTATCATTATTACTACTATTAAAAGGATATGGCCTATAATTATTGCTACCAAAATTATTCCTATAAGCATTAGTGTTGAAATTATTATTTTTAATGAAGTTCACATCAACATGCTTTTCTTGAGAAACCAAAGAGGCTAAAGGAACATTGTTTGGATCAATAGGAGCATGGCCATTCACAAGCATAGACATAATAACATCAACTCTATCGCTCAAAAAGGAGGTTTCTTCAACAGAATTTACCTTCTTACCTGTTATAGCTCTCTCAGTGTGCCATTCAGAATAATTTACCATCATATCATAAAGAAGCTTTGTTGCTTCCCCCAAAGTAATGGACATAAAGGTTCCTCTAGCAGCTGAATCCAGAAGGTTTCTTGAACAAAAATTCATACCTGCATAAAAGGTTTGGATGATCATCCAAGTAGTTAGTCCATGAGTTGGACAATTATTTACTAAAGATTTCGTTATTTCCAAAGCTTTAGCAACATGCTCATTATCAAGTTTCTTAAAATTCATAATGCTACTTCTTCAAGATATAATCTTAGCAGGAGGATAATATTTTCCAATGAAAGCATATTTACACTTAGCCCAAGAATCAATACTATTTCTAGGCAAAGATAGCAAACATTCTTTAGCTCTTCCTCTCAAAGAGAAAGGAAACAATTTCACTTTAATAATATATCCATCTACATATTTATATTTTTGCATCTCACATAGTTCAACAAAATTATTAAGATGGGCAACAGCATCATCAGTACTAACACCTGAAAATTGCTCTCTCATAATAAGATCTAACGGGGCATGCTTTATCTCATAAAAATCAGCAGTAGGAGCAGGTGGAGCAATAGGTGTGCTAATTAAATCATTGTTGTTGGTGCTACTAAAGTCACACAACTTAGTGTTCTCAGGGGTAGTCATTTTGGCAAGACTAAAAATAGGATAAAAGCAACAACTGGAATAAGAACTAATTTTTGTGTGTGTTTTTGATAAAGATAAGCAATCAAGACAAAATAAAATAAGCTAAGCAAAACAAAAACAAAGTAAAGAGATTGGAAGTGAGAGACTCCCCTTGCAGAAATTCTCTTCCTCCCCGACAACGGCGCCAGAAAACTTGATTGTGCCTTAACGTTGGTAAACCCCAAGAGGAAGGTTGTGAAGAGTGCAGCGGCAAGTTTTCCCTCAGAAAATAAACCAAGGTTGAATCGACCAGTAGGAGGACAAGAAATTTCTGAAGGTTGATGCAGCTGAGATGGCAGGGCGCACTACCGGTTCAGCAGCAACGTGGAACCTACACAACACAATCAATGCACTTTACCCCAACGAAGCAGTGAGGTTGTCAATCTCACCAGTTTTGCTGAACACAAAGAGGTTAAACAATGGTGTGGTAAACAGTATGAGAACAATATAAAAACATCAGTAGCAGTGTGGAAACAGTGGAAGCAGTGTGGAAACAGTGGAAGCCACGTGGGTATTATCAGTATGAGAAAATGGACCGAGGTCCACAATTCACTAGAGGTGTCTCTCCATAAAAGATAGCTAACATGCGTGGTGAACAAATTTCAGCTGGGCAATTGATAGATAATGAAACATGCATGACATAAAGATTACTATGAAATTCATGCGGGCATTACAACAAAATACATAGATCGTCATCCAACTGTATCTATGACTAATAATCCACCCTCTGAATATCATCCGAACAAACGTTGGGTATTAAGTTGCAAGCAATATATTATCGCAGTAAGTAAAGTGTGTAATGTAAACAATGTAAATTAAATAAATATTGTTGTTTTCTCCCTAATGGCAAAAGCACATCCTCCATCTGTCATGTTTCTGTCACTCGAGCAAAGATGCAAAGGAGGCATGAACCACTATCGAGCATAAATACTCCCCCTTGGAGTCACTAGGATCTACTTGGCCAGAGCATCTACTGATAATGAAGAGCGTGCAAGATCATAAATAACATACACATGAAGACAACATGATAGATTGATAATCAAAATACATAGCATTCAATAATCATCGGATCCCAGCAAACACAACATGTAGCATTACAATAATATGATCTCGATCATGTGAGGTAGCTCACGAGATCTAAACATGAGACATAAAGAGGAGAGGACAACCATCTAGCTACTTCTATGGACCCTTAGTCCAAGGATGAACTACTCACCCATCACTCCGGAGGCAGGCATGGTGGTGTAGACTCCTCCGGTGATGATTTTCCCTCCCGACAGGGTGCCGGGGAGAACTCCAGAACCCTCCCGATATCGGGTTGACGATGATGGAAGCCTCGGGTGTTTTTCATGGAAAATTGGTATATCTTTAGGGTTAACTATCCGAGGGGAATATATAGGCGAAAGGGTGATGGAGGTGGATGCCCAAGGGGCCCACACCACCCCCAGGCGTGGCCATGGGAATTCTAAGACTTCCGGGCTTCGAATTTTCTAGTTCCGAGAATATTTCCAGAACAACTTTTCTGAAACTAAAAAAATAGAAAACAAGAACTAGCTCTGTGGCATCTTGTCAATAGGTTAGTCCCGAGAAATCGATAAAAATGACATAAAGTGTAAGGAAAACATGCAGCATATGGCACGAAAACAACATGGAACATCATAAATAAAGGATACGTTTATGACGTATCATGATCATATAAGATTGTTCAACTAGTTGCATAATCTAGACAATCTATATTTGAGCAATTATGTTTAATTGAAAAATAAGTAAAATTTGTAGATAACCTATGCAACCCCTCTCTAGTTAACCCTCTTGATCCGTTCACCTGGTTTGTACCAAAGCCATCGAGTGTTTTAAAGTTCAATGAAGTCACCACACCAAGGAGGAAGCTATAAGGGAGCCTAATGATGATCCCTAAGATGACCAACCCTGCGAAGACTTGAAGCTACAACCTATTCAAGATGATCAGTATCAAGTTTACTTTTGTCCAAGACTTAGAATTTGTTTTCTTCAAGTGAGATGAGATATTTTCATCAAGACTCCTTACAATAAGCTTTTCGTCAAGGTGAGCAACTTCAACAAGAAGCCAACTTCAACTCAAGAAGAATACTATCCTAGAGATGAAGAAGAAGAAGAATTTACAAGTCCTTTTTAAGGGAACTCTAGCAATCTCATCTACTTCTCTTATTCTATATGACCAAGTACCTAAAATCCTAGAGAGGTACTTCAGATGATTTTCTGCAACTCAATAAGTAGAACTACAGGGAGGGACATTGAAGGACATGCATAAAAACTTAGACTTTGTCACAATCAGAAGCAACACAAGGAAGTATCATTGTAGCATTTAGAGAATGACTTAGACATCAGAAGCAACTCAAGGAAGCGAAAAAAAGTACTTGAATAAACTCATGAAGGAAATAGATTAGGTCTACCTTAACCAAATGAAAAACCTAGCCCAAAACACTTTGATTTCCTCTTGTGAATTAAGTTAAGTGTAAACATTCATGTGTTCTTTTGGGTTTAATAAGTGGTGTTATAACCCTTAGATGAACTCTTGGAACTTTCTTGACAAGTATGACCAATTAAGTTTGAACTCTTCAAACCCAAGTCTTTTCCACCTTATAGCCTTTTGGTATACTCCAAACCCAATCACAATAATTTCTTTTGGTAAAACAAATTATTATGTTAAGCCTTGACCTTGCTTTAACCGAACCAGATTGAAAACCTTTTAACTATGTTTTGTTGATTGTTATGTTGTGCTTGTTTATTGTTATTTGTTTATATTATACAAAGAGAGATGTTCTATTGGTGAAAATAGAGTACCTCTACACCAACTTCAAAAAGGCAAGTGACACACCATCAAATCACCCATTATTTTCCTATGCATTACTAGAGTTTTGAGTAGTATGCATGATAGGGAATTTGCTAAGTATTATGTTATGCTAAATCCTAGTAGTGTATATCCACCCCTTTTACCTTGTTATTTTGTAGCCTTAGAGGTTTGTAGATGCTATGCAATGATTCTAAATTGTTTTACTTGATGTTGAGGTAAAATTCTAAGTATAAAGTTTAGTGAACCACCTGGGTGGAAGTGAAAAGGCTTGGTTTATGTTGAGTGGCTCCTTAGGGCCATGTCTATGGTGTTTTTCACCTAAGGAGTACACTTGTGGATGGACACCTAGGAACAAAGAGATTTCAAGTCACTTCGTGTTTTGATTGCTTCCATTGCAACCTTTAGTCATATGGGTTCTGTCTTGATCAACTAAGTTGAATGAACTCACCACGCTTGACAAGCATATGTAGAGGGTGTAGGAGGAACAGGTAAGCCAAATGGTGGTGGAATTTCTTCTGAAGGATCTCGTCTTAATCTTCTCCTTTCCTTAACACATTCTGAGTGTATAGGATGTTTGGGATGATTGGATCTAAAGGTGAAAGTGCACACACTCTGTAGAGTAACAAACTAAGATATTAGCCGTGTCCACGGTCATGGACGATTTGAGCAGCTAAACGAAAAAATGATGGAGAATATCATCATGATAACTTCATAAATAAAATTTTGATGGGTGAACAAGGGTAGGAGCTTCCCACTGGTTTCTATCAGGGACGCTCCTTAATTTATTTTTGGTTCACTGGTTTCAATCAGTGATACCTATTCAAGATGAAAATGTTTTATAAAAGTTGTTGGAGAAAACTGGGTTTATGTAAACTTAGCCCAAACTCCACTTAGCCAAATATTCATGTAGTTATAGACTTTCCATTTATATCCACCATAGTATTACTTGCCAATACATTAAATTGTATTGACCCCTTGTGGCTGCATATTTCATATTGCAGATGGATCATATGACGAGTGAGTCTTTCGCTCAGGATCTCGAGTCAACAACCAACATGTTTTTCCTGTGGCACATGGAAAAGATGAGGCTCAATGGTGTACTATGTTTTCCGTTGTAAATCTATGTTTCCAGCTAGTCTTCTGAGACTATGCAAGTTGTAATGTTATTTTTTATAAAGACTGGATCATGTGGTGTAATAGATTTTAGCACATTTGCATGATATTTCATTTTGTAATGTTGGGCTAGCAATTGATCCACGGACTAACAAAATAACACAGGTGTTCTTGCATTATTTAAATGTGGGAACGCTACCATATGAGCACTTACAAGAGAGTCACATGTCGAAATGATATCAATATTCCCAAACGTTGAATTTGACTTAAGTGCAGCTGATCACGCCAATATGTGATGTTCTCGCGACAAACCCATAGAGTAGGTGTTTCGCGCAAAATCAACCCCAATAGTTGGTGGTTTTTGCAATTCCCTTGGAAACATTCGTACAATCCATTCATTCATACCATAGTACTCCTCCTCGCAAAAATAACTAATGTAGTACTCCTATTTGAGTACTTTACTCTCAATAAACCTTATCCAGACTTCAGAGATATTGAAAAGACGCGTGATGTAAACACAAATGAGGTCGGTGTGATTACTCTTGTTGATCCGCTTGCATTCCTCTAGAAAAAAATTCGGCACAACATCATTGTAGAGATTTTTTTTACAACATCATTGTAGAGATTCCCTCCAACCGAAAGGCGTAACTGTGTGAAATATCCGTCACTCGATAGGAGAGGAATGCATTGACGATTATGCAGCAAAATAGTTTCATTTTTTTCAACTTCGCTAAATCCCTAGTAGATTCTGCAAGGAGAGAGTTTGTAGTTTCGAATAGCAAAGATACATATGAAGTCTTTGTTGAAGAACATAGCAGTGACTCCTATAAATCCAAAACCAAGAACACTGAGGGTAATTTAGTTGGTCAAAGAGATGAATGTGAGGGTGAAGGTGGAGAAGGAGGCAGGGAATGGACATCTTAGCAGCGACGGGTCGAATTTGCTGGAGCTCTACGTACGCTCTGTCCAGGCAGTTATCGACATCGGATGAGCGTGGGGGGAGACCACCGAGCATCCAGCCCGATGGTGTTAGAAGAAATCTTGATCATCAGAGTCAGTTAGAGTTGTGGATGCATGTTAGGTAACACGACATGCATGCAAGAGCCTTACTTGCGTTTATAAGCAAGGGTAGAGACGTGTGTTTTGTACCAAGATATCATCAGAGAGAATACAGAAAATAGATAAGCGCGATACGTGCCCTTGGCAAAAGTTTTTCATGCGTGTGCGACCGTCTAGTTTGATGTGATCGATCCTGTGGGGAATACCAATAGATGGGGATGGTCGTCTACGCCTGTCTCTCATGCAATAGGCCATTGGGGGAGGGGGCAGACAGTGACACCCATGGCACCTAGGGTGCTGCACATGGGGTAGGTTGGGAGGCAGTCCGCATCGCCCGTGAGCTCTCCTAGTCCGCAAGATGGATTGAGGGAGGCCGTTAGAGGGAGTCCATGTTCGTGTTCGTCTCTGACTTCACCGACACGCACAGAGATGGACATCCAGCCCGCTGTTACGTCGGATTTTTCATTGACGGTTCTGCAAGACACCGTGGTTGAGGGGGACGCTACAACACTCTCGCAACCTCACATGCAACCACGACGGCTCGGATGACTTCGGCGCTGCCGGTGTCTACACCTCCGAACAACGGTCGTCATGCGACCACTGCTGATGGTGCTTCGGGGATGGACGAGGATTCCTTGACCAAGGCAATGCGGAATAAGGTGGCGAAGTTCTTGATAGCCTGTCAAGTGGTCTTGACTATACATAGCACTCTCGTCTCCCTTGCGGTAGATACGTTGGTATTTTACTCGGTGTTAGATCAGACTGCATGGAATTATTGGTGTTTACGGAAGATGACTTTCATGTTAAATCTCACATTTGTAACAAAGCTGATAATTTTGTATGGATATTAGTAGTTGTGTATGGTCCAGCCAAGAGGAGCGTAAGGATGCTTTTCTTCGTGAGTTGGTTAATTTATCTAATGATGCCCCGTATCATACTCTAATAGGCGGGGCTTTCAATATGTTGAGGTTGAAAGTACAAGGATGCCGCCTAGAGGGGGTGAATAGGTGCTTTAAAATAATTACGATTTAGGCTTGAGTAAATGCGTAATAAAACTAGCGTTTAATTTATCAAGCACAAAACCTATACAAGCTAGGTTTAACTATGTGCACCAACAACTTATGATAAGCAAGATATACAACTATGTGATATAAAGATAGACGACTTCAAGCACGATGGCTATCACAAAGGTAAATGCATAAGTAATGAGCTAGAGTGTAGAAATAACCGAAGCACAAGGAGACACCGATGTGATTACTGAAGTTTCTTCCCAAGGGAAGTACGTCTTCGTTGGAGAGGTGGGGATCCACCTAGGCGCTCCTCAATAGCACGGATGTGCACACCTTATTCTCCTTGAGCTTCTCCGCTGAGGGAGATGCTCGTTTCCACTATGAGGTCGACTTGAAGGCGTTGACCAAACCTTACATGGGGTTGAGGCTATCAACTCAATTGGAGGCTATCAACGAAGATTCTTGCAACAAGGTGGAAGCCCCAAGCACTAACCGTCTAGGGTGCTCAATACACCCAAGAGGAACAATCTTCTGGTGACCAAGCACCCAAGAGTAACAAGCTCACGAACTTCTCTTTCACGAATCCTGTGGGGAACTCAAACCGATGCACCTAATGCAATGGAAAGAACACACAAAGTGGTCAAGAACTTATCTCCCAAATCCCACCAAAGCAACTAATGCTATGGAGGGCGGAAGGAGGAAGAACAAAAACAACAAATGAATCACTAGATCTAGATCCAATTGGTTCTCCTCATAAAGAGGAGGGATTGATTGGTGGAGTTGTATATCTAGATCTCCTCTCTCTTTTCCCTCAAGTGGAAGCAAGAATCAATGGAGGGATTAAGAGATGGCAAGATTTTGGAGGTCAACAATGGAGGTCAAATTTGCCCAAAGAGTTAGGAAACATTGGGGAATAAGGCCCCTTAAATTGGTCACCCAAATATTCATCCGTTGGGGGCAAAATCGCGTAGGGGCGGTACTACCAGTGAAACCACCGGTACTACTGCCCCCTGGTTAAGTTAGGACACCAAAAGGGCTGAAAAACTACCCGAGGCAGCAGTACTACCAGTGGTTTCACCGGAGGTACCGCCACGAGCATCCTAAAGGGGTTTCCCGTAGTACCAGCACCGGTACTACCGGTGCTGGAAAAACTGCACAACACCCGGTACGAAAACGGTCGTAACTTTTGCATCCAGACTCCGTTTTCGGTGTTATTGGGCTCGTTGAAATTGCAACGACGAGCAATACAAGAATATGAATAGAAAAATAATAGTAAAAAAGGGTAAGATAAAACCAAATGATGAAAGGTCTGACCTATCTATAAATGACAACCGATAGAAACCTCCAACATAAAAAATGCAATAAGTTTTTCATACGAAATCCATTTTTGATGAACTTGAGATTGACATGAAGAGAATGACAAGCTCTAAAACCTCACATGGAGAAAACACAAATAAGAACCAATAAGAATTATGGCAAGTATGCAAAGGCTTGAGCTTTGTATGATAGATACGATCAAGATACGCATTCAAGAGCCCCTCTTGATAGTACGGCTATCTATCCTATAATCCGGTCTCCCAACTAGCATAATGAGACCGCTAAAATAGAAAACCTATCTAATTCATACCTTTGCCTTGTGCAATCCAATTGAGCTAGATGATGATGATCTTAATCACCTCAAATTGGACCACCTTTCTTGATTGCGCTTCGCTTCGTGAAGACTTGTAAATTGCTCCCCCATAAGCTAATATGAAATAGCTTCTCACATGACCATCTTCACTTGACCATAATCTCCATATGGGTGGCAAGCTTTGCACACCTACTTGATCAAAGAAATATCTTCTCTTTATTCATTATGATGATGACTTGAAGGTAAACATGAATGTTCACACAATCTCCTTCTTCAAGACATGCTTGTGATATGGTCAATAGTAGCATGACAATTCTTATCTTGATAATATAGATATATTCATTATAAGTGATGATCTTGATAGAATCCAAACTTGAATCCAACACATGGACTTCAAGTGGTGCCAATGGACAAACCTACAAGAATGTCTCAATGCAAACATTACTCCATAAGGATTGTCATTAATTACCAAAACCATACATGGGGGAACCATGCACTTTCAATCTCCCCCATTTTGGTAATTGAAGACAATCCCTTTTACAAGGGTTTATATAATGAATTAAGCAAACATGCAAAGCAAACAAGCATGGATGCAAGAGCATGAAAGGTAAACGCTTAAGAACGAAACCAATGCATAAAACCAAATTCCCTTAAACCCTCTAAATCTCTCCCCCATTGGCATCCATTGCCGAAATGGGCAAAAAAAATAGACATCCAATATAGTAAGAGCTCCCCAAAAATTTAGGCATTTCTCATAATATGAGAGAAATGGAATGCATATTCAATGAAGAATAGATGGGGGGAGATCAAGCTATATTGAGGACCAAGAAGATTGCAAATAAGATTATATTTCTCTAAACTTATTACAAAGAAAGGCAAGAAATAAAAAAGATCCGAAAAACCGATTGAACACAAGATTTTATAATTTTAGCAAGAGAGTGTTTTGATGAAAATGGAGAAGCTCCCTAGTGTTCATGCACTATTTAGAATTCTTGCATTTAAATACAAAGTGCGCAAATATGGAATCATCACTCGCCCAATATCCTTTGAAACACAAAACAAGTGGAAGAGATCATAGATAGGAACAAAACCAAGGCACTTAAAAAATGGGTTGAGCACCAAGAGAGGATACCAAATCAAAATTTAACTCCTCTTATGTGTATAAGATTCTAAGTATACAACAATCATGATGATATACATCCACAAAGAAACATGTACACATAAAATAGTTACTAAAGAAGAGAACATGATATCAAAGAGAAACTCATAAATACACCAATAAGATTTTTTTAAAGCAAGCATAGAACATAGCTAAATTTTATCCTTAGAGGGATATAAATGAAAATCCAACACAAACAAATCAAAAACATCACAAATATCAATAAGGGAAAAAAGATAGTTGCAATGTTTTGATAGAAGCAACAAATATCACAACAAAGAAAAAATGTGCAAATAAAATATTTTCCTGCCAAGATGTAACCTACACAAGGTTGAAAACAAGATAATGTATTCATGAGGTAGATACTTGTTACCGAGATGGCAATGGTGATGTTGTAGTAGATAATATATAATTGATCATCCTAGCTTGACTCGGATAAGCACATGGTGATGACACCTTCCTTGAGAATGAGACAAGCATCCAATGCATCTCAAATGTACCTAAAACACATTTAAGTACAAAATGGTCCCCGGATTTATTGGGTCCAAAGTAGTTAGACAAACTACAATACATTGGATAAGATCCACATAAATATGTGCAATAGATACTCCTCCCCAAAGCAGTTGTTGCCCACTTTCCCGCACCAGCGGTAGTACCGGTGTTACCAACGGTTACCGGTGTGTTCAGTGTCCCAGAGCCCAAAGGGATATCTCCCTACTCACCAGAATCCGCAACACCGGAGGTACCGGTGGAATCAGAGGTACTACCGCCCACCGGTACTACCGGTGTACTCCGTCGTTGCCTCCGTGATGTACCAATAGAGTGTTGGTTTGGCGGTACCACCACCAGTACCAGCACCGGTGTTGGACAGCTCCTGGAATCCTGAAGAAACGTTGGAGGTTCCGATGGCACCAGCGGTACTACCGCCCACCGGTACTACCGGTGGCCAACACTGTGGCCTCCGCGATGTACCAACAGAGCATCAAATTGGCGGTAGTACCACCGGTACCGCCACCGGAGGTTGCCTCCTTGGAGATGTGCTGGAGAATACCAGGAGGCGGTACTAACGGTGGTTTCACCGGTACTACCGCCACCTGGAAAAAGATTGGCCAGCTTCCTGCTTTTGAGATTTTCGCATATTTTGGATTTGGTGGAGTTTACCCTACATATCGGATCAAAGAAAGTAAAGTATGCCATAACAAATGCATTAGAAAATATGCATGCAAATACTTTCAAGAACCAAAATGGATAAGATGTGGACAAAAACACCAAGAAAAACCAAAGAGGGTGCACAAGATTGTGACACAACAAAAGGTTGTCCAAATCATACCAAAGATCCAAATAAACACATGGTTGATAAGAAACCAATTTGAAAATAAATCAAGTGAAAATGAGATACACAAAGAACCATTTAACACTTGAAAGAAAGCAAATAAGAGTTAAATCAAGAAATGAGATATGAAACTCCCAAAAGAAAGATTCATTAATGAATAGAAGTCCAATATACAAAGTAGATCAATTTGAAATAAATCAATGAGAAGATAACCAACTCCCAAAAAGAGCAAGGTTCCAACAAATAAACCAAACCCTCAACACTTTTCATGATGGCACAAAGTACCAAGACGAAAAAGGTTTGTCTTCCAAATAGACACGTCATCGGGATTAAATACCAATTGAGAAAGATCTAAAGACAAATGAAGAAAAATAGTGTTCTAAATAATATAGGAAAGATCCCCCATGATTTGTGCATTACTTATAATTTTGTATTTGAATACAATATGCACACAAGTGGGATCCTTGCTTTAGCTTCACCAATTAGAAAACCAACCAAATACGAGTAAACCAAAGAGATTCTCAAAAGGCAAGGAAAGCAATGGGAGTGAGCACAAGGAAATTACTTGGCAATAAATATGGGGAAAAAAAGAAATAGCCCAAGTAAATATGATCAATACATTATACCACAGATAAGATTATCACTTGTCAAGGACAAGGAGAGGAGTTATTACTCTGTGGTATGTTGCATACATATTCATGATCATATTCACAAAACAAAAGCTTACGAAAAGAATAGGAATGAAAACACCATGCTTAAATGGAGATTTTTGGTGGCTTCAAAAGTCGAATGATCATGCAAAGCAATGATTAATATATCATGAAGCAACCGGTTTCCGAGAAGGTAAATACTAGTGCATATTTGAGGAAAACCGCACCAAGAAACTCTCTCACAACCAAGATACCAAAAGATGAGTAAATAAAATCATTTAAGAAAATTGAAACTTGTTTGAGCACACATGCCACATAGGAACAAGATAATTAACAATATCAATTCTAGGTGGCAAAACCTCAAATGTTCACATTCTTTAGGCTTGTGATATGCACAAAGCATATTACTCACCCATAATGTGATAATCCTTATCTTCTTAGCAAGAGGAAAACAAATACCTACTAGAGATAATTAATAGACAATAGAATTTGAATTTCTCATGAGTATGACATACCACATAGAGACTAGATAATATTGAAATATAAACACTAAGTGGTATTCCTCATGTATACACATTTTAGGATTGTGAAGTGACAAAGGCATATTACTCTCCCAAAATAGGATAGTCCATTAATCATTCAAAAGTGTCAAATAAGATACTAACAAGATGCAATTAGGCTCAAAGGAAACTGATACATACATGTTTTGCAAACCGACAAACACATACTAGATTACTCAAGGATAAGTAAGTGGTAAGGACAACATATACAAAATACAAGAAAGGTACAAAACCAATACATGCAAAGGGGCAAGAAACTTTCAATGTATATATATATAATGTAAATACAAGTTCCCGCAAGAAGGAGAATGGGATATGAGATAGAGAGAGATGATAATCCAAATGACTTGGCTTGAGGAAAATATACGTGATGAATATCCCTTAATTCTTCATGATATAGCCAAGTCTCCAATGCCCTCCAATAACACCTATTGATCAAGTTTTAGCTTGTTGGTCCCAAACAAGTTGGGTCCTAAGAGGTTAGTCACAATAGGCCTTGAAACCCAAATGGTTCTTTTCTTGACACCACTTTGAGTACCAACATATTTGGAAAACACATTGCCCACATTATCCTTCCAAATGGAATACACATCATCAATTATGATAGGGTTGGATAATGTACCATTAGTGCATGAATAAGCAAGATGGCCTTTTTCACGGCATAAGTAGCAAAACCGACTCCTTCCATTCTTCTTAGTTGATTTCTCAACTTGAGAAGCATTATCTTGAGTCTTCATGGGAAGAGGCCTTTCTTCAACTTGAAGTTGATATTGAGGTTGAACTTGTGGCCTCTTCTCTTGTTGCCTCTCACTAAGTTGCTTCTTCTTCAACGGGCATGATCTAACATGATGCCCTTCAACCTTGCACTTGAAGAAAACAAGCTTGGCAAAATTCTTGACTTGTTCATGGCCCTTCTTTTTGTCGACCTTGGACTTGTTCTTGTGATTGGAAATGAATCCAAGTCCTCTCTTATAATTAAGGGATTTTTGGACACTCAACATATTGTCAAGTGTGGACTTCCCTTTATCACACTTCTCCAAGTCTTTCTTCAATGAAGTGACTTGGGCCTTGAGCTCTTTGATTCCATCTACATGGTTAGTATCAACATAAGAGCTAGAGGAAGTAGATGCATCATTATTAGAGCAGCAAGGTAAGGAAAGAAATTCATCATAAGATGTGGGAACATTATGAGAGGATGAATTACTAGAACTAGCACAAGGCAATATAGCATTTAGAGTAGAGATTGCGTCTTTGTCCACATGAGGCTCACAAGATGTTACCTTAGTTAAAATAGCCTCATGAGCTAATTTTAGCCTCTCATGGGAGACTAGAAGATCCTAATGAGAGCTTGAGAGCTTTTCATGAGTTTCTTCCAATTTCCCATAATTACTAGTTAGCAACTCAAGTTGGGCCCGTAGCTCAACATTCTGCTTTAATATGGATGCTTCACAAGAAATAGAGTTAGTACCACAAGCATCATCATTTTTAGCTTTAAGGTCATTAGCAAGAGCAATAGATAATTCATTGTCCCTTCTAAGATTAGAAACGCTAATAGCATAGGTTTCTTCTAGATTATGTAGTTTCTTTTCAAGAGAAGATCTAAGGTACCGCTCTTTCTCAAAAGCCTTTTCAAGCTCTTTGTCCTTGATAGAATGACTACCACTATGACTTTCAAAATTCACGATGATATCCTCCTTTTCATCTATAAGAGAGTTAGCCTTATCAAGTTGTTCTAGGAGAGCATTCACATTTTTCTTGGTCTCACCATCAAGGCTAGCTAACCACAAAGCTATCCACTCATCTCTATCATCATGAGACATATTGGGGTTGAAAGTAGAAGATACCTTTGAATCTTTGGCCATTAGGCAAAAGGTGGTAGATGATGATAGATCATTACTTGAGGCACCACTCAAGTCCACATCTTGTTCCATAGAGAGTGTGGTTTCCTTTACATTGTTAGCCATACAAATACTAGAGGAAACACAATAATTTTTATCATGGGAACAAGATAAAGCAAGCATATCATCATGAGATTTAGTCAAGCAATGACGACATGATATGCAAATACTATCAACACAAGCATGTAAAACATTTTTGGTTCTATTTGTTTTTAAGTCCAAATATGAGGCATGACAATAAGATAGATATGAAGAATCATCAATAATAAGCTCACTATCATTAATGCAAAGCCTACCACTACTCACCATCTCATTAGTTTGTGGCTTACCACATGTTGGTGAAGTAGAATAAGTTGATAACACATCACGACCGGAAGTGGAGGGATAACAATCATCCTCTTAAACATTGGATACACCATATTTATCTTGAAGCTTTGTCCATAACTCATGGGCATTCCTGATAGGAAAGAGTGGTTTAATAACTACAAGGCTCATAAGAAGGAAAAACAAATTAATAGCAAGAGCATCGAGAGATAAGTTTTTCTCTTCCTCTAAAGTTGGATTTTGAAGATAATTTGGAGGGGAAAACCCCATATCTACAATTTGCTCCATATGTGGGTCCATGACTAGCAAATAAATAAGCATGCAAAATTTCCAAACATCATAGTTTGTGCCATCGAAATGAAATGTGGGATCGTGCACTAATTCACTAAGAGACATCATTACTCTCAAGGCAGTGAAGCCTAACAATGAGATCCCTTGCACTAATACAAATTGAAAGTACAAGGATGCCGCCTAGAGGGAGGGTAAATAGGCGCTTTAAAATGATTACGGTTTAGGCTTGAGTAAATGCAGAGTAAAACTAGTGTTTAATTTATCAAGCACAAAACCTATAAAAGCTAGGTTTACCTATGTGCACCAACAACTTATGCTAAGCAAGATATACAACTATGTGATATAAAGATAGATGACTTCAAGCAGGATGGCTATCATAAAGGTAAATGCATAAGTAATGAGCTAGAGTGTAGAAATAACCGAAGCACAAGGAGACACTGATGTGATTACCGAAGTTCCTTCCCAAGGGAAGTACGTATCCGTTGGAGAGGTGGGGAGCCACCTAGGAGCTCCTCAATAGCACGGATGTGCACACCTTATTCTCCTTAAGCTTCTCTGCTCAGGGAGATGCTCGTTTCCACTATGATGTCGACTTGAAGGCGTTGACCAAACCTTACACGGGGTTGAGTCTATCTCCACAACTCAATTGGAGGCTCTCAATGAATCTTCTTACAACAAGGTGGAAGTCCCAAGCACTAACCATCTAGGGTGCTCAATAAACCCAAGAGGAACAATCTCTCCAGTGACCAAGCACCCAAGAGTAACAAGCTCACGAACTTCTCTTTCACGAATCCCGTGGGGAACTCAAACCGATGCACCTAATGCAATGGAAAGAACACACAAAGTGGTCAAGAACTTCTCTCCTAAATCCCACCAAAGCAACTAATTCTATGGAGGGCGGAAGGAGGAAGAACAAAAACAACAAATGAATCCCTAGATCTAGATCCAATAGGTTCCCCTCACAAAGAGGAGGGATTGATTGGTGGAGTTGTAGATCTAGATCTCCTCTTTCTTTTCCCTCAAGTGTAAGCAAGAATCATTGGAGGGATTGAGAGATAGCAAGCTTTTGGAGGTCAACAATGAAAGGACATTTGTTCCTAATCTTGTTTTCGGTGTTTGATCACAACATATGGAAGATCTAATGTTTTACCTAAGTATGTTCAGAGCCTATCATGGAGAAATGCAATCATACACTTCCTTGGATGTCCATGTGATTGACAGCAAAAATAGAGAAAAGAAAAGAGAAAAGGAAGAAAGGAAACAGGAAGAGGAGAAGAGAAAACAGGGGAGCTGGCCTCCCTGTCCGTCCTGGCCGGGCAGCTCGGGTGGTGCCCCGGCCCAGTTGTCCCCATGCCGGCCCCAGGCCGGGGTGGGAAGGGGGCGCCGGCCCCAGCCGGCCCCACGGTGGCTCAAGGCCGGGGTGGGAACGAGGTGTTGTTCCGGCCTCCCTAGCCGGCCTGGCCGGCCCCCTAGGACGGGGTGGGCTGCAGCGAGGGGATTCCCCCTAACAACCATTTTCTTCCTCTCTGGTATAAAAGGAGCTCATCCTCTACCTTTAGAAAGTGTCAATTAAACTCACTATCTCCACCATTGATTGTCCAAGCTCAATCTCAAGCATATCTCCAAATCCCCAACCAAAGCTCATGATACTTTGGGATTTGGAGGAGACATCCCCGATCTACAACTCCACCAAGCCAATTAGAAATCACCCCACTTATCCCTTCGGGATCTTGTAGTTCTTAGTTCATCGGAGCCAAGAACCTTGTTGCTCTTAGCTCATCGGATCTCGGAGCCTTGTTGATATCCCCGGATCTCTTGTGCTCGTGGATCTTGTATCTCGAAGTCTTGGTGGCTCTCAGGATTTGGTGAGGACCCTCCAAAGTTGTGGAGTGTGCCTCACCCTTGTAAAGGTTCTATTGTCAACCTCAACGGCAACATAGTGATTCGATCCTGTCCACATCGGTGGAAGGACTCGAAGGAGATATGATGTGCCATTTGAGGGCTACTCGGTGTTCCACATTGGTGGCACCGCACCGCTCCAACAGAGATTAGCTTCCATTGGGAAGTGAACTTCGAGATACATCTCCGCGTTATTGTGTTCGGTTATTCCTCAACTTACCTTTACTTTTTGCTACTAGCTTAGTTATATATTCACCTTGTGCTAGTTGTACTTGCTCAACATATAGGATTGTTCACCTAGTTGCATAATCTAGACAATCTATATTTGAGCACTATCTTGTTAAATCAAAAAAGAAGCTAAAATTTGTAGTTAACCTATTCACCCCCATCTAGTTAACCTCTCGATCTTTCAATTGGTATCAGAGCCTCGTCTCTTTATTAAGGGTTACGCCTAAAGAGGAGGAAAGGATGGCTAATGATCCCGTCACCATGGAGGGGATTCAAAAGCTAATCCAAGCTATGATTGATAGCTCCGAGAAAAAGATGGAGGGAATAATAAAGGAATTGGCATCTTCATCTAATCAATCTAGAGAAAATGTTGTCTTAGATGAACATGGAAACCCCATTCCATCTAAGGAAGGGTTAGCAACATCGGCACTCGAAAGTGGTAGTGGTGGAAATTCATTTGGCTTTGCTTATAACAATGCTCCAAATGTTCAACAGCCACATGTTAATCATCTTGGTCCACCTCCTATGGTAGATAGGAATCGTTTTACTAATTGGAAAGCTTCCATGAAGTCTTACATGTGCAGCTCTTGAATCCAAATATGGAGAATTGTTGATAAGGGGTATGAGCCAAAGGACCCCAAGAACTTAAGCTCAAGTGACATCATAGATGAGCAACTCAACTCTCATGCCATGCACATGTTGGAGAAGGCAATGGAAAAAGGAAGGAGTTGAGAGAAAGCTTGGGATTGCCTTGTCGGTATGTATGAAGGCAACATCAATCTTCAACGATCGAAGAAGTCAATCATCCAAAGAAAAGTTGAACACTTCCATTTGGGTGATGGAGAGAACATTGAAGACATGTTTAGAAGACTCAACGCTCTTGTAAATGACATGAGAGATTGTGGCTTCAAGGATTGTACGGATGATTGGGTCAAGGAGAAATTTCTACTCACCTTGATTCCATACAATGAAAACATGGTGATTAATGTGCAATCAAGGGCTGATTACTTGGATCTATCCCCCAATGATGTTTTGGGTCTCTTCATAACTCTAAAAGTTATGAAGCAAACCTCCGATGATGTCATGGCTCGTGTAAACGAAATGAAGAAACCATATCTTTCTTTGAAGGCCAAGGCCATTCCCTATGAAGAGAATGACTCAAGTGATTATGGTGGATCCACACATGAGGTCTCCGAGAAATAGATGAAGACATCACATGAAGAATGCTTGGCCCTTGCTCAACACAAGTGGTGGAAGAAAGGAGATTTTAGATCAAATGCCACCAAGAACAAGGGAAAAGAAGTCTCAAGCGTGAAGAAGGCAAGGACTTGCTTCAATTGTGGAGATACCGAGCACCTTGTTGCCAAGTGCCCCTTAAAGAGTATAATTGAAAATGGTGGAAGACTCATCAAGAAATCCACCTTCATTCCCAGATCCAAGAACTTCATCAAGAGAGGCCCTCCTAGGGCAATTATTGCAAAAAAAAAGTTGAGTACACGTTCGGTGGTGAAGAGAGTGACGGTGATGATGAACAAGTAGGAATGGCGGCCATGGCTAGGGGCGTCGTACCTCCTAACTTAAGCTCTCTCTTCTCCAACCCTAATGACAACAAGGGTCCCTCGAGTCACAAGTGCTTCATGGCCAAGGGTATATCCCCAAAGGTGACTCCTACACTCAAACTTGCAAACTCTTCTACTCCTTCACTATTAAATTCTGGCGAGGAAAACCCCTTGATAAACTTTGTGGAGAAACTAGAAGGAGAAACTAAATCTATCTTTGTATCTCTCATGGATCAATTAAGTGAGGCACATGGCCTCATTGATGAACATTAGGAGAAAATAACTTTACTTGAAAAATTTGCTCGTGATGATGCTAGTAAAATTGAGGAGCTTGAGAAATCTCTAGATGAATCACATTGCTTTAGAGTAAGCATAGAGGAAACCTTTGCAATTGACATAGCTAAAGTAAAACTTGATTGTGAGCATGATTTTGCTAAGGTAACGGAATTCATGGCCTTAAATGATTCAACTAACCAAGGTTACAATGAACTAATTAAGGATTTTGATAAGCTTAAAATTGATCATCGAACAATTTCAAATGAGCTAAAAACCTTGAAAGGGTTAAAAAATGTAGATGAACACTCTTGTATTACTAACCCTTTGTGTGTCAAGGAAACTCTCATTGAGGATAACAATAGGTTGAAGGCACAACTCAACAAAGGTCTTTCCACATGCATCCACGGGAAAAAGAACCTTAATGATCTTTTGAGTAGTCAAAAGAGAGTTATTGGCAAGGAAGGCCTTGGTTTTGGTTCAACCTCCAAGGTGGCCTACAAGAAGAAGTCAACTCCCACCACTAACTCTATTGTTTTTGTGAAGGCGGGGGAGTTGGCTAATGATGAATATGAGTTTGATATGATTGCTAAGAGTATTGTTCCTAGGAACACTACTACTCACAACAACTTTGCGGGAAAGTATAACCCATCATATGTGCTTCTCAAATCTATTGATGGTCATGTTTATGCAAAATATGTTGGCATGTCATATGGTGATGATTACAAGTATGCTATTTGGGTTCCAAAGACCCTTGTGACTAACAAGAAAGGACCCATTCAAAAATGGGTACCTAAGACAAGAAGTTGATTCATTGTAGGCTTGTGCTTCCGGAGGAACATCATGGATGATTGATAGTGGTTGTTACGCACACATGACCGGAAGCAAGGAAGTGTTGAATGATTTAAAACTCCAACTCCTCAAATTTTCTCATGTAACTATTTGTGATCGCTCACAACTTAAGGTATTGGGACATGGCAAGGTGGTCATTTCTCTGGATTCATCCATTGAGAAAGTCCTCCTTGTTGAGTCCCTTGGCTATAATCTTCTTTCCGTCTTGCAACTTTGTGAATGTAATTTTACATGTGTATTTGGGCGACATCACGTGATTGTTCTTCACAAAATTTCTCTTAAAGTAGCCTTTGTTGGATTTGTGGAAAACGGTATGTATATAGTGGATTTCTCGAAAGAAACTACACATATCGCCACTTGTCTAATGGCTAAATCCGACGTGGGGTGGATTTGGGATCGCAGCTTGGGCCACGTCGGTATGAGAAATTTACAAACTCTTGTGAAGGGTCAGCACGTGGTAGGACTAACAAGTGTGAAATTTTCCAAAGATCGCCCTTGTAGATCTTGTATTGCCGGAAAGATGCATGAGAAGAATCATCCCAAGACATCAATCATCTCCACAACAAGGCCCTTTGAGCGTATTCACTTGGACTTATTTGGGCCTCCCACATATGATAGTCTCGGTGGCAAGAAGTATTGTTTGGTGATTGTTGATGATTATACAAGATACACTTGGGTATTCTATATCAAGAAGAAGAGTGCGACTCAAGAAAGGTTCATATCTTGGGCCACGGAAGTGCAACGCCAATATGACACCAAGATCTTATCAATTAGGAGTGAAAATGGGTCCGAGTTCAAGAACTACACCATGGATGAATTCTTGAGTGAAGAGGGGATAAGACATAAATATTCCGTTGCGTACACCCCTCAACAAAATGGTGTAGCAGAGAGGAAGAATCGCACACTTATTGATATGTCAAGGACTATGATGGCCGAGTTTAAATCCCCATATAACTTTTGGGCCGAAGCCATCAACACCGCTTGTCATCTATCTAACCGACTCTTCCTTCGTCCGATGATTGGTATGACTCCATATGAACTCCTAACCGGTAACAAACCCAACCTCAAGTATCTTCGATTTTTTGGGTGTAAATGTCAAGTTTAAATTAAGGGAACTAGATTGTCTAAGTTTGATCCTAGAAATTTTCAAGGTATATTTGTTGGTTATGCCACGAACTCTCACACTTATAGTGTCTACAACATATCCACCGGGTGTGTTGAAGAATCTATGAATGTGAAGTTTCATGAGGATAATGGCTCCCAAGTGGAGCAAATTGATTGTGATGATGTAGGTGATGAACCTTCCTCCATAGACATAGGAAGAATGGGTATAGGTCCACTTATACCCATTGAGGGACACATTGTGGCAAATGTGGATGGGACTAGCTCTACGCAAGTGGAGCCCTCTACATCAACCACCAATCAAATGGTAGACCAAGAACAAGAACAAGAACAAGAACAAGACCTTCAAGTGGATACCCCTCATCAAGAAAGTGATAAAGATCCACCCAATGATAATGGTGGAAATGATTTTGGTGATGCTTCACCAAGAACTCCACTTCGGATGGATCATGGTCTTGATGAAGGAAATGGTGAAGATATCCCTCCAAATGAGAATGTCGATGATGCACTAGTTCGGATCATGACTCGGCAAGCCTCAAGATTGCAACAAAAGTCACATTATCAAAAGAATATTATTGGTGGCTTGGGAAGAAGTGTCTCCACTCGTGGACAAGTGCTCAAGTTTTGTGGTATTCATTCATATGTCTCTCATGTTGAACCTATAAAAGTGTATGATGCTCTTGAAGATGAAGATTGGGTTCAAGCCATGCATGAAGAGCTCCATAATTTTGATAGAAAAAAAGTATGGTCACTAGTGGAAAGACCCAAGGATCATAATGCCATTGGAACAAAATGGGTGTTCAAGAACAAGCAAGATTCTCATGGGCAAGTGATTCGCAACAAGGCTCGATTGGTTGCGCAAGGCTACTCTCAAGTCGAAGGACTTGACTACGGTGAAACTTTTGCTCCCGCAGCTAGACTTGAATCAATTCGTATATTACTTGCATTTTACACTAGCTATAACTTCATCTTGCATCAAATGGATGTTAAAAGTTCCTTTCTAACTGGTCCTCTAAGTGAATTGGTATATGTTAAACAACCCCCGGGGTTCGAGGATCCCAAGTATCCTAATCATGTCTACTTCCTCCATAAGGCTTTGTATGGCCTCGAACAAGCCCCCAAGTGCTTGGTATGATCATCTAAAGGAGTTCCTAGTAGATTGTGGTTTCGTACTTGGGGTAATTGACCCCACCCATTTTACCAAAAGTGTATATGGACATTTCTTTGTTTGTCAAGTATATGTTGATGATATTATATTTGGATCTTCTAATGTGAGCTTTGTAGACCAATTTTCAAAATTAATGACAAGTGAGTTTGAGATGTCTATGATGGGAGAATTTAAGTTCTTTCTTGGTTTTGAAATCAAGCAATATTATGAAGGAACTTTTATTAGTCAAACAAAATATATTCAAGACATGCTCAAGAAATTTGATATGAACACTGCCAAGCTATTATCTTATCCAATGTCAACAACCGTGAATCTTCCTATTGATCACGAAGGTATACCGTTTGATCCCAAACTTTATCGTTCTATCATTGGATCTTTGCTTTACCTTTGTGCATCTAGACTAGATATTATGTTTAGTGTGGGTTTGTGTGCAAGATTTCAATCTAACCCCAAGGAAAGCGATATGATTGAGGTCAAAAGGATTCTTAGGTATTTGGTGGATAGTCCTACACATGGCCTTTGGTATCCATAAAACACAACTTTTGATCTTGTGGGATTTTCAGATGTGGATTGGGGAGGTGACAAAGTGGACAGAAAATCAACCTCGGGTGCTTGCCAATTCCTTGGTAGGTCACTCGTGTGTTGGTCTTCCAAGAAGCAAAATTGCATTGCCACCTCCTCCATGAAAGCGGAGTATATTTCCGCCGCTAGTTGTTTCTCTCAACTTTTATGGATGAGGAAATGTCTTAAGGATTTTGGAATTGAGATTAAGACAATGCCTCTTTTATGTGACAATGAGAGTGCTATAAAGATTGGTCACAATCTGGTACTTCATGGCAAGACCAAGCATATTGAGATTCGGTATCATTTCATTCGAGATCATGTGGCCAATGGAGATATCTCACTTTCCTATATCAACACCAAAGATCAACTTGCCGACATTCTTACAAAACCTCTAGATGACAAGAGATTCAAGCAATTAAGGAGTGAGCTCAATGTCGTATGTGCAAGCAATTTTAGTTGATTGAAAATCTTGCATACACACCTCTACTAGATTCCTATTTGGCTCTTAGATGTACGCATAGACATAGGGGGTGTAGCTCAATCAATGAGTCAACGCTACTTCTATAATGCAGAAATAAACAAATCCTGCATAATGGTCATTCCAAATGATATAATGTGCTTTAATGATGAGTCTCGCCAATGCACCCAAGATATATCTTCGCGGTGTCATATCGAACATACTCATACATGGTGGCTAAGGCCACCGCCCAAAATTCAAGATTCGAGTGTTGTTTGGTTTTCATATTGATATGACATTTTGTGTTTCACTCATATTCATTTTCGTTTTTCACATTTCATATTGCATCCAATGTTGTTTAATTCAGTTTTTTTCCATTGGATGCATATGGAAATCATCATGTTCATTTCATCTCATCACATTTGTGCACATGGTCGAGTAAAACTTGCTAACATAAAAAAGAAAATTTACCATTGTATCACTCGTTTAAATAAACTTGTATCTTAAAAAAAAGGGGGGGAAAACAATTCAACAACTCCGGGTTTAAGAAAAAAGGGGGAAAGAAAAAAAATTGCCCAAAACCGGCCTGGATGGCCGGCCTGGCCGGCTCTCTAGGCCGCCTCCCTCTGCCTCCCAGCCGGCCTTGCCCTCACCCTCGCGCCGGCCCCAGGCCGGGGCCTAGGCCGGGCCGCTCGGCCACCCTGCCGGCCTCGCGCGCCCCCACGCCGGCCTGGCCGGCACCCCAGGTCGGGCGCTCACCAGCACACGCACAACACAAGGGGGGGCCACGAATGCCTCCAACCCTCCCTAACCTCCCCCTTCTTCCTCCACAAACCACCACCATTAGAACCCATCCTTGTAGCTCTCCTCCCCCTCCCCCCTCCCCCCCCACACACCCTAGACCCTCCCTACCACCCAAACTCACAGATCTGCAAGCCCTCGGCCTCCTCCACACTCTCCTCCCCGTGGAATCCTCTTTGGTGCCCTCTTGGGGGAGATCCTCTCCTTTGATTTTGTGAATTTTTTTCAAGATGGCCTCCAACTCGAGTAATCTCTAGGGATCCTCATCTATACCGTGTTTTATTTTGCTATATCTCTCTCGGTATGATGCCTTTGTTCATTGTTTGTGGGGTTCAACTCGCATCTAGTATTTATGATAGATCTCACATAGGGTTCCTCATCTCGTTCATATGTCACCCTAGCCATACCCTAGACTTATCACTTTCATCTAGTTGTGTTCCTCACGATGTAGTCCAACTTGCCATGCTATGAGGTAGTCCCAACTTGCTAGTACAATAAAAAAAATTATATGCTATGCTATGATGTAGTTCCACCTTGCTATGCTATGATGTACTCACAATGTACTCTCTACTCGATTTTTGTTCCCGCTCTTGTCACTATCACTCATCACCATGGAACAATTTTTCATAACAACGACCATGTGCACTTACTATAATTGTCCATATCCTTGCATCATTCCTCTCAGGCGATGCCGATGCCCCAAGTGGAAAGGCACCACATGCTCTTTATCCCCGCAAGAAAAGTGATGTTGTTGTTGCTGTCTCTACTCCTTCTCAAAGGCAGGGTGCTCCACTTCCTGTCAATCCAGCTGAGCCAGTGGTTACCAATTGGGGCGGTCTGAGCGCCGATGATTTTGAGACTGCTCGTTTGAAGTTCAATCCTTATGATTTTGGGAAAAGTAATTGTGCCGATCCCCGGTTCTACTACAAGATGCATCAGGTTATGTATGAGTTCATTCTGGGTAAACTTCAGAACAGTTATGTTGATCAGCATTTCTTTGATGTGGAAACAGCCCGCAAGCATTGGCCAGGGGTTATGGAGATTATGGATTTTCATGGTATCACTGCTCTCATGGGGACCACTAACTCTCGCCCATTTTCTCCCGAGCTCCTTAAGGAATTCTATGCCACTGTTTTCTTCTCCACTGAGGGCCCTTATACTTTGACTTGGATGAGTGGTGGTGTTAAGTGTACCGCCACCATGGTTGAGTTTGGCTCCCTTCTCGGTCTTCCGCCTGTTATCTTTGATGCCATGAACTTCATTCGCATCCATGGTGGTACGAAGTACCTTATGAAGGCTCAAGATGGTATGCGTCATTGCTACCCACCAGGTACTGGAACTCAGCACATTCCCAAGGTCAAGTACTTCACTGAATTTTGGTACATTGTGCACACCATTCTACGGAACACTATCACTGTCAAGTTTGGTGAGAAGGGTGAGGTCCTCAAATGGTTGGTGAATCTCCTCTTTCATATTGGCACTGCTATGAGGAACCACAAGCCTTTGGATATTCTAGATTACATGTGGAATGAGATGAGGAATGTGGTTCGTGACAAGAGGGTCCCAATCTATGGCTCATATCTTCATATCCTCATTAAGTCTAAGATTCCAGCTGGTCTCATCAACAACTACTCCAAGGTGACTCCCAAACAGTTTGTTCTTCTCTTGGCTGCTGAGGCTGAGATAGAAGCTGTTCAACACCCCAAGCGCACCCGCACATTGTCCACTGGGCCTAGTACATCTCAGGGTATCCCCAGCTCTTCTTCTCCATACCCTACTGTCCCAGCTTCTAGCACATTCAGCATCAAGAGGGCTCTTTAGAAGATGAATTGCTTCTTCATTGGCAAACAAAAGCAAGACTATCAATCCTATCATAAGGGCAAGGCCTCTCGTCGCAACCAGCGGGCTATCATGACAGCTCTTCAGCTTCCACTCGGCTCTCCTAGCTCAGAGGAGCTCAAGGAGGACACATGGAAGTCAAAGAACACCTTCTGGCTTGGTGATGATGCTAGTTCTCTCGGGCCTTTTGGGGCCTCATTTGCAGCTGAAGCTAGTTCCAGTCAGGCACCCAATGAGGACTTTCCCGCGCCGGATGCTGAGATGGATGATGACGAGGGATTCGGCGTGCATCATTTTCTCCCTTTTTGGTGTCTTGATGCCAAGGGGGAGAAATATTAGGATCCTCGACGCATTGCTTATCATGCATCCATTTGCGTTTTATCATCGTTATTTCTTTCCTCGATCTTAGTTGATCTTACTATTTGTGTGTTTCGTTGAACTTTGTTGCTATTGTAAGACTATGTCTCTACTATCTATCGTACTATCTATTCATCTACTATGTGATGTGATATTTGATGTGTTGAATATCATAGTAAGGTTATTCTTTATCTATCTATCTACTGTGAGATGAAAGCTATGGTGAGATTTTTTTGTGCAAAACAATCACTTATATAAGAACCTTGCCTATACATGTATCTTCCCTACTTGGTTCAAAGTTGATTCAACGAACTCATAGCATATACATATCCATCTATAGTGCTAGATCATTTTCGAATCATCTTCACATTTCACATATGAATATCATGTTAAGCATCACATATCCTATTGACCTATAAAACATAAAGGGAGACGAGAATCATAATCATTGCACTCCATTTGTTCATCAAACATATATCTTATGATTGGGCACACAAATAGGGGGAGTACCTCTATAAGTTTTATCTCCTTGCAAATAGCCATGATAAATTATCCGTAATGCAAATCCGTATGTTGTCATCAAACATCAAAAAGGGGGAGATTGAAAGGACATTTGTTCCTAATCTTGTTTTCGATGTTTGATCACAACATATGGAAGATCTAATGTTTTCCCTAAGTATGTTCAGAGCCTATCATGGAGAAATGCAATCATACACTTCCTTGGATGTCCATGGGATTGACAGAAAAAAGAGAGAAAAGAAAAGGAAGAAAAGAAACGGGAAGAGGAGAAGAGAAAACAGGGGAGTCGGCCTCCCTAGCCGTCCTGGCCGGGCTCCTAGGCCGGGCAGCTCGGGCGGTGCCCCGGCCCCAGTTGTCCCCACGCCGGCCCCACGCCGGGCACTAGGCCGGGTGGTCCGGGCGCTGCCTCGGCCCCGCCTCATCTCCACGCCGGCCCCAGGCCGGGCCATCTCCAGGACGGGGTGGGAAGGGGGCGCCGGCCCCAGACCGTCTGCCAGCCGGGCCCACAGTGGCTCGAGGCCGGGGTGGGAACGAGGTGTTGTTCCGGCCTCCCTAGCCGGTCTGGCCGCCCCCCTAGGCCGGGGTGGGCTACAGCGAGGGGATTCCCCCTAACGACTGTTTTCTTCCTCTCCGGTATAAAAGGAGCTCATCCTCTACCTTTAGAAAGTATCAATTAAACTCACTCTCTTCACCATTGATTGACCAAGCTCAAGCTCAAGCATCTCTCCAAATCCCCAACCAAATCTCCTGATACTTTGGGATTTGGAGGAGACATCCCCGATCTACAACTCCACCAAGCCGATTAGAAATCACCCCACTCATCCCTTCGGGATCTTGGAGTTCTTAGTTCATCAGATCCAAGAACCTTGTTGCTCTTAGCTCATCGGAGCTCGGAGCCTTGTTGATATCCCCGGATCTCTTGTGCTCGTGGATCTTGTTTCTCGAAGTCTTGGTGGCTCTTGGGATTTGGTGAAGACCCTTCAAAGTTGTGGAGTGTGCCTCATCCTTGTAAAGGTTCTGGTTGTCAACCTCAACGGCAACATAGTGATTCGAGCCTCTCCACATCAGTGGAAGGACTCGAAGGAGATACGGTGTGCCATTTGAGGGCTACTTTGTGTTACACATTAGTGGCACCGCACCGCTCCAACGGAGATTAGCTTCCATTGGGAAGTGAACTTTGGGATACATCTCCGCGTCATTGTGTTCGGTTATTCCTCAACTTACCTTCACTTGTTGCTACTAGCTTAGTTATATATTCACCTTGTGCTAGTTGTACTTTCTCAACATATAGGATTGTTCACCTAGTTGCATAATCTAGACAATCTATATTTGAGCACTATCTTGTTAAATCAAAAAAGAAGCTAAAATTTGTAGTTAACCTATTCACCACCACCACCCCCCTCCCCTAGTTAACCTCTCGATCTTTCAAACAATGGAGGTCAAATTTGCCCAAAGAGTTAGGGACCCATTGGGGAAGAAGGCCCCTTAAATAGGTCACCCAAATATCCAACCGTTGGGGGCAAAATCGCGTAGGGGCGGTACTACCGGTGAAACGACCGGTACTACCGCCCCCCGGATGAGTTAGGACACCAAAAGGGCTGAAAAACTTCCCCAGGAAGCGGTACTACCGGTGGTTTCACCGGAGGTACCGCCACGGGCATCCCGAAGGGGTTTCCGGCGGTACCAGCACCGGTGCTACCGGTGCTGGAAAAACTGCAAAACGCCCGGTACGAAAACGGTCGTAACTTTTGCATCCAGGCTCCGTTTTCGATGTTACTGGGCTCTTTGAAATCGCAACAACGAGGACTACAAGAATATGCAGATAAACATCATATTACAAAATTTGAAGATAAAAACAAATGATGAAAGATTTGACCTATCTATAAATGACAACCGATAGAAACCTCCAACATCAAAAAATGCGATAAGTTTTTCATACGAAATCCATTTTTGATGAACTTGAGGTTGACATGAAGAGCGTGAAAATCTCTAAAATATCACATGGAGAAAACACAAATAAGAACCAAGAAGAATTATGCCAAGTATGCAGAGTTTTGAGCTCTCTATGATAGATACGATCAAGATACGCATTCAAGAGCCCCTCTTGATAGTACGGTTATTTATCCTATAATCCGGTCTCCCAACTAGCATAATGAGACCACTAAAATAGAAACCCTATATAAGTCATACCTTTGCCTTGTGCAATACAATTGAGCTAGATGATGATGATCTTAATCACCTCAAGTTGGACCACCTTTCTTGATTGCGCTTCGTGAAGACTTGTAAATTTCTCCCCCATAAGCTAATATGAGAGAGCTTCTCACATGACCATCTTCACTTGACAATAATCTCCATATGGGTGGGAAGCTTTGCACACCTACTTGATCAACCAAATATCTTCTCTTTATTCATGATGATGATGACTTGAAGGTAAACATGAATGTTCACACAATCTCCTTCTTCAAGACATACTTGTAATATGGTCAATAGTAGCATGACAATTCTTCTCTTGATCATATAGATATATTCATTATAAGTGATGATCTTGATAGCATCCAAACTTGAATCGAACACATGGAGTTCAAGTGGTGCCAATGGACAAACCTATAAGAATGTCTCAATGCAAACATTAGTCCATAAGGATTGTGATTAATTACCAAAACCATACATGGGGGAACCATGCACTTTCAGAGGTTTCAACACGAGTAGAGTAGAGGATGTTTTGTCATTCATTGGCCTTTTTTTCATTTTTGTCATTGACAGTATGGACTTAAGAGAGGTCCATGTGACGGGGAGACAATTAACTTGGGAAAACAGCCTCCATGAGCCAACATACGAAAAATTAGATCGTGTACTCATGAACACCGAGTGGGAAGATAAATATCCATTGGTAATGGTACGCGTTGTAAGCGTATTGAGACCCTATCAGATCATGCCTCCATTTTTCTTTCTACTGGAACATTAGAACCGTCCATTCAGTCTCAATTCAAGTTTGAGTTGGGATGGTTGTTGTGTGATGGTTTTGACGAGATGGTTAAGAAGGTTTGGTCTAAACGAGTGGTGGGCGATACCCCTATTCAAAAATGGATTAATAAAATGAGCAGCTTGCATAACTATCTTCGAGGATGGTCTACACATACAAGTGGTAAGATTAGAAAAGAAAAGGAGAATTTGTGTTCCATTATTGATAAGCTAGATCAGAGCAGAGCTACATGTTTTATTAGCGCATGAGACTGAACTAAAAAAAAGTCAATCAAATGAGAAAGTTGCACGTATGCTGCGTGAGGAGGAGCCCAAATGGTACGACGGATCTAAATCTCAATTTATCCTTGAGGGAGATTCAAATACGGATATTTCCATAATATTGCTAATGGAATACATAGGAAGAAACGTATTAATTATCTTAACCAGGACGAGAGCCTTATCAAAGGACATGATCAGCTTAAAAAGGTATATCACGAATTATTATAAACATTTGTTTAGGCCTTCGGAGGAAAGTAACATTACTCTTAATGAGTCACGAACAGATGATATCCCCCAAGTATACTCTAAGGAAAACACTTCTCTGATGGCTCCCTTCACTCAAGAAGAGTTCAGAAAAACAGTTCTCCAAATGGAGTATAATAAGGCACCCGGACCGGATGGATGTCCTGCTGAGTTCATTTCTAGAATGTCATTAAGCCTGATCTTCTAGAATTGTTCGGATGCTTGCATGCCGATCAACTAGATTTGTTTCTCCTTAAGTTTGGGGAAATCGTTTTGACACCTGAGATTTTGGAGGCGGAAAGGATACAACAGTATCATCCATCTGTCTACTTAATGTTAGTTTCAAGATATTTACAAAGTTGCAACCATAAGGTTAAATTCAATGGCTGTTCATGTATTTAAACCTACACAAACTGCTTTTATGCGGGGTAGAAATATCCTAGACGGGGTCATTATCCTGCATGAAACCGTACATGAGATGCATGTTAAAAAACAAAATGATGTAATATTCAAAATCGACTTTGAAAAAGGCTATGGTAAGGTCAATTGGTCCTTTCTCCAATAGGCCCTGAGAACGGAAGTGTTCTCGGAAGAGTGGTGTGTTTTGATTCATAATTTTGTTTCTGGAGGTAGTGTAGCTGCCAAAGTCAACGATGACGTGGTTCGCTACTTCCAAACAAAAAAGGAATTAAGGAAAGGTGATCCTCTATTTCCCATACTATTTGATATAGTGTCTGATATGTTAGCGATCATGATTGAATAGGAAAAACAAGATGGACAAATTGAGGGGATAGTTCCACATCTCATCGATGGGAGACTATATACTTCAATATGTGGATGATGCAATTCTCTTTATGGAACACGATCTAGATAAAGCAGCGAACCTGAAATTTATTTTAGTAGCGTTCGAACAGTTATCTGGGTTGAAGATCAACTTCCATAAGAGCGAGTTATATTGCTTTGGCGAGACCCATGACGCATCTGCTCGATATGACGAGATATTTGGTTGTGAGCAAGGTCCCTATTAAGTATTTGGGGATACCAATGCACTATAAGAGATTGACAAATGCGGAATGGAAACATGTCAAAGAACATCCGCAAAAGAGTCTATCTAGTTAAGGAAAGTTACTATCTCTGGGTGGGAGATTGGTTCTCATAAATTCGATACTAACTAACATGATACTATATATGATATCCTTCTTCCAGCTACCCAAAGGGGTCCTTCAAAGATTGGATTACTTCCGATCAAGGTTCTTTTGGCAAGGGGATAGTAAGATAAAGAAATATCGATTAGCTAGATGAAACGTCGTATACTGACCAAAAGACCAGGGAGGATTGTGTATTCATGACCTTCAGGTTAATGACTCAGCCAGTAAGTGGCTATTTCAACTGCTTACGGAACATAATGTTTGCAAAATGATCCTTAAGCGAAAATACAGTGTCACAAAGGCGTGGAAACCTGGGGATTCTCACTTTTGGGCTGGCCTAATGGCGATGAAGAAATATTTCTTCTCTTTGGAGATTTACGATTAAGGATGTATAGGAGATAATATTTTGGAAGGATAAATGGTTAGAAACTACCGCCCTCCGAGAACAGTATCCGGCTCTATACAACATTGTACGTCATAAAGGGGATACCATACACACGGTTATGCAAACTTCTTCCCAGAATATGTTGTTCAAGAGAGATTTAATCGGACCGAGACTTGCGTCTTGGAATACCTTGGTACACAGACTGGTTTCGATTCAGTTGTGACAAGGTTCCGATGAGTTTTGATGGAATCCATATGAGAATAGTAAATTCTAGGTAGATTCTATACATGTATAGGTCATTGGTCCATTCTGAAGTTCTAGCCGATAGTAATAAAAGAATTATGGCAAATTAAGATACCATTAAAACTATTTTTTGTATGTGATGTCTTCGTAGGGGTGTCATTTTAACAAGGGGTGATCTTGTTATGCAAAACTGGCATGGAAGTCTACAATGCGTTTTTTGTTCTCAAATGGAGACAATAAAGACTTATTCTTCAAATGTAAGCTTGCATGCTCTATTTGGTCACCTATCCAAATGGTTTCTAACTTATATCCGCCTAATTCCGTTGCAAATGTTTTTGGCAGTTGATTACGTGGGATTGATAATAAGTATAGAACTATTATCAGAGTAGGAGCGCTAGCCGTTATATGGTCGCTTTGGCTAAGTAGAAATGATAAGGTTTTTAATGATAAAAAATTCTCTTGTTTGCATGTACAAGATATTCTCCGTTCGCGGTTCACATTAAAACAGGCGGAGTTTCGAGACCTTTTTACGAAGGCTTGCGTACAATGGAAAAAGTGGGGAATGGCATTTTTATCCAACATGGATAGCCGCTTGATCTTCGAATTGGTCGTCTTACCTCTGTTTGATTGTAGTTCATTGGTTGCTACACTTTTTTCGCTTTTTCGAACTGATGGTTGGTTGTCAGCTGCAGAGAGGCCGGATGTAATGTTTAAATCTTTTAAGTAATAACCCTCTTTATAAAAAAAAAAGATATAGATCACAAGTCAGCATGAAGTTTTTAGAAAAACATGAGATCAGTCCCGGTTCCATTTAAGAAACCCGCGATCAGAGCAAGGTAATACACCACTTCAGGTCTCTCTCCAGCTTGGAAGAGTTTCTAAATATAAAGCAAACTACAACTACAGTTTAGCTCAAACAGAGAGAGGTTTCTCTTAAGAACGTAGCAACTACAACTAAAGAAAGAAAGAAAAAAGAACTACACGCCCAGATCGACAACCAACATGAGGCAAGAAGCTGAGATTGGCGTCGTGAAGTGAGCACCATCCAAGGTGGAAGAGGGGTTGTAAGCAGGGGCTTCAGATATGACATAAAGTCCCAGTTTTCCCCATTCTTTTGTCAGGTCCGAGAGTGAGCCCTGAAGATTCCATCAGGAGCTCTTGGTGGAAATGCTGGCAGAAACTCCCCACCGAGACTATCATCGCCAATTTCTTGATAGTTCTTAAGATGCGCCACCAAATCTGTTTCATACTAAGATAAGTTGCACCATTGAATATTATATCATCCTAAGTGTCTAGAGAGACTAGAACACGGCAGAACAGATTGAATTCAAAGCATCATGTCTAGAATTAGCAGGCCAATAGTGAATGCCAGAGCTAAGATCATCACCTATAGAAAGCCCAAAAAACAGCTGATATCTTTCCAAACTAATTTAGCAACTAAGCATTTAAAGAAGAGGTGGTCGACTGTTTCTAATTCATTACAGAAGACCCATTCTTCTGGCTCGTTCATTTTTCTCTTCTTGAGGTTATCTCTAGTCATAATTCTGTTTTTCAATAGGAGCCAGAGAAAGATATGAATTCTAGGTGAAACCACCAGGTTCCAAACAGCAGGAGTAATTATCTGTTTAACCCCTCTAAAGTTTATTACTCCCTCCGTCCACTTTTATAAGGCACACTATTTAACATTTCAATTTTGACCACATACATAGTAAAATGAGTGTATCTATCTATAAAATGAGTCTAGATTCACTCATTTTAGAATGTACGTGGCTGAAATTGAAATGACTTATAAAAGTGGACGGAGGGCGTACAGCATATGGTGAACTAGCTGAGTAAACCCGTGAATTATCATACCACCAGATGATTGAGTCAATTTCACCTGTAAAAACAATTCCCTGAGCAACACTTTCCGGAGCATTCCATTGATCCATAAGTGGAGGGGAAGAATTCTTACGAAATGACAATTTCAGTCTTTGGCCATCTCATATTTCGGAGATAGTGCTACACTGCTCATTGCAAATCGAATAAATGTTCCAAAATTGAATCGCTAGGGGGGAGGTACCGCACCAGCAGCCCTCCCAGAATTTTATTTTATGTCCATTACCAATTACCAATCTATATCCAAATTTAACTGTTTCAGCTGCCCACATTACGCCTTTCCAGAACTACCTAGGACGCAAGAGAATATGTCTACAAAAGGTTTGACTTCTTCCTCATCCATATTGATGGAAATAAGTTCACTTTTGTTGTAGTTTATTCTCATGAACGACACCTGTTCGAAACATTCTAGTGTTTTCTTTAGATTATCAGCTAATTTGACATTGTTGTCGACAAAGAGGATAGTGTCATCGGCGTATTGTAGACTGATGACACCTCTAGGACATAAATCAGACCATATACCTGTAATGAAGTCTTGTATTGATGCTTTCACTAGCATTTTAGTGAGGACGTCAACTACAAGATTGAACAATAAAGGGGAAAGGGGGTCACCTTGTCGGAGCCCTTTTCCAGTTAAAAAGAAATGACTCTCTACATTATTAAGTTTGACCCCTACCGAGCCACCTAAAACTATTTTCCTAATTAGCCAAATGAAATTCCTGCTAAACCCTCTTTTCTCAAGCAACTCAATTAAGAAATCTAGATTGACTTTGTCGAAAGCCTTTTCGTAATCTAATTTTAGCACCATGCCTTTGTTTTTGGACTTGTGTACTGAGTGGAAGACCTCATGGGCCGTTACTACACTCTCTAAAATATACCTACCCTTAATAAAAGCTGATTGATTCGGGGAGATGAACCTATCCATTAAAGTCCCCAGTCTATTAGTTAGAACTCTAGTGAAAAGTTTAAAACTACAACTAAGAAGACTAATGGGTCTGAATTTCCTCATATGAGTAGCATCTGCCTCTTTAGGAATAAGAGAAATCATAGCAAAGTTTAGTCTAAATAAATCTAAATGTCCAAGGTGGAAATCCTTGAACATAGCCATAAAGTCATTTTTCTATAGGTACCAAAATTTTGGATACAAGAAAAAAGTAATGCCGTCAGGATCTGGAGCCCCATCAGCATACAAAGTGAAAAGTGCATTCTTAACCTCCTCTTCAGTAAAAGGGGAGTCAAGCATGTCATTTTCACCCGAAGAAACTGATTCTAAAGGGCTAAAGAAATCAGTAGCTAGAGAGAAACCATTCATGTCTTCCTTCTCAAAAAGATTCTTATAAAAATTTATTGCTATATCCATCATCCCCTTTTGGTATGTAACCAGCCCATCAGGGCCTTCCAAACAGTGGATGAGGGTCTTCCTTCTCCTTTCATTAGCTACAGTATGGAAGTACGAAGTATTTCTATCCCCCTCTTTAATGTCTCTATCCCTAGTTCTCTGTTCCGCTTTAATTTATTCTTTAAGCCAAATCCTATTCAGTGAAGATTTCTTTCATCCTCCTAGATTCTTCAATAGAGAGCTCCTCAGTCTCAGACTTAATGTCCAAGAAATCAAACTCTAACATCATTTCCTTTTTAAATTTCCTAAGCTCAGCTTCTATATTACAGCCCCACCCTTTAGTGGCTCTCCTAAGCCTTCTAAGCTTTTCTTGCCACATATCTAAGGAGCTGCCTTTTTTAGTACGAGCTTGCTAGGTTTTTTCTACTAGACCAACAAAGTCTGCCCTTAAAAGCCACCACTTTTCCATTTTATAGCTAGGAGGTTTTGGATGGTGTCCACACCCAGAATCCCAGAGAACTGGAGTGTCGTCACTCCCTACCTCGGCAAGGCTTGGACAGTAGCTAAAGGGCAAACTTGACCTAAATCAGTAGTACAAAAGAAATGATCTAGAGTGGCAAGAATGGGATCAGATTGGTTGCTCGACCAAGTATAACGTCTATTTTCCATTTTTACCTCTTGAACGCTCCAAATCTCGACCCAAGCATTGAAATTGTCACACCATTTATGGTTGACATTTCCATTACTTTTGTCCGAGGTATGATAGTCATGGAATTGCAGCTGATAGTCATGGAATTGCAGCTGATAGGCAGCTCACGCAGTTCAGAAATAAAGCTTTCTTTGCCTTCTTCATAAGGAGAGCCATAAACATTTACAGATCTAAAGGTAATACCACTAGATTTAATGCGAAGAAAGCAAGAAATAGAAAAGGATTTGACGTCGCAACTAATTACTTCAAATACATCTAAGTCTACCCCATCAATAGGCCACTAGCTTCCAAGTTAAAAATTTACTCCCTACTAAAGATTTCAAGAAAGAGTCAGAGATGACCTCCTTCTTAGTTTCCTGAAAGTCAGCATGAAGTGGAGTGCCCTAGCAGCCTCCTTCAGAAATCAGAATATATAGCACTGTCATCGCCCTCCATAAGGTTTTGAAATGAAGCAGGAATCGGAGGCATCTCAGTGTCGATGACACCCTTCAACATGCGAACAACTTGCCCCATTGACGGCCTGTCGTTCTCCTGATCCTGGATACACCAGCAGGCAACCCTACAGGCGACATCCAGCTCCTTCACATCAGCCTCTCCTTCCAGCCTAACATCCAGCAGGCACATAACTTCCCCTTCGTTCACCTGAGCAGCCGCGTATAGCGGAAAATACCGATGGCTCCCAAATTTCACCGTCTGAGTACTCCTTCTCCCGGAGATTATCTCGAAGAGCACAATGCCGAAGCTATACACGTCTGCCTTCTTAGTGATCGGCAGCCCAGATATCCACTCCGGTGCGAGATAGCCCATGGTTCCGCGGACAGTGGTCAGCGCCGAGTTGAATTCTCGTCCAAGGAGCTTGGCCATGCCGAAATCGGCAATCTTGGGGCAGAGTTCCGCGTCGAGCAGTATGTTTTCAGGTTTGATATCGCAGTGTATGATGCAGTCCTCGCATTCTTCGTGTAGATAGGCGAGACCCTTGGCAATGCCTAGCGCAATTTGGTACCGAACATTCCAACTCAACAGACTAGCCTTCTCTTTAAACAGATGAGCTTCCAAAGAGCCATTTGGCATGTACTCATAGACCAGCAGCCTTTTGTTTGCCTTGACGCAAAACCCCAAGAGACGGACAAGATTACTGTGTTGGATCACTCCAAGTGTCTGCACTTCAGTCCTGAATTGCTTCTCTGCTTGCCCCAGGACTTTGAGATTCTTCACAGCGATGACAGCTGATCCTGGCATTGTTCCCCTGAAAACACCTCCGAATCCTCCCTCGCCGATTTTATCGGAGAAATTCCCCGTGGCTTTCTTAAGCTGAGGATAAGAATAGACCACAAGAGGGCCTTCTGCCTCAAACTTCCTTGAGGCAAACAAATCCCTCCTGAATCTCCATAGCAGCACCAATACCAGTACCAAAGTTGCAAGGGCTATAGAGCCAATGACCAATAACACGATTCCTGTTGTTTGTAAGCCTTTCTTGTTCCTGAGCTTGGAGCCCAAACGGAGGTACAGCTTGGTGTATGGAGGCCTAGCAGCCAGGCTCAGATTGTACAGGTCGTAGTTCCAGAGCTTGCACCCAATCCCATGGCCGTAGGAGTAGGCAACACAGTAGCATTTGCTTCGGCAAGCAGCTCTGCATTCTTCGTCATTTCCGGCCACCTCGTCCTGGGCGTTGTAAGGAAGCCCTTCCAGCTTGTCCAATGGAGCGAAGGTGTCGTCGTGCTCGGTCTGGCCGTCGGACTGGCAGCTCAGCGGGAGAGACCTGGAGCAGCCGGTGACGAAGTACCCGAGTCCCCACTCGATCGGGTACGACGGCGCGAATCCGTCGATGCAGCCGCACTTCCCGCCGCTGGAGCAGGCGCCGAAATCGCCACAGAAGAACCCACTGGATTTGCAATCGGAGGGGAAGGTCCAGCGAGCGACCCAGCCGGCGGTAGTGCTGCTGTTTGCGGCTGGACCCAATTCAGACCACCGCATCAGGCTGACTTGTCCCAGATGGAACTGCAAGAACTCAGGGCGGTTGGGGCTCTCCGGGTGGTTCAGCAGCAGCGAGCTGCCATTGTCCTGCGAGGACACCATCCAGTCCGGGAAGGTGCCGCGGTCATCGTGCCCGTCGGTGGTGAGCACGAACCCGTTCCTCCGGCTCGCGTCGACGCTGAGGCTGCCGTTGTGTGAGAAACCCTTGAATGTCAGCGAGACGTTCATCCCAGTGTCCCTGTCGAGCCCGAGCCTCGCGCCGGGGAGCAGCGCGTCGCCGGGGTAGTCGAAGCTCTGCCACAGCACCAGGGAGGAGTTCCCCTGGTCCCTGACCACCAGGTTGCCGTTGTCGAGGAGGACCGCGACGGCGACGGAAGACCCATTGCCGGCCGGCGACCACCAGAGGCTGGCCCCGCTCTGCTTGATGTACAGGCTGCCGCCGAACATCTCTAGCGACACGGTCGGCAGGTCGGTGACGACGACCCTGTTCCCGAGCCAGAAGGTGGGGCTGTTGCCGACCATGTTCCTCATTCGGACACCCAGGTAGTAGTGGATGCCGGGGCCCGGGGAAAAGAAGCCCAGCTCGAACGCGCCGCTCTTGGAGACAAGGGTCTGGTTCCCGGGGATGCTCTCGCCTGGGAGGATGGTGTCCGTGGAGGCAGAAGCGGCCAAGAAGGTGCTCCCACAGAGCAGGAGGAAGAAGAGGAAGGCCGGCGCCGCCGATTTGGACGGGATGAGGCTGAAGTCGAGCGGACGCGCTGCGCCGCCGCCATTGGTGGGCATAACTTTCAGAGGAACGAACAGGGCAGGTGAGCAGATCGAAGCGCCGCTCAGCTTGCCCCAACCCTCCTGCTCGACCGATGGTGGTGGCGAACATACCTCACCGCCGCCATTGGCGCGCCGCCGGCTCGTCTTGCTCCCAGGTTTGGCGAGGGTTCACCGTTCAGCAAAATCATCGGTGGGCAGCAGAACCCGCAAAAAAGTTGAGCAAGGCTGTAGAGTTCAGGCTAGTCCCACTTCACTTTGAGGTCGGCTGTTTGGTTTGCGCCGTGGGTTTGGGGTGGGATACCGCAGCCAGGTCCTGCTTTAGTCCTCTCCCAATCAGAGTGGGCATTTTTGCACGAGCACCTTGCTAGTTGACAAATCAATCGTGTTCTTCATACAATCATACTGCCATAACGTATCGATGGATTACGCTACAAATTTGACCGAATTTGCCCGACCGCTTCTACCTAACGCCCGGATGGTGACAGTGCAGAGAACGGCATGAGCCGCATGACTCCGCCTCTCCTCGGCAAGACTTATGTTCGCATTCACACGTGGTGTGGCGGCCGTGGTAATTGTGTCGTGTAACTTGGATACGGATAAGAGCATCTCCACTCGCGCCCCCAAATAGACGTCCGGACGGTGCCGCGCCCACGGGTGTGCCCCGTCCTCAGTCGACGCCTCCAACCAAAACCCCCAAAGCATTTTTCTCAAGTTTTTTAATTGTGCAAATAAATAAGTAAATAAAGTCTTACATAATTATATTTTGGGGCCATAATTTAAAGGTTTGGCATTACAAAACCATACGAATTCGTCGTCGGCGCGTTCGGCGTTTGTCAATCGACGTTGACGACGTCGTTGGAGCCGAGGAAGCCGGGGTCGAGGTGTAGCCCTGGAACTCGTCGCCGGCGCCCTGGGTGTCGCGCCTGGCTCGGCGCCCTGGGTCTCGTCTGGCGTCTCGTTGCTGCCGCCGCTCGGGTTCGCTTCGTGCCGCTCCATGGGCGCCGAGGATGCCGCCCCGTTGGTCGTCGTGGATGCCAGACCGAGCCCCATCTCGGCGAAGATTTAATCACGCACACGCTCACACGCTGATACGTCATAATCGTATCCCTAATTTCTGATGCTCCATGATCATATTATGCCAATTGCTACATATTTTTCTCCCTTATTTATAGCATTTTTATACGTTTTCCGGACTAACCTATTAACAAGTTGCCACAGAGCTAGTTCCCTGTTTTTTGCTGTTTTTTAGTTTCAGAAAAGTTGTTCTGGAAATATTCTCGGAGTTAGAAAATTCGAAGCCCGGAAGTCATATTTTCTCCGGAAGCATCCAGAAGACCGAAGAGGAGCCGGAGAGGGGCAGCAGGGGGGCCACACCATAGGGTGGCGTGGCCCTCTGGCCGCGCTAGCTATGGGTGTGGGGCCCCCCGGCCTCCGCGCCTTCGCCCTTTCGCCTATTTAAGCCCTCTCGGATGGAAAACCCTAAACACCTGGTAAAAATCCCCGAAAAAGTTTCGCAGCCGCCGTCACCGTCAACCCTAGATCAGGGGGGTTCTGAAGCTGTTTCCGGCACCCTGCCGGAGAGGAGATCATCACCGGAGGCTTCTACATCACCATGCCTGCCTCCGGAGTGATTCGTGAGTAGTTCATCCTTGGACTACGGGTTCGTAGCTGTAGCTAGATAGTTGTCTTCTCCTCATATGCCTCCATGTTTAGATCTCGTGAGCTGCCTATCATGATCGAGATTAATCTTATGTAATTCTCTGTGTTGTGTTTGCTGGGATCCGATGAATATTGACCTTATGCCAAGTTGATTATAGTCTTTATTTGCATGTGTTATTTGTGATCCTGCATGCTCTCTGTTGCTAGTGGTTATTCTGGCCAAGTAGTTGCTAGTGACTCCAAGAGGGAGTATTTATGCTCGATAGTGGGTTCATGCCTCCTTGTTGCCTTGCTCGAGTGACAGAAACGTGAAGGGGGAGGATGTGTTGTTGCCATTAGGGAGAAAACAGCGGTGAGAGTGCCCGCGTGCATAATCATTGCTTACATTACACACTTTGTTTAATGCAATTATCTGTTACTTGCAACTTAATACCTGAGGGGGTTCGGATGATAACCCGAGGGTGGATTATTAGTCATAGATGCAGATAGATGTCGGTCTATGTATCTTGTTGTAATGCCCGCACTAAATAACATAGTAATCTTCATGTCATATTGTGCACTACGGTGCAACCTTTATTTGTCAATTGCCCAGCTATAATTTGTTCACCCAGCATGCTATATTTTATGGAGAGACACCACTAGTGAAACTATGAACCCCGGTCCATTTGTCCACACTGTTAAACAAACCACAACAATTTCCTGCTTTCTTTACTTTCTGCAAGCATACACTGTTTTTCCACACTATACGTCTAATCTTTGTTTTCAGCGAGACCGGTGAGATTGACAACTTCACTGTACCGTTTGGGCAAAGTATTTTGGTTGTGTTGTGGGCAGGTTCCACGTTGTTGCTTACACCGGTGAAGCGCTAGCACCACCGTCAATGGCATCCACCTTCCGAAGATTCTCTTTCTCCTACTGGATTGATAACCCTGGTTCTTAACTAAGGGGAAAACTTCCTACCGCTGTGCTCATCACACCCTCCTCTTGGGGTATCCCAACGAGTGCAAGATCTGCACCGTCAAGGACTTTTTCTGGCGCCGTTGCCGGGAAGAAGGAAGTCTTCTGGCACGGGGAGTCTCTCACTCTCAACCTCTTTATTTCGTTTATTGTCTTGTTTTTATTTTTGTCTTGTTTTTCTTCTCTATATTAAAAACACACACAAATTTAGTTCTTATTCTAGTTGTTATTTTTTGCTTTATCATGCTTGCTATCAATGTTTGATGCCTTTGAAACTAGATCCTATAGGCAAGATGGGTTCACAGATGAACAACAAAAATATTATAAGGAACACCGCTAGTCACAAAAAGGAATACACTTATGGGAGCAAATTAATAAATTGCATGACTATGCTAAAAAATTGTGCTCTACTTATAATGTTACTTATTGCTTTGATAAATCTTGTTGCTGTAGGAGGTATAAACACCTCCCTTTTCAATATGAGCGTAATGATGATGTTACCATATCTTCTTATGTTAAGGGAGATTATGAATTATATGATGTGGAACAAATTGAAGAATTTATTGCTTGGAAGGGTGCATTCGAAATTGCCTATTTACTTGAAAGTATTGATGATGCACCTTATAAATACGAGATTTATGCTATAATTGAATATTGCTTTGATAATTACAAGGATTGTAATTACTACATAATGGAATATCTTAATAAATGGTCTCAACCTAAGGAAGTAAGTAATGCCTTGCAGGAACCTATGGAAGAAGAAACTGCTGAATCTGGAAGCTCATTGGATGAAAAAGAGGATGAGAGTGATGACCAAGAGGAGGAAGAATGGAGCTACCCATGTCTACCTCCCAATGATAGTAACTCTTTAACTCATACATTATTTGATGAAATTGATACTTTCTATACTTGTGACCTTGATACTACTATGAATGAAACTTGTGAAAATGATATTGCTATTGTTATTTATAATAATCCATGCTACTTGGATAAATCTTATGATAATGCTCTTGATGATGGTCCTATGTTACTTGATGTTATGAATTATAATGCTACTGAAAATAAGATTGATATAATGTGTCCTATACGTACCTTTTATGAGTGATCAATCATCTTGCTTTGTTATTGCTAAAAGTGGGGAAAAGAGGAGCTCATTTTAAATATTGATCCCACTGTTTTTGAGCTTGATATGAAGTGTGTGCTTTTAGACCATGACAAACATGCTTTATGTGATAATTATATTGTTGAGTTTGTTCATGATGCTATTGAAAATTATTATGAGAGAGGAAAATATGGTTGTAGGAATTTTCATGTTACTAAAACACCTCCAAGGGGAGGGTGATGGTGCAGATCTTGCACTCGTTGGGATACCCCAAGAGGAGGGTGTGATGAGCACATCGATAGGAGTTTTCCCCTTAATTAAGAACAGGGGTTATCAATACAGTAGGAGAAAGAGGACCTTCGGAAGGTTGATGCCACTGACGGTGGTGATGGCGCTTCACCGGTGTCAGCAACAACGTGGAACCTGCACACAACACAACCAAAATACTTTGCCCCAACTGTTCAGTGAGGTTGTCAATCTCACCGGTCTTGTTGGAAAAAAAGATTAGATGTATAGTGTGGAAAATGATGTATCCTTGCAGTAAGTAAAGAAAGCAGGAAATTGTTGTGGTTTGTTTAACAGTGTGGAAAATTGGACAGGGATTCATAGGTTCACTAGTGGTGTCTCTCCATAAAAGATAGCATGCTGGGTGAACAAATTACAGCTGGGCAAATGACAAATAGAGATGCACCATAGTGCACAATATAACATGATGATTACTATAGTATTTAGTGCGGGCATTACAACAATATACATAGACCGACATCCATCTGCATCTATGACTAATAATCCAACCTCAGGTTATCATTCGAACCCCATTAGGTATTAAGTTGCAAGCAACAGATAACTGCATTAAACAAAGTGTGTAATGTAAGCAATGGTTATGTGCGCGGGCACTCTCACCACTGTTTTCTCCCTAATGGCAACATCACATCCTCCCCCTTCACGTTTCTATCACTCGAGCAAGGTGGTGAGGAGGCATGAACCCACTATCAAGCATAAATACTCTCTCTTGGAGTCACTAGCAACTACTTGGCCAGAGCAACCACTAGCAACGGAAAGCATGCAAGATCACAAATAGCATATGTAAATAAAGACTATAATCAACTTGGCATAAGGTCAATATTCATCGGATCCCAGCAAACACATCATAAATAATTACATAAGATCAATCTCGATCATGATAGGCAGCTCACGAGATCTAAACATGGAGGAATATGAGGAGAAGACAACCATCTAGCTATAGCTACGAACCCGTAGTCCAAGGATGAACTACTCACGCATCACTCCGGAGGAAGGCATGGTGATTTAGAAGCCTCCGGTGATGATCTCCTCTCCGGCAGGGTGCCGGAAACAACTTCAGAACCCCCCTGATCTAGGGTTGACGGTGACGGCGGCTGTAGAACTTTTCGGGGATTTTTGATCAGGTGTCTAGGGTTTTCCATCCGGGGGGATTAAATAGGTGAAAGGGAAAAGGCGGTGGAGCTCTAGAGGCCCCACACCCATAGCTGGCGCGGCCAGGGGGCTGCGCCACCCTATGGTGTGGCCCCCTGGTGCCTGTCTTCGACACCTCTTCGGTGTTCTGGATGCTTCCGGGGAAAATAGGACTTCCACGCTTCGTCCAATTCCGAGAATATTTCCAGAACAGCTTTTCTGAAACTAAAAAATAGCAGAAAACAAAGAATTGGCTCTGTGGCATCTTGTTAATAGGTTAGTCCGAAAAACATATAAAAATGCTATAAATAAGGGAGAAAACATGTAGCAATTGGCATAATATGATCATGGATCATCAGAAATTAGGGATACGTTTATGACGTATCAAGGATCCCCAAGCTTAGTTCCTACTCGTCCTCGAGTAGGTAAACGATAAAACAATAATTTCTGAGGTGACATGCTACTAACACAAACTTGATCAATCTAATGTAAAAGCATATGCACGCTGAGATCATAAGACTTTAAACACAAGCATGATAAATAAAACTTTAATAATAAAGCATAGCTTTGCATCACGAAGAGTAACTCGAATAAAGGATCATGAATAATAATGCAAAGAAAGGGAAACGTTTGTTTCAGGTATAGAGAAAGCATGGCAAAGTGATATTTTGATAGTCCTTAAGAGTGGGTAAAAACATAAATGCCAGGACACCTTCAAAGTTCAAGAGGAAGACTAGAAAAAATAATTTAATAACAAATAATATCACATCATGAAGTAATTATTGATGCTTATGGGACAAATGCACATAGAACTCGGAATGGCAAAAATGCTCTCTCAACTGTGTATAAAGTTAGAAGATGGAGACTCAACATAAAAGTAAAAGAAAGGCCCTTCGCGGAGGGAAGCAGGGATCACTCATGTGCTAGAGATTTTATTTTATTAAACAGAGGTATTAAAAGTTTGACACTCCTCCAATCCATCTTTCACAAACCATGGCTAAGTGAATCCTCGGGTGCCTGCCAACAATCACATACCATGGAGGAGTGTCTATATTTTGGGAGATGTATGCTAATGTCAATGAATGGTAAACATAAAATATAGTACGTCACAAGCCAACTGGATTCACAAGAGCGGCTCCCATGGTGAAGGACGCAACTGGTGTAGAAGGTCATCCATCTTTCTCTTTTGTTTACACAATTATGCTTTGACTGATAAATCAGGGGCAAAATAGTGAAGAGAATTTGTATGCATTAATTTGGGGCTGGGCACCCTGCTGCTAGATCTTCTATCATTTGGATAAGTAGATAAAGCCACTAGTCCAGGGTGTGAAATCCAATCAACAGGTGATATAAATATTCTCTATTTACGTCCTCATGAGCAAAAACAGGAACATAAAGCAGGAGTAATTTTGAAGGTTTTAAAGGTAACACATGAGCAATTTACTTTGGAATAGCAGTTAAATACCACATGTAGGTAGGTATGGTGTACACAATGGGAAAAACTTTGGTTTAAGGGATTTTGGATGCACGAGTAGAGCTCATACTCAGTACAGGTGGAGGCTAGCAAAAGACTGGGAGCGTCAAATCAAGAGAGCATAAGAGTCATAATCATGCATAGCGACATAAGCATCATTAATTAAAACATAAGCAGTATCACAAGTTCAAAAACTAAGTGGTCATGGAGGCTATTTGTGACTGTTTTTTATCCATAAGCATGGTATGAGCATGCGCCAAGTCAACAAAATAAAACATTCGAAAGAGAATACCATGTATTGATGCTTTACTATGACAAGAACAACTCATGAATCTTTCAATACATATTAAACACTCTCAGCTGTTTGAGGCTAATCATGCTAATCAATAACCAAAAGGCTTTAAAATTAAAATAACATTTAGCATGGCATGAAAAAGTCCTGGCCACAGTCTATGCAAGCTTCTACTAGTACTGTTACAAAATTCTACTTCAAGCAGCAGTTTTCTTTTGTTTGTCCCAACAAGCACCATACAAAACATGCTTTAACAAAAATACTCTTTACGATACAGCAAGCAAACATGAGATTACTCAAATAATACTACTAAAACTAACAGCTCTGATAAGAGATGCATGCAAAACAGGAGCTGAATAAATGCAGCAGCCAAACAGAGACTAAGAATACAGCGTATTCTCAAGAAAAAGCGGAGCGTGTCATTCTCCAATAAAAGAATGCTGGGGTCCAACCAAGCTTATTGAAAAATTAAAACAAACTGAAAGCAAAAAACAAACTAAAAACAAAAATAAAATACGCTACAAGTAAAGCACATAAGATGCGACCGAATAAAAATATAGTTTCACTAGAAGTGACCTGATAATTTGTTGATGAAGAAGGGGATGCCTTGGGCATCCCCAAGCTTAGATGCTTGAGTCTTCTTGGAATTTTATGGGATGTACCACCGGGGAATCCCCAAGATTAGGCTTTTCACTCTTCTTGATCACATCATATCATCCTCTTCTCTTGACCCTTGAAAACTTCCTTCACAACAAAATTCTCACAATCTTCATTAGCAACGTTAGTGCAATTGAAATAATAAATTCACATGCTTCAGTTTAAACACAAGTCTAACGCTCAAAAAACATTAGCTACTGTCACAACTTCTTTTAAAACTCTTTTTCTCAAAAGAACACCAAAAGAAAGAGATTAAGATGCAAATGCAATAAATGGCAGAAATCTTTCAAAACAGAACAGCAGGTAAAGATCGATTTTTTCAAAAATCTTTTGTTGCTCAAATAAACAAGTGGTAAACTAAGAAAAATTGCGTATATAACTCAGGATTAAGCACAATAAAACTCAGGTCATTTTGAATTTTCTGTGATTTTTTACGGAATTAACAGTGGATAGAAGAAATCTGTTTCCTGCGCAGAAATCCGAAATATAGCCTCAACTTTCCACTAGAGGCTTTACTTGAATCAACAAAAACACAAAAGAAAATATACAGCAGGGTTTCTAAGGAAATAGACAACACCCAGGTGCAAAGCGCACCAAAGAAAACGAAAGAAAACGGGTTAAAAACAGCGAAATAAAACGGGTTGTCTCCCTGTAGCGCTTTTCTTTAACGCCTTTCAGCTAGGCATAAAAGGGAAAATCAAGTATTTTCAAGTGAAGAAGCATCAACATCATAATTTGGCAATTCTTTAATAATGCATTTTATTTTATCTAAGTGAGTTCCAGAGGATCCTCTCTTAGTACCTTTAGGCTTACTATCTTCATCAAATAAATTCTCACGAACAATCCAATCAAGATTCTTTTCTTGGGCTTCGTGCAGTGCCACTAATTTAAAGGGGATTGGTATTTTATCCTTGTTTTCATTATTAGATTCAGTTTTTTCTAGAGCACTAACAATGTCTACACATGAGCCAAGCATAAGAAAACGATCAAAAACTTATCTAGATTCTATAGCAACATCTCCAAATTCTTTAAGCATAGTTTCTAAGATGAAGTTTATTTTCTCAACATCTTCAATGTTATTCAAGTTGAGGAACATATGTTGCATTATGGGATGGAGGTTAACAAACCTAGCTTCTAGCATGTGAACTACAGAAGTTGCAGCAGCCTCGTAATTGGGAGCAAGTTTTACTGTGGATTTTTCCTCAAAGTTATCATGCTTACTAACATAATCAAAGAATTCTTTAACAGTGTCCTTTCCAAGTATAGAACCACTTCCTACCGGCAAATCTTTCAAGGTAAACTTAGGGAACAACATGATGAGAAATAACAACGTAGAGACAAGAATAACAACAAGAATGAGAACTATTTTTTTGTGTTTTTAATATAGAGAAGAAAAACAAGACAAAAATAAAAACAAGACAATAAACAAAATAAAGAGGTTGAGAGTGAGAGACTCCCCTTGCCAGAAGACTTCCTTCTCCCCGGCAACAGCGCCAGAAAAATTCCTTGATGGTTTAGATCTTGCACTCGTTGGGATACCCCAAGAGGAGGGTGTGATGAGCACAGCGGTAGGAGTTTTCCCCTTAGTTAAGAACCAAGGTTATCAATCCAGTAGGAGAAAGAGGACCTTCGGAAGGTTGAGGCCACTGACGGTGGTGATGGCGCTTCACCGGTGTCAGCAACAACGTGGAACCTACACACAACACAACCAAAATACTTTGCCCCAACAGTACAGTGAGGTTGTCAATCTCACCGGTCTTGCTGAAAACAAAGATTAGACGTATAGTGTGGAAAATGATGTATGCTTGCAGTAAGTAAAGAAAGCAGGAAATTGTTGTGGTTTGTTTAACAGCGTGGAAAATTGGACAGGAGTTCATAGGTTCACTAGTGGTGTCTCTCCATAAAAGATAGCATGCTGGGTGAACAAAGTACAGCTGGGCAATTGACAAATAGAGGTTGCACCGTAGTGCACAATATAACATGATGATTACTATGGTATTTAGTGCGGGCATTACAACAATATACATAGACCAACATCCATCTGCATCTATGACTAATAATCCACCCTCAGGTTATCATCCGAACCCCTTAGGTATTAAGTTGCAAGCAACAGATAACTGCATTAAACAAAGTGTGTAATGTAAGCAATGATTATGCACGCGGGCACTCTCACCGATGTTTTCTCCCTAATGGCAACAACACATCCTCCCCCTTCATGTTTCTGTCACTCGAGCAAGGTGGTGAGGAGGCATGAACCCACTATCAAGCATAAATACTCCCTTTTGGAGTCACTAGCAACTACTTGGCCAGAGCAACCACTAGCAACGGAAAGCATGCAAGATCACAAATATCATATGCAAATAAAGACTATAATCAACTTGGCATAAGGTCAATATTCATCGGATCCCAGCAAACACAGCATAAAGAATTACATAAGATCAATCTCGATCATGATAGGCATCTCACGAGATCTAAACATGGAGGCATATGAGGAGAAGACAACCATCTAGCTACAGCTATGAACCCGTTGTCCAAGGATGAACTACTCACGCATCACTCCGGAGGCAGGCATGGTGATGTAGAAGCCTCTGGTGATGATCTCCTCTCTGGCAGGGTGCCGAAAACAGCTTCAGAACCCCCCCTGATCTAGGGTTGACGGTGACGGCGGCTGCAGAACTTTTCGGGGATTTTTGATCAGGTGTCTAGGGTTTTCCATCCCGGGGGATTAAATAGGCGAAAGGGAAAAGGCGGTGGAGCTCCAGGGGCTCCACACCCATAGCTGGCGCGGCCATGGGGCCGCGCCACCCTATGGTGTGGCCCCCCTGGTGCCCGTCTTCGACTCCTCTTCCGTGTTCTGGATGCTTCCGGGGAAAATAGGACTTCCGGGCTTCGAATTTTCCAATTCCGAGAATATTTCCAGAACAACTTTTCTGGAACTAAAAAACAGCAGAAAACAGGGAACTGGCTCTATGGCATCTTGTTAATAGGTTAATCCGTAAAACGTATAAAAATGCTATAAATAAGGGAGAAAACATGTAGCAATTGGCATAATATGATCATGGAGCATCAGAAATTATAGATACGTTGGAGACGTATCAAGAACTCCGCTCACTTGGCCTCGGTTGTGGCCGGGGGGACCCGCGCCACCCTATGGTGTGGCCCCCTGGTGCCCGTATTTGACTCCTCTTTGGTGTTCTGGATGCTTCCGGGGGAAATAGGCACTTCGGGCTTTGTGGGGTCCAATTCCGAGAATGTTTCCAGAACAACTTTTCTGAAACCAAAAACAGCAGAAAACAGGGAACTGGCACTTGGCATCTTGTTAATAGGTTAGTCCCGGAAAACGTATAATAATGCTATAAATAAGGGAGAAAACAAGTAGCAATTGACATAATATGATCATGGAGCATCAGAAATTATAGATACGTTGGAGACGTATCAAGAACTCCGCTCACTTGGCCTGGGTTGCGGCACGTCTCTCGACCGAGTTCTTCGTGACATTCTCCATGACTTTTTCAATTGCGGCGTGCACTCTCTCCGAACTTGCCGCCACCTCCTTTGCTTTCTTGTTTCCCATTGGCCTTTCCGAGTTGAGCACCACCTCCTCAATTTGAACATCGCCGGGCTTTTTATTGAGTCGGAGCCTATGCTTCTTCCACTTCTCATTGTTTTGCAACTTGTTGAAACAATGTAGAAGCACAAAGTCCTTTCCCCCATTGATAGCCTTGTACAAGGTGATGACATCAACGAGCTAGCAAAAAGAGAAGTCAAGATTAGGAGATGCATGAATGTTGTGATAGGATAGCAGAAGATGAGACACACAAACTTACTTGGTCTTTTGCACTCTTGCCACTCTCCGGCCTCGCCGTGATCTTCTCAAAGGCTCCTTGAAACTTTTTCACTGACTTTTGGATTGTGGACCATCTTTGAGCGAGCGCATTTTGATTGCGATCCATGACGTATTCCACATATGGCATTTGGTACTTGTGCTTATCAAACTCCGAGAGGATCCGCTTCCAATACGATTCACTCGTTTGGTTGGCACCCGTGATCACGTATTTGGTAATGGCACTCCACGAGTTAATCAAGCACTCGTCCTCTTTCACCGCCCAAGCTATGCCACAGCTTCCACCCTTCCTCTTCTTTTTCTTCCCATCCTTGCCGACTTCTTCCACATCGTCATCGGTGCCATCACCTTCTTGATCGTCGCCCTCATCGGTGTTGTCGATGTATTGCTCCACGTCGACAACGGCGCTCCCGCCACCATCTTGCGTCTGGGTGCCGAAGGAGGCCTAGGTGCCAAAGTCGTAGCCCCCGGAGGGCGCCTGGTAAGCGAAAAGAGCGCGGGGACCGGCGTCGAACATGTTGTGGGCGCCGCCCTCGAACGACAGGGTGCACCCGGACTAGGCCTGCGCGGACGCCGCGCCGTCCTAGCGCAATCCCGGGGACACCTCGTATGCCTTGTTCAAGTCGAGTCCCGTCCCGGCGCTGCTGAGCGCGCCGTCGCTGAACACGGCGTTTGGTCGAAGCCGCCGTAGCTGCCGACGTAGCGGTATGCGTAGCCGGCATAGCCGCCTGGCTCGTTGAAGTTGGGGGAGAGACCCGGGCTAGGAGAGTGAATCGACTGCGAACGCGGCGTTCGCGCGGAACAGCGACGCCAAAGCCGACGAGTTCGATCCACCTCCCGGGCTGCCTCCTCCGATGGCACTGACTAGCAGCTCCAGGTTCGCCGCCGCGTTCCGGGCCTCCGACCTCTCGCGCCGCAGTCGGCGCTCCGCCGTGGAGGCGTCGCGCCGTCGTTGGTCGGCCGCCCACTTGGCGTCGGTCATGCCTTCCGGCCGCTCCTTCGGGGGGGGGGGGCTGCAGCACGCGGCATTTGACGCCGAGCGTGTCGGCCTTCGCATTCTTCGGCGACGGTTTCGGCGGCCCTTTCGGAGGCATGGCGCCGGCGGCGGGAGAGGAGGCGGGAAGGGGCGGGAAAGATGGGCGGCGACGGGTAGGCAAATGGCAGGCGCTTGGGACGGAAAGGGTTTTTGGTGGTCGCTTGTGTCGCTGGCAAGACGGGCCCGCAGCACGGAACGACTCGTCTGGCGCCCCCATGGGAGCCCCTGGGAGGCGGGCTTGGGCTGGTTTTGCCGGACGGGAGCAAGGGGTCGTCCAGACGGGAAGGCCCATTGGGGGGCGCGAGTGGGCGCGCTCGGGGTCCGTCCGGACGGGAAGGTGCTTGGGGGCGGCCTTTGGGGGCGCGACTGGAGATGCTCTAACTAGCTCGTGCCGCGTTGCACTCGAGAGCGAGCGACAGTCTCGGCGAATTAGCCAGGGCACGTCGGAGGGATGGAAGTCGGGGCAGCGGCTACGGAAGTTGTGCAAGGTGGGAAAATTAATTGTCACAAAGATGTACGAAATTTGATGTATCTAACACTAAATTATGTCTAGATGCATTCACTTTTATCCATCTTTATGACAATTAATTTAAGATGGAGGGAGTATTGCATCGGCAAACCAATGCACATGTTGTTTGTTTTGCACGTTTTAATGCAAGTGTGTTTGCGTTTGGTTGGATGCAAAACTGTTGTTGTGGTTACCCCTTATGTCCTTTGTTGAGTTTACCCAATGTTCACATAACCGGACTAGTTACGACGGGAAGAGTTTCGTCACCTTTGTACGGAGGCATCTGTACGACCAAAAAAGATGACGAAAGATTTTTTTATCCCACATGGATGACAACTTGATCTATGGATTGGGCCACTCTAGTCGATGGCAATTTACTTTATTTGATTGTAATTCATCTCATTTTTATGTTATATTAGTACATGTGGTTCATGGTTGTGTGATCGTTATTATGCAGAGGCTGGTACGATACTTACTACAAATAATAAAACCCCTTTATAAAAAAAACAGACTAGTTACACACATTGCAATCTGACTGAAAGCATATCATAGCAAAGCATATTAGCAAATCGAGTTCATCGGGATCATAGTATCAGGACCGATGCACCATGAGGTAACGAACAACAGCTCGTGATGCATCTCAAATTCATCAACAAGGGGTTAATATATTACCATCTCCCAAAATATACACACCAGTAAACTTAATATGGATTGGATCCAAGAAATGGTTGCTCGGATAGGACCTAAGCCAACTAATACTCTCAGTGTTTCACATGTTGGCATATTTGGTATGCTCATTCTGGTGGTCCGCAGGAAAGTTTAGAGCCTAAATTAGTAACACTAAATTTAGATATTAGGAGCAGAGACATTCACTCTCGTGTAGATTGTTTTCATCTGAGCATAGTTTATTATTTGCTTGTTGAGTAGCTCGTTATCCTTCAGGTACATTTAAGATTAATATGAAAATGTGTTAGTTGAGTTTACCGATGAACTTGCAAGAATAAGGAAAATGTAAGTTCGGGCACAAGTAATCTTACCCGGGTGTGTGGAATCAATCTCACTTCATCCATCATGATGGCCGAGCTCTCTTCATACCACACTGCTCCTTCAGGGTCCTTCTGCTGGTTAAGCCTAATCCACCTCGCTCTCTTATGGTGCAGGTCTTACACTCGTTGGGAAACCCCAAGAGGAAGGTATGATGAGCACAGCAGCAGTTTTCCCTTAGAAAGAAACCAAGGTTCAATCGACTAGTAGGAGAAAGGAGTAACTTCAAAAGGTTGATGCAGCTGAGATGGCAGGGCGCACTACCGGTTCAACAACAACGTGGAACCTACACAACACAAACAATTCACTTTGCCCCAACGAAGCAGTGAGGTTGTCAATCTTACCGGTTTTGCTGATAACAAAGAGGTTAAACATATGGTGTAGAAAACAGTAGGAGAACAGTATGAAAGCAGTAGCAGCAGTACAAAAACAGCGGAAGCAGTGTGAAAGCAGTGGAAACAGTGTGTGTATTATCAGAATGATAAAATGGACCGGGGTCCACAGTTCACTAGTGGTGTCTCTCCGTGAAAGATAAATAACATGTGTGGTGAACAAATTACAGCTGGGAAATTGACAGAAATGAAGGCTGCACCGTAGTGCATATGCAAGACATAAAGATTTCTATGTAATTCATGCGGGCATTACAACAAAATACATAGACCGTCATCCAACTTCATCTATGACTAAAAATCCACCCTCCAAATATCATCCAAACAAACGTTGGATATTAAGTTGCAAGCAATAGATTATCGCAGTAAGCAAAGTGTGTAATGTAAAAAATGTAAACTAAGTAAACACCGTTGTTTTCTCCCTAATGGCAACAACACATCCTCCATCCATCACTTTTCTGCCACTCAAGCACAGATGCAAAGGAGGCATGAACCCACTATCGAGCATAAATACTCCCTCTTGGACACAAGATATAAATATCATGCTAAACCACACGGTGCACACACTGTCACCTTTACCCCGTGATCAAAGTGTTTACGGAGATAACAAAACCACTTGAGTAGCATAACACATGAAGATCAATCTACTTATTCAACTAGATTACAAAGCTCATGATCACATAAAGATCACAACATGGGAGAGAGAGATGAACCACATAGCTACCGGTAGAGCCCTTAGCCCCGGGGGAGAACTACTCCCTCCTCATCATAGGAGACATCAACGGCGACGGATATGGCAGTGGAGTCGGAGGAGATGGCTTCTGGGGGCACTTCCCCGTCCCGGTAGGGTACCAGAACAGAGATCTGTCCCCCGAAAATTTCGGTGGCGGCAGCGGAGCTACAGATGTATTTTGCGGAAAAGGTTGATCCTCCTAGGGTTTATGCCTCGGGGAGTATATATGGGCAAAAGGGCGATGCCGGGGGATGGCCAGGGGGCCCACACCCCTAGGTGGCGCGGCCAGGGGGACCCGCGCCACCCCATGGTGTGGCCACCCCGTGGCCCCCCTCCGGGGTTCTTTGGGACTTCTGGATGCTTCCGAGACTTTTAGGACTTCTGGCTTTCGAATTTTCCAATTCCGAGCATATTTCCAGGACAACTTTTCTGAAACTAAAAACAGCAGAAAACAGGGAACTGGCTTTGTGGCATCTTGTTAATAGGTTAGTCCCGAAAACATAAGAAAACGTAGGAAAACATACGGAAAACATGTAGGAATTGGCATAATATTAACATGGAACATCAGAAATTATAGATACGTTTGAGACGTATCAGAGACTCAACATAAAAGTAAAAGAAAGGCTCTTCGCAGAGGGAAGCATGGATCACTCAAGTGCTATAGCTTTTATTTTATTAAACAGTGGTATACAATGTTTGACACTCCTCCCAACCATCTTACACAAACCATGGCTAACCGAATCCTCGGGTGCCTGCCAACAATCACATAGTATGGAGGAGTGTCTACTTTTTAGAGAGGTGTATGCTTATGTCAACGAATAGTAAACAGAAAATACAGTATGTCACAAGCCAACTAGACTTCACAAGAGCGGCTCCCATAGAAGGACGCATCTGGGTAGAAGGTTATCCCTCTTTCTCTTTTTTTTACACAATTATGCTTTGACTGATAAATCAGGGGCAAAAATAGTGAAGAGAATTTGTTGTTATTAATTTGGGGCTGGGCACCCCGCTGCCAGCTCTTATATCAATTGGATAAGAGGATGAAGCCACTAGTCCAGGGTGTGAAATTCCAGTCAACAAGTGAGATAAAGATTATGTATTTACATCCTCATGAGCTAAAACGAGAGCACAAAACAAGAGTAATTTTGAAAGTTTTAAAGGTAACACATGAGCAATTTACTTTGAAGTGGTGGTTAAACACCACATGTAGGTAGGTATGGTGGACACATTGGGCATACTTTGGTTTTTGGGAGTTGGATGCACGAGTAGATCTCATACTCAGTACAGGTGGAGGGTAGCAAAAGACTGGGAGCGACAAATCAAGAGAGCATAAGAGCTATAATCATGCATAGGGACATAAACATCATTAATCAAAGCATAAGTGGTACAACAAGTTCAAAAAATAAATTATCATAGAGGCTATAAGTGACTGGTTCATAGTCATACACATGGTAAGAGCATGCGCCAAGTCAACCAAATAAAACATTCAAAGGAGAACACCGCAAATTTATGCTTCAAAATACCAAGAACAACTCATGATTCTTTCAATGGCACATTAAACACTCTCAGCTATTTGAGACTAATCATGCTACTAAATAACCACTAGGATTTAGAATTAAAATAACAACTAGCATGATACGAAAAAGTCTACCATAGTCTATACAAGCTTCTTCTTGCACCGTTATAAATTCTACTACAAGCAGCAGTTTCTTTTCCCAACAAGCACCATACAAAGTATGTGTCGTGGTGGTGTCACGGCAGATGCCATGGGATGGCTAAAGATGTGGGGACGATGGACGCTGGAGGTGTCCGGGGAGGGATCACGCGACGAGTAGTCGCGTGAGGTGAGATCCACACAACACAAACAACACGATGTACCCAGGTTCAGGGCCCTCGTGAGGAGGTAAAACCCCTACTCCTGCCTTTCTCTATGTATTACGATGTCTCTCCGAGTAGCCACAGTACAAATGGTATCGCTACCGAGTAGCCCCTCTCTCTTCTCCGAGTAGAGCTAGGTCAAGAACTTAGGGTTTCTAGGGTTCACTATGAGCCTGTGTGTGCGTCTGAGAGCATGCCTCGCGCAGGAGGCGGCGGGGCACCTTATATACACGGTGCCCAGCCGGATACGTCCAAATCTAGACAAGTGTCGACATAGTGTGCACATCGTCCTTTCTCCGAGTACCCGCTGACAGCTTTGGTTCCTAACCTTGGCTGCTTCTGTAAAGTCGTTGGGCAAAACTAGGGGACAGACTGGTATCACTGTACCTAGGCACAGAGTAGGCCCCCCTTATCCTGCCACGGCCTGCTTCCATGCTGTCACTGTCAGGCAGGCCGTCCCCACGTGAACAGTAGTTCGAATGCTGCCAAGTACGGACCCAGGATACGCGGGATCCTGTGTCAGAACGGCTCCTTTGACTTTCTGGCCCGAGTAGGTTCCCGCCAATGGTTCCCGCCAATTGTACTCGGGCCAAACCTTCTACTCGTCAGGGTAGAACTTGATTGATATCTCCTTCTGGTCATCTTGAGGTGAGACCGAGTAGCAGTCGACCGGGTAGCGAGTACCTGGTAGTCGGCTACTCGACCAAACCTCTCTTCTGTAAGCGGCCTTTACCACCTGTCTTTACCCTACTCGGGGGTAACCCCCCGACAGCAGTCCCCGAAGCTGGTTGAGTCTTGCGAACTTGTTCACTAGGCTCTGCCAGCTTAAAACCAGCCTTTGCATCTCAGCCCTTGAACCTCAAGATGCCGAGTAGAACCTCCGAGTAGCTATCTGGAAAGTACCTTGAGTTTCCTCTCTTCCGAGTAGCACTTGCTTTCTACTCTGTAACCGAGTAAAAATACTTAGAGAAATTTCTCAAATTGAGCCTCTGCAGCACAGAGCACAATCCAGCCCTTCGCGCAGCAACTGCACACGTGTCAAGCATCCACGACCTTGTCGTTTGGTTGCCCAGGACACGACCTGCCACGCGTCCAGTTTTCACGCAATGGGCCCACCGGCCGTCATGTCCCATCAAGTGCAGTTATAGGCCACGATTCGGTGGTGGGATTAACTGTGGCCATTACGCGCGCAACCGGCGCTTGTGTGCGTTTCTAGCCGGCCACAGGACCCACCACACGCCGCAATCGATCCCACTTCCGCGACGGTAACGGTAAACTCGCGGAGGGGATATAAATACCCCCGCCGGTAACTTCCTTTTCCCCTTCCCTCGCACTATTCCTTCTCCGTCTCCTGCTCTTCTCCGCCACCGTGCTCTCCGCCGCCGCGCAAGCTCTCGCGCCGCCGCGGACTCAATCCACCAGCCAACTCCACTCGAAATCTTCCACCTTCTCAACTCACCACAATGGCCAAGTCAGGCTGGGCCGGCTCCTGCGTCACCGCGGAGGATTGCGCCTGGCTCGTCAATACCCGGCGAGTCCCTCCCGGCGTGGAGTGCCGGGCGCCGGACGGCGAAATCGTGCCGTCCCCGCGGGAGGGAGAGCGCGTCGTCTTCCTGGCGCATTTCGAGCGCGGGTTCGGGCTACCCGCCTCCGATTTCATGAGGAAGTTCCTCAATCACTTCGGCATCCAGATGCACCATCTGCCGCCGAACGCCGTCGTCTTCCTCGCCTACCACGCCGTGGTCTGCGAGGCCTTCCTCGGCATCCGGCCCACGTGGGAGACGTGGCTCAGGTACTTCCACCTGCGCCAGCAATCTACCGGGAAGAAGGACTCCGCGGGCGTCGCCCGCGCCACCGACACCGGCTGCGCCATGATGGTGCAGCGGTCCGGGACGAACCACCCCCGCATCAAGGGGCTGGACTCCGTCAAGCTATGGCAGAAGACGTTCCTTTACGTCAGGAACGTTGCCGCCGAGCCAGGAGCCCCGGTGAACGATAGAATCAACCTGCCCGTTTGGTGCAATCGCGCTCCAATCGGGATGTACTGGAAGGACAAGCCCGTCAACGATGACGACGCCATCGAGATGGAGAATCGACTCGGCTGGCTGAAGGCGGAGGGCCTCAAGAACGACGACCCGGTGGCCTGCTGGATCCAGCGCCGAGTACTGCCCTTGCAGGAGCGCTGCCATCTCATGTGTTACATGGGAGGGCCTCGCGACTGCACCAGGACAACCACCATCGAGATCGACAACATTGATGTCCCCTGGCATGCCAGGAACATCTTGACGACAAGCCTTGGCGACCACTGGCAATACGGGTTCGTCCCGTACAGCCGTACAAAACCGATTGAGCGGGTACGCCTTCCTTACTTTGCTCTCCGCATACATTTTCCGAGTAGATAGCTTCTCCTTCTTGCATCAACTAGCAATTGCCTTGCGTTCCGAGTAGGACATCTAGCCGAATCGCCTTAGGCTTTAGTATGCTTTGTGTTTGCACGCCTTGCCGGGTAGCCTACTCGAGAACGATTCTTAGGCTCCATGTGCTTTATGCCTGCACGCCCTTCCGAGTAATATCTCTCGGCAAACATGCTTAGGCTTAGTATGCTTTGTGTTTGCACGCCTATCCGAGTAGAATGCTTAGTAAACTGCCTAGGCTTTGTGTGCTTTGTACCTGCATGCCTATCCGAGTAGAATTCCTTCCTGGTTCTCGGCTAGTCTGTGATCCTTCTCTGCTTTTCAGGTTCTCACTCGCCAAATAATTGAGAGCTGCGAGGTTTTCGAGGGCAACTGGTCTCCTGACCGTGAGGAGGATGATGTGCCCTCTTTTGATGCCGTGGAGCAGCCCAACCTCTCTCGCTCCCCCGTCCCTGATAAGCGTGACGCTCTCCGCACCTGGTCCGACGAGGATTTTGATGGTAACTGTACTTTTATTCTGTTTGCTTCCGAGAAGCACCAATCCCTCGTGTGCTGTTTCTGATTCTTTCCTCTTTTCTCTTTGATTCCCAGATGAAGTTGCCGCGGACAAGGACGACGAGGACGAAGACGAGAACGAGCGCGATGCGCCCCTAGTCATCAAGCCCCTGGCCGTCGCCGCTCCTGAGACCCGCAAACGGGCTGGTAGCGGGGCACCAGCGCCTCCTGCCAAGAAGAAGAAACCCGCCGAGAAGAAGGCGGTCGTGAAGAGAACCAGACGAGAACTCAAGTGCACCACCGCGTAAGCCCTTTTCTCGGTCGTTTCCCTTCTCGCACTGTGCTACTTTCCCCAATCTCCTTCTAATTTGTGATTTCCCTTTCTCTGCAGGCCTCCTATGGACGCAAACGCAGCTCTCGCGTCTGACCCTGCTAAGGAAAAACCAGTACCTCTGGTCAACCTAGACGATGATGATGAGGACCACACCGCCAACACTGCTGCTGCCAATCCACAGGCCGCTGATGCACAAGGAGCAGCGTCTGAACCAGCAGCACAGGACACTGCCGTCCACGACGAGAGACCCCCTTCTCCTCCGGCTAGCAACGCCGAGGAGAACCAAGATCACGAGATGCAAGACAATACCGCCGCAGAGCGGCCTGAAGCAGAGCAAGAGCAGCCCGCCACAGGGGCTGCTGCACAAGAGAGCCTCGCTGCCGCGCAGCGAGTAGAAGATACCACCGCCACGGATGCCACTGCTTATCCATTGAGCAGCGTGCAACCGGGCGTGACACCGAGTAGCGCCCAGCCAGGAGCTGCACAAGGCGATGGATCTGCGGCGCCACCAACTGCGCAAGGCCCTACCGCACCAACTGCGCAAGGCCCTACACCTCCAACTGCGCAAGGCCCTACACCGCCAACTGCGCAAGGCCCTACACCGCCAACCTCCTCCTCGCCGTCGAAGACCAAGGATACATCCAGCCCTCCCGCCGGGCGAGTAACCAGGCAACGAGCCCTGGATGCTCTGAGGGGTGAGGTTGACAGAAGGGCAGCCGAGAAGGAAGCTGCTGAGAAGGCCAAGGCCGAGGAGGAAGCCGCCGAGAAGGCCAAGGCTGAGAAGGAAGCTACTGAGAGAGCCAAGGCCGAGCAGAAGAAAGCCAGGGCTGAACAGAAGAAGGCCGAGAAGCAAGCTGCCGAGAAGGCAGTCGCCGAGAAGGCGAAGGCCAAGACTGACGGGAAGACGACTGAGGATCCCGAGAAGCAGAAGGTTGAGAAGGAGCAAACGAAGAAGCGGGCCAGAGACCAGAGTACATCCTCAGGCGGAGCGCTCGTGATCCACGAGTCCGGCCCGATTCCTGCTGTGCTCTCTGCAGACGCTCGCGCTGCTGGCCAGCCTTGCTACCCGGAGTACATGATCGAGGTTAGCCAACAGCACTCAATCGGCTTCCCTCCCAAGGACAAAGCTTTAGCTATCCAGCGGGGAAGGAAAGTTGTAGCCGTGAACTCCCCTCCTCCAGATCCAAGCCAACCACCCCAGTCTATCAACATCGCTTCTCGTGGAGTCCAAGACAAACCAATAACCTCCAAAGGCCTTGAGCAGGTACTGGACACCATTGGCTTCATCGACGCCAAATGGGATAGCAAGATTCTCGGCGTGGATAAGTGGCACGGTCTTAGCCTTGGCGGCATCGACCACATGCGCGTGGACTGGAACAAGGTTGACCTGGGACGCAATCCCATGTCTGTCTCCACCGAGACCGCGACGCTCGCAGCCAAGATGTTCTTGCATCGCAAGAATGCCGAGGACATCGAGCAGTCCTACGCAGTAAGTCCTTCTTGCCTTTTCCGAGTTGATTTTTCTTCTCTTCTACTCGCCTTTCTTCTTTCTTACCATCACCCCCAGTCCCCGAGATTCGGGTCGAGTAGGTGGATACTCTCCGAGTAGCCTCCTACTCGGGCTGAATCTTCTCTGCTTTGCCTATCTCATTTTCTTCTCGCTTCTCAGGATAGCGTCCTGAAGCGGACCAACCTATACCGCCATCTTCTCTGGAACCACTCCATCGCCAGGAGGCGAATTGCTGCTTTAGAGAAAGAAAAGGCAGCTGCAGAGGCAGCCAGCAAGAACGCCAAGGACAGCTCCCAGCAGCTGACTGAAGTACAAGGTACGCTTTTAGCTGTGCGATTCATGCGTTTTTGTTTACGCTCGCTTATGCTTTCTTATGCGCTAACCTCTCCTTCTCTGCAGAAAAACTGAAGGCTTTAGCAGACGAACATGAGAAGTGCCGCAGCTTCGTGGAGAACTCCGAGGCCACCATTAAAAGGCTAGAAGGTAAGCTTGTTGTTTACTCGGTTTGACTTTGAGTTTGTTTCTTCTCTGCTCCTCTGCTAACCTCATCTATCTCTTCGCAGAAGATTACAAGTTGTTTGCTGAGGCACACCAAGATTGTGTCAAGCCGGCAGAGGTGCAGAAGCAGCTGTCCGACCAGGCCCTTGAGTTGTTGAAGGACCACACCACGGAGACCGAGAAGCTGCAACTCCAGCTGCAACAGGCACTCCAGGATGCCGTCAAGATTGGCGCCGAGAGGGACAAGGCCATCGCCGAGAAGGCCAAGGCCGAGACCACTTTCAAGGCCAAGGAGAGGGCCCTTGAGCAGGAATGCGAAACTTTGAAGAAGACCAACGCTGATCTCTTCGCTCAGATGACCACCCTGCGCGATATTCAGGAAAAGCACATTGGCAACGAGGAGTCCTGGAAAACCAAACTGCAGCAGCTGCGCCGCCAACTGATCGGTAAGTTTTCTCTTCATTGCATCTTTTCTTCTCGGTCTTGTTCCTTCTCGGCTTCTTTTTTCTTCTCGGTTTTTGATCTTGCCACTTGCTATTTCAGATATCTGGCCTCGTCTTGATTCTTCCTCTGCGCCTACGGTAGCCAAGGCCCGAGCAGTTCGCCTTTCGCTGGGTGAGCCAATTGACACCAGGGCTGATATCGAGGACAGCTTGCTGGTGCTCAAAGGTTACTTCGAACAGCTGGCCGGCGTCGGAACTGACTTGGTGCATGCGGGCTTTGAGCTCCACCGGCTGTTCTGGCCTCATGACCCCCAGCCAAGAAACATGCGGGATCTCGCCCTCAAGCTGGAGAACGTGAAGGCCGAGCTGAAAAAATGGCGAGCCTCTGGAGCCCGTGCTGGTGCGGACGTGATGCTTCTCTGCATAGCATCTTGGTATGAAAACCTGGATATGCAGCGCATCCGCGGGAAGCGCAATGATTCCAAGTGGGAGATGGATGCCGAGAGCGTGGCCTTGCGCAAGCAGATTGCGTATGAGGTCGCAGAGTGCGCCGAGACGGAGGTCTACATCGAGGGCGTCCCCGAGCCCGACACTGAGTACGAAGATGAAGAAGAAGAGGACGGCGCGGTAGAATCCGACTTGGAAGGCTTCTTCGAATCTCCTGAGGGCAAGGCCGGGAAGGGGAAGAACGTTGCCGTCGCGAGTAGCGACGAGGACGAGTACGCCCACATCGACACCGCCGCACTTGACTTTGGCACCTCCTCAGGTGCTGCTCTCGACGACACGGTGCCCCCTCCTGGCCAAACTTCAGGCTTCTCCTCGGCTCAAGGACCCGTCTCGGTGGCCACGGCCACTTCCGAGCAGGCGGCCACCCAAGACGATGCCGAGATGAAGGAATCCGCCACCGTCCAGACGGAAGCGGGTGCTACCCAAGCTAGCACCGAAGGAACAGCTGCCACGACCGCCACCGAAGAAACTGCTGCCAAGACCGCCGCCGAGGAAACATCAGCCAAGGCCAGCGCCGAGAACATTGCCTCTTCATCTTGAAGCAACCTGCACCCTCTTTCAAACTTGAACACTTATCAGATCCCCGGGATGCCGGGAGCAGATGTAATAGACTACCTTTATCTTGCTTGCTACTCAATTTTTATGCCCACTCTGTTTATTTCGACATTAATCAATTTGAACGACACTGGCTTTATGCCGAGTTGTGTTTCCATGCGAGTCCCCGAGTAGCATTTCTTATTCACCCTGTCTTTTCATCTCTGCTCTACCTGCGACTTGTCGCTTGTTTGGTATTCGAGTCACAAGAATCAAGTAGCAAGGCTGCAAATACTTAGCCGCTAGAAACAATCATGGTAACGCAGCCCACCACTTAGCCGAGAAGACGAGAACAGGGAACAAAAAGTAACCGACAATCTACTCGGTTCCTGCACTCTTTCTTCCTTAGTGATTTTCGTGTGCTCATTGACCTTTTGCTTGTTCTCTTGCTTGCCATGAAGCCGGGTTTCGGACAGCAGCAAAGTCGAAGAGTTGGCATATAGGTTTAAGCACAGTACTCAATGCACTTATGAGTTCTGAAGTGGAGCAACCGAATAGACAAAGGACCAAGCCGAGTAAAAAACACTTAGAGCAATTTTGGACGAGGGCAGTCCCCGAGAACAATTTCAGATTGCAGAGTAGAATTTCAACTCGGATAAGAGGGTACATACACATCTTTGCTTACGAATGAAAACGACGAAGTAGCGCTACATTCCAAGGGCGCTTGGTTTCCTCTCCAGCTTTATCTGCCATGTTCGCCTGCGATGGGCGCACATCTACAAGATAGTACGCGTCATTGTGCAGCGCTTTGCTGACAATAAAAGGCCCTTCCCATGGAGGAGACAACTTGTGCATCCCGGCTGTGCGTTGCACCAGCCTAAGGACCATGTCTCCTTCTCGGAAAACCCTTGGGTTCACCTTTCGGCTATGATAACGCCGCAGGTTTTGCTGGTAGATAGCCGAACGTGACAGAGTCAGCTCTCTTGCTTCTTCAAGCAGGTCAACGTCGTCTTCTCGAGCTTCTCTCGCCTCCACCTCAGTGTAGAGGGCTACTCGGGGGGAGTCATGCTCAAAGTCTATTGGCAACACGGCCTCAGCCCCGTATACCAAGAAGAATGGCGTGTAGCCGGTTGACCGGTTAGGGGTAGTCCTTAGACTCCACAGCACCGCTGGCAACTCTTCTAGCCAACACCCAGGTGTTTTCAGCAATGGCTCAATCAGCCTTGGCTTTATGCCTGCCAGCACCATCCCATTTGCTCTCTCAACTTGCCCATTGGAGGCAGGGTGCGCGACTGACGCAACGTCTAGTCGGATATGCTTATCTCTGCAGAATCGCACCATTGCCCCCTCTGCAAAGTTGGTGCCATTGTCGGTGATGATACTGTGTGGGTAGCCATATCTCATGATCACATCCTTCACAAACTTCACAGCTGTGACCCCATCGCACTTCCGAATAGGTTTCACCTCGATCCACTTGGTGAACTTGTCCACCATGACCAAGATATGTGTCATATTGCCTTTAGCCGGCTTGAAAGGACCAACCATATCCAAGCACCAAACAGCAAATGGCCATGTGATAGGAATTGTTTTCAACTCGGAAGCTGGCATGTGAATCTTACTTGCGAACATCTGGCAGCCGGTGCACTTCCTCACAATATCTTCAGCTTGCTGCAGTGCAGTGAGCCAGTAGAAGCCATGCCGAAAAGCTTTCTTGACCAAAGCCCGAGATGAGGCGTGATGCCCACATTCCCCTTGATGTATCTCCACCAGGATTTCTTCTCCTTCCTCTGGGCTCACACAGCGTTGCAGCACGCCGGTGGCACTTCTCTTGTGCAGCACATCTCGGACTATGGTGTAGCCCTTGGATCTTCTCTGAATCTGCCTTGCAGTCACCTCATCTTCAGGTAGAGTGCCGTCCCTTAGAAAGGATAATATGGGCATTGCCCAACTCGGTGTCTCCCGCATGGGAAACACTGGTTCGTCCATTTCCATTGGGGCAGGCTCTTGTGGTTGCACAGGAGGAGTAGGAGCGCTTCTCTGCAGTCCTGACCGATTGGCGAGAACTTCTTCAATGAATGCAACAGCTTCTGGGTTGAGGGCGGCAGTCCCCGAGTACGGAGTGGCAGTCCCCGAGTAAGGAGTGGCAGTCCCCGAGTAGGGAATGGCAGTCCCCGAGTAGGGAATGGCAGTCCCCGAGTAAGGAGCGGCAGTCCCCGAGTAGGGAATGGCAGTCCCCGAGTAGGGGATGGCAGTCCCCGAGTAGAGGACGGCAGTCCCCGGGTTTCCTGCAGCACTCTCCCAGTCAATCTCCATTGGGTCAGATTCTTCACTTGGCAGAGAAGGAACAAAGATGGATTCCGAGTTAGGGAAAGGCTTGATGGATGGCTTCCTCAAATGCTCCAAGGCAATCCCTGCCGGGATGGACTGCCGAGAAGATCCCAACTTGGATAGCTCGTCTGCCGCTTCGTTCTCTGCTCGGTGAATGTGCTGGAACTCACAGCCTTCGAAAAACCCAGTCATTGACTGCACCAGGAAGCGATACGATGCCATGTTGGCATCCAAAGCATCCCAGGTACCTGAGACTTGCTGCACCACTAGATCTGAATCGCCATAGCATATAATGCGCTGCACACCAACCTCCTTCGCTACTCGCAAACCATGCACCACTGCCTCGTACTCGGCTACATTGTTGGATGCCTTGAAATGAATCTGCAACACATACTTGAGCTGATCCCGCTTGGGTGATGTAAGCACAACGCCAGCACCAAGGCCTTCTTTCACCTTTGAGCCATCAAAGTGCATTTTCCAATAGTTGGAAACTGGAGCAGGAGGTTCATACTGCATCTCGGCCCAGTCCACAAGAAATTCCGCCAGGACCTGAGACTTAATTGCTTCTCTTCTCGTATACGCGGGAGCGTACGCGGCTAGCTCAATCGCCCACTTGGCTACTCTGCCACTCGCCTCCTTGTTACCCATGATATCCGAGATGGGAGCAGAACTTACAACCGTGATGGGGTGCTCCTGGAAGTAATGTTTCAGCTTCCTGGCGCCCAGGTACACACCGTATGTCATCTTCTGGTAGTGCGGATAGTTTTGCTTGGAACTGGACAGCACTTCACTGAGGTAATAGACTGGGCGCTGCACACTCTTGCCTTCTTCTTCTCGCTCCACCACTATCACCACGCTGACTACTCGGTTAGTCGCAGCAATGTACAACAGCATAGGCTCCTTGGGTAGCGGACTAGCCAAGACGGGAGCGCTAGCCAGCATTGCTTTCAGCTCATTGAATGCCACGTCCGCTTGCGGAGTCCAGACAAACTTGTCACTTTTCTTCATCAGCTGGTACAGAGGCAGAGCCTTCTCGCCCATTCGGCCCAGAAAACGGCTCAGAGATGCCAGACAACCCGTGAACTTCTGCACGTCCTTCAGTGATCTCGGCAAAGACATGCTCTCAATAGCTTTTATCTTAGAAGGATTGGCTTCAATGCCCCGACTAGAAACAAGAAAACCGAGTAGCTTTCCAGCTGGTACACCAAAGGTACACTTACTCGGATTCAGTTTCATTTTGTACCTGCGTAGGTTAGCAAAGGTTTCCTCCAGGTCGGCAAGCAGAGTATGTGTTTTATTCGTTTTGATGACAATGTCATCTACGTACACCTGCACATTCTTGCCGAGCTGGTCATGCAAGCATTTCTGCATGCATCTCTGATAGGTTGCACCCGCATTCCTCAGGCCAAAACACATGACACGATAGCAATAAGCCCCGTACGGGGTAATGAAAGCAGTCTTTATTTGATCAGCAGGGTTGAGTGCAATCTGGTGGAAACCAGAGTAGGCATCTATGAAAGACAACAGTTCACAGCCGGCAGTGGAATCGATCACCTGATCGATGCGAGGTAGCGGGAAGGGATCCTTGGGGCATGCCTTGTTCAAGTCGGTATAGTCGACACACATGCGCCATGCAGTGGCAGCCTTGGGATCTTCCTTTTTCTTCTCGACCATGACCGGGTTGGCTAACCAGTCCGGGTGCAGCACTTCCATGATGAAGTTACTGATCAGCAGCTTGGTGATTTGATCACCGATGGCCTTCCTTCTCTCATCCCCGAAACGGCGCAAAGCCTGCTTCACGGGCTTGGCGTCAGGACGCACATGCAAAGAGTGCTCAACCAACTCCCTCGGGACTCCTGGTAGATCTTCATTGGTCCAGGCAAACACATCCCGATTCTCACGGAGGAAGTGGATGAGCGCGCTTTCCTATTTCTCCGCCAACCCGGCACCAATGATGGCCACGCGCTCCGGGAACTCGGGGTCAACCTGGACTGTCTTGGTCTCCTTGGCAGCTTGGAAAGCAGTACCATGCTGAGTACTCGGCACACCTTGTGCGCCAGCTTGTGCGGACTGAGCCATGGCCACCACCTCGTACATCTTCTTCTTCTCGGCAGCAATCACCATCGATTCCGCCAGCTGAGAGCTAGCAGAGGCACACTCCATGGACTTCTTGTAATCTCCCGAGATGGTGATAATGCCATTGGGGCCGGGGATCTTCATCTTCAGATAAGCCACATGAGTAGAGGCCATGAACTTGCTCAGAGCAGGCCTGCCGAGTAGAGCATGATAGGGGCTCTGATGATCCACCACTTCAAACTGCAGGCGCTCTGTGCGGCAGTTCTCCCGAGTACCGAATAGCACATCAATCCACACTCGGCCAATCGGGTTGCATGAGATCCCGGGCACAATGCCATGGAAAGTGGTCTTGCTAGGCAGCATCATGTTCTCGGCCAGGCCAAGCTTTTCGAGTGTGTCCTTGTACACTATGTTGATGCTGCTGCCGTTGTCGATTAGCACCTTGCTGAACCTCACATTCTTCTCGGGACCCAGGAAGGTAGGATCCAGCACCAAGGCACAGGTACCCGGATTGGGCATCACCTTGGGGTGATCTGCCCGAGTCCACCTGATCTCCTGGTCGCACCAGTACATGTAGTGAGGGACAGCAGGAATCACTGCGTTGACCTCCATGGCCCGCCTGTGCTGTGATTGCTTGTCGACTGCCTCAGAAGTGAAGATCATATAGCTCTCATGGTGCTCTTGGTACTGGTTGGAGCCATTGCCCCCATTGTTGCCATTGTTGTTGTTGTTGTTGCCCTGATAGTTGTTGTTGCCTCTGTTGTTGTTGTTGCGGTTGTAGTTGTTGTTGTTGTTGCGGTATCTCTCATTGTTGAAGTTCCGGTTGGCTCCTAAAGCCACCTGGTTGACATTCTCTCTTCTCGGGTACACTGGCGGCCGAGTTGCGGGCGCGCGAGTAGGCTGAACAGTAGCATTGGCGGCTGGCAGAGGAGGAGGAGGAGGCAAGCCATCACTCTTGATCACATCCCACCATTCGCATTGCCAAGTAGTGTGGTTGGCGGGCCTTGAGGGGTGGTGAGTGTGAAAGCTACATGGACCATCCTTCATGTCATCGAAGACAAACTTCTTCGGCTGCTCGGAGTTCCCGCTACCCGGCTGCGCAGTGCGGAACGGTTTCTTGTTGCCCTGGCCCTGGTTCTGGTTCTGCCCGTAGGCTCCAGCAGGTTTCTGCCTTTGGCCACCACCGCCTCCAACATTCACCTCTTCAGGATCATACCGAGTATCTACTCGGCGCTTGTTGCGGAACTCGTTGCGCTTGCTGCTGTTGAAGTTTCTTCTCGGCTCAGAGGAGTCCATCAATGGCTGAGTGGGATCACCGAGTGCGTACTGATCCGCAATCTTGATGGTCTCGGCCAGGGTGTTCGGCATCTCCCTCTGCAATCTTTGCCAAAGCATGCTGCCATGTCGGCAACCCTGCGCAAACCAAGTGATGGCCTGTGCCTCATTCACACCCTCACATGTGTTCCTCAAGGTGCTCCACCGAGTAAGGTACTCGCGGTCCGTCTCATCTTCTCGCTGCCTGCAAGCCGACAGCTGCTGGGGCCTATTCGGCCTCTTGTATGTGCTGGTGAAGTTGCTGACGAAGGCGTCCGAGAAGTCCAGCCAGCAGTTAATGCTGTGCTTGGGCAAGTTGTTGAGCCAAGTGCGAGCTGGACCCTCTAGCATCTGCGGGACGTACCGCACTGCCCATCTCCTGTTGCCACCCGCAATGTGGACCGCGGTGACGTAGTCATTGAGCCAATCCTCGGGCTTGGTGCTACCATTGTAGCTCTTAGTGCCTCTTGCGAGCTGGAAGCCCTTCACGGAAGGCTCGTTCATGATGCGCGGGCCAAAGCACTCGGGGCCAGGAGGACCCGTGCTCTCAAGCCGCGCCGACAAGCTGATACGGTCCAGCTGGTGCCTTGCATCTCCAGGCGCCAACACACGCTCACCGACACGGTCATGAATGTCATAACCAGCCATCTCCATAGCCGAGTAGCCATCATCATACCTATCCACCTGCATAGCTGCAGGCTGCTCCACCGGGTTGGCGACCGGTGCCACTGGGCGCGGCTGCTGCCTCTGCCGAGTAGGCTGAGCTGCGGGTTGCCGAGAAGTACCCGGAGGCGCGGCTTCTCGGGCACGGCTTTGAGCTTGATGGGCTTGAGAGCCTGCTCTTGCAGCGTTGTGTTCCTGCCCGGGCTGCTGCGGCACAGCAACCTGTTTCACGGCAGCAGCCGGGTCATACACCTCCATTTGCCTGTCTCTACCCGAGCGCCCGCTGCGGCTCTTCTCGCGGCTAGGATGCGGTGACGAGGCCTGATCATTAGATCTGGCCGCGTGCGAGTGAACCACCTGCGAAGCTCCAGCTCCCGGGTTGGCCTTCCGGAACTCCTCGTTCTGCCTGGCGGCCTCCAACACCAACTCATTGAGCCTCTCCTGCTGCCTGAGACGCGCCTCTCCATCTAGGCGCGGCAACTCGGCAGCCACGGCTTGTGCAGCTCTGAGCGTCTTGGCGGGTGTGCTGTACCTTGGCCTTGTGAAAGTGTTCGCGGTGGCGGACTGCGCGGGCTCCTCCGCAACTGTCGCCATCTCGGCACCCAGGTTGCGCCGTGTAGCGCCTATTCTGCTAGGCCTCCTGGCGACCGGCGTGAAGCCGTGAGCCTTGTTGTACTCAAGCTGGTCCAAACTCAGCTCAAGCCTGATCTTCTCCAACTCCGCCTGCTCGGCAAGCAGCTCCTGGCGTTGCCGCTCGAGCTGCTCCCTCGCGGCTAGGAGCTCGATGTCGGTGGGAGTGGGCATGCCGGTTCGCGCAGCAGACGCGGGGATGACCGTAGACGTGGAAGGCGGCAGGTTGCTCTCCTTCTCGTAGGGCCGGTGGTTCCTGCCACCAGCAGGCGGGTCGTCAACCTCCTCGACGACGGCCGCAGCGCCAGTAGCAGCTGCGCCAGTGTTTGCCGCCAAGCCCGTCACCATCACCTCAGCGCAGCACGCAGAGCTGCATGCAGGCCTTCCGCGAGCAGCAACCACCGCGGGAGGATCCTCCGCGTCATGCACCAGCTCGGGGTAGGCGCCGTTGGCGACGGTGGCGACGTAGACGAGATGCGAGCCGAAGGAGATCACCGAGCCGCCCTCGGGCATGGCCATGCCGCCGAAACAGCCGGCGTTGTCGGTGACGAAGTCGAAGGAGCCAAATCTGTGGACAAGGCCACAAACTACGCGCTCCGCCGATGAAGATCCCGTCCGAACAGAAACTCCAGCCAGCGCCGCTGGTTGCCCCACGGTGGGCGCCAACTGTCGTGGTGGTGTCACGGCAGATGCCATGGGATGGCTAAAGATGTGGGGACGATGGACGCTGGAGGTGTCCGGGGAGGGATCACGCGACGAGTAGTCGCGTGAGGTGAGATCCACACAACACAAACAACACGATGTACCCAGGTTCAGGGCCCTCGTGAGGAGGTAAAACCCCTACTCCTGCCTTTCTCTATGTATTACGATGTCTCTCCGAGTAGCCACAGTACAAATGGTATCGCTACCGAGTAGCCCCTCTCTCTTCTCCGAGTAGAGCTAGGTCAAGAACTTAGGGTTTCTAGGGTTCACTATGAGCCTGTGTGTGCGTCTGAGAGCATGCCTCGCGCAGGAGGCGGCGGGGCACCTTATATACACGGTGCCCAGCCGGATACGTCCAAATCTAGACAAGTGTCGACATAGTGTGCACATCGTCCTTTCTCCGAGTACCCGCTGACAGCTTTGGTTCCTAACCTTGGCTGCTTCTGTAAAGTCGTTGGGCAAAACTAGGGGGCAGACTGGTATCACTGTACCTAGGCACAGAGTAGGCCCCCCTTATCCTGCCACGGCCTGCTTCCATGCTGTCACTGTCAGGCAGGCCGTCCCCACGTGAACAGTAGTTCGAATGCTGCCAAGTACGGACCCAGGATACGCGGGATCCTGTGTCAGAACGGCTCCTTTGACTTTCTGGCCCGAGTAGGTTCCCGCCAATGGTTCCCGCCAATTGTACTCGGGCCAAACCTTCTACTCGTCAGGGTAGAACTTGATTGATATCTCCTTCTGGTCATCTTGAGGTGAGACCGAGTAGCAGTCGACCGGGTAGCGAGTACCTGGTAGTCGGCTACTCGACCAAACCTCTCTTCTGTAAGCGGCCTTTACCACCTGTCTTTACCCTACTCGGGGGTAACCCCCCGACAGTATGTTTTAACAAAAACTCTCTAAATGATACAACAATCAAACATGATAGTACTCACACAACTCTACTAAAACTAACAACTCCGAATAAGAGATGCAATGAAAACAAGAGCTAAACAGGAATTTTGCAGCAGCTAGAAGAAAAACTAAGAATACGAGCATAACGAGTATTCAAACGAAAAGGCGGAGCGTGTCTCTCTCCCAAACAAGGGATGCTAGGGTCCAACTATATTATTGAAGCAAGAAAAACAAAATAAAACAAGAGAAAACAAAAGAAAAACAAACAAACGCTCCAAGTAAACTTCATATGATGTGGCCGAATAAAAATATAGTTTCACTAGAAGTGACCTGGTAGATTGTTGATGAAGAAGGGGATTCCTTGGGCATACCCAAGCTTAGATGCTTGATTATTCTTATTATTTTCTTGGATAAACCACGGGGGCATCCCCAAGCTTTGACCTTGCACTCTTCCTGATCACATATATCACCCTCTTCTCTTGACCCTTGAAAACTTCCTTCACACCACACTCAAAGAGTAATTCGCATTAGAGGGTTAGTGCAAAAATAAAAAATCCATGGGTTATGTATGGGCACAAGTGATATTGATAATTTTGAACATTAGATACAGCTACTGATGTTTCATGAAGCAAAAAAATCGACTTGACATCATAAAAGAGCAAATGCAAGAAAATGGTAGAATCTGCCAAAACCAAAATAGTCTGTAAAGACGATTTCTTTTGGGGCACTTACGTTGCTCAATTTGAAAAACTTAAAGAACGAAAAGTTTGTGGAATTAGCTGAGGATAAGAAAAACAAATTTCAGGTCATTCTGATTTTCCTGTGAATTATACGATTTTTTACGGTGGACAGCAGAAATCTGTTTCCTGCGCAGAAATCCAAAACCAACTCCAACTCTCGTCAGAAACTTTACTTGGCACAACTAAAACATGAAAATAGAGATACAAAGGAGTTGCTACAGAAGTATACAACCCCTTGACTCAAAGAAAATAGAGAAAAACAAATAAAAAATAAAAACATTGGTTATCTCCCAAGAAGTGCTTTTCTTTAACGCCTTTTAGCTAGGCCCAGAAAAGTGGAATCAAGTGTTTTCAAGTGAAGAAGCAGCCAAATTGTAATTTGTTCGAATAATAGAATCAAAAGGAAACTTCATTATATTTGTAGGAAAGTGTTCCATACCTTTCTTGAGTGGGAACTAAAATTTAATATTCCCCTATTTCATATCAATAACAGCTCCAACAGTTGTAAGAAAAGGTCTTCCCAAAACAATTGGACGAGAAGCATTGCATTCAATATTCAAGACAAAAAAAGCAACAGGGAAAAGATTTTATTAACCATGATAATAACATCATCAACTCTCCCCACAAGTTTCTTTCTAACATTATCAATAAGACGATCATCCAAATAATAGGGTTCCAATGGTGGTAAATCAAGAATATCATAAAGTTTCTTAGGCCTAACAGAGATACTAGCACCAAGATCACATAGAGAATTGCAATCAAAATCATTCACTTTCATTTTAATAATGGGTTCCCAACCATCATCTAGCTTCCCAGGGAGAGAGGCTTCACATCTTAATTCATCCTCTCTAATTTGCATGAGAGCATGTGAATATGTTTTGTGAAAGCCATATTCATAGTACTAGCATTAGGACAACTACCAACATTTTGTAGGAACTTAATCACTTCAGTTATGTTGCAATCATAAGATTTAAGATCATTTTTATCAAAGGTAATGGGACCATTGTCTCCCATGTTTCTAAAAATTTCAGCACTATTATCAGGAGCATGTTTAGCAGTTTCAGGCAATTTTGCATTTTTAATAGTAGAAGTGGGAATATTGCAAACACCAATTACTTGACCATTGATAGTATAAGTTTTACTAGCATGAAAGGCTTCAGTTTTACTAGTGGTGGTAATGGTTCAAACATTAGCTATATTATTCTTTCTAGCTATTTCATCTTCTCTTTCCCATCTAGCATGCAATTCGGCTAACATCCTAACATTATCATTAATTCGAATTTGGATAGCATTTAGAGTTTTGCTTTCTTTAACATCATGAGGCATAACCTTTAGTTTCAGAAAATTAACATCAAGAGCAAGGCTATCAACTTTAGAAGCAAGAACATCGATTTTGCCAAACTTTTCCTCAACAGATTTATTAAAAGCAGTTTGTGTACTAATAAAACTCTTGAGAATGTTTTCAAGATCAGAGGGTACACTTTTATTTTTGTTGTAATAATTACCATAAGCATTACTATTATTAGAAGGATATGGCCTATAATTGTTGCCACCAAAATTATTCCTATAAGCATTGGTGTTGAGATTATTATTTTTAATGAACTTCACATCAACATGCTCTTCTTGAGCAACCAAAGAGGCTAAAGGAACATTATTTCGACCGATAGGAGCATGAACATTCACAATCATAGACGTAATAACATCAAGTCTATCACTCAAAGAGGAGGTTTCTTCAACAGAATTTACCTTCTTACCAGTTGTAGCTCTCTTAGTGTGCCATTCAGAATAATTTACCATCATATCATCAAGAAGCTTTGTTGCTGCCTCCAAGGTCATGGACGTAAAGGTTCCTCCAGCAGCTGAATCCAGAAGGTTTCTTGAATAAAAATTCAGACCTGCATAAAAGTTTTTGATGATCATCCAAGTAGTCAGTCCATGAGTGGGACAATTCTTTACTAAAGATTTCATTCTGTCCCAAGCTTTAGCAACATGCTCATTATCAAGTTGCTTAAAATTCATAATGCTACTTCTTAAAGATATAATCTTAGAAGGAGGATAATATTTTACAATGAAAGCATCTTTACACTTAGTCCAAGAATCAATACTATTTCTAGGCAAAGATAGCAACCATTCTTTAGCTCTTCCTCTCAAAGAGAAAGGAAACAATTTTAGTTTAATAATATCTCCATCTACATCTTTATACTCTTGAATCTCACATAGTTCAACAAAATTATTAAGATGGGCAGCAGCAGCATCAGTACTAACACCAGAAAATTGCTCTCTCATAACAAGGTTTAACAGGGCAAGATCTATCTCATAAAAATCAGCATTAGGAGCAGGTGGGGCAATAGGTGTGCCAATGAAATCATTGTTGTAAAGTCACACAACTTAGTGTTCTTAGGAGTAGTCTCTTTAACAAGACTAAAACATGAATAAAACTACAGCTAGAATAAGAACTAATTTTTTGTGTTTTTTATAATAAGAAGCAAACAAGACAAAATAAAATAAACTAAGAAAAACTAAAACAAAGTAAAGAGATTGGAAGTGAGAGACTCCCCTTGCAGAAATTCTCTTCCTCCCGGCAAAAACGCCAGAAAAAAGCTTTGATGGTGCAGGTCTTGTACTCGTTGGGAAACCCCAAGAGGAAGGTATGATGAGCACAACAGCAGTTTTCCCTCAGAAATAAACCAAGGTTTAATTGACCAGTAGGAGGAAGGAGTAACTTCAGAAGGTTGATGCAGCTGAGATGGCAGGGCGCACTACCGGTTCAGCAGCAACGTGGAACCTACACAACACAAACAATTCACTTTGCCCCAACGAAGCAGTGAGGTTGTCAATCTCACCGGTTTTGCTGATAACAAAAAGGTTAAACGTATGGTGTGGAAAACAGTAGCAGAATAGTATGAAAGCAGTAGCAGCAGTATGAAAACAGTGGAAGCAGTGTGAAAGCAGTGGAAACAGTGTATGTATTATCATAATGAGAAAATGGACTGGGTCCACAGTTCACTAGTGGTGTCTCTCCGTGAAAGATAAATAGCATGTGTGATGAACAAATTACAGCTGGGCAATTGAGAGAAATGAAGGATGCACCATAGTGCATATGCAAGACATAAATATTACTATGTGATTCATGCGGGCATTACAACAAAATACATAGACCGTCATCCAACTGCATCTATGACTAATAATCCACCCTCCAAATATCATCCGAACAAACGTTGGGTATTAAGTTGCAAGCAACAGATTATCGCAGTAAGCAAAGTGTGTAATGTAAACTAAGTAAACACTGTTGTTTTCTCCCTAATGGCAACAACACATCCTCCATCTGTCACATTTCTGTCACTCGAGCACAGATGCAAAGGAGGCATGAACCCACTATCGAGCATAAATACCCCCTCTTGGAGTTACTAGCATCTTCTTGGCGAGAGCATCTACTAATAAAGGAGAGCATGCAAGATCATAAATAACATATGCATGAAGATAACATGATAGATTGATAATCAGAAGACATAGCATTCAACATTCATCAGATCCCAACAAACATAACATGTAGCATTACATAAAGATGATCTCGATCGTGTAGGGAAGCTCACGATATCTAAATATGAGGTACAATGTGGAGAAGACAACCATCTAGCTACTTCTATGGACCCGTAGTCTAGGGATGAACTACTCACGCATCACTTCGGAGGAGGGCATGGTGGTGTAGACCCCTCCGGTGATGAATTCCCCTCCCGGCAGGATGCCGGGGAGAGCTCTAGAACCCTCCCAATCTCGGGGTGACGATGACGGCAGCCTCGGGTGTTTCCCGGGAAAAAGTGGCATATTTTTAGGGTTGACATATCGGGGGTATTATATAGGCGAAAGGACGATGGTGGTGGACGCCCGAGGGGCCCACACCACCCCCAGGCGCGACCAGGGGGCGCGCCGCCCTATGGTGTGGCCCCCTTCTGGGCCTCTTCGGGACTTCGTGGAACCTTTGGGAATTCTAAGACTTCAGTGCTTCGAATTTTTGAATTCCGAGAATATTTCTAGAACAACTTTTCTGAAACTAGAAACAACAGAAAACAGGGAACTGGCTCTGTGGCATCTTGTCAATAGGTTAGTCCGGAAAATTGATAAAAATGACATAAAATGTATAACAAACATGTAGGAAACAATATGGAAACAACATGGAACATCATAAATTAAGGATACGTTTATGACATATCACTCTCCACCTTCTCGGATGGTTGTAAACTTGAGTGTTGCTCACAGTAATACCATTGAAATCTAGACATCATTGCTAACCATTGTTACGTACTGCTCTTTGAAGCCTTTATCAAACCGGGCCCCCTTCTGCACGAGCTCGACAACCCTATTCAAATTGAAGAGAGACAAAGGAGGTGACCATGTCATAGTCCCGTTTTCAACCAGGATTGGTATCTCATACAACTTCATCTCAGAGAATGTCATGACACATCTCCTCTCCTTAGCAAGGCAGCAAGACTTATCTTTCCTCCACGCGTGGTGTGGTGGCCTATGGGCCCATGGACTGCAAGTAATTGCTCCCACTAATATATAATAAACTATATTGATTGAGAATGTATAAATGGCATCTTTGGATGTCTTAAAATATTCTTTCATTTCATATATCTTTATACTAATTTTATGAAAATATTATAAGTACAAATCATGGCCAAAGTTGTACGTCGTTGACCAACGAAATTAAATGGCGTCTTATATTTTGGATGGAGGGAGTATGTTGTGTAGTTTGGATTACGAACAAGTAGGGTTTCCGGCGGTCTCGGTGGATTATGCATGGCGCGACGGAGTGATGAAAGTCGGGAGGGCGACTAGGAAAGTTCTGCAATCGAGGGTGTTGAGAGGTGCTATACTTATGACGCTTTTACGTCCGGCGTCTGTCCGGTAATACACGTGCACCGTCCGCAGAGCAATCCGCGAGCAAGATGTATTAATTTCAGACAACTATCGTGCATGAAAGGTAAGACGTAGAGCTATTCTGGAGGGTGTTTTACCTTGTGTTATTTGTCGTGTGGGCGACGAGATTACTCTTGGTGTTGACTATCAGCGTGTTCAGGTGTCACTTTTATTGTGGAGCCTTGTGGACATCACGCCTCTTCATTGATACGGGAGCGTCCAAGACTACTTTTTCGGCTAAAGCATATCTTTTTTTTTTCTAAAATGAGGATAGCTCTAGCATCTGCATTAAAATGATGTATATGGATGATTTATTATCTTATTAAAAGTTTAATTCAAAGAGTAATGCATGTCACACCCCAGTTTTTGGACCTTTGTAATATAGCCAAGGGAGACAAATTTGTGAGCCAACAAAAACTTTTGTAATATGTTGTATGACCAATATATGTATGTGACCATGATTAGCTATGCAATGCAAGCAATGTTTTATTTTGACTCCAATATCATTTTTTCCTAAAAGCACCTTATTGTTTTCTCTGATGTTTTCCATATGAAGTCTTGAGTAATTTTTATTCCAAGTGTTGGATCATGGTTGTTTTCAACTTAACAATATTACTTGGCTTTGTTTCATTCAAGAAAAACAAAATGGATTTTGGAAAAGTGGATGTTATCCTTTGATAATTCTATTAGGGTTTATCCTGAAAAGCTAGCAAACTACCAATTTTTAGCACTTGTTTTCAATATGTTAGATTATCCAATTTTATGTTTTCTTGGCATATAATTGCTCTCTGATGTGTGGACTACAAATCCATAAGCTTGATTTGATCTGTGGAGTTCGAAAACATTCAATTGCATACTTTTTTTTGTGGAAAGAAAATAAGACAGGAAAACAGAGAATTTAGAAAACAGAGAAAAACAGAAAGGTACCATTTTTCCACCTTGTTTTCATAGCCTTCCATATTTTCAAAAATGGATTAAAGTTGTGTTTCTGAAAGTTCATGTCATGATTAACATTGTACAACTTAAAATTCCAAAATTGGATTTGATTTACTAGTTTATTCACGAGTGAACATTTTGATGATTTTGTCCGTTTTTAGCACTTAGCAAATTTTGCTAAGTCATTTTACTGAATTTTTGAATCTGTTTTTAACAGAAAGTTAAGTGTTTGATTTTGTTTGATTTGGTTAAAATTGAGGGGTGAGACCTTGCCTAACCTACACCCCTATGTTTGCACTTGAGATTGATGCCTTGGATTCTTTTTTTGGTCGAGCAGTGAGAGAGAAAAGGAAGGGAAAACAAAGAGCCGAAATAAGGGGGGACATCCATGGACACACAATGCATGCTCACCGCGCGCACTGTGGCCACGACGCCGCGACCAGCTCGCCTCCTCACCGCCCATGCGATAGTGCTCGCACCCACCCTACCCATAGCCGTCCGTTGCTGTGCGCCATGACGCCCGCAGACGCTGCCCCGTGCCGCCCGCGCCGTGTCCGTGGACATGCCCTCGAGCACACCCCCGTGCCCGCGGGTATGTGCCCGCGGGTATAAACCACGCCGAGCCACACCCTCTCACCACCCACTCCACCACCACTCCACCGCACGCCCTAGCCACTCCACTCGACCCCTCTTGCTCTCTGTGAGCGACACGGGGGAGGAGATCGCCGCCGGACGCCGCAAGCCCCCATCGCAAGTGGAGCTTGCCCCGGCCGTTCTCACCGTGCCTTTGCACCCTAGACATCACTCCCCACCTTCGTGCGACCCTCACTGATCGCTCGCTGTGGCCTTTTGCTTGCAGATACGCCGGTGCCGTCCTCGGAGCCACCGCGGACGCTCTGCTCGCCGCCGTTGATTGGAGCCACCATAGCCACTGCCCTTTGCTTGCCTGCATAGCCTCGACCCCGTGGGACTACCACGACACCGCGCCACTGCCGTACGCCGCCCCTAGGTGAGCCAATCGCCGCCCCCGTGACTCTGCCCGCGCGAGATGTGAGAGAGAGGGGAGAGGAGGAAGAAAGCATGTGTGTCGTTGATCGCGAGAACAACGGATCCCTTTGAACCTGCGCACACCCGCGTAGCGAGCGCGTGTGCCCCCGGGCCGTGTTTGCCGCTTGTTGGGCCGCGCCCGTGCTGATCTGGCCCGCGCTCTGTTTTGCCCCTGGGTTTTTTTTCATTTTGGAAATAAACAGAATGTGCACCCTAGCTTTTGCCCTAGGAAAAGTAATAAAAATGCAAATCTGTCCAAACTAAAAATCATGCTTGTACCTAAGCATTTTATTAACCAGATCCAAGTGATAGATCTACCTTTTGATACTTATTTTTG